>CM042791.1:16098839-16698839 GCA_018691245.2 Ips nitidus
TGCCTGTTTTCTNGCATTCCCTGAACTGCAACTCTATATTGGCCAAACTGGTAGGAGGTTCGCCACTCGTATCCACGAACATATTAGAGAGGCAGATAAATTTTCCAACAACCCCAACCTTAATGCAAACTCCATAAAGTCTCATTTTGCTAGATATCTCTATTACAATCAACATACATTTAATATTGAACAAGGTTTCAGGGCTTTACATTTTTGTAATAAGAATAATCTCTTGAACCTCTTAGAGGTCCTCGAGATTAACAAGGCCTCTCAGAGTGGCGGGCATACCTGCCTCAATGACCAGCTAAACCACACCTCGGCTCCATTCTTCAGATCTTTGAACTTCTAATAGCCCCTTCCTTAAACTCAGTTTTTCTTCTTTTTTGGACATTGTGTTGACACTCGAGCATCTTGTTGACATGCTCTGGACATTTGTTCACCTGCTTCATCTTCCAGGTCTGCACGCACTATTTAGTGTTCAATTTTCTCCCAGATTTGCCTTTTTTACAGTTTTTTTTTCAATGTATTTTTCAATGTGTTCAACCAGCTTATAGCCTTAACCTCACTTATGTTTGTTTATACCTCTTGGTACCCTCCTTGATCTACGGTAGTTTGCGCTGTTGACGCTTTTGACATTAAGTCGTCGACTGTCGTTTTGTCGTCTGTCACTTGTGCGGGCGGTGTTGCCGGGTGCTGTCGCTGTGCCGCCTATGTTGTTCATTGCAACTATTTTCTGCGCCATCCCCCCGCCATCAAAATAACGGCTTCGCTTTGCGAATGTTGATACGAAAAACTTTTTTGTAAATTCTAGAACGTTTATCGCCCATTTTGTTCTGTTAGCTTCGTGCAACCGGACATTAGTTAAAAAATTTTAAGATGATTGAACTTTTAATCCTAAATTCTAAGGGTCGCCCAGACCTAAACACATAATGTGAATTATTTAGTTTTACTCTAGTTTTAGTTTTTTTCTCCATAATAAGGTAAAACATTTTGGTATTTTTCTCTATTTTATATGACATTCTAGTCTTAATTACAGATTTTTTAAGCACAACAGTAATGTTTGGCCTTACGGCATACTAATTTTTTAAACTTGGGTCTTGCTGTCTCCCCTTTGAAGAAAGCCAGCCGGCGTTTCACCTTGTCATATGGGGTATGTTTGATTCTACCATTTAGGGGTAATACATTGTAGACTTTCTAACTTTTAGCTCCTGAAGATGGGTACTTATGTGCCCGAAACATATGTCGAGCGACCCCTCTAACATTTTTGGGGAGCTTGAATAAATTTTTTGTGGAGAAGGCTGTGTGTTCTTTCCCATCACTTTACACTTTTAGTTCATCTAGAACTATCGTAGGGTGTTTTGTCTTTAAATGCTTCCTCAAGTTTGACACATTTCCATTTTTGTGAGAGTAAGTATTTTTACATAAATTACATTTTGCGGTTGATTCTGTCATAATTGTAAAATATAGCCAAATAACACTTCTCTTTTGAGAATCCATTTTATCGAAAATTGTAAAAATAGGGTATAAAAAAACTTTGTCATAACCACGCGTAAGCCCACAGAAAGCAAATGCAAGACTAAATACTCGTATACGTATTTAGCATTACGAATTTACGAGTCTGGACCTGCCTAGACTCCTAGAGTTCGCCCGCCGCGGTCCGGCGGTCTCTACTAAGATGCTTGTCGCATATTACCTACTTGTTTTATCTTGTGTCGGTTTTAACTTATAACGACTATGACGAGATTTACACCTACTAAAGATTTATAAATTGGACTCATGAAATCTAACGGGTCTTTTTTTGAATTAAGACTCGTTACTTTCAAGTCCCATTTAGTAACGATTAATTTCTACGTAATAGTTGAGTGTTTGTGTGTTTTTTAAGAGTTCTAGTTTGGTTTCGAAATTCAGTACCTTTTGGCCACGTATATTCAGATTTTGTTGTTGATAAGGTCCAAGGGTACTTAATGGTCCTGTTTCCTAGGTGTCCTTTTTTATATTGTAAAAACGCGCTGGATATATGTCTGTCGAGGGGGAGACAAGAGGCGAGCAGTATTCGTCGAAAGGTCAAAGCAGCAAAATCGCTTTATTTTGCTATGATCCATTTAAGCTGCTTACCACTCGCGAGTGCTGTTAACCAACCGCTGCACATACAGTCCACTAACAAGTACGCCTGCCGAAAGGATCACTAGGTGAGTACCTTTTCGACAGGCCATTTATTATTTGCTTCAAGTTGCGCAACCAACATTTTGGTAACAACATTTTGGTCCTTCCGCTAGGCGAATTTTCAGTAACCAGTTGATAACTTTTGGACCTGTTAATTTTTATGTTTTCGCGAACGTATTTTAGCACACTTAAATTCACAAACTTTCTTTTTGTCTCCACAAATTCCTGCAGGCCGCAGGTACAAGAGTTTCTGTTCGTGCCAAACTATTTTTTTTTTAACTCTGTCCGCTTTGCTTGAAGTTCATACATACTCTTTGGTTTGTTTATTTAGTTCGCCCGCCGCGGTCCGGCGGTTCTAGTAGTAACTACGGTATACTAAATACAGGGAAAATCCGTCGGGTCAATACGAGTCCAAACGACGGCTAACTACGGTGTACGGGTAAAATGTATAATACTGGGAAAATCCGTCGGGTCAATACGAGTCCAAACGACGGCTAACTACGGTATACTAAATACAGGGAAAATCCGTCGGGTCAATACGAGTCCAAACGACGGCTAACTACGGTGTACTAACTACGGGGGAAAATCAAAAGGAACGGACAGGTATTGCGGTATAGGCCCAGAACAGATGCCGTACCGGTACACGTGGTTGAATGCTGCTAGTCGGGTCTCGAGTCGGAGCAGGTTGACTGGTTCGGACGCTGACCGCAGGTGGAAGAGGCCGTTTGCCACGTGCAGGCCAGTTTTATTTCCTGCAATCTCCCACTCACCTACGTACCATGTATGGGGGACCGGAACCGCGCGCACTGCCACACACTGGGTGCCGGCAGGACGCCTTTGCAGGTTAACTGCGGTACTATAGCCGCTGAACATTCGGCCGCGTAAAACTTATCAACCACGCACTCATCAATTAGCGGTTTTCCGCGACACATCGCTATGACCCCAACGAAAAGTAACCGACGTCCCGAACCTAAACTGACAAGAACGGAGAAAATCCGACTGTTGGAACTTAAGTAATTAAAATGATGATTCCGGTTGATCGATTTAATTAAGAAAACGGTAAAACTTAGTAACTTCGTTACACACCCCCTCTTCGTACGGAAAAAAAAGGCGTTTACTCCTTTTTTTTAAACCAAACTTTTCAAAACAGACGGCCTTACCTTTAAACTACCCGGCAACTCGAGAAAACAAAAACTTAACGGCTTAACTCTAACTCTACGGTTAACAATAGAATCACAAAAATAAATCACAGACTCGATACAATAAAAAAAAATAAAAATCACAGATTCTACAAAAGTACAAAAATAAATTTTTGACTCGGAGCAAACAACTCCCCTTAACCTAACTTAACCTAAATCGCGCTACACCGCATACCCCCCTCACTCACGGTCGGACTCCTCCTGGCCCGCCTACCAACGCTGCCCCATCGATCAGGCGACGCCCAGTGAACTTGCCGTGGGCTTCGGACTTGGCTTCTGGAGGTTCGGACTCGGCCTGGGAAACGGGAACGGAGTGTTTCCCGACCCAAGTCACACTGGATTCCGCGAGAAACCAGACGGTCGCGCTCCGGAACAATCCGCAGCGGCGGAAGCATTTGCCGATCTTCTTCGGTAAACCAGCAAGGACAGGTCCTTGACAATCGGTCTAAGCCTCCACATCGGGAGCAAAATAAAATTGGCGGACGTGTACAGGCATTCCTGTGGTGGCCCTCTCGGCCGCACCTCCAACAGAGTTTTCGAGACCGAACGGGTAAGAACAACGGACCATCCGCTGGATTTTCCGGCGGTACAAACGGTACTGGGATAATCGGCCGAGTAACTTCGATTTCGGAATACGGCGCCAACAGATCCTCGAGGGACCTCGAACGACTTTCCATAGGACTAGGCGGTTGTCGACCCGCGGGGGGTGCGGTTACGGCTGCAGGCGCACTCGCCGGCACGTCGACGTCACGCATGGCGTCAAGAAAGTCAGCCTCGTCCGTTGCCATCAACTCCAGCACTGGAGAGTCGGTCATTCCTTGCGAAGGAAGAAAAAAAAAACATTAAGTACCAAAAAAAAACTGCGGAGCGGGATTGTTAGTCGGTAGCGGGGCGCAAGCAGAAGGTGAGCGACGGGCGAATAAACAAACGGAAAAAAAAACAAAACCGGGTTAGCGGGGCAGGGTCACGTGTAAGCGGCGGCCATCCCGAGTCACGAGATACCGTCGACAACGGCGTCCGGCCGAGTAACCTGGAGGCCGCAACAGCCGAAGCCTCGCCACCAATGACTCCGACCAATCCCTTGCGTTCGGTGTAGCGGCCACTTCTTCCGCTATGGCCTGTAAGTCCAACAGGGGACTCGATCCAGCTGGATCGAACGGGCCGGTCTCCGGACACTCATCCATCCCCGGTGACGTCGGGCGATTAACCGGAGTAGTTACCCCAGCTGCGGTGACGGCGGACGGCGGTGACTGGGCAAGGTCGACGACTACGTCCTCAATCGGTGAGGTAGTCGGTGCCCCAGGCCCCAGCATCCCAACGGGTGACTCCGCCATAGAGAGTGATACTGGCGGAGGGCGGCAGGGTATCGGGACGAGCATGGGCATTTCCCGGTAGGCACGACGCGGAGGGTCTGGGAATAGCTCGTCAGCATGGGCCGCTGCCCACTCCAACCGAGCGAGGTTATCGCCCAGGTCAGGCCTATTATAGTATCCCGTTCTGGCAGGCCTCAGGACTAGATTTGAGATCACGTGGATCCGTCCCCTCGGTCGGGATTCGGTAGCGAGTCTCTCCGCCGTCTGGTTTCGGTCCACGGGTCCCCGAAACGGCGCCCTAAGTGCCCGCGCTTCCTGCCGTATTTGAGACATTCTTTGCAGCGTGGAGCTTCTTTGCGCGTCGCAATGGGTGCGCACGCACACTGCCGCCGAGTCGGGAGGCGCCGCAAATGGAGGCTCTCCTGGCAAACGTTGCCGAGACTTCGGTATCCGCTTTCTTCCAGTCATCTAGAATAACGGCTACGGTCGGTACGGTAACAAATACGGCTTTCGTTACGGTTGCTAACGGTTGTCACCCGCCCCAACTCACAGCGTGGTTTACACGCGGGCTTCATTAAATTCGGCCCCGTCATGCGCCGCTTTTAAGTCTTTAACATGAATACGGCGCACAATTTTACCGGTGCAGCTTTTAATGTCATACACCACCGGAGAAAGAACCCTAACCACGGTGTAGGGCCCTGAAAACTTAGGCGCTAGCTTTGAGGCAAAACCTCGGACCGCTGAGGACAAGGGGTTTTCACGCCGATAAACCTGATCTCCCACATGACACCGCCACTCTCTTCTCCGCAAATTATAATGCCGGCTTTGAGTGGTGAACGCCCGACCCAGATTTAAACGGACCAGCTCATAAATATCATTGAGCTGTTTGAGCCGGTTGCTGTGCTCCCCAATATCGGAGCGCTGGGGTTCCCTTAACGGCTCGGCGCCGTCGGGTTCCGGTCCGACAGAACGGTATAGAGCTTTTGGTGGCTGTAATTCCCGACCAAAGTTCAAATAAGCCGGCGTGTATCCGGTAGAGTCATGTTGTGACGTGTTAACGGCAAACAGCAAATCTGGGAGCAGTACGTCCCACTTACGGTGATCCCCTTCGCAAAACTGGGCGATCATGGTTTTGAGGGTCTTATTAGCTCGCTCGACGGGGTTGGCTTGGGGCGTATACGGTGGTGTTAGCCGGTGAGCAATGCCCAACTCCGCAAGCAATTGCTTGAACGGTTGCCCGGTAAACTGCGTGCCATTATCGGACAAAACGGTTCGTGGGCAGCCAAATCTCGTTATAACTTCGTCGTACAAAGCTTGGCTTACAGCTCGAGCCGTTGCTTTTCTAATTGCTCGACATTGTACCCACTTAGTAAATCGGTCTTGAAACACTACCAAGTAATTGTTCCCTTTTGCAGAACGGGGTAACGGGCCAACTAAATCGGTACAGACGGTTTCCCAGGGGCGGTTATTTCGTGACGGTTGCATGTACCCAGGCGGTGCTTGTTGCGATACTTTATAACGCTGACAAGAAGGACAATTGCGGACGTAATTTGCAATATCCCGCATCATTTCCGGCCAATAATAGCGCTGGGCTATACGGACGGTGGTTTTTGCAATCCCAAAATGCCCGGCGGCCGGCTCATCGTGGTTTTGCTGAAGAATGGCCGCCCTAGCGGTTTTAGGGACGCAAAGTTTCCACGAACTGGCAGACTCTGCAGACGTGACTTCGTTTAAATCCCAAAAATGGCGGTAGAGACGGTTTTCTTTAATACAGTAGTCAGGGAAGTTTTTGGGATTTGCTTCGACCGCCGCCATTTTAGCGCTATACCAGGAGCACGGTTCAAAATTTCCGATCAGCGCTATGGATTCGGGTGGATCGTCAACCGAGTTGGACGGCACGGGGTCCCGAGATAGAGCGTCAGCTACTTTATTCAGTATCCCCTTTCGGTACTTGATTTCGAAATCAAACTGTTGGAGATAAATACTCCAACGGGCTAATCGGCCAGAGGGGCTTTTAAGCGAGTGCAACCACCGTAAGGACTGGTGATCCGTCACCACGGTAAAACGGTAGCCTTCAAGGTACGGTCTCATTTTTTCGACTCCCCACACTATTGCCAAGCATTCTTTCTCGGTCACCGAAAACTTCCGTTCAGTAGCTGTCAACGTTCTGCTAGCATAAGCGATAATGTGATCGCCATTAGAATCATGCTGTATTAATGCAGCACCTAGCCCATGATCCGACGCGTCTGTTTGTAGTACAAACGGCCGGGAAAAATCTGGACAAGCCAAAATGGGGGCTTCGGTTAAGCACTTTTTCAGCTGCTCAAATGCATGCTGCTCGTCCGCTGACCACGACCACTTCACTCCCTTCTTTAAAAGTCGGTTTAGAGGAGAAGCAATTTTGGAAAAGTCCTTGACAAAACGGCGGAACCAGGATGCAACACCGAGAAAACGGCGAACGCCTCTCACGTTGGTTGGAGCCGGCAGTTCCTGAATAGCCGACATTTTTTCTGGATCGGTACGGATACCATTGGACGTAACCAGGTGGCCCAGGTAACGGAGGGATTTCCGACCAAATTGACATTTATCCGGATTCAGGCGCAAGTTAGCAGCTCGGAGACGACGGAAAACCTCGGACAGATTGTCGAGATGTTGTTCAAAGGTTTCCCCAAGAACAATAATGTCGTCCAGATACGCAAAACAGTACGGATCCATATCGGGGCCGATGACTCTATCCATTAGTCGTTGAAACGTAGCGGGAGCAGAGTGTAAACCAAATGGCATGACTTTGAATTGAAACAAGCCCATGCCCAGCACCGTGAATGCGGTAATTGGTTTGCTAGGTTCATCAAGAGCTACTTGCCAGTAACCCTGTTTCAAGTCAATACTGGATATATAACGGGCACGGCGGAGTTTGTCCAAGATTGCATTAATAAATGGTAATGGGTATGCATCTTTTCGGGTAACGTCATTGACTTTTTGGAAGTCAATACAGAAACGGTGTTTACCATCCTTTTTACGGACAATTACTACAGGGGAACTCCACGGACTGGTTGACGGCTCAATAATACCGTCTTGCAACATCTGCTTTACCTCGGTATTAATAATCTCCTGCATACGAGGATTGCGAGGGTGATAGCGTTGCTTAATCGGCTCGGTTTACTCCAAATGAATGGTATGTGTGGTTAGTGGAGTTACGCCTCTAATTCGGTCAAACTTTGGAAGTTCGGCGTTTAAAAACTGTTGCAGTCTGGCGTTTTCGGTTTCGGTTAACGTTAAAGGCTCAGGCGGTTCAATAGTGTTGACTGGACTAATCTTTTGCGGTATACGGACTGGTCTAGGGCTTACTACTTGTACAGCCCTTGTCTGCAAATTCACTTGGATGTTTTCCTAGTAAGTCCATACCAAGTACGATAAATACGGTTAACCCTGGTAAATAGTGTAACACCTCCGTTACAGTCGGGTAACCCTCAAAAGTCAGTTTGACCCTGAAAGCCTCGGTAATATCCACCTTACTGCCGTTTGCAACTTTAGCGTTCTCAACAGTTGGACGGAGAGGTGTGCAATCGTGCCTAAGACACAACTGTCGTACCACGGCCCCTACGTATGAACGGGCAGCACCAGTGTCTACTAATGCCATAAATTCAGTGTCAAACATTTTGACAGAAATGTGGGGTCGATTGTCAGTGGTCAGGAAAGCATTCAGGGCGGTGACTGCTGGTATGTCAGCAACAGATGGCACTGGGACGGTCGGTACGGTAACGTTTGGTGTTGCGGTCGGAAGAACGTAGTCTTTTGTGCCAGAATCGTTAACCAACCTCTCGGTCGGTACAGGGTAACTGGTAATAACGTTAGGTACTTTAGTAACTGGTGTAACGTCACGCTTATGTCTACTAACGGTCGGTACGGTACAACTAGGCACAGAAACGGTCGGTACGGTAATGTTAACTTTGTCGGCGGCATACTTGGGTACGGTATAACAGGTGACAGGAACAGGTGGTATGGTATAACAGGTGACAGGAACAGGTGGTACGGTATGACAGGTGACAGGAACAGGTGGTACGGTATGACAGGTGACAGGAACAGGTGGTACGGTATGACCGGTGCCAGGAACAGGCAGTACGGTATGACAGGTGCCAGGAACAGGCAGTACGGTATGACAGGTGACAGGAACAGGTGGTACGGTATGACCGGTGCCAGGAACAGGCAGTACGGTACGACAGGTGACAGGAACAGGTGGTACGGTAAAGTTAACTGGAGTAACGGTCGGTACGGGGTTTAACGGCGGAACGGTATTTACAAGAGACGGCTGACAGGCGGTAACGGTCAAAACAGGGTGGGTCGAGGCGGTTACGTCGGGCGGTTGTGCTTTCCTCGCATTATCACAACGCCCTTTTAGTTTTCCGGCCGTGCACAATCACAATGCCGAGACTGTACACCTGGTTTCCCACATCTGGAGCAGAACAGACGGGACGGACGCGTACATTCTGTACGGAAATGCCCAGTCTCTCCACATCGCCAACACACTCCTCCAGGACTGCCCACGGGAGCACCCTGACGTTTTTCAGTACGGGGTGGGTGTTGAGGTGACCTGTTTTGCGTTGTATTGAGGAGCTGGTTGTTGCGAGTCTGTCGACGCCCCTCATTTGGTCGTGGGCGGCCCGGTACGGTAACCCGTGTCTCGGGTACTTGTCGTGACTTTATGGTCGGTTCCTGATTACTATTCACTCTAGTAAACTCAGGTTGAGGGCGGTAACTACATGCCTCTGCCTGCCTTACCTCCTCTAAGAGGCGTTCGGTCTCACGGGCTTTCTGTGACAGAGTTAACACATCGTAAAAGTCGGTCGGCCGCACCATCTGCCTTAATTGTGGTGCCATATTGCGGTACAACCAACGTAACTCCTGTTCGGGTGTAATACTCCCATGCCGGCGGATCATAGTTTGTAAGTCAGTAAAGTACAGACTAACGGATTCCCTTGTCTTTGCAATCGGCGGCTTATCTGTGCCTCCAGATCATCATAGTAACCCAAAGGGTAATAAAAAGTGCGGAAATCAGCCTCGAATTGCTGCCATGTCGCCCAACGGTGCCGGTTGTTTCGGAACCACAGCAGCGCAGTACCACGCAACACCATAGGTAATTGCGGCACTAGTAAGTCTGGGTGGATTTGGTTGGCGGCGCAAATTTCCATTAATTGCTCCAGGAAAGCAACAGGATCATCCTGTTCATCAAAATAGACTTTCCAGTCTTGAGCGCGAAAATACATGGGTGTTTGCCGGTGCAGGGTCGGCGTGGGTTCCAGCAGACAAGGAAGTGGCTTTGATAACGCCTCACTGGCCGTGGTCAGGGGCGGCACCCAGGGATAAGTTACCGGCAAAGTCAGCGATAAAGGGGGGGCTCGGGAACCGTGAATCGGTCGAGTGGGCTGAGCTAAAGTGAACGTTACGGCGGTATTGCAACTGGGGATTGGGCGTGTAGTACCCCACGTCGATGGTGTTGTAAAAATGGGGGCGGTCGTCGTAAGAGACTCGGTAACTTTAACTACTACGGTAGTCGGGGGTAACGTTACTGTGGTAGCGGTCGGTTCGGTATAAACTGCAGGAAAAGTAAATGGTGCAGTTTTGACTATCGGGGTTGATTCTCCACCCATTAAGTAGGCAATTAGGCGTTTTCTTAACACCTCTGTGGTGCCACTGGTGTCTAATCCAATCTTGGATAATTCAACTATCAAAGCGTCTTTCTTTAGTTGGCATATTATCGCGATTTTGGAGTCAAGGGGTTCGGTTGCACCGGCGGTAGGTTCGAACGGTAAATCCTCTCTCTGTTCGGTATTCATGATAGGATATTACAGGAACAGGGGGATACTCTATTAGTAGGCAATTAAACGCTTCCTTAATACCTCTGTGGTGCCACTGGTGTCTAATCCAGCCTTGGATAGTTCAACTATCAACGCGTCTTTCCTGAGCTGGCAAACGTACGCAATTTTGGAGTCCATCGGTTCGGTGCCGCCTGAGAAGGCGGCTGCACTGGTGGCGGCGGTGACGGTTAACGGTAAACTATCTTTTTGATCGGTATCCATGACAACCCAGGCTACACGGTATATTTAAAGTCGGGCAAAAAAAAACAAAGTCGGACTGGTTAAAGACAAATTTTTTTAGTGAATTGCAAAGCGGGGATCAAGCTCGGTTAGTACAGTTATCCTAAGCTATTAACCACAACAAAGTTACACGTTTATATTAAAAAGGGAGAAAAAAAAAACAAAACGGTTAATTGAACCGCTGTCAGCTCAAAACTCAAAACGTGGTCCCTGCTCGGGCGCCAAATTTGTGACGCTCTTTTGTTGGGGATGCAAATGAAATACCCCTTTTGACACTAGTCTGATTTTAATTGCCTCGGGTGCCACCTTCAAATAACCGCGGAGCGTAAACCAGGAAAACGCTCCGTCTACCGGGGTAACTTTTAAGACAGTCGAAGAAGGAAAGCGGGCGCTAAGGTTTTGCAAGGCTGACAGGCCCAATGAAAGACAAAAATTAATTTACAAGCACACCGGGTCGTGTTTCCAAATAAACTAAACAGAAATTAACACTCTGAAACTCTTAAACAAAAATTACGACTACGGACGGTGGTTAACGAACAGAACCAATGGGAAAAACAAAAGTCGGAACCCTAACGGTATCTTAAGTCTTAAACAGTGTAACCCGCCTTTACGTACCGGTTCTGGTACGGTTTTTGCCACACCTAGGGGTAGGTGCTTTGAAACTCGGGCGCCACCTTAGTTTTATTTGGAGAAGCGTAACTAAGGAACTCGCTTCGTATACCTGGGGAGCTTTTACACAGTCGAAGACAGAGTTCACGTTTATCTGTAAATGGATGAAGGGAGTGGGACAAAAATAAGGAAACACAGGGTTGTCAGCAAAACTAAACAAGTCGTGTTAACCAGGAAAACTAACAGTTAACAATCATTCATATCCTTACTTAAAAACTCTAGCACAAATGAACAAACAGAGAACAACACAGCCTCGTGTTCAAATTAATAAACGGTACAGTCGGACCTGGAGATCCTTAACAAAATTAATACGGTAACTTTGAAACGGAAAACAAACGGACAACACAACCTAGTGTTCAGAACGGGGAACGGTACGGAGAACTAAGACGGTATCGAAACGGTTTTCCCAGCCAGGGTAAACAGACGGTTACGGTATGAATGACGGATTCGGACGGTGTGAAAACTGCTCTGGGGGCACAGAAGGGGTCAAAGAATCGGCCGGAGCTGACAGTCCGAAGAAATCAGTTCGGAAAGACCTGGGTGAATTAAGTTTTGGTTACAGGATTTCGGAGCCGTGGCCTTCGAAGTTAACCGGCAGTGTTATAACATCCAGTACCGGCGGTCCGAAGGAAACGGTTCGGAAATACCTAGGTGATAGTGAGATTGTAGCCTCCGGAGTTGACCAGCAGTGTTATAACATCCGGTACTGGCAGTCCAGAGGAAACAACTCAAATCACCGAGTGGTTTTCGGAGTCGTGGCCCTCGAAGTTAACCAGCAGTGTTATAACATCCTGTACTGGCGGTCCGAAGGAAACGATTCGAAATACCTTCCCCTTCAAAGCTTGCCCCCAGGAACAATAAAATTTACCGTTCAACTGGCTGAAACGTCGGTCGGTAGTCACTAGTCGATGGTCCGGGATGAACTGACTAACTCCAATGTAGCGCGCGGCGCATTACCTGGTTACCAGCTCGCGAGTCGCGACGGCGCGATGTTGCTTCGTTTACGCTACCGCGGCTGCGCGCTGAACCTTTATCAATCGCGACGGTGCGTTCACCATTCTGTCGCGAAGACGCATTGTACCTTAAGCGTGTGAGGCTGCGCATTGTTTTCTTAAATCTAATACTACATACAGTGTGACCCATTTAGAATGGAAACACCCCTATGAAATTTTAGGTTATTAACCGATTTCAATGATTTTTTTTTTGAAATAATTAGGAATGAAATGTCTATTACGGGAGAAAATTTTAAATATTTATTTCAGTTTTCACGTCATATTACGATACTTTTTCTTGATAGAAAATGGAGAATTTTTATTAGCGATTTTTTTATTGAAAAAATTACTACGCCACTGGATCTATAGTGCTTTCAAATAGCTGTGACCAAATTTTTTTTTGATTTTTTTTTGATTTTTTATTTTTTATTTTTTTTTTTTTTTTTTTTTTGATTTTTTTTTTGATTTTTTTTTTTAGAAATTAATCAATTAATAAGTAATAATAAACAAGTAAATAGTAACACCATTTCTATGGCAACAGTTGATGCAGGGTGTTCTTTTGTGACCGTTAGCTTAGAGGATTTTTGAATTTTAATTTGTCATAACTTTGTTATTAATGAATGGATTTTCATGAAATTTTGGTCACAGCTATTTGAAAGCACTATAGATCCAGTGGCGTAGTAATTTTTTCAATAAAAAAATCGCTAATAAAAATTCTCCATTTTCTATCAAGAAAAAGTATCGTAATATGACCTGAAAACTGAAATAAATATTTAAAATTTTCTCCCGTAATAGACGTTTCATTCCTAATTATTTCAAAAAAAAAAATCATTGAAATCGGTTAATAACCTAAAATTTTATAGGGGTGTTTCCATTCTAAATGGGTCACACTGTATTAACAAAAAAATTAGTAACTTCGTTACAACAGAAACAAAAGCAAGTGTAAAAATGAGAGAGAGCGTGTAACTTTGTTTTAAGTGATCAATTTCAACCTAAAGCGTGTAAGTCGGGACGCGGGTGACAAAGCAGTTAAACGTACCAATAAAAAGCAGTCAAATAAAAGGTGTACGCGTTAACGGTGTCTACGGCAGCTGTCCTGGCGGTTAAGAACAGGAGAAATTCGGGTGCTAGCTACGGTGTACTAAATACAGGGAAAATCCGTCGGGTCAATACGAGTCCAAACGACGGCTAACTACGGTGTACTAATTACTGGGAAAATCCGTCGGGATAATACGAGTCCAAACGACGGCTAACTACGGTATACTAAATACAGGAAAAATCCGTCGGGTCAATACGAGTCCAAACGACGGCTAACTACGGTGTACTAACTACGGGGGAAAATCAAAAGGAACGGACAGGTATTGCGGTATAGGCCCAGAACAGATGCCGTACCGGTACACGTGGTTGAATGGTACTTACTGCTAGTCGGGTCTCGAGTCGGAGCAGGTTGACTGGTTCGGACGCTGACCGCAGGTGGAAGAGGCCGTTTGCCACGTGCAGGCCAGTTTTATTTCCTGCAATCTCCCACTCACCTACGTACCATGTATGGGGGACCGGAACCGCGCGCACTGCCACACACTGGGTGCCGGCAGGACGCCTTTGCAGGTTAACTGCGGTACTATAGCCGCTGAACATTCGGCCGCGTAAAACTTATCAACCACGCACTCATCAATTAGCGGTTTTCCGCGACACATCGCTATGACCCCAACGAAAAGTAACCGACGTCCCGAACCTAAACTGACAAGAACGGAGAAAATCCGACTGTTGGAACTTAAGTAATTAAAATGATGATTCCGGTTGATCGATTTAATTAAGAAAACGGTAAAACTTAGTAACTTCGTTACATCAGGAAACCATGGAAAAATACCAAATGGAACAATGCACTAATATCTTTAAAATTCCAACTTTTGATTCTTTAAAAAGTTTTGTATTACGTCAGTGCAATGCTTTGGATTCTGTTGATTTCGGTCAAACGGATCTAGTGCAAAAGGTAAAAAGACCTACAATTGGTAGAGGCTTTTCTGGTTACAACTACAATATAAAATGTAAAATGTGCCCATTAAATCATCCTCTTTACAAATGCCCAGATTTTCTTAAAATGAACTCTTTAGAACGCTTAATTTATGCCAAAATCAACTCCATATGGACTTACTGCTTAAGTCCTCAACATGCAACGAGAAACTGCAATTCTAAGTCTACTTGTCGCACTTGTTCGCAGAAGCATCATTCTCTTCTTCATCTATTGAAAACAAACGCTGTCGATAATAATTATCAACAGCATGTTCCTATCTCTACAGACTGCGGAGATCAATCAACTAAATCACACGAATTTCTAAATTCTACCGCTTCTAATTCGCAAAGAAATAACTTGCCTTCCGCTCAGACAAATGTGTTTCACTCAACTAACAATGTTATAAACATTAACATAAAATGTTATAACATAAACATTAATGTACAATTTCCAATAAGAATAATCGATAAGTAGACCATATTGCTGCTGATAAGCAGAATAGACTGTTATTGCTGCTGATAAGCAGAATATGGCCCTATATTTCCAAAAGGCTCTAACTGAGCAACAAACGGCTGTGCTACCGCTTGCTCAGGATTCTCTCTAGTTTGAGGATTAATGGGCCCCCCTGCTCGCACTTGCGCCTGGTTATCCGGATTTGGGCACAGTGCCGGATTGCGGACAACCTGACTTGCGTGGGGTTCAGGTGGTCCCATAAGTTTGTGGTCCAAACGCACCTCCAGAAGATGCGCCAGCAGAATTCACTTCTGATGTTTCAACCCTTTGTTGTGTTTGGGGTACTACTGGTACCCGAAACTGGTGAAACGTAGCATTCGGTATATAAGTATGCGTGTATTGGGAATGATTCGGTGGATTCAAAAATCACGTAATGAAAATCAATATGCACATAATGTAAACCGTCTCCCTAACTCGGACTATTCAAATTAGTCATTTATTTATACGCGCAGCGACACATTCATTTCTCATCGCTCGCGAATTAGTTGCGTTCCTCGCAAAAATGCATAAACAACTATATGTTCAAGGTGATTATTACACCGACAATATTAATTTTTTTCATATATCTATCTTTATTCGTTGGTAGGTACCTAAATCACAATAACAACATTCAATATTTTTATTTTCATCGCTTGTAACCATTTTTTATCTTATAGGGAAAATTAAACTGATATCTGTTCTTGAATTTTAAGAATTTGCGCAATAAAAACTCAGACGCAGATAACAGAATAAAATCCTTGTAAAAATAGGTACACAGCTCAATATGTGGAGCCGTACATCATAATTGTTACTTTGTTTGAACATTATGCTTAATTGCATTTTTGCATTTTAATCGGTCTGTACCGAACAATGCCTGGTCTCATTGAGATATTATTCCGAACTGGCCAAATCAGCGAATCCCATGGGTTTAAGCATGGTGCACCATTTAACTGTTGGGAAAACATTTCTCTGATAACCTTAACATTTGACAAGTTCATCGTCTGGAAGTAATTTGCTAATTTCAGCATCCTGGCTTTCCGGTGGAGAGGGATCTGAATTGTATTTATACGGTTTTCTTATCACATTCTCCACAGTTCGTCCTCTGACCCATACGGGTCGTTTTTCAGTGCATTTTGTCGTGTCATACGAGTCTTTTGTAGTGCATTTTTGTCGTGTCATATTTGAAAGTAAGTATAAGTGTTTTTTTTCCTTTTTATTCATTATTTCCATATAGTTTCCCTTCCAAAGAAAAATTCACTTCGTTTCGCTATCCAATGTTAACAATATTTTCCCTTTCAGATGGAACCTGGAAATGAAGGAGATACCGAAAAGGGCCGGGGCGGCGGTGCTCGTCTGATGGCCCTGTTGGCTACCCTCAAACTGGGGCCTGAAGTTGATGCTGGTCCTTCTGCGGCCAGCGAGGTGGAGGCTCCCCCTCAAGTGGCCGGTGAGGTGGAGGCTCCTCCTGGAGTTCCAGCCTCTCCAGAAGAAAAAATAGAGGAGGAAGGCGGCGTCAACGACGCCTCAACCGTTTGGCTGTTGAAGCCATTGGCAGTAATGCCAAGACGGTTAATTTTTATTTTTTTTAAAGTAAAAAACAAAAATAAATAAATATCAACCGAAATGCTTGTATTATTTTAGTTGCGGGGTTCCTTCCGGTGTCCATGGGTTATGGTAATGTAAAATTCTGCTTACATGGACTACTTCAGTTTTAGATTTTGGCGAAATGCCCTTTCGTATTTCATAGTCCACATCAGACATTTTTCGATTTATGTAATAAGGACCAAACCATCTAAGCAGTAATTTTTCACTTTTTCCTACTTTCCTAATAGGGGTGAAAACTTTCACTTGGTCCCCCACTTCAAATTCAACATGGCGGTGTTTACAATCATAACGTAATTTATCTATGTCTTGTCGCCGTTTTATATTTTCAACTGCCAAATTTCCAAGGGTGGCAATAAGTTTGCTTCCGTTGGCAAAATAGGTTCACGACCGTACCCCAGCATGAATGGTGAAAATTTAGTACTATCCTGTTTCGCAGAATTATACGCAAAAGTCACATGTGGAAGATATTCATCCCAATTTGATTGATTAGTATTAGTATACATAGATAACATATTGGCTAAAGTTTTATTAAATCTTTCTGTTAAGCCATTAGTTGCGGGATGATATGCAGTAGTAAACTGACTCGTTGTCCCCATCTTTTTTAGCAATTCCGTAACCAATTCTGATTGAAAAACTTTCCCTCTATCGCTTAACAATTCCTTAGGTGCACCGTGTTTCGTAATAATTCTCTCCAGTATAAATTTTGCTACAGGTCCGGCTTTGCCGCTCGGTAATGCGTCGGTCTCCGCCCACCTTGTGGCGTAATCTGTCGCTACCACTATCATGGTTTTGCCGCTGCTACTTCTGCGAAACGGACCTAACAAATCTATTCCAACCTTTTCAAATGGGGTGCCAACTGGAATAGGATGTAACAGACCAATAGGCTTTTGATTTTGTTGGCCTTTCCTGGCCTGACAATCCGGGCATCCTTTTACAAAACGTTCCACGTCCTTTTGCAACCCTTGCCAATAGTATCTTTGTTTTATTTTCGCTAGGGTTTTTGACAATCCCAAATGGCCACTCAGCGGTTCTGAGTGGTGGGAGTACAAAATTTCCCCTATTAACTGTTGCGGTATCACTAAAAGTTTAGTCCGGCCCACTCCATGCGGGTTTATACGGTACAAAACTTCTGATTCAAGCCTAAAATTTTTCGCTTGCTTGCGTATACCAATTGTAGCTTCTTTAGGATGTTTTATAGCCTGAATTATTTCCAAAATGTTTCTATCTTTTGCTTGCAATTCTGCAATGTTACGCATATCCAATAAAAAGGTTGGTATTTCGTCAATTTCTTGTACTTTCGTATTTGCTGGCAAAACAGGATATCTGCTTACGCAGTCCGCATCTCTGTGAGCAATTCCTGATTTATGATGTACTGTGTAGTCAAATTCAGATAATTTTAACGCCCAACGCGCTAAACGTCCAGTAGTCTCTTTCAAGGTTTTTAACCAACATAGCGCATGATGATCAGTCACTATTTTTATAGGTTTTCCATAAATAAAATGTCTAAAATACGATAGCGCCCATATAGCTGCTAACCCTTCAAGTTCTGTTATCGAATAATTCTTTTCAGCTTTACTGAGGCTTCTACTTGCATATGCTATTGGGTGTAACGCATTTTCATGATCTTCCTGCAATAATATTGCTCCGATTCCATCTTTACATGCATCTACCCTCAATTCACATCCTTTATTTGATTGAAAATGTGCCAAAACTGGTTCACTAATCAATTTTTGTTTTAATGTTTCAAACGCTTTGTCATGTATGTCCTGCCAATCAAATTTATTTTGCTTCTTTGTTAAATCATGCAAAGGACGTGCAATTTTTGCAAAATTTTCTATAAACTTCCGGTAGTAGTTACAAAAAAGTCCCAAAAAACTTTGTACACCCTTTACATTTTTTGGTCTTGGAAAATTTTCAATTGAAACTAATTTCGATTTATCAGGAAAAATTCCGTCTTTCGAAATTGTATAACCAAGAATATTAATTTTTTCTTTTAAATATTCACATTTTTTAGGTTTTAGTGTTAAGCCTGCACTTCGGTGTCTATTGAAAACTTTACGTAATTTTTCTAAATGTTCATCTATCGTTTTAGAAAAAATTATAATGTCGTCCATGTAAATTAAAACTTCTTTCCATTTTAAATCTCTAAACACTACATCTCCTAACTGTTGAAATGTTGCCGGGGCATTGCACAATCCAAAAGGCATTACATTAAATTTCCATAATCCGTGACCTGGCGCTGTAAAGGCAGTAAGTGGCTTACTTTCTTCTTTTACTTTAACTTGCCAATAACCTGAATACATGTCTAACGATGAAAAATATTGGGCGTTTCCTAAGTACGTCAAAATATCCTCAATATTAGATCCTGACCACGAATTTTTTACTGTCACATTGTTTAACTTGCGATAATCCACGCAAAATCGTGTCTCTCCAGACTTTTTCTTTACTAATACGACGGGACTTGCCCAGGGCGAGTTACTTTGCCTTATTATGTCGTATTGTTCCATTTCTCTTATCTGTTCATCTATTATCTCTCTTTCTTTTTGTGCCACTCTGTAAGGTTTCTGTTTTATAGGTTTAGCATTCCCTACATCAATTTTATGTTCAATGACATCGGTTTTTGCCATATATTTTGGTGTTTTTGAAAAAACATCACTATACTCTGAAAGTAATGTCCGCAATTTGCTACACAATTCTGAGTTTGTTATATTACTTAGATTATGGTCATTCATTGTAATCATTTCTTCATCATCTTCAGTTTCATCAATACAATGAACTGGAATTTTTGTTATATCTATTTCTATATTCTTCTCTAAATAACCGATTGTGGTATTTTTTAATATGAACACTTCTTTAATCCTCATATTTTTAATTTTGATGTACCAATTGTCATTTTTTGTAAAAACATTAGAACAAATCAATCCTCTTGGTCGTAGGTACGTATCGTTCTCGATAAAGCAGTACTTTGTGAACTCGTGCAGAGATAAGGCACAGTTCAGTCGTACCGTTATCTCGCGACCAACCTTGACCATGTAGTCGGTTGCAAGTGTAACCTTAAAACTTCGCTCGGTTGACTCAATCTCGACGTTTGCAAATACCTTATTAGTATCTTCCATTTGTTCTATTTTTCCCGTGTTGTTGCTGACATTGTTGCCAAAATGTAAAATCAATGGGTCAAGTTCATGGTATAATGTCACAGTATTGGTATTATAGTCAATTAATGATTTTTTACTAGCCAAGAAGTTATGTCCCAAAATTAAGGCTTTTGATAAATTTTGCACCACTAGTGCCTCAACGGAAATAATTGTGCCATTAACTTTTATAACTACCTCAGAATTGCCGAGAGGTTGAACTGGATAACCTCCTGCGGTTATCAGTTGTATATTGTCTTGTAACCGTCTCATGTTACTGATATAATTTATGTCGACTACATTTTTACAAGCTCCTGTATCAAGTAAAACAGGGACGTTATCTTTATCGTTAACTGTGATATGTACTATTAATGTTTGTTTACTGGTGCCCGTATATGACAATTGGACAATTTCCCTCGGGCTTCTTAGTTTTGAAATTGTCCTCTGCCGTTTGGGTTTCTTCGGCCTTGAGGTGCATTCCTTTGAAAAGGCCTGTTATTGAAGTTACAAGACACGTGACCGGTCCTACGGCAATCAATGCAAATAACCCGGCCATCGTGCGTTCTCGTACGAGGCAAATAATTATTATTATTATTATTTCTCCAGTTTTGATTAGAAAACTGATTTCTGCCCCTATTAAAAGTATCACGGTTCTGGGGTTGTTGCGAATTGTTTCTTACAAATTGTCGCCCCCTATTGAATGAGTTGTTCCTAGGACCATTTTGATTTGGTCCAAAATTATTCATCCTTGGAACATAGGTATTTTGTGTCTGATTTTGAACCGTGTTTGAAAAATTCCTATTAAAAAATGTTCGTGGCCTTGTGTCATTCCATGTCCTTTGCCGGTTTGTTGGGTTATTATTACTGTTCACTGCCGCAGATACTGACAATAAAGCTGTACTTTGTGTCATTTGATTTACCAATGTTCTTTCTTTTATATCGCTCAGCTTAATCACCAATTGCTTCAAATCGTCAAAATTTCTGTTGCTAGAACTAAGCAAATAATACATCTCATAATATGACGGATGCAAACCATTTTCAAAATGATTCCTAAACGCATCGAAAGTCATTTCTGGGTCAATCTCGTTTGCGATTGCTAACAGATCATAGTAGTACTTTTTTATATCCTCGACGTCTTGCTGTTTGCGAGTGTTTAATCGAAATTTCAACTTTCGGAGTGGTTGTTCTCCTGAAAACTCTTTCAAAAAATCTGAAAAAATCTGATTCTCTTTTATATTTTATGGGCTGGACCTTCCCATGTTTTCATCTGAGTCAGGACGAAACCGATCTCTGGTATTAAAGTCACACTTAATATAATTACCACGAACCATGTATGGGCTGGACCAAGAGAGTAGTAGAGAGTGTGTAGTAGTGAATTTCCGGTAAAGTTTAAATAGTGGAATAATTGTGGAATTGTAGTAAAAATTAGCTAAATAAGATATTTTGTAACAATATTTTGTGATTTTCTGACCAGCTATTCACAATCGCTGCTTTTTCGTATTTATTTATAAAAATACTGGGAGAGTCAATAGAAGGGTTAAATGTAGATGGGCATGTAAACTTTGGGGTGGCCGGAGTTTTTGGCTCAGCCAAAGCTGCCTGTAAGGTCATATTAGCCATTATTGAATAATTGTTAGGGCGTATGGCACGGTTTCTTTCCCGAATCACAGGGGGTGGGCAAGGATTATTAGAACTTTGTAATAATTCTAAGGGGCGGGATGAGATAAGCTTCGGTGGCACTACCACTTCTAAGGGACTTTCTTGCCAAGGATCCTCTGTTTCACGTGGTTTTGGCGGAGTTCTACTTAACGAAGCTCTTGGTTTGAAATAAACTTCCGTGGATTGGGGCTTAGAAGTTGAAGCCGAGGCTTGGGAAGTTTGAGCTTGAACGCCCACGACAGTATTGTCAAGAGTATTTTCTTCGTCCTCACTGCTTGTCAAACAAACTGAACTGGGTTTGTCAAGCTTTTGTTTGTGTGAAGAAGTTGCCGTTTGTGTCGGGGCAGGAGAACTTACAGTCGAACTGTGATGCTCGGGTTTGAAATCTTTTAACTCTTTTATCACCTTCTCTGGGTTTCGACCCCTAGCGATAGCTTCACGTAACACGAATTTTTCTTTTTCCGACAAACTTTGAGCCCTACTGCGAGTTTTTACTCGATCTTTGTCACTCGACTCACTCATGGACAATTTTTAAATGACCGTTTAAATTCATTTATGTGCTATATTTATTTTTTTTCCAAATTATTTTTGTTTTTTTTTTTTTAAATTTAAATTTAAATTTTTTAAGTAAGTTGATTATTCCTAGCAATTTCTTTACGAATTTGCTTGTTCATCAAACTAATAATTTTTTTGACGCTAAAATACACAAGCATTAATACCCCCATGCACAGAAAAATAATAATTAAAATTTCCTTAGCTGACCATGAATTATCTTTTTCCGAACTATTTGATACACCTCCACTGTTTCCCGCTTGAGAAATAATAATTTCCTCCTCTTTTGAAGATGTACCACCCATATTAAACCAAAATTTTATCAAATGAGCGCTTCAATAGCAAAGGAAATCCCCAAAAAATCACTAAATAAATCAACGTCACTATCCCTAGCCAAAAGAAAATAATACCTAAAATTTCTTTTATAGCCCACACATTATTCTCCTGAATCTGTATCATACCCCAAAAAATAAAAAATAAAAAACTCAACTATTGTTTTTCATCCATCTCAAAACAGACCGGCGCCTCCACCAAATGTCACGTTTAATTTATGAGCCCTTCTGGGTTCACCAATTAAACTAAACGTCGCGCCGGGATCTTAGTTTCAAGGATGGAATCAAACACTGAGTTTTCTATTAAACACTTAAATCTATTAAATACGGTATACACAAATGGGTGCACAATATGGTTGTAAACATACTAAAAGTTGACAATTTTACAATTGTACTTACATAGACACAAGCTGAGGACCTGGCATTTTCTGGCGGCTGGCTTGATCATTTTCGCGTTGGAACAACTTTTGAGAACGGACTACTTAACTTGATCTTTTCTCGAGGAGAGTCGACACTTCGACTTCTTGGGTCAGCTGGTCGCACTTCCGTTGATTGGTTCACACTTATCCTATACTGCTAAAATCGGCGTATTTTATACCCGATTGATCGGCTGACGTAGTTTGTTATTGTCGCTTGTTTTTCACATTTCTGTAAAGCAGGTGGTGGTGACTCATCACTGATATGGTGCACCCGGTGCATGATACACTCGGTGCATCATGGTGCAACCTTGCCTCGTGCGCTTAACATTTCGCAAACCTCGAATATTCTTATGTTTTTAAGTTAATAAGTCCATCTTTTGATTTAATGGATTCTCCATTTGTGACAATATCTGGCGTTTCGTAGATAGGTCAATATATCATCTATCTGCGGTAGGGGTTAGCAGGATTTCTTCGTCACTGGGTTAATGGTTGTCTTGTAATCCACACAGAATCTGGTGGAACCATCCATTTTCTTAACTAGGACTACCGGGCTTGCCCAGGGTGAAGGGCAGGGTCTTATTACCCCACAGTCTAACATTTCCTGTATCTGGGCATCTATTATTTCCCTTTCGTTCTGTGAGACCTTGTACGGGCGGCATTTTACTGGTTTGTCCTCAGTTACCACTATCTTGTGTTTGATAAGGTTTGTTTTGCCCATGAACTTAGATGATTTGCAGAACACGTCTTCATAACTCGCTAATAATTGCTTTAACTTTTCTTTAAAGCGTCCTTCTGGTATGTGTTCGAGCTTATGGTCCTCTAGGTTCACCCTTTCATCGTTCGATTGGCGGACCGAGAATACTTGACTGGACGCCGTTTCTTTTTCCATTTTTGCTATGATGGTACCTTTATACACTATTCTTGGCGTCGGGCCGACGTTCTTGAGCTCTATCTTGGTGCTCTCTCTGTTCCGCCCGTAGCTGCACAGCAGGTGATTTCTAATTAACCACCTTTCATTAGGTATCATGTGTGCTCCCTCTGTTGGTGTATTTTCTGATCCCGTTATTATTGCCTTTGTTTCGCCAGGCATGATAACCACGTCTTCCGTAGCCCTTAATTTGGTCTGTTTTGGCGAAATTTCCTCAAGATAGTTAGGGAGGATTTTCCATCCTGTTTTTCCTTTGCCGGCGCGCGTTTCCGGTTTTCCTTTTCCTTTCGATATCCAGATTTCTATGTTAGTGTCCCTAAAAGTGTCTGCTAATATTTCTTTGTTGGTTAGCCAGCTTGTGTGGTCGTCTCGTTGGCCTAGTCTCGGTAAGGCAATGCTCCTAATTTTCCGTTGATTTGCCCACTGACTGAATGGGAGTTTTCCTCTTTGGCCGTCATTTGAACTATCTGTCGGCCGTTCTTTGAGAAAAAATCCAGTTCTCCCAAGTAAGAGTCATTCCTTTTTTCTACCCTACGTGGGTTTTGTTGGCTTGTGCTTTTTGCTTGATGGCTGAATTTTATGACCAATCTTTCTTCCAAGGTTAGGGTTTTCTTTGCCATGTTAATTTGTTGCTTTTGTACCTTCCAAAAATTCCATGCCCAAGATGAGTGGCTGGGGTGGGTTTTTCAGTATAGTTGCACGTATATCCCACTTTCCTACGTAGCTCCCTATTATCTCAAGTGATGTTTTTGTTTCCCCCAGGCTGGGGATTCTTTGCCCCCCTGCTGTGAGAAGCAGAGTGGGGTGTTTCATATTCTTATTCCTATTTCTTATTAGGCGGTTCCTTACTATGTTCAGCTCTGCCCCTGTGTCGATTATTGCCGGTATAAAGTACCCATTTAGAATCACGTTAAATGTTAAGATTTTATTGCACGTTGGCCCCCAAGTGGAGAGGGTGACGGGACTCAATTTTGCCACTCTTTGTCGTTTGGGTGTTGCGGCCTGCTTCTGCAGACTGCGGCAAAGTGCCCAATTTTACCACAACGGTTGCACGTAGGCCTATTTAGGTTATCGTATGCCTGTTGCTGTGGCCGGAACGTGGGTGTAATTCTGTAGGGGCGTTGTCTATTGTGACGCATAAACAATTTGATTTCTTCCAATGATCTAGGTGGCTGGTTGGGGAAATGTGTGAGCCAGTAGTACCTAGCCTTTGTTTCGGTTGTCAAACCGTTTTGAAAAATCTTCTGGAATTCCCCAAAATCGACTTCCCGCTTGTATTCCTCATAGCGGATCCTTAGATCGTAGAAATAGTTCTTTGTAGGTTCTAAACGGCCATGTGTTCTTTCTCGAACCTTTGCCAGTAGTCGTAGGCTGCTGTTATCGTCGCAGAATTCCTTTTTGAAGGCCTGACATATGAGGGGCCAATTACTGTCAGGGTGGCCTTCTTTATATTCTGTGTACCATATATTTGCAGCCCCCTGCAAGAAGGAGTGAAAGTATAGAATTTTCAGGGCATCATTCCAATTGTTGGCCACTGCCTTCTCCTGTTTCCACTGTGGAGATTGTGATGTTTGCCATTGTGTCGGTGTGCGCTTCTAATTCCCTGATACCCCCGATTTTTTTTTTCGGTTTTTCGAATGCGAGAGGCAGGCAGGTAACATGGCGGACGACAGACATTCTCAAGTTTACTCAGAGTTGAAAAAGTTTAATAAAGACACTCTGCTACATTTTATTGTTTACCGTGAGTTCCCGGAAAATACAGTGATTAGTGACTATGTGACGAGGTTTATCGAAGACAAATACCAGAATAACTTGGAGATTTTTCGTGATGCCAGTGACAGTGTGGTGGTGTCTCAACCCTGCAATAAACTATCCTGTATCACAACACAAGCCGACTTACGTGTGGCTAAGTGTGAACTAACATCAAACATAAAAATTTTGAATCAGATGGAAAACCGAATCTCTGACTTGGAAACAATAATTTCACTATTAAAAATATATCAGGCTAATCAAAACAAATCCGACAATGCTGTGGCTGGTATGTTTACACCCGCCAGTGTAAACAAAAATAATAATAAGGGCCCCACCATCTCGGACCGTCCTGCGAAAGTCAAGGCATCACGGCCAGCGGTGTCTCGGGGCTCCAGTGGTTCCAGTACTGCAAACAACGACACTGCTGGGAGGGTCAGCGCAACAGACCACATGAAATCGACTGGGTCCGTAACGGCGAAATCGAACGAATCGGACAGTGGTCGACGTTCTGAACGCACCGCTAACATAAGCATACTTGGTTCCGCAGATAATGCGGATAATCAGGATTTTGCACCAGCTACTAAAATGGGTTGGTTGCACATCTCAAAATGTAAAGAAGGTTCCACGGTTGAGGGACTAAACAAGTTCTTGAAGGAAAAACATCCTACTAAAGAATTTGTTGTAGAAAAGGTGTCAAAGAATGAAAAGGGAAATGTGTCATTTAAGTTGGGATTGGATTTTGATCTTTTGGATGCCGTTATGGTCGAGAGTTTCTGGCCGAGAGGAATTCAAATAAAGCCATTTCGTTTTCAACGATTCCACAAGCGTGCACCTACCCCACAGGGCGAGGAGGGGAGGTTCACATTGTAATAAAAGAAATACTTTAAATAGGTTCGTTTTGGCTCACCAAAATGTAAGATCTATGAGAAGGTCCGTGGACAAGATCGAAAAGCTCATATCTGACCTTGGGGTCGACATAATGTGCATCACTGAACACTGGCTTAGCACTGAAGAAATAGAATCTACGGGAATTGCCAATTTTAAACTGGCTGCTAAGTTTTGCCGTGTTATGGGACAATACGGTGGAGCGGCAATTTACATTCGTTCAACAATCAACTATCGACCACGACCGGACATAGATCTTATGTCAAGAGAGGGCGTTTTCGAGTGCGCGGCGACGGAGCTTGTAATCAAGCAGAAACATTATATTTTTGTTGTGGTATATAGGCCTCCTAAGGGAGACTTTAACATGTTTTTAGAATTACTTGATGATGTATGTCGGTGTGTGTGCAGGGAGCGTGCAATGCTAGTCATTTCGGGCGATTTTAACGTAAATATTACTGGGTACGACTCTGCGAGTGGGCAGGGTGATGTGTTGCTGGGTCATTTGGAGACCTATAATTTACACAACCTTATTAGAGAGCCCACTAGGATATCAGGTAAGAGCTCATCCTGTATTGATAATATTTTTGCTGATCAAACAGTCAATGTTACATCGGGTGTTGCAGAATACTTTGTTTCTGATCACAGGGCACAGTTTGCAAGTTTTTTGTTTGAATCTACAAGTAACAAAAATAAGGCGAAGGCAACATTAAAGCGTCATTTTCCTGACGCCGCTGTTGCGTCCTTTGTTCGCGATCTATCGGTAGAGAGTTGGGAAGAAGTTTACACATCGGGGACCACGGATAAAATGTGGGATTCTTTTATGACCACGTTTCATCACTACTTTAATCTGCACTTTCCTTTAAAGCCTACCCATGAAAGGGTGCCGGTATATTCCTTTTTTGAGTCTCCTGAAATTGATGAATGTCGAAGTCGGCTTTCGGCCGCAAATGCTTTAAGAGCTTGCTTTCCCGAGCATAATTATTTGTATTGTGAGTTGAACAAAGAGTATAATGAACTTTTAAAAAAATCAAAGGCAAAACACTTTTCAAATAGAATTATAGCCTCTAGTAATAAAAGCAAGACTACCTGGAAAATAGTACATGATCTGACTGGAAATAAAGAAAAGCAACACGCTATTGTTCCTGAGGGTGATTTGCAATCATTGTCTGAGGATTTTAATGTCACATTTCAAAGTGCGGCGTTGAGAGCTCTGTGCAGGCTGGGCAATGAGCCGCACAGTCAGAATATAGACTCAAACTGTTCAAATATAAAACGAAACGTTAAATCGTTTTTCTTGCGTCCAGTTAGTGAAATGGAACTCATAAATATTACGATAAGTTTTCATTCTAAACTTTGTGCTGGGGAAGATGATATTCCGTTGTTTCTGTTGAAGAGATGCATTACAGAGATTTCTGCCCCACTCACCTGGGCGATAAATACCTCTTTTGCTGAAGGGGTCTACCCAGAAAAGTTAAAAAATGCCATTATTAAACCGCTTCATAAGAAGGACGATACCAATTGTCTGCAAAATTATCGACCTATCAGTATTTTGTCATCGTTCTCCAAATTATTTGAGAGGACTTTTTTTGATAGGCTATTGAATTTTTTTGTATCAAACAACCTTTTAGCAGATTTTCAACATGGGTTTCTGCCTGGAAGATCGGTTGAGACGGCAGTCTTTGAGCTCGTTTCTTCCGCGCTTCGGGCTCTCGAGAGGGGCGAGCTTGCTCTCGGGCTTTTCCTTGATTTATCGAAAGCTTTTGACTGCTTGAGCCACCCCGATCTTCTCGCAAAGCTTGAGAGGTACGGAGTTAGAGGACCGGCTTTGTCGTAGGTCGGCTCGTATCTTCGGGACCGGCCTCAGTGCGTTGTACTCCGGAGCTGTAAATCTTCCAGGTTGGTTACTAATTTGGGCGTTCCTCAGGGTAGCGTATTGGGTCCCCTTCTATTTATTATCTACTTAAATGACCTCTGGCAGGCTTGCCCTTCCGCTTGTCTGGCAAATTACGCAGATGACACTAATCTTGTAGTGAGTGGTGGAGGCTTGGCAGAACTTGTAGCGCGGGCTGAAGAATATTACTATTCTTTAAAGTCATGGTTTTCCAAAAACAAGCTAATTCTAAACGCTGAAAAATCACTTTGTATTGTGTATAGAACCCAACAAAATAAAATGCACGTTCCATCTGAGGTAAGGTTCGGTGACGATGTGCTGGCTGTGGTTGAGGAGGCCAGACTTCTTGGTGTCCAGATAGATTATTCGCTTAAATGGAAATTTCACGTGCGCAATCTCTGTAAAAAATTGAATACTGCATGTTATGCTCTGAGAACTGTGGTAAGATTTCTTGACTGTGAAGCATCGGTGGTGGTGTACTATGGCAATTTCATTTCGATGCTTCGATATGGAATTGTGTTTTGGGGTAATGCCAGCAACTTGGAGCAACCTTTTGTTATCCAAAAGAAAGCGTTGAGAATAATTTTAAATCTGGCATTTAAACAATCATGTAGGGGGGTTTTTCGACAGAACGGGTTTTTGACTGTTCCAGCCATATATGTGCTCGAGTGCCTAATGGTCCTCAAGAAGCATCCTAGATGTTTTTCTTTATCAGCCATCACACATGAACATGGTACTCGCAATAAATACCGCTTGTACAATTGTCCTAAACATCGATTAACATTGACTGAAACCAACTGCATGTACTCAATGATAAGCATATACAATAAACTGCCTGCAAGGATAAAGGAGATTAACTCGATTCAGGCTTTCAAAAGCTCTTTAAAGAAGTACCTATGTGATGTTGAACCGTACTCACTGCAGGAGTTTCTGGACTCTGACGGAAAATAATTTAGAAAATAAAAAATAATAATAAAAATGAAGGAGGTACTTTCGGTCTAGCAGTGCACGCTTGTGCTGTCTGTCTTGTGTTAATCTTATATGTATTTGTTTTCATTATTCTGCATCTATCTAAGTTTATTTTAAGTAATAATTGTACTGTAAATGTTCTTTGTGTCAGTTTTGACGTTTTGACGCAACCATTTGACGTATTTCAACACATTTCTGTTAACTTATTGTTGTTGAAATAAAGGCATTTTATTTTATTTATTTATTTTATCCCTTGGGGATGTGTCTGATCACGTATCGTTACGTTTTCTTCGTCTTCGTCACTTTTTTCTGTTTTTGTTGCGTCCTTTTGACGTACCAAGGTCAGGGTGATATATCTCGGTGTTCCCTCCGTATCTTGGTTCTGTATGTCCCCCACACTTGAGCTTCTGTGCCTTGGTGCAAATGGGCTGTCGGTCTTTGCGGATCTCAAATTGTACCCTTTATTCATTCCCTTTTTCTTGCGCCGTTAACTGCGTCTGCGAGGGCGTGTCCACGAATGTGGGGATTAGCAGACGGGGATGAAACGAGGCGCCTCCACCATGTCACGTATAAGGTGTTATGATGAAACCTCACGTTAATGAGATTTCAACATTTTTCAATTAGATAGCTCAAGGTCGTGGATTAATTGCATGAGTTCATAATTGGCTATAAATGAACACACTTGGATATACTGCAGGAAATCAAACGAACCATTTGTTGTATATGCACACGTGTATATTACAAGTTAAAAAAAACAAAACTACAATATTTACAGTTTTGCAATATTTACAAAATTTACAAAAGTTGCCAAGAACCAATTTATTGAAGGAATTTAAATTGAAATTAAAGAAAACAAAATTGAAGTTAATTTTAAAACAAATGAAAAAGAAAGAAAAATTAAATTTTGAAATTAAAAAAAAACAGGAAAAGTTTTCCCAGTGCCAAGCCGTCTCTAACTGCCCTTACCAGTTCTTAAGACGATGTTTGGGTCCTGGAACCTCCAGTATCCTCTTCCCAGTAGTCAGTAGTGGCCACCGCTGATTTCCAGGTAGGAAATGGGGTCCAGAGACTGGTGACAGGTACCTAAGGCAGAAAACAACAGAACACCAGGGAAAACGAACAAACAGCTTCAACACTTGTTCCGGCAACCAAAAAAGGTGACCAGAGGTGATGACAAGTGTTGAAGTTGTTTAGAGCAAACTAATATAAACTAAAAAATAAAAATAAAATAAAATTAAATAAAACTAAATCAAGTGAGGAATTGTGGTGGTTCGATTCTGACCTTTTGAACTCTGTGGCCGGTGGTCGGCTTTTCCAACACGTGGGTTGGTCCGGAAAACTCTGGACAAAGCAGTCCCGGTCAGGCTGATTCAATCCCCGATTGAAATGTTCTTTGGTCGGGAAAACAGTTAAAATTCCGGTCAGAAAGTCTTTGGATCTCCGGTTGGAAAAGTCCTTGAATCTCCGGTTGGAAAAGTCTTTGAATCTCCGGTTGGAAAATCTTTGAATCCCCGGTTGGGCCGAACACAATGCTGTGTTGGAAAATTGGGCCGATACAAAATAATTCAAAAGAACTAACAATAAAACCAATTTACCTGTAATTCGGCCAGATGATTACGGATTAAAAATTCAAATTCACACACGCGTCACACGGCTCAGAAAAAAGATCAGATGTCGGCAGTTCGGGTGCTGTAGTGGTAAAAAGACCGATATCACAAAGTGGGGTGATTAAATAGGCCACATGGCACCTGACACAAAGAAACAGGACCACAAACCGACGCTTCCCCGACAAAAATCGAAACCAATCACGTGACTACGGCACCTGATAACTTATCAGGTCACGCACCCACATTAACAACAAAAAGTGCACAAAGTGCAATTGGAGGATTTAAGCGATCGGAATCGGTCTACTAGTGTAACTAGGCCCACGGACATTAAAAACACAAACCAAACGAGTAACGGACGAAACTCTATTTCGTACGTAACAAAGGGTAGCTTAAAGGGAAGATTACTCAGGTTTCCACAGGTTTTATTTGAATGTATAATTTAATAGTTAGACAATAACCTTATCCCCGATTGCCAAGATGGCGGGGAGCATGATGTGGTCCGGATTTGACCGAAGGAACACGGGGGGCGACCCTTTAACGGAGATGAATGAACCCTAGACTTGTGTCCGAGGGCATTCACCGGGCCGGTAAAGTCGTTAAGTACCTAACAAACGGAGGTAAGTAGGTACGGCAACTTATGCTGCTCGCCCACACTATTTTCTTTGCTAGGGCTGATCTATGGTGTGGCAATTGGTCACCTACTGCTCCACGTTGCGTTGCACAATAGGCGTGCCCAGACTAACCCAGAGATCAGTGATCTGTACGTGCTTTTGGTGCAGTATTTATACCCACATCATGACCCCAATGCGCCAATCTTGCTTACACAGACATTGAACTGGGGGAGACCGGGGCAACTTAGGGTAACGGCACCTAGTGTAATCTTTATGTTACAATATTCTCTTTATGTTCTTTCCCTGACGTATACCCTCATACTCAAGTCTTGTATGTCTTTGTTTTCTGTTAATTTAGTTACTAAAATTTGGGACACCCTGTATAATAACGGTTTATCTAAGGAACTAAACCAAACTACTAAACTAAATTAGACCTAAATATCTACTAGTTTTGAATTTAACGTTTTTTACCAAAATCAGAATTAAGGAAGTTAAGGGGGTGGTCAAAATTGAATCAATCACCCCAAGTACATCACAATATTACAGCACATTACACGTATTACAGTTTCTGGTCCCTGAAGGCCAGACCAGGAATTTTCTCCGTGTACTCTAGCGTACCAAATGCAAACTATCTACAAAATTATTTATCGCTCGAGGTGCTAAGCGCTCATTCAGCTTCCGTTCCCATGTTTTCCTTCTCCAGGAGTGCCTTGGTTAGCGAGTTCCACTCCGAGACCGCTGCAGCGTCCGCCTCGTTGCCAACCCTGAATTGCCAAGCATTCCTGGCCCATTTTGCCCTGCCTCGTGCCCGTTCGTCGAGTGCACATTTGGACAGAATATGTTCTAAAGATCCGCTTGCAAACCCACATTTGCAGGCGACTTTTCCGCCACCAACGCCAAATCTGAGCAAGTGCTCGCCAAAGTTTCCGTGACCGGTGACAAGTTGTACACCTTTAAAAGTTAAAGGCAAGCGGTCGATGCCGAAATTCTTGCAGCGTGCGTAGGTTTCCCTGCCTTTATCTGTTGTGTCCCATTCAATTTGCCATCTTTGCAACGCCCAGTTTTTCCATTTGATTTTGTGGTCGCTCGTTGTAGGTGCCTGCACGTTACCATACGCTGGAATCCTCCGGAGAACTCTATCAGCCAAGTTGTCTTTCGATTGCAGCCAATCGATGCGCACCCAGTCGTCTTTCATTAACGTTTTAAGTGTGGCCTGTATCTTTGCCACCACAGTCGACCTTGTCCTGCCAGTAACCATTGCATCGATAGCCTCTTTGCTGTCGGATCGGACGTATATGTTCGTGTTTTGCGTCGTTATTGTAGCCAGCCCTTTATACAATGCCTCAATTTCTCCGTCGACTGTATCGCTGCTCGAGAGTGCCCTCGGGGCGTGCCCATTTGTTTCCTCCGCCCCTTTTTTTATGACACATGCTACGGCGTTTTTCTTGAAGCTGTAGTCAGTGTGCAGCTCCACTTGCGTGAGCCACTGCGGTTCTCTCGTGCCCATTTGTTTAAAGCGTTCAAGTTCACTAAAGTTTCATCTCTGTCGGATTCTTGTTTCCGCGCTCTCTGTTTGTTTGTCGGCATATGACCATGCCCGCTTCTCGGCTTCGATATGAAGCGGCGTGATGCCCGCTAACACCAAAAGTGCTTGGGTGGAGGTTGTGGAGTACGCAGACACAACTGATCTCAGAAATATCCTTTGAGCTATGAGAAGCTGTTTCTTTATTACCGTCTTGCTTGCCCTGTCGCTCCAGATTTCTGCTCCATACAAGAGCCCTGGCAGCACGACGCGCTTGTACAACATTTTTGCAGTGTCTTTAGTGCAGTCTGACCGTATTCTGAGGAGAGCTCTCATTCTCGGTATTAGTTTGCTGGCCCTAGCCCGGATGTCTCCTATGTGCCCCTGAAAACTAAGTTTCGCATCTAGTGTTATGCCCAAGTACTGTACAGTGTTGCTTGCGTCTGTTTTTGTCTGTCCTAAGTAAATAACTGGAAGGGTAATCTTTCTGCCAGCTGGTATGAATAACATCTCGGTTTGCGGTGTGTTGTACTTCATTTTTGCCTCTTGCTCCCACGCAGAGCATCTCTCCCATATCGTGCGCCACGCGCTTTCGATTTTCTTCACCGATGCACCCAGAATCAAAATACACTGGTCATCGGCGTAGGCCTGTACCTTGATTTCCTGTCCTAGGTCGCTCATAGCCCCGAACCAAACCTGCATTGCGACAAGCCACAACGCGGGCCCATGCTAAAACCCTACGGGCAGCCTCATTTGCTTCTATCCGTACTCGACCCGAATACACTTCGTCTGTTGGTCATAAAAGACGCCACTGTCATCTGCAGGTAGGGCGGCGTGCGTGCCCAACGCAACTCGTAAAAAACCTGAGGCGACAAATCCAACACCACCAGCATGGCGTGCATACCGTTTGGCCTGCCCTTTATATTGCCCATTAGCGCCTGTATTGCCCCAATCATGTGCCTGCTTTCTCTAAAGCCGTGTTAATCGGCGCTTAGAACATTTGTTTTTTCGAGCCAGTCCTTGAGTCTATTATCGAGTAATTTGTCTAGTATCTTGCAGTAAGCTGGCAGCAGGCTGATCGGCTTGTACCCTCCTTTTCGTTTAGGCAGCCAAACCACCTTTGCTCTCTTCTAAACTTCGGGGAAGTCCCCTAACTTTAATCATCGCGTGTACAGGTGTGCCAGCTTATGCGCCGAACCACTGATTGTGTGCTTTAATGCTTCGTTTGGTATGGCATCGCCTCCACAGGCTTTACCATTCTTCAGGCTTTTAACGTCCGTGACTTCTTGTTCTGTGACGACTGGAGGCAGCAATTCCGCGATTTTGGCTTTATCGCAGGGAGGATGATATCTCCTTAGTAACCCATCGTCGACTGAGTTTTGGCTAGTTACGTACGTGGCGTCTCTCGCCAAATACCGGTCTCTCCCTTGCCAGCGCCCAGTCTCCTCAGCGCCTCCCAGACCCTGCTCCAGCTGTCGTTCTCGCACAGGTCGGAAATTTGCCTTGTCTTGGCCTGTTTGAATCATGTCCGGTCTGTTTGATTCATTTCTTGTAGGACAATCTTAAGGTCCTCCATACGCCACAAAGCTGGGCTCTCGCCGTCGGGTCCACGGCTCGTTGAAAATCTTTTCGTGCTTTGCGCACGTTTGCCCTGCTACCAGCTATCTCAGCAATCCACCATATCAGCCCCTCGTTGCCCACTACTTTTCGAGGTATATTCTCCTTATAGGCGTCGCTCATAACTGTCTGCAAACTGCAGGCCGCCTCATTAAGCTGTTCAATAGAGCCGCATGCTCCTGGCTCCCATTTTTCTAAGCTGTCATTGATTTTCTGCCAGTTACCCCTGTCAATGCTAAAAACCGCCCTGCCTTCGCATCTTTGCATATTGCAAGTTTTTATCCGGAAAGAGATGAATGCGTGGTCGCTAAGGCTCTCTTCCTTATTTACTGTCCAGTCACCTAGATTGCAACCTCTGTAAAGCGTCACATCCACCCAACCTTTGCCCATCGGGCAGACGAACGTCGGTCCCGCGGCCGGGTTATTAGCGAGAGACCTTCCGCTGTACAATCGTCCATGACCAGCGTTCCCCTGTCATCATCTTCGCTGGCTCCTCATGCTTTATTTTTAGCATTTAGATCGCCCCCCACTATAAGCCGTTTCGAGTTTGCTCTGCGCATCGCGGTGACGGCTGCTCGCTACCTGCTCGGTTTGTTCGGGCCGACTGGTTCGTCATACACGTTTTCCCAAGAGATTTCAGCCCGAGATTTCGCCCGAGAAGTTGTCCCACGTGTTGACTCAAGTGGCGTTGTTGTCTGAGAGACTTTTGTCCAGTTTTGACTTAATGTCGGCCTTTACCCAGGTCCTGGTTTTGCTAGTGACACTCGACCTATGCCTCCGCCACCCGTTCCAACTTGCTATTTTTGGATGCGGCTCCTGTATCATTACTATTTGCACCTCGCTTTCCTCCACCCAGACTCTCATCGCGGCCTCCACTGCGCGCCTGGCATTGCCTGCGGCTTTACGTACAAATGGGCACGCCATGCTTCTGACCGTATGTCTTGTGTTGGGCTTCTTGGCCTTCGCACAGTTTGGACATTTTATCTCGTCGTTCTGACAAGCTCTGCCAAGTCGGCTACGGTTGGGTCTTCCCCTAACTCGGTCGCCAACTGATTGTCATCGAATCCCATTTCGCAGTTGATGATCCGCAACATGGGCTAGTCCGATCTGACTACTCTCTTTTGCAGCTTGCTTTCGTCGCTAGCTTTTAAAATTGCATCGCGCTGCGAGACGTCCCTGCACGTCATTGCAACCTCGCCGCTTTTGGTCAACCTGATGTTAGCCAGTCCTGTTATATTGCGCCAGATTTGTTCAGTCTCTCTTCCATATCGTTCAGTCTTTTATTTAAACTGCGACTCTCGGAATGCTCGAGCTGCTATTTTATCTGCAGCGAGTTATATTGTCACGTTTAATTTATGAGCCCTTCTGGGTTCACCAATTAAACTGACTCACGACGTTAAACGTCGTGCCGGGATCTCAGTTTTAAGGATGGAATCAAACACTGAGTTTTCTATTAAACACTTAAATCTATTAACCAAACAATACAGTCATGAACACACTAAAAGTTGGCAATTCAATAATTATTACTTACATATCATAAGCTAAGGACTTAGCATTTTCTGGCGGCTGGCTTGGTCACTTCGCGTTTGAACAACTTTGGAGAACGGACTACTTAACTTTATCTTCTTGACCGAGGAGAGTCGACATCTCGACTTCCTGGGTCAGCTGGTCGCGCTGCCGTTGATTGGTTTACACTTATCCATACTGCTAAAATCGGCGTATTTTATACCCGATTGATCGGCTGACGCAGTTTGTTATTGTCGCTTGTTTTTCACATTTCTGCAAAGCAGGTGGTGGTGACTCATCACCGATACGGTGCACTCGGTGGATGACACACTCGGTGCAACGTGATGCGACCTTGCCTCGTGCGCTTAATATTCCGCAATCCTCGAATACTTTTATGTTTCTTAAGTTAATCAGTCCATCTTTCCAATTAACGGATTTTCCATTCGTGACAATATTCTCACTGCATGGCCGCTAGGTTGAGCTGGATGCACGCCAGCCCCCCAGAGCACTGAGCTAGATCTTCCGTGCGGAAAGCAATCTTGCCGCCTCCCCACTTACTAGCGGCAGCGGAGATAATCCGGATCTGCTCCTCGATTGTTCGTCCATGTTATCTTTGGATTGAACGTTGTTTTTCGTGCCAGTTTCCTGTTCGTTTTCGCTGCTCGGTTTGTTTCTACCACCCAGAACAGCTTGCTGCAATTTGCCCAGTATGTTCGCTCTCGCGCCACGTCCCCTGGTCGACTCGTTGTTAGTTGAGGCAGACTCAGTTAGCGCTTCTTTCGGAGCACCTGGCACTATGTGCCTCCCATACCGCAACGGGTGAGAGAAAGTTCTCACGCTGCGATTCGGACAAACTTTTTTCAGCCGACTTTTGTCGCGCGACTTGCTCAAAATTGACCTGACATTGGTCATACAGCTGGCCAATCTTTCGCCCACTTTTGCTTCATCGCCCGTTAGAATTTCTTAAGCCTGTTTGGTGTTTCTCCTCTTTTAACTTTTAAGCTGTTGGAATTCTGACAACTCAGTGAATTCCAGTACGGTGTTGTCCAAGCTGTCCGTATCGGCACGCCTTTTTCGTTTAATGGCGCCGCCCATCTTCACTCTCATGAAATAGCGGAAAGGTAACGCCCCCATATTCCATGCGGCAGGGGGATTCCCCATAACATCCGGGACCCGCCAGGGGAATGTCTTTCTCTTGACTATCCAGTTCATGATTTTGCCATTTTGAAAAGACTGGCAACTCTTTGTAAGAATAAGGATTTGTAGTGTGTGTGTAATTGGGTAGAATTTCCGGTCAGGACAACAACAATTTGAGCCCGCCTCAGAGTAGACGAAGGAAGGAGAATTGCCGTCCAGCTACCGGGTGCCTCGGGTTTGCAAGGCCCGTGACCACAATAGTGACCCCTTGCAGTCGCGTTTGCTTTCAGGACTGCCTCCCTAGTCGGACTACCCCACTGGGTTTAGGAGCTCCGATTCCCCGTGCATCGTTTAATGTTTCCGAAGGCCGCAAGCAGCCGAACAGAAACTTTCCCCCGGGAACCACGTGGCGGTGGTTGCAGTCTTGGATTGAGGTCTACTTCAGTTGTTCGCCGACTCTCTAGTCCCGAGAAACGAGACATAAAAAAAAGCGGACGACGACATCGCAATTAAGCAAAGCCGCCATCCGCCCCCATGACTGCTTCCCAGTTTCGATAATCGAGTCATAAAAAAGGCGGACGACAACTCCGCCACATGCAGAGCTGGCGTCCGCCAAAAATTGTCTGCTGGATTAGGGGGACTGCCGGGCGGTTTTCGGTGTCTTTCGATACTTTCACCACGCGACAAATCCTCCAAAAATCTGTCGAAGACGTCGTGTAGGTCCACCTCTTTAGAGAGTCTCAATCTCACCCAGGAGTGGATAGGTAGAGTGGTAATCTCGTTAATCCATTCATGCGCGTCACCAATTAGATGACGAGACATTTGGCTATTCAAAATCTTTATTTACTCAAAAGACATGTTCCCGTTTACAGAGGTTAGTATAAAGGGTATAAATGTAAATATAAAATAAGGTTACACTATATGTAAATAACTACCCCAGCTTGTACATAGATCATAATTGTAAATAAATCTAGGTGTTAAGTGTACATAACATATGTGTATAATAAATTAAGTTAATAATAAATAAATTAGCTGAAGGTAGCAGATCGGGCCGTTTTTATTTAAATTTAAATTTATTTATAGTAGATTAATTACCCGTAGAGCAATAAAAATGCAATACGGCATCGTCGTTAGCAGCCAGCCTAATGAGGTCTGAAACTGGTTGTCGTAAAAAGCCTACATAGTCAGAACAAACATTAAAACAACTAAAACCTGTTAATTCTATTTTTAAATAAGTATGTAAATTTAAAATAGTAAAAGGGACAGCACAAGTTCTTCTAAGAAGTAAAAAAGATGGACGTATACGGGTACAATAAACATTAAACTAATTGCCCTAATTTTAGAAACTACGGTCAAACAACCCGGTATGAGGGCTGTGTGCTACGTTATCCTAGCCGATCCGGTTCCCAGGGCCGCAGAACCTACAAGGAATAGAAAGTGAACCAGTTGCAGGGTCGTTTAACCGTGCCATGGTGAAATGCTAGCTGTGCTATTACAGGTTTTTAAGGACTGAATATAAACAAAGGTGGCTATTTTTGTTGAACTTGTTTAGACAGAATGGTGCGATTGATGGTGTCGTCATTGGCCCCGCCAAACCCGTCTCATAAAGGAGACGTGAATACTTGACGCCCACTTTAACGCCGATTGGACACAGCTTGTTTTGAGTGGCCTATCAATAGACAGTAGAGCCTCTGTGACGTCATTGCACTGCGGGCACCGATTGTGATTCGGGCGAACAAACGATCTTTGCCCGGATACAATTTCTCGAGGGCGGCACGGAATTTCCGGTCCTCTTCGTATTTGAGCCGTTTGTTATTATGGCTATTAGCGAGCGAAATATTGCCCTCCCACATTACTTGTACGTCACAAACAATGACGGCGTTGTGCTTGATGGTAATAATGTCGGGCTTGAACAATATACCATCGTCATGGCGGACGTGCGGCTCTTCTGTCGTGGATAATTTGACTTTCTCACGACAGTGTCTGGCTATCTTTTTAGCTATATCGTTGTGCCGCTTTATACGTTCGAAATGACTGGCGGGGAAACCTTGTACAACGTGGGAAATAGTTTCCACACGTTGGCAGCCGGCACGGCATTTTCTACGTTCAACTGGGTTGGACGGAATGCCGGCTATCGGAAGATTATTAGTCCGGAGTTGCACCGCTCGAACGAAATCACGTCCAGTCCAGCCGTGTCGACGATTGTCAATCCATGACCGGCTGGCTACGTCCGCTGACGATTCCTCTAGGCCAGTAAGCAGATAGGAGGCTTTTAATTGGACTGCACAATAAATTTCGTGTGGGGTATTGCCCGTCAAACCGTGCATCCTGTCCATTAAATGAAGGGTGCAGGGGCTCTGCATTACGCAACATCACGATTATCTGCGTTAAGAAGGTCTGCAGGTTGCAGTCTGTCCATATAGATCTTAGGAATCGCGTAACGCAGTGGCATAATGCCTAGCCCACCATCCCGTACCCGCGCATATAATACGTCGGGTGTGTGCGTATTCAGATGTAGAATCCGTTTCAGTCGATATTTAATAAGTCTATCGGTCTCCCGCAAAATGTGCCCCGTTATTTTGGGGTTTTGGAGACCGTAGAGGACTTTCGGGATCACATACTGTTTAATGATGGTCAGTATTTGGTCCGGTATGAGCGGAGCGCGCTCGACGTTTGACATTCATTTTGCCAAATTGGCAATGGATGGTTTTTGTATACCGAATGCTCCTAGTTTGTGGCCTAGGTATTTGGCGGTATCAAAGTTGGTGATTGATTTAATCAAGGCGCCATTATGGGGGATGAATGGCCTTGACCGCGGTGTTACTTTTACGCCCCGGGGAACCAGGGCAGCTGAAAGCAAGGTGCATTTATCAGAGTTTAACTCCATACCGCGCTTTTTGAAGAACGAATCGATTAAATGCAACTCGAACGGTATATACTTGTCTTTTTCCTCCAAAACAACTATGTCATCAGCGAATGCCAATGACGAGCATCTGACGTCATCAACGATGTTATCGTCAAGACTGCCGCCCCGCCTCAACTGGTCCAAATCGCACAACAATTCGTCGATGACGAGATTGAACAGGATCGGGCTCAGTGGATCTCCTTGTTTAACGCCTCTGCTGATTTTACTCGGCCTAGAAGAATTGTTACCGATCTTGATGGTAATGTTACGTTATATGGTTTTCGTGCCTCTATACGGTTCCTAATGTAATGATAGACCACCATTGTATTTGCTCAGGTGCCATCAATGTTGATAAAACCCTGTTGATTTAGATTAATTTAGCATCTTTTAATCGTTTAGATAGAATACGGTGAAATAATCTCAGGAATGTCGACGAGAAAGTGATAGGACGCCAATTAGCAGGATCTTCCCTGTCGCCCTCTTTCGGAATTAGGGTAGTACGGGACTGGCGCCAGGCTTTAGGTATAATTTTACGCTGGTAAATGATGTTGACAAGAACGGCAAGTATCTCACTTGGCAAGTTCTTAACCACCGGAACCGGTATTAAGTCTGGGCCGGCTAACGACATGGCCCAACCAGTTTTTGCCTGGTCTATTTCCAGCGCGGTAAATGGCCGTTCAGTGTTAGCAGATGTTGCTGCTATGGGTCCGACAATCGGATCGAGATCTTCGACCACCGAAGCCTCTAGAATGTTTGCATAGTAGGTCTCCCCTTTGTCTATATCGGGATATTTATCGGCCGTTTGAAGGTTTTTGCCATCGATGATGGCGCTGGCTAAAGTAGCTCTGTTTTTATTGTACAGATCTTGGACTTTCCTTATAATTTGAAGCCCTAAGACCTCGCCCAGTATGTTGTTGGGCATAGTTAGCGCCATTCTTTTTATTATTATAACGGGATCGAGGACATACCAAAAAAGGTTGAGGCTACCTGACCCAATAATGGGCTTAAATCTGTCCGAAAACCCACTACCCAGCAAAACTACCCGGCGCGAACTCATCCCGACACCTCCGGCATACCGGTCATACCGACGTGTTGACCTCTCGCGGTCCAGGTGACCGTGAATCCCCCGGGACACAAAGCGACGTGCCGTTGGGGAAACTCTGGTAGGCGGTAGGATGGTCTTTGCCTCCTCTGAAAACCATGGACATACGATTCCTGTGCCCACATCTTGAGCAAAAACGAATGGGAGGCCGGGAGGATGACTCTGGCCGCATCTGACCGGCAAAAAATAACGGTAATTCCGCCGGAACTTCTGGCGTTCTAAATGGGACCGACATCGGCGCGGTATCACGGCGNGNGGCCCCNATGNCTGAGTTNCNTCGCNCTTNAGGTCTNCACTGTANGCATANTCNAGTTGTTANCTCATAGGTNCTGGGNGTCNCNAAGGATCATCNNCANNNCTGTCATNACTATAGATCCGTCGGAGNGAATNATGCAACCGGCCGTGTACCGCNAANGGGNTGTTTATNCNNGAATTCAGTNANGCTNNCCCCTGATACANTNTTGNCTTGTGNGGCACGGNNACGAAANGGGCNNGTCNTGGNGTAACANCGGTTTCTTAGTGCTAACAANATAGCCCTNCNTCCGGCAGCGGAGTAGGTGGNACGTACCNAGCCCTAGNGGNTTCTNCCGGAAAACCCAATACNCTACAANCNTGAGTCACTGGAACNTATATCNTNTTCGAGNTANAGNATTAGATNGTTTACCTTNGCANGTCAGNTANNCACCGCCCAACAGANAATGGNNTTGCTTGNNTCANCNGCAGNNGTGNAGGCCCNGTATNCGTNNAGATTTCTTTCCCTGCCTAACATTCAAGAAACTATTGACAAATTGGCTAATGGGAATTGTTTAGTACCATGGATTTAGCATTATGGATATTTTCAAGTACCCTTACACCCTGAAGATAGAGAAAAAAGTGCATTTTTGACTCCAGAGAATCACTATGAGTTTACTAGAATGGCCATGGGATTGAAGAAAGCACCTGCTACGTGGAGTCGCTTGATGAACCATATATTTGCGAATCTTACTTACAATGAGTGCCTCGTATATTTGGATGACATCATTGTATTTAGTCCAGCCCAATATTGACGTACATTTAGAGCGCCTACGTCATATATTCGAAAAAAATGCGGGAGAGCAATTTAAAAATTTAAACCAACTAAATGTAAATTTTTACAACGGGAAGCCGAATACTTGGGACACATTATAAAAGCCGGAGGGTACACTACTCAGCCTGGAGAAAACTCGAATTATTGAAAAACTATCCTGTGCCAAGGACAGTTAAAGAGTACGTGCTTTTCTTGGACTTTGTGGATTTTATCGCAAGTTTGTTCCAAATTTTGCCAAGGTTAGTCACCCACTGACTCAGTTGACCAAAAAAAATGAAAAATAAAAATGGCTTTGGACACAGAACCACCAAATCGCATTTGATACCCTGAAACAAGCTTTGATTAAGCCGCCTATTCTAAAGTACCCAGATATGAATCGTGAATTTATTTTGAACACAGACGCAAGTGCAACTGCAGTCGCCGCCATTTTGACGCAAAAAATATGATGGAATCGAACATCCTGTATGTTACGCGAGCCGTACGCTAAATACTGCTGAACAGCGGTATTCGACAATTGAAAAAGAATGCCTGGCTATAGTGTACGCTGTTAAGAAATACCGAATCTACTTAACAGGAACTCATTTTACCATTATGACGGACCATCGGCCACTGAAATATTTATTAAATATTAAGGATCCAAGTTCCAGACTGGCCAAATGGAGTATGTTCCTAATGGAATACAGTTTTACCGTTCAATATAGACCAGGAAAAATGAATGCAAATGTAGATAGCCTTACAAGACTAAGAACAGATGATCCGACGCAGATTTCAGCGGTATTACATGAAAATGAACTCACACCGATTTATGATGTACATTGCAATAAAGAGGATGTTATTCGCTTGCAGATGAGGATCATGAACTGCTTAATAAATAATAGTACGTTGGACGAGGATACAGACTATATAATAATAGATGGACTTCTGCGAAAAACGACGTAATTCAAACCAACGGAATGATTCAATCGTTGCGCCAAAATGCATAATCAACGATTTATTGAAAATATACCATATGTCGCTGTATGCAGCTCACCCAGGACAAAAGAAGACGAAGGAAATATTAGAACGTGATTTTTACTGGAAAAACATGCGAAAAGATATTCAAAGATTTGTCGAATCCTGTCCGTCCTGTCAAATTCAAAAAACCAACCCTCAAGGACCTCCTGAACTCCAAAAAACACCCATTCCAACGCACGTTTGGGGAAGAATATCTTTGGGACCTAGTGGGACCTCTAAATCGAACACGCCAAGGAAACAGATACATTCTCACTTGCGTTGACTTTTTGACTAGATACCCAGAGTGCATACCACTACCTGATATAAAAGCTGAAACTGTCGCGAGAGCCTTTGTTGAAAATATCATAACTAGACATGGAGCTCCCAGGGAACTATTGACGGACTGTGGAAAAGCAATTTATAGGCCACCTCTTTACTAACATTTGCAAAGAACTTGGAATTCACAAACTACGCACAACCCCTTATCATCCAGCAACCAATGGAATTTTGGAACGATTTCATAGAACGTTGAAGACTACTATCAGTCATTTCGTTAGTAATTTCATGGAAAACTGGGATGAGATTCTGCCTTATGCGTTGATGGCTTATAGGAATCAACCTCATGAAGCTACCAAAGAAAGTCCATACTTTCTTATGTTTGGACGAGATATGGAACTACCAATTCATTTAACGATTAATGACCACGTACTACGATACGACTTGGACGAAAAATTATGCCAGTGAATGTTAAAGAAAATGCATATTTCCCATGAACTTGCAAAAGAAAACTTAGCAAAAAGCATTGAAAGCAGATATGCTAAGCATAACGCCAGGAAACTAAAGCGAGAGTTTCAATTAGGCGATTTAGTGTTCATGAAAATTGTAGTTCCGCCTAAAGGGAACTTAGCTGCTAAATTTCAACCAAAATGGAAAGGGCCTTTCCGCATAATAGAAAAGAAGGGTCCTGTTACATTTAAAATAAAAGAACTTTCTGGACGAACTGAGCACATGATACATGCAGAACGCCTAAAGCCCTATAAGAATACATGGGATTGTGAAGAAGAGAACAAAAATGAACCAGACTCAACCAAGGATCCAATTGTAGACAACGAGAAGGTCCAGGATGAAGTGGATGAGTTTTTACTATATGGAAGTGAAAGAAGATCCAGAAGGGTGCAACAAGATGAAGGTGATACTGATGAGGACACTGATACTGATACCATTATTGAAATAAGTGACGATGAAAGTGACGTTTCCACGTATGAAACCGGCTTAGATACTAGTCAGGAAGATTGGGAAGCCACCCCAGTCAATATAGGCCGAACAAGAACTAGAGACATACAGCCACCTTTGCGGGTAATATATTTAGGAACAGGAAAACGGTAGTTCTACATTAATGCGGTTTCAGGTTAATTATCCTGTTCGTCTTTGGACTATTACAAGTTGGGAAGATGGCCCTTATTGCTTACGACTGTCACAATACCTCCACCAACATCACAGCCATATCCTTAAGAGAGGTTCAGCCCTGTCCCGACCCAGAGACCGGATATAATTCTTCCAGTGGCAGTATTCAAATATTGGAGAAGCGCAGGTTTGAATTAATTCATGTCTACAGTTGCCTTATTGAAGTGTCCAGATTCATAACATATTGTGGCGCCTTCTCACATATGTCTATAGTCAGTGAAGGAGTATCTAACTACATTTATCAAATTGGATCTGAGGAGTGCCGTCGTATTCACCAATATCGAGAGTTCCGAGGTCTAGGAGGAAACATCATCTCAAAATTAGCGCCAAATTCAACAACATCAACATCTCTTACGCTTGCAGGAGCAGTTGACGACGCGGGGAGATGTGAAGGAAGTCCTTATAGTGAAAACGGGAAAACCTACAAAAATGTGGTTGTTACTGCGGGAGTTAAAATAACTCTAAAGGATTATAAAACTCGTGTCGATCTAGAAAATAATGAAATTAAGTTGAGGGATGGGTTGACATGTCCATTCAAAGTAGGTTACTGTATGGACTACGATACAGGCGAAACAACTTGGGAACAGATTGCAGAACCGGAGTGTAATCGGTTCAATGTCCTGTATGAAGGTCAGGCTACCTTCATTACCGAAAGAAGTGACAAAGCCACCAATTTATTGTAGTCGAAGATCACATGAAGATATTCGCTCTCAAACTTGTCCGGAAAACTACCTTGTGCGGTTATCCAATTTGGGAGAGTGAACATCCACGACTAATGGTTGCTCCCAAAGTTAATCCGTTCGCGACCACACATTGGGAAAATTCGGAGCAATCCAACGAAGCAGATTGATTACTTATGTCAATACGAAGTTCCTATATGTCGAGCAATCTTTCAAGCGAACCATAGATTCAATGTTCACCCAGACTATATACCGACGGTGCCTGTTTAAAAAGGGATATATTAAAAAAATAGATTGGCAATTGCTCCTTTAACTCCTAATGTTGTGGCGACCTTATTCCAAAACCAATTGGGATATGTTGCCAAAGTAGCTGGAGAGGTTTTATATGTTATGAAATGTCGCCCAGTTTTGGTTGAAGTACGAAGAACCAAGGGATGTTATGCGCAATTACCCGTAACCGTCTCCAATAAGACTATGTTCATGTCTCCAGTAACACGAATCTTACAAGAACATGCTGAAGAAATAGAGTGCACCTCCATAATTCCACCTATGTACTACATACATAACAAATGGGTTGGATTTGATCCCTATCCAGTAATCGGGCTTCAGCCGCAAGAATTGAAAGCTGACGAAGAACCATATCAATTCGAAAGCATTAAAAATTTAGGCTCGGGCGGCATCTATACTGACGCAGAAATTCATCGAGCTCAAGACGCCATGATGTTCAACATGCAGAGACCAGCCCTGAATAATATATTGTTACGAAAAATGGCCGGACAACCGATAGATTCACAAGGTTTTACGACCTTATCGTTGTTTGATGCCAAGGAAATGGAAAAAATCGCATCATCCACCTTACAGAGACTGTATGGGTGGTTTACAATTTTAGGAGATATATCGAGTGGAATACTTGGACTCTATGTAACCTTTCGGATTGTTAAGTTTGTCTTTGAGACGACCTTAAACGCGTTGGCCATTCATAAAGCTCTTGGATGCAGTTTCCACATGCTTGCTTCATTTTGGGATAATCTAACTCTATTTGTATTGCAACGGAAAGAAAAACCCAGCAAGGATGTGTCAACAAACTCTAAGCCTCCACAGACAGACCGAAAATTAAGCGCAAGCGCTCCCAGTGAACGCAAGGAGTATGAAAACCAAGAATCGGTTAAAATATTAAATAATTCCACGCAGGCTGAAACTACGTATTTCCAAGTGCGAGAAGAGCTTTCCGAAGTCCGGCAATTGGAAAACATTGACGATGCACGTTGCGACTTTTTTGTTCATAACCAAAGTGAACAAAACAGGAAATAAAGATGCCATAAACCCGCCTTTAATCTGTACAGTGAAATTAACCTTTTTGAACTCAACATACTTAAACAAATTTTGTCGATGAACTCACATTCCTCAACCGACCCTGGCCACGAAAGGGAATTTGAAAAGTCCGCAGATTCCTAGTCTATACCACGGATGATGCTTAAAATGACGTAAACTTTAAGTCCATATAAGAAGCAACAATTAAATGGGGGATAGCCAGTGTTTAATCCTGCCGGTTGTGTTACTGAATTCGAAGATACTCTAGTTATTACTTTGGAAAAAAAAAAGTTGACAATCAGTGATGGAGTACATAGTAGTTTTTCTCTACTATGTCCGATTAGTACGGGACAGGGGTAGTAAATTTATGGTGTACCGGATGGCTCTTTATCACCTATGGGAACTGGCGACTCTTTACCGACTCCGAGTGACTCAACCCTTGGAAATAACCCGGCTCTATTAAATTTATGGACGGAAGTGATCCACTTGGAGTTCCAATTGTTGAGAACAGACCCCGCCCGACCATGTGACTGTGCCTTCTGCGTCCCTCCACCACCGAATATGTTCACACCGACGCAATTCTGGAACGCATGGGGCAATGTCATGATTGAAGGTTGCGCCTGTCCCGTTTGCGCCTTCCGGCGATGTAGCCCAGCTGAACCCCCACAACCGCACTTAAGACCCCAAACTCACTCTCAGGAAGTCGCCGCCGGATCACTAATGCCGCCGCCGATGCAACCCATGGTACCGCCAACCCGCCAGGATCCAGTTGGCCGATCAAGGCAAACGCGAGTTCCTAGGCCAATCGCTAGCCGACCCTACCCAGTTTTGGAGGCAGACCTTTTGCCTGGAAGCCAAACGGGGGTACGCTGTGATGCCCCGGGAAAATAATAGCAATTTTCTTTTTGTTTATTTTTCAAAGTCAAAATTGTAATCAAAATTAAATTAAAACTTACGGAATTAGTTTGAGGCACATCTGAACACTACTAGACACAACACTTAAATGAAAGACTAGTTTGAAAGAAAAATCTGACTTCAAATCCTAAGCCAAACCTCTAAGAGATTTAATTGGCCAGCGTCGTTAATCCAGAAGCGGGGATATATTTCTATTAGTAGGTGTTTACAAAGAAAGGAATTTTTCCAAGTCATACTGTCGCCACAAATTCTCACCTTTTTGACCCCAAGCAAAAATGATTTATTGCCTGGAGCTGCAGGAAAAAAATTAATATTATTTATTGCACCCGGCGACATGTTTTTGAAATTCCACCTTTTGACCTGTCGCATTCCTGCTCACAGAATGATGTAAATTTCGTAGTATAAATATTCACACCATTTTGGCAAACGGGCAGTCAGAAACGGGCAGTCAAAACTGAAACGTCGTCAAGTCGAAGACAAGTGTGAAAAGTCGGTTAAAGTCCAAAAAAGACCTAATGGGGTCAAGTTCTAGTCATGTTCAGTAGTGCAAAATAAGTTCTACCAAAATTCTTCAGTGTGCAAGATTTGTGAAACTAAGGTGTTTGGAAAACCCTTAAAAATTCTCGAAAAGAAACCACGTAGCCGCTTGACCTAAAGCCTGTCACTTCAACTCAACTCAACATGTCCAGAAGGTACGTTTAAGCCAGAATTGCTAACTAGACCTAAGTCTTTGGTACCGAACCGTACCTAGCTGAGTAATTATCTATGTTTCTGGAAACTGAATAAATGTTTGATCCAAGATTGGTGGTTGTGTCATTTAGGGTATAGCGCTTGCCCCTCGAACCCCAAACATAAGCTTGTAAGACCCAAAATTGGAAGAAGGCATTTTTGGGCCATTACACCAAGTTGAATTAGCACATAAAACCACCTCCTATATTGTTTTTTTTTTTCAGTAGAGTGACATGTTTTCATAAATGGGTAGATATCACTGTTCAAACTTTGTTGGACTTGCCACATCCACAACCTACATCAGAATTTGGACTTTCTAAACAGCTGAATTAGGTAGGTACTTTTAGTATCATAAGTAAACTATAATAACTATTCAAATAGATTTGTAGGAGAATCACAGTTACAGTAGTGGACAAAACCTGACAGAACATTGAAAATTGGGTTGGTTAATCTCGTGGAATCATCACTTTCAAAGTTATCTGGTTTAGTGACTTTTGTGTTGTGTTTTCTTTTGTTCATGTGTTTAAGTTCAACCACAGGTTCAACACAACATAACTGTTTTGTTTGTTGTACCTATGTTGTATGTAAATAAAAGGGATTTTTTGGAATCACAGATTTTTTTTCCTAGATTTACAAGTTAAGGTATCTTAGATGTCTTAAACATATGATGTGATGATGTCTCTTGAACAAGTATTACAAGAAATCTTCCTATAACAGGAATAAAAATGGGGCCCTAAGTAAGAGTGGGACCCTAAGCAGACAGCTTACATTTATTAGTGAATGATTTTAGCCAAACTTGAAGATGGTTTAATCACTTAGTGTTATGAGTCACTAGGTGCTGTTAGCTGTTATGCTAAGCTAGGATTTTATTTCTGAGCTTTCTAGAACTTTTTACCACTGTTTGTTTTTTGCCATCTGTTCAAAGCTCTTCACCAAACTGTATTTAGGGACTCTGCAAGTTGAAGTGTGAATCAATAAATACAAACTTTCAGTGTAAAAATCGTTTTTATTTGCAATAATTGGTTGTGGGGAAAAGTGGGTACAACTAAAAGTTAAGCACATTTTGTCCTTTCTTAATCAAACCACAGACCACTAGTTGACTAGTCCATTATTGTTTACAAACCTGAGAAAATAGAAGGAGTGAAAGACAGCTGGATTTAATAATAGTTTATGTTTTATATCTACCCATTTTTGAAGACTCCTCATTGTACTGAAAAAAATCCATGTGGGAGGTGATTTTTTATCCACTTTGACTATGGTCTGTGTTCCATGATTTTTCACTTATATACACTTCAAATGTGTTCAAGTTTTACCTGCGGGCCTGAAGATGATTCATTGGTGGTTTTTATCAACAACTAGAAACCACGTTTGTTTGAAAAACGTAACCATTCAACCTGGAATGAGCTGCAAAACAAATTTACCTATTGAAGGGATACTGATTTGAGGTTATGGTGCAACTTACTTACGACATTTTGTAGATTTATTCCCACTAGCTTCTAATAAAGTATCTTTATCGGCTTTCTGTTTCATTTTCTTTGCTTTATGTATGTAATAGTTAAAATGTATGTAAAAATTAACTCGATTAACAAGTTTGACAAAGAGATAAAATGACATTTCTTTGTTATGATTTTAAAATGTTGGCAGCGCGGAAATTTGTTTACGGGCCATAGTTACCGTGCGGCGGGACATTCAAATTTTCGGATTTTTAGAGGCGTTTTGCGACTAAACGACTAAACCCACAGTACTGAAAAAATTACAGGTTGATAGCCGAAGTTGCACTCTACAACTTTTATTAAGGAAGTTTTATAATTAAATGAACCGACCAGGCGCAAAAAAATCAAAACCGTTTTCCCATGTTAATCTCCTAATAATATACAACATACATATCAATAAAAAATAAACTTATTGTTTTATTTAACTTCTACCTACAGTCCTAATAATGCAATAAGGTAAGTGATGTAAGTACATATAATTAAGTTAATGGCATATAGGTATATGTAGGAAAAATATAAAAAATATGATGATGTAACAACAAATGTATTTAAGGTAAAGACTAAAGAATAGTACATTTTCTCACAGTGGAACCGTCGCCGAACCCCATTTGCACCGTCGTACTTTAAGCCAGGCTTAAGTTAAGCGTGGTTTAGAATATGACAATATAGGTAAAAAAAAGTCACAGTCTGAAGCACGCTTAATTTAAGCTTGGCTTAAATTACTTCGGTGCAAATGGCGGTAAGTCCTCAAATGTTACTGAGGGCCGAGGGGTACTGTACTGTTAATCACCTGTATTGTCACAATCTGAACCAAACTTAATTTAAGCTAGGCTTAAGTACGACGTTGCAAATAGGGATTATTTTATATTTTATTAGTATAATGATAATGGCGTTTTTGATTCGCATGTTTAGTGCAAAACTGGTGTTTACTGTTTCAATTAATTTTTCATCTTAATAGAGCAGGATACATTAGTTTTGCACTAAACTTGCCAATCGAAAACGCCATAAGAATGGTGAGAGGTGGAGGTGAGACATATGACAGCATGACAGCAATATGCATATGACATATGACATATGATGCATAAATGCATATATATTATGTACAGAACTACAGAACACCACGCCTTACCTACAAACAATACAAACTCTCTATTTGGTTGTTTTGTTATTACTGTTATTTGTTTAATCCTTAAATTTATTTGTGTAAAAAATGTGTCCATATCTGACTTTTTGTGATGTTTCAGTGGCCTTAAATCTTGAAACCCTATACCTAGGTAAAGTAAAATGTAGTTAGTGTATATGATGTAAATAATTAATTTTATTATAGGGTAGTGAGTGAACTGGAGGACTGGTTTTACTCTGGGTCTGATTTTGGAGAAAGGGAATGAGAAATATTTGATGCTCAATTTAAGTAATAAAAAACAGTCTGGAGTCTGGATTTGCATATTAACTATTTTCTGTAATAGCACTGTGGGTCAGAGGTAGGGCTTACAGTATAAATATTGATAATAATATTTACACATCAGATATTAATTTAACCCGGGTTCTGGGTTTACCCAACTTCACAGTCCTAATCATAAACTTAATTTTTGTCAATAACAACATTAGTAATTAAAGTAGTCCAGGTGACTTGTTTACTATGGGTTGATATGGACAAAAATTAAGTTTATGATTAGGACTATGGAGTTGGGTAAAGTCCGCCTAAGATGCTAATTTATGTTCTGTTATATTACTGTCCTGGTGCTGGAAGGTAGCAGCTATAAGTCATTATTTAGGGTGTGGGATGGTTGAATTTAAAGAGTAAAATAGGTTTTTAGGTTTGTAGTATGCCTGTTTTTTCCAACACATGCTACATGGAGCCTATATAAGGACAGTTTAGGCCAAGTTGTGTTTTGACTTCAATTTTTCATCTGGTGTGTCACATTTAAATCTCAAATAATTAAATCAGTCCCTAAAACCAACTTAACCTGGGTCAAGAAAATAGTCATTAGTTTCACTTTATTTGCAATAGATTAATGCCTATCTTCAAACAAAGCCGCAAATCTATGTAAAACATTCATATTTGTTTATGATAAAATGCTGCTTTTTCTTAGGGATTTTAAAATAAACAAACAAAATAAGAAAGAAGTAGTAGTCCATATTCTTTCAGTGGAGTCGCAGTGGTTGCCCCCAAATGCCTAGTTTAGATTCACGTACCCAGCTCTACATTGATAATTTAACAAAAAAATTACAATACTGCAAATTTGTATTGTCAATTGATTTCTATACAAAACATGTAGAATATCTATATCATAATTTCTAACGAGTTAGCAAATTAGGAACTCTCTTAAATACAGTTTAATCCTTTTGGATTATAATTTTTAATTTAGAGCTACACAAAGTGTAAATGCTTTGGCAAATAACAAAATGATACTCTGTTGAATTTCAGGTCGTAATACGACTTGCCTTGTCAAATAACATCTATACTTACTTACCTAAATCTAAACTAGGCATGCATTAAGTTATTGTTAAATAATTTAAATAAGGGCAGGTATGGGCAAATAGTAAATACCTATAGATAAATAGCAATAATTAATCTTGAATTGTTTTGCTATTTGCCATGGCACTTAGTAAAAATGATCAAAAACTTCTATGATCAATGTTTTTTGTTTATACCTTGAGTATTTTGGTATTTTCAAGTTTATGGAGCTACTGCAAATCATGTAAAGGACATTTTTGTCAATAATTGTAAGTGTCGTAATTTAAAAACTAAAATTTTCTAATTTCTTCCATTTCATTTTGAAGCTCCCGCTTTCTATATTCCTATGAAATTTAATTTGTCAACTGTCAATCAACACATCCACCGGTAAATACAAATCTACCATTCGCCACCCCCAAAACCTTTGTTTTTTTTTGTGCAGTGTTCTGTTCATCCTTTTCTTATCTTAACATTGTTATGGAAAAAAAATGCACTCTTCTATAAGAGAACATTACAAAATTAAACCATTTCTTAGAAAACCGTTAAAAATTTTCATATAAATTGGGCGTTTTTGATACATTCTTTCTTTCTGGTCTTGAGCGTTTAACGATTGAGTCAGAAATTTTACATGCGACTTTTCATTTTGTGATTGCAATTTGATCCTACATTTACCATTCGAGCGATATTCCTAAATAGATTTCCAAAGCGATATTTATTTACTAATCCTGTTGTTGTTTTAGTGTTTTGATTTTTTTAAATAGGTATATAGCAGCGAACATCAGGACGCTCATCATGGATGAGGGAGTAGTATTCCACGACGGATTTTCCTACAAAACTCGTCGCAGAACAGTTACCACCAGGTAAAAATGTATTTATTTGCATAAAACAACTCGCCATATCATAACACTTAGCTCCTGGACGGCTGACCATATCACTATATCTTATTGAGTCTTATTATTGTCTATTTATAGGTATCTTGTTTGCACGAAGGTTGGGGTGCAGGGCTTCTGAAAAAGTGTCAAATGGTGAGGTGACGGTTATGAATGCACACCACAATCATCCGAGGGAGGCAAGGTACCAAGAAGCTGAAGCATTCAGGGCACAGCTAAGGGAAGCTTCTGTCACCCAGCGAGGCACTCTCAAATTTATTTACGACCGTGTAGCCACAAGGTAAGATAATATCTTATTCTATATCTATAAAGAAAATAGCAAAGCCTGTATACAGGGTGTTTCACGTTTTAATATGCAAGCTTATCGCGTATTCTACGTCTAAAAATAACTATAGTTTGCTATATAAACCAAATTTCAAAAATGCTTTATTAAAGAAATACAGGGTGTTCTTTAAAGTTTTGTTTTTTTAAGTTTTACTTCTTCAAACTTTTTTCTGTATTGCGTCAGTAATCTTTTTTTTATAAATTTAAAATCCTTATTGAATGCTTTATTTTTGGAATATAGTTTAGGTACATAGCAAACTAAAGTTATTTTTTAGACATAGTATTTAAGTTTGCCTACTACTCCTTTTTTGGGCTTCACTATTTGTAATTGAAAATACTTAAGTAGCCATTTGAGGTAATTTAAAAAGTTGAATCCAAAAATTATTACCAAAATATTCCTAACCTCAAAATAAAAGGGCTACAGCTAATAATTTCTTTTTTCTAATGGATCACTGGGAATATTGAAAGATTTTCGGAATGTTCTCAAAATTCTGCTAATATTTTCTAGAAAAAAATTTGGTTTTTAAATAGTTTTTCGAAATATTGGCTATTAGAAAATTTTTATTTTGTCTTTTGACAAACTTTGTATACCTATATACAGTGCCATTATTTCAAAACTTCCCACCCTCACTACTTTTTCCAGCAAACAAAATTAGTTGTGACCAAAAAATATGTCAACTTAGATATCGAGGGGGAAGTTTAAAACTATAGTGGGCTTTGTATTTTAGATTTCGCCCCCTTGCCCTTAGGTGCCCTAACTTAAAATTTTTAAATGGCATCCCTAGCTTGTAGCACATTATTTTAAAGATCTTAAAAACCCAACACAATTTTTACTAAAACACAAAATCAACAAAGTTTTGTTAGTTTTTTTAATTTTGATTTTCAAATTTGTTAAACAGTCATGAATCGGAATTATGAAGACCTTTAAAATAATGTGCTACAAGCTATAGAAGTGCCATTTAAAAATTTCAAGTGGGGGCACCTGGGGGCAAGGGGACAAATCCTAAAAATACAATGCACACTGACTTTAACTATCCCCCTCGATATCTAAATTGAGGTCTTTTTGGTAAAAACTAATTTTCTTTGCTGAAAAACTTGGTGGGGGTGGGAAGTTTTCAAATGATGGCACTGTATGTAGTTAGAATGCAGGTAACAGGTAAAATCTACAGATAAGCTAATTGAGCTATAGTTGATGTTACTTGAGTGTCATTTAAAAAATGTTTTCTAAATGTCATTTTATTAAGGCCATGATTAGGAAACTGTCCTCCCATTTAACCAAATCTGTATCTTTAACCTTTTTCAAGATCTCCATAGGAGCCCTCCTTATCCTAGACACACTGCTAAAGTAAACTCCTGCTCACAAAAGGATAATTTTTCCTTGAGGTTTGGAAGCAAAAAATGCATAATAATGTTTATAGAAAAGCGAAATTCAGTTCTGTTTTTTTTCAAATGGATCAACAAAAAGATCAACATTTGAGCTCAATAATAGCAACAATATTATTGTTCATGTCCCAACTCAATTATTTCAGACACCCAGAAGGTGCTTTACATGTACCTTACAATTCTGTAAGGTCATCCATGTGGCGGTGGAAGCGGGCAACAACTCCAAATGTGCCCACAACATTAGCAGAGCTGGCTGAAATACAGACAGGTGAGTGGCCTAGATATGACAGCTGTACTAATGGCCCTTTCTTTTCAGGGACAACTGCGGCTGGTGCTCATAGGGCTGTCGTTTTTGCAAATGAAGATTTCATTCGCAACTTCGGCTACTCTATGTACACCTTCATGGACGGGACGTTTAAAGCAGTACCACGACAACCTGCTTTTGCTCAAATATTCACCATTTTTGCAACATGTATGGACCATGTAAGTGTTTCCAAAAATGTATTTCCTAATTTTTTAACTCCCCCAATAATCATTTTATGCAGCTGTCACCCTTTATACTTTTGCTAATATGAAGTACTTTTTAAAAGTGTGGAATCTCAGATGCTATACAAAATAATATACTATTATTTTCTTTAAAATAGGCATTTCCTGTCATACGCATTTTCATGGAAAGGAGGACCAAAGCATTATACGACGTAGTTTTTTTGTATATTCGCCAGGCATTTCCATCTCTCCTCAACAGAACAATCATAACAGATTATGAAGCTGCGCTTGTAGAATCCCTGCGAGAAAACTATCCACAAGCATCATTAAGAGGGTGCTTCTTCCATTATTGTCAGGTTAGTTGGTGTAAAAAAATGATATTTTGCTTTGGATTATAAAGGGTTTTGCATTTTTTTCTTTTTAAAATATGATTTGGCTTATTTTGTCCTTAAAACAATAATCATCCATATTTAATTTTTAATTCTATTCATAGAACACATTAATGTAATATTTCCTACATGTGTAATATACAGGGTGATTCACGCTGATGGTAGATATATTAGAAGTATCTAGAGAACGACTAAATACCTATATTTTCGTTGAAATTTGAAGTCTAGCCTAGGTTGGGTCCAAACTCTCTATCTAAAATATTTTGTACTTTGCGGTGTTGCCGCAAAAATATTGAGCTGTTGTTCTCTAGATACTTCTAATATGCCATCACCGTGAATCACCCTGTATAAGTAGATAATCTAAATATGCAATCATTTGACTATCAAAAATCAGATGAGGTTATTTCTTAAACAGGCTGTGATGCGGAAAGCGAGGACCTTAGGAGTAATGAGAGCCGTCGAAGAAAATCCCCACGGAAAGGCTTTACTTCGAAAATACTACGCCTTAGCGCTTGTTCCTGCGGACAGGATGGAAGAAGCTTTTGAATTTTTACAGGTATGCATAAAAAATTGTACTTTTTTATTCAAGAAGACTCTATTTCTATTATTTTTAGGATGAACAACTGCGTGAGGCTTTTCAAGATCTACGAACTTATATAAGACGGCAATGGATGGACCGAGTTACACCACACCATTTCAGCGTGTTTCGGGAGCGCCACAGAACCAATAATGTCATGGAAGCCTACCACAGAAGACTGAATGGAAGACTAGTTAGACATCCGGGTATTTGGGATTTGATGGGTAAGAGCATTTTGATTTTAATTATTTTTTTAAGCAGGGTTCCAAAAAATATGACATATTTATTGGTTTGGTTTTAAGTTGAAACTGAGCGAAAGGTGGGCATGAACTTAAAATTTACTTGAAGCTAATATTAATTATCATGGTAGAATTTTTGCTGTTTTTTACCGTAGCTCTGGAATAGAGATGCCCTGATTGTAGAACCGCGGAGATAAATATTGATGTGGGTTTGTGTTTCCTCTGGTTAAGCCATCGGTATGTCAAATTGCTAAGTGAAAATTTAAATTTACCCACTTACCTAACAAATTTGACCGTCTGTGCTTACTTACTACAATTATTCTGTAAATTTATCATTAGTCTTTAGAACCTCTGCTAGCACTTTTTTCAAATCTTAATTTTATTTTAGAAACGCTTATCGACATTCAAAATATTGCGATACTGGAACTGCAACAACTGGAACAGCAGGGAAGAGTCTTTCGGGTAGCTAAGCGAAACGAGGTATTTGACAGGCGATTGACACAGGCATGGGACAAGTTGGCCGATGGTAGATTTAATTTACAAGACTTCTTCAGGTTTGTTGTGTGTGTTTATGTGTGCTGATCTTCCTGTGAACGATAACTTTAATCCCTTTTTGTTCTTGTAGGCAAGCTGTTCATTTCATGGAGAACTTCGATGTCCAACTACAAGAATGGAACCAAGACGTACCACCTGAAGAAGAAGAAGAATTTCCCATAAACTTCCCAAATCTTTTTGATCCTCCTGTTCCCCAACAACACATCCCAAACCCTCCTTTACCACCACTTCCATCTCGTTCACCCTCTCCTCTTCCTGACTTTAATATTTCCAATCCAGTTCGTCCAACCCTCCCTCTTAATCTCCCCAATCCACCTCGTTCACCCTCTCCTCTTCCTGACTTTAATATTTCCAATCCAGTTCGTCCAACCCTCCCTCTTAATCTCCCCAGTCCACCGCGTTCACCCTCTCCTCTTCCTGACTTTAACATTTCCAATCCAAGCCGTCCAACCCTTCCTCTTAATCTTCCCAATCCACCGCGTTCACCCTCTCCTCTTCCTGATTTTAACATTTCCAATCCAGGCCGTCCAACCCTCCCTCTTAATCTTCCCAATCCACCTCATTCACATTCTCCTTTCTTTCCACCCCGTTTGCCGTCACCCGAATTTAACTTTCCTATTTGGAACCTCCCAAGTCCTCCTCTCCCTCCCCGTACTCCACCATCTCCAGAGGTACCAGGACAAGGCCAAGGTTTGGACGAAGACGGGAGCGAAAATGAACCCTTTTTTTTTAATATTGAAGAAAACCGTAAGTATAACTTGAAATTTATATATTATAATTGTAGAGTAAACAATAATATTTGTAAAGCATGGGAACCTGATCGTCCCACAACACAACACCAGGAAGAGACCAGTTCTCTCCTGTTATGCAAAGTCTATTTGACAAACGTCGTGCAGTACGTGTTGCATTGTGGGCACGCGTTTTGTGGGAGCTGCACTTCAAGAGTTTTTAATGAAGCAGCTGCGCGATGTCCAGTGTGTCGGATAGTAATAAATAAATCACTAAGGCCACTAGCTCTTTTTTTGTAAATCACAATGTAGTTTAATGTAATATGTTATTGTTTTATGTTAATTTGTATATTTTTATTTGTATATTTTTATTGTTAAGATTAGCATAATGGAACGTAAATTGATCTTAATATTTGCAAAGCATTGCATTAGCAAATTTGATTTTTGACCGTCTTATTTTTGCAAAATACATGTGGTATATAAAAAATGTTGTCAGTATTCCGTAGCTGTAATACTTTGCAAATGTAAAGAACTGAGAAATTAGTTTTATGTATATTGTATATATGAACTTATACTTTATGCTTATAATTATATACCATTTATATAAGTACATAACGCTCATTGTACTGTGAGGGATAGGGGTTGGGTGTTTAGATTTGAGGAAGTCAATACGGTTCATATGTTGTATGAGCGTTATGACCTTATATTATATTATACTTTTTAAACAGAATAATTTGAATTTGTATTTATAGTGATATTACATTGATGATAAGTTTGGTTTTATGTGTTTTTAAGTGGATGTATATTTTTTAAAACAAAAGTCTTTAACCCATAACATCCATAGAAGTGTAAGGGATAGGGGTTGGCTAGTTGGATATTTTAAGGTTTCTATGGACGTTATGGGCCTTGCTATGGAATTTATAGTCTTTGTACTGGATAAAATATGGCGTTCTAGAGGTTTATATTGATGAGAATATTGTAATGTATTATATATACAGGGTGTCCCACGACGAAAGACATCGATTGATATTGGAAAAAGTATAAATAGGAGAGTTTTGAAAATTTGGTAGGATACTGATGTGGGTATGCCCAATCCAACTAAAATATTTTCAAGATGGTTGCACTTCCGCTTATACCGGAAGTCGATCAGAACTTTCTTATTTTAAATAGAACACCCTATATATTATTACATATTTGGATTTCTCACAAAATTCTGACCAACTTTTGTATAGAATGCCCTATGTCTATCTCTAGCCGTTTTCGAAATATTTGATGTTTTTCCAAAAAAGTGACAGTTGCAACGCTCAACATATTTTTGTACTATGTTAAAACCGTATTTCATTTTGCAACGAAACTTTGGGTTATTGTAAATGAAGGATCGTTTTATTATACTGAGGGTGCGTAACGACTCATTTGTATACAGGGTCGTCAAAAAAAAATCATAAACTTGCCACTAAAAAAAATGAAAAATCTCAAGTTTTTTAAATGGAAACCCCCATTTTTTATGACGGAATCATTTTGAGCATTAAAAATTACTATAAGTTTCAATTTACTTGCCTATACCTAAATCCAACCCATTTCGTTTTATTTGAGAATAAACATTTTTTTATTAGGCTGCATGCTCGGCTGCATGGTTGGAATTAGCTGGTACTCTAGTTGGCCATGCTTTTGACACACGGTGATATTGGAGACCTGCAGGGCATGTTAATAACACTAGTTTTGAGTGTTTTGACAACTGCAAATATGCCGTCGCGGTTACGTTATTCAAACCAAGATTACTTAAATCTGTTTATTATTTACGGAGAATGTGATAAAGTTGTGAGTAGAACATGTGAGGTATTTGCCGCTCGTTATCCAGAAAAACCAAAGCCATCACGAAAAGCTGTCAAGCAAATAATTGAAAATTTTAAGAATACGGGATCTGTGAAGATAAAAGCTATTAAAACAAAACCAATCCTTAATAATACCAATGTAGAAATTGCAATTTTGGGGCTATTTTGTTGCAAATCCGACTTTGTCAATAAGACAAGTTTCCGTAGAATCAGGCATATCCAAAAGCTCAATTCAGAGGATCCTGAAGAAACATAAATTTCACCCGTTTTTCATTTAAATAGTGCAACACTTAAAAGAGGTTGACTTTCCGAAGAGAATTGTTTTTAGTGAGTTTTTGCTGACTAGTCACTATGGAGATGAATTGTTTTTGAATAATATTATTTGGAGCGACGAGGCCAAATTCACTAAAAATGGAATGTTCAATAGACATAATTCACACTACTGGTGTGACATAAATCCACACGTAATTAGAGAGAGAAATTTTCAAGAAATCTGGAGTTTTAATGTTTATTGTGCTGTGAGGAATGACCAAATTGTTATGATACGTTTTTATGAAGAAAATTTAAACGGTATATCGACGATGTTAAACGACAAATTGTGAAGTTCTGAAACTTAATTTAATGCTATGTTTTTATTGTAGGTGATCGATATCTAGCTATAATTCAAGATTTAGAAAGGAATACTTGGATAATTTACCTCTAGCCGACAGAAGACGGGTAATTTATCAGCATGATGGCGCACCTCCTCATAATGGTCATATTGTCAATAATTTTCTACAAGCTACGTTTGACGACCGGTGGATTGCTAACAACGGACCGTTTCAATGGCCACCCCGCTCGCCAGACATGTCATTTTAGATTATTTTGTATGGGGGGCAATTAAAGATGAAGTTTACAATCTTCCTTTAACAACAAAGGAAAGTTGTATTGAAAGAGTGAGAAACGCGTTTCGTGGTTTAAGCCCAAACGCAATAAGAGCAGCAACCCATGAGCAGCTGATCCTAAGGTGCGCAAAGTGTCACGAAGCTGAAGGTCGAAATTTCGAACATTTGTTAAATTAATTATTAATATAAGTACAAAAATATGTTGAGCAATGCAACTATAACTTTTTTGGAAAAACATCAAATATTTCGAAAACGGCTAGAGATAGGAATAGGGCATTGTACACAAAAGTTGGTTAGAAATTGCAATTTCTACATTTGTATTATTAAGAATTGGTTTTGTTTTAATAGCTTTTATCTTCACATATCCCGTATTCTTAAAATTTTCAATTATTTGCTTGACAGCTTTTGGTGATGGATTTGGTTTTTTCTAGATAACGAGCGGCAAATACCTCACATGTTCTACTCACAACTTTATCACATTTTCCGTAAATAATAAACAGATTTAAGCAATCTTGGTTTGAATAACGTAACCACGACACGGCATATTTGCAGTTGTCAAAACACTCAAAACAAGTGTTATTAACATGCCCTGCAGGTCTCCAATATCACCGTGTGTCAAAAGCATGGCCAACTAGAGTACCAGCTAATCCCAACCATGCAGCCGAGCATGCAGCCTAATAAAAAAAATGTTTATTCTCAAATAAAACGAAATGGGTTGGATTTAGGTATAGGCAAGTAAATTGAAACTTATAGTAATTTTTAATGCTCAAAATGATTCCGTCATAAAAAATGGGGGTTTCCATTAAAAAAACTTGAGATTTTTCATTTTTTTTTAGTGCAAGTTTATGATTTTTTTTTGACGACCCTGTATACAAATGAGTCGTTACGCACCTCAGTTTAATAAAACGATCCTTTATTTACAATAACCCTAAGTTTCATTGAAAAATGAAATACGGTTTTAACATAGTACAAAAATATGTTGAGCGTTGCAACTGTCACTTTTTTGGAAAAACATCAAATATTTCGAAAACGGCTAAAGATAGACAAAGGGCATTCTATACAAAAGTTGGTCAGAATTTTGTGAGGAATCCAAATATGTAATAATATATAGGGTGTTCTATTTAAAATAAGAAAGTTGTGATCGACTTCCGGTATAAGCGGAAGTGCAACCATCTTGAAAATATTTTAGTTGGATTGGGCATGCCCACATCAGTATCCTACCAAATTTTCAAAACTCTCCTATTTATACTTTTTCCAATATCAATCGATGTCTTTCGTCGTGGGACACCCTGTATATATTGTAAGATATTGTATATTACTTCCTTATTACACCACATAAAAAGTTTGATAACTTATTACTATTACCATTTTATTTTGGTTTAGAAAGAAAATTTATATTAGGTTTTAAAATCGATGATATTAAGAAATAACTATAAATTGGCATGTCTATAAATATAATACATTTTTCTACTTTATACTTGAATTAAAAATGCATGATTATTTATTGTTTGTAATAAAATTTTGTAAGAATTATGATCAAAGTTTTTTTTTGCTCTTAAGTGATTCCCTCTCATAGCAAAAAAGGTAGGTACTTTATTCTGTAAACAATTGTGGGTATAAAACTACTTAGTAAATACAGGGTGTCCCGCGAGGTAAGGGACAAAATTTTACTATGAGTTCTTTAGGTAAATTCGAGTTGAAAATGTCCTATGAACATGGGTCCGCAAATGCTTCCTTACCAAGATATGATTTTTTTAATTTAGCAAGTTCTCAAGTAAAGTTCATTTTTATTCGTTATAATGTTAAGGTAGTAAGAGGATTACTATTAGAGGTTTTCAAGGAGGCAAAGAGAAAATAAGTTTAATGATTTGTAGAACTCAACATAGCTCCTTAGTATATGACGATTATTTTGGTAAGTATAGTGGAAAACTAATGTATTCTTTTGCATAAAGTGCGTTTAAACAGCACTATGACTCACTGACTAATAAATGTATCTGTTTTAATACCCTAGTTTTGCACTATACCTAGGTACTACTAATAGTAGTACTTAATAGAAATAAGGTACAGTAGATAAAAATGAAACTGAAATGTATTTTCAGGAATTATGTGTGTGAAAAGCACTTTTTGCCTGAAGACTTTAACCCATATAACAGACGCATGCTAAAAAAGGGAGTGATTTCTTCAAGGTTCTTACTAAGTCCTTGCCAGCAAGTACCAAAGGACCCAGATTCCCCAAGTAATTTTATTCAAATAAAAATGTACCTATACAGTGATGTCGCGCATGTTAGTATTAGTATTTTTTTTTTAATTGAGGTTTTGTTTCCTGGAAAAACTGCTGATAGCATGTTGGGCATATCCATTTAAAATGTAATAAAAAAAATGTGGAAATTGAGTGAGTGCTCTTTCGCTGCACTTACCTAACACCTCCACTGTGTGAAAATGTGAAGATGGACTTATATACTTTTCGTTCTTGTAATATTTGAAATGTTTGTTTCACAGAATCTCTTGAAATCCCCTCCATTGACTATGAAAAATTAAAGAACTTACCAGATCAAAGACCATCAACTTCTGGTAAATATGAATACATATAATTATTTGGTATAGTTTGTTTTTTTCAAAAGTTTAGCTATATCATATCCCGCATCACCACATTACGTTTGAATGAACTGATTTGATATATCTATAATTATTAGGCACGTATTCACCAAAAAAACGAGCAAAAATGAACAGGACCAAACATTTGTTTGACATGCACAAACCAAATCAAATTACATACGCTCTTTAATCCTCAAATTCTCATACAGGTATCTGTGCATATCCAGTAGAATAATATTTATAAACCTGTTAAGTATTCCTAGGTTTATATATATTTTTTTTTAAGTAAATTTTCACAAAGTAATCCATCAACAGGCAATCCTAATCAAGATGTGCTTCCAACTTCCTCCATCTTTTCCAAGAATGAATCCCTGTCTTCTGGTAAGTTTCACGTTTTAAAGAAGCAAAATAAAAAATAAAAAACCAAAAAAAACCAACCAAAAAAAAAACAAAAACCAAAAAAAAACATATCTGAAACATTCTTAAAGACCTTTGAGGTACACCTATGGGTATACAATGGTTGATATTTGCATGTGCATGTTATTTATAATAGTAATGTTTTATGTATAAAGTGTAGCTTTATGATCTATTCTTAACTATAGTCTTAAGGTCTTGGGTTTTGCACCAACTTACTAACCAAAAGCTTATTATTTTTGTATGTTCATTTCCTTAAAATATGCATAATATATTTTGCATACACTGGACTTTGTTTTATTTACCTGTTTCTTGAAAAAAAAAACATGAAAGAAAGACTTAATTTAATTCAAAAAGCCCGCCAATACCAGTTTATGCAAGTCTACCAACAGATGGCGGTTTTAAAAATCTGTCATGACAATAGAGACGTAAAAATGACATCTGACGACCATCAAATGTGAACATGTGGCGACCCCTGTGACTCGAAAGAATTCATACATACAGTGCTTCACCTTATTAACACGGAGATTAACATCTATCTAGTGTGTTAATCTATGATGTCAAATTTTATACCGGAAAGTAATGATTTGCGGAAAGCATTGATTTTTTGTTTTCATTTGAAGAAAAGTGCTGCAGAGTCGCATCGAATGCTTGTCGAGGCATATGGTGATCATGCTCTATCAGAAGCAACATGCAAAAGATGGTTTCAACAGTTCAGAGATAATGATTTTGATGTGAGAAATGAAGAACGTGGAAGACCACCAAAAAAGTTTGAAGACGCCGAACTGCAAACAATATTATATGAAGATGATACTTTGAGTCAAAAGCAAATGGCAGAAATGTTAAATGTTGCACAACAAACAATTTCTGACCGTTTGAAAGCTATGGGAAAGATCCAAAAGTGTGGAAAATGGGTGCCACATGAATTGAATGAAAGACAAATGGAAAACGGGAAGACCACTTGTGAAATTTTGCTTCAAAGACACGAAAGAAAATCAGTTTTGCATCGAATCGTCACTGGCGATGAAAAATGAATTTATTTTAAGAATCCTAAACGGAGAAAATCATGGGTTAATCCGTTGGGGACAGCCATCAACATCGACTGCAAAACCAGATCGATTCGGCAAGAAGGCAATGCTCTGTGTTTGGTGGGATCAGAAAGGTGCGGTGTATCATGAGCTTCTAAAACCTGGTGAAACTGTTAATGCTATTCGCTACAGACAACAAATGATCAATTTGAACCATGCATTGATCGAAAAACGACCAGAATGGGCCAGAAGACACGACAAAGTAATTTTGTTACACGACAATGCACCTGCACCCAAACCAAAAACGGTTCTGGAAACAATCAAAGCACTTGGCTGGGAGCTGCTACCCCACCCGCCGTATTCACCAGACTTGGCCCCTTCCGACTACCATTTGTTTTCATCGATGGGACACGCATTGGCAAAGCAGCACTTCGATTCCTACGCAGAAGTCGAAAATTGTGTGTCTGATTGGTTTGCTTCAAAAGACGAACATTTCTATTGGCGTGGTATCCACAAATTGAATTACCAGAAAGTTGGTCAAAATGTGTAGAAAGCAATGGTCAATACTTCGAATAATTTTTTTTTACTTTCCCATTCAAAATTAGTGTTTCATTTTCACAAGAAAACGCTCATTTCATACCGGTACACCTGGTACAGTGCCATCATTTCAAAACTTCTCACCCTTCACTACCTTTTTCAGCAAGCAAAATTACTTGTGACCAAAAAAACACGTCAAATTAGATATCGAGATATCAAAACCTAAAATACCATGCCAACTGATTTTAAATATCCCCTTCGATAACTAAATTGACGTGTGTTTTTTGGTAAAAACTAATTTTCTTTGCTGAAAAAATTATTTTCAGGGCGTTTCACCGTTCTGATCTGTGTCGGTTCAAGAACTTCTGTGGAAGCCTTTATAAAATATTGATTTTACCCGAGAGTCCGCCACTACTAGGTCATGGCCAAACGTAATACAGTGCGTTTTTTTTAACGCGCAACATAGGATTTTACGTGTTAAATTTTTAAGCCCATGTTGTTTTGGAACTACAAGTGTAAAATTTGACGGGTGTGTGTTTAGTACCCTGAAGCTTAAGTAAGTTTACCAATTCAGTCTAAAAAGTGTTTACAAACTAACGAAAAATCATCTTTTTTCGAAAAGATATATTAGGTGCTGGTTGTTTTTGATACTGACAGGGCAGGTAGCAGGTAAAATTTTGTGTAGAAAGTAAAACAGTGTGGTCAAAATGCGAATATTAACTTTATATCAAGAATTAAGTACAGAAGAAGTATTTTTTAAAATAAATTGTTCAAAGTGACCTCCGTTTGAAACCAAACAGTATCCCAAACGATCATAAAAAGCCATTTTGACGTTATAAATAAATATGTCACTCTACCTGCTACCTGCCCTGCCAGTATCAAAAACAACAAGCACCTACCATGCATACAGGGAGCATGGAAAGATAAAGTCTTTTCGAAAAATGATGATTTTTCGTTAGTTTGTAAACACTTTTTAGATCCAATTGGTAAACTTATTTAAGCTTCAGGGTACTAAACACACACCCGTCAAGTTTTACACTTGTAGTTCCAAAACAACATGGTCTAACATGGGCTTAAAAATTTAACACGTAAAATCCTATGTTGCGCGTTAAAAAAAACGCACTGTATAATAGTAAATGGTGTAGGATAAGTGTTTTCTTGTATGTTATTTAATTAAGAATAAGTTAAGCGTATATGTGGTTGCATAATCAAATGACTAGTAATGTAAGACGCGGCAACATGGTAGAAGTCAGTACGAAAGAGTTAAGAAAGAAGCAAGAAGAACGACGCATAGAGTTAAGACGAAAGACGGTATATTTCCTTTATTAAGACGAAATAATTATAAATATACAACGACGTAAACTACATTAAAAAAGTGATACAAGTTGTGTTCGCAATCTTCATTATCATTTCATTTTATTAAATTTTGTGCTAATCATTGCTGTGTCTAAGTGAAATCACTCCCCACTGCCCAAATAGAATCCTACATTTTGGGGGCTCAACCGGGATACAGGCGAAGAAGACGTATGAAAATCAGATTTTCATCTTGAAAAATTGCAAGGTATTGCACAACCATTAAACCCTTGCTACGAGATTACGCTTGAGGGCGTGTCGAGACGGAATCGGACGAAATTACCCTGGTGCGAGGCTAAAACGAATCACCTGCGATTGGTCAAAAATATTGGAGGAAAACCGTGACGGAACGACAAGAATTTGACAGACGCAATACTGAAGAGGCTGCGGCAACGCTGTGGTTGACGTTTACTTTGTTTACATCAAGAGGATGGAAGATGCAACCTTGACCTGAAAGGCGACGGCATCAGCTGATTTGCAAAAATCGATATTGGTAGGATCGTGGTGCTGACCTGCTGGATGCTAGACAGAGACGCTGTGAAGACTGGATTGACGTGGTGCTGAATTGTACTAACCTTTCTTCAGAGTGAAGTAAGTCTAGGAAAATTCAAGGTACTGTGTTTTTTTTAAATTCTAGTAAACTATTTTTGTAGTTACCTAAGTTTGACGACGTAAACAAATAAGTTGTACCCATTTTATTTCATTTGAATTTGGAACATTTGGTTTTTGAATTTTTGATGTTGGGTAATTGAAGTTGTTTTTTCTTTCTTTTTGTAAACAGTATATGTTTACATTTGGATTTATATTTATGGTATATTCGATTGGTTTAAAGGGTTAAACCTCGATTTTACTGTATGGGGTTGTATGTTTAAACAAAGTTGTGTTTTGTTTTTTTTTTTGATTAAGAAACACCAGTTGTTTAGGGTGAGTACTTAGAATAGTTAGGTATCTAGTTTTATTTGTTTTGTGTGTTTGGAGTCGTAAAAATGATTACTTTAGGTGACATAGATAAAATCGCCCAAAATATACGTTCCAGTCAGTTGAAGGTTATTAAAGCTTTATATGTCATTGCATTTGGTGTAGAACCACCGCCGAGAAGGGCTCGTAAAGACTTAAAGAATTTTTCTGGATTTAATTTACAGGTTGACAGTTTAGAATTTAAGGATAAAGTTGCTGAAGTTGTTAACCGTTGGGATGTTTCTGATTTAGTAGCCGTTTGTAATGTATTAACATTAGAGTACCAAGGAAATAAAGAGGATTTGGGTGTTCGTATTTGCTCTCTTTTAAATGATCTCGAACTGGAGGGCACATCAGCCACAAAAGATGATGAAGATGATGAAGAAAAGACCGAGGATGAGTGTGAAAATGATGATGATGGAACAAGAAGTGTGGCATCTAAATTAAACTCGTTTGCTTTGACTTTCAGAGACATTGAAGAGAGTATTAAATCATTCGATGGTTCACCTGGATATCCAATAACCAAATGGATTCTAGATTTTGAAGAAATAGCTGAACTCACCCAGTGGAATGACTTGCAAAAATTGATTTTTCCTAAAAAATCATTAAGTGGCCTAGCAAAGTTGTTTGTTCAATCTCAAGGAGGAGTTAAATCTTGGTCAATTTTAAAAAAGAGATTGATAGAAGAATTTGAACAAAAAGTGAGTAGTTCTCAAGTTCACAAGATGCTGATGACACGGAAACAGAAAAAAAGAAGAGTCTGTACAGGAATACACATTGGTAATGAGAGAAATATCCAGTAGAGCTAATGTGGAAAATGAAGCTATTATACAATATATTATAGATGGTTTTTAATGATCAAAGTCCATAAGTATGTGCTGTATGGAGCAAAAGCCTTTTTCGATTTTAAGGAGAAAGTGAAAGTTTATGAACAAATGAAGCAGGAGAAGCCGGCCAGAAACAGAGAAGCAGTGATCAAATGCGACAGGATCTACTAGAAATTTTACAAAAAGGAACTTTCCATCTAATAATAGTAAAATACTCAGAAAATAGTAAACCTGAAACTTGTTTCAATTGTGATAGTAAGGGACATAAGTCTGTAAGTTGTCCAGATAAAAATAAGGGAACAAAATGTTTTAAATGTAATAATTATGGGCATATTGCAAGAGCTTGCCCAGGTAAGATATCAGAGGAGAGCAGGAATGTTAATATTATTGAAGCCATTCCTAAAAATAGTGTGACTCTTAAGATTAATGACGTTGAATTGAATGCACTTCTAGATACTGGCAGTGATATAAGTGCAGTACGAAAAGATATTTTTGATGCTCATTTGCAGGATGTCACATTGATCGAAGACATTATAACTTTAAAGGGTATTGGACCTAATAAGGTAAAGACAATTGGCTATTTTGATAAAATTGTTTTGATCAATGATGAGGAGGTGCTGCTTAGACTTCATGTAGTACCAAAAGATGCTCTTGGATTTCTAGCAGTAATTGGTAGCAATGTGCTGGAATACTTTAATATTTCAATTGACAGTGACGGTGTAGAAGTTTACCAGAGAGAAAAAGAAAATTACTTGATGCATATTGAAGTGGAGAACACTAGCTGACTGTTCACTTAGAGTGAACCTAGCTGGGAGCATATTGAAAATCAGGAAATCAGAGCCGAAGTAAAAACTATTTTTGACAACTATCAGCCGCAAGCCATTAAGACAACTGACATTAAAATGAATATTGTTTTAAAATCCGAAAAACCAATTTACCAGAGTCCTCGTAGGTTGGCTCTGCCTGAGAAGCTAATAGTGGAGAAACAGACTGATCAGTGGTTAAACGAGGGTATTATTAAGCCGAGTACATCTGATTTTGCTAGTCCAATTGTTCTAGTAAAAAAGAAAGACGGAGATGTCAGATTGTGTTGTGATTACCGTAAGTTGAATAAGATGGTGATAAAAGATAGATTTCCTTTACCACTTATTGAGGATGTGCTTGATAGGTTAGAGGATGCCCAGTTTTTTACTTCTTTAGATTTAAGAAATGGATTCTTTCATGTGCCTATATCCGAAGAGAGTACTAAATATACTGCATTTGTCACTCATAATGGGCAGTACGAATTTTTGCGGTGCCCATTTGGATTTTGTAACAGCCCAGCGGTGTTCCAGAGGTATATAGCTCATATTTTTAGAGAGTTGTCCCTGAAAAGTGTTGTCTTGTATTATATGGATGATCTAATAATTCTGAGTAGTAATGAAGCTCAAGGAATTGAAAGATTAAAATTGGTACTCCTGAACTGACTAAGGGATCGCAATACCTTACAATAAATAGCCGAGAAATTTGGAAAGAAGGGTTAGTCAGAAATTATCCGCGAAACTAAACGATTCGGTCGCGAAAGTGAAGGGAACTCTACCCTGACACTTACCCTCGTCCAAAATGGTTTGTGAACTAATTATCATGTAAGTACGAACTTGTAATTTATAAATAAGCCAACTTGTGTCTGACAATGTGTATAAAATCAGTCTTCAACTTTACTAGTTTCTCTCTACGAATAAACGTTGTTGTTTTTGTTATCCAATCTTTGAGTTTAACTTGACTACGACCCCAGCCTACACGTCCCCGCGTTACGACTAAAAATTAGATCGTGACAACTTGGTGGAGGTGCCGGGATTTAATCAGATGAAAATTATTATGCGATTGTGAAAAAGGTGTATAAAACAACTACATTTGTCCAAACTTTCATGTTTCGAAGATTCCTAACACTGACAGCAACCGGTTATGCGTTACTTTGGAAGTTTTCTTATTGATTGAAAAATTGATGAATTTATTACTCACTTTAAATCGATTATTTCTTGTATTTTTACGTTTCCTCAAAGCACATTACACTCACATTTCAATGAATGAATAGATTTGATCAACTTTTTAGTATAACTAAATTATTTTTATCTTAAATAAACTGTCAGACTAAGTTCGGCTCGGACGAGGGTACGTCGAGAGGTACGTGTAACACGAGGCAAAACGATCAGCCACCAAGGTAAAATAAGGTAGTAGTAGCGTCAAACTTAGTAACTGCCGCGAGAGCAGACAAAAAAGGGGAAACATCCTCTGAATATGTACATGATGTATTCTTTTATACTACTTGTGCGTGCCTCATTCTTTTCGTAATTATTATAGCACATAAACTAATAAAATACGTAGTACACTGCAGGAAAAGCAGACGCCGTGGAAATCCGAAATCGCCTATAAAAGAAAAAGAAAGAATTGAAATGACTAAGATGGGCGAAAATAAAAGCTCTACAGAATCAAAAATTTTTACGCTCGAATTAAAAGAATTACGCTCACTGTCCCAAGGCGAAACAGTATTAGCCCAAATAGAGTGTACTAAAGTACGCAAGTGATTTTCCTTAGTAAGGGAAAAGGGAAAAAATGATACATGTATCTACAATTAATTCTTCTCCTATGTTGCAAGCGGATGACGATCACTTTGTTATTTAAGTCATCGCGGTACAAATCCGGAAAAAAAACTGCTGATGAATAAATATCATCGTTATTTCATTTCCAACTTGCTCAATCCAGCATACGAGAATAATTAATAAAAAGCGCGCGCGAAGATTAATAATTACATAATGGTATGTAAAAAACAAAATAAATATAAAAATAAGGGGCAAATGAAAGAAAAAGTATATTGGGGCAAAAAATACACTACGAGCATATGCGGTAATTAAGTACCACAGTCGAAATACGGAGCGTTAAATTCCACGGGTTTACAAATTCAAAAATTATATGAGTTGCTAAATATAATAAATAAACGGTTGCAAAATGTAACTTGAAGACTTTATAAAAGTCAAACGGGGCACGTAAGAGAAAGATTACAAAGTTTCAATATTAGGACGTTAACTGTTTTCACATGAAATAATATGGGCAAGCAGCGCTTGATAAGCATATTGCAAGTTTTCGAAGAATCGCAGTAAGCCTTTACAATGTATTAAAACAAAACCAGTGACAGGCAAATGGACAATTTATAATATAGGTTTATATTATATTTAAGAAAAACAAAGGGATTTTTTTTTAGTGTATAACTTAACTAAGGCTATTATCAATATGCCTATATATTTTACAAGGGATTTTATGATTATAACTGGAATGTTAGACATTAAGATTAGCAATTAATACGTTTTTATTGCGTTTAACACTGACGGGAGTTACTACGCGAAGAAGCCAAAAGGAAGCCACTACAAAATGAAGAGCAAACAAGACTTTGGATCAGACTCGGTAAAAACTAATACACGCCACTGGAAATGGAAACGAAAATCAGCAAAAGCTAAAAGCAACAGGCACAGGAGACTGAAAACGCTGACGATGAAAAACCAACCAGGGAACGTCAGACCGCGACCACAGTTGAGTCGGTTTGTGATCGTGGTCGCGGTAGGAATAACTACATTGAGCCGTAGTGACCCGCCACGGGGATGGTCTCAAATCGGCCCCAAACAACGCGGACCAAGATCTTAATAATCGAGTTATAGGCAAACTTCTTTAAATTTGTATTGCTAACTCCCTGATAGGGCTGACCACCACAACATTGGGTTGACACGTATTTCCATCTCGGACCGGAGGCTCTTGAGATTCAAACAATTTATGTATCATGGGCAGGAGGAACGCAGTCCCGAAGATTCAAAAGTTGAAATTGGTTGAGGTACGTTCTCACCAGTGACCTTAACCCCAATGTGTCTATTTGTGGTCTCCATAAAATAAAAATATATAAATATAAAAATATATAATTGCCAAAATAAAATATAAGAATATAAATTATAATTCCTGAGGTGTATCCATGCGGTCACCTCAGCCCCATATAACTAACAAATGGATACCTGCGGTGTACCCTTGTGGTCACCCCGATATAATTCAGTCCCGTTCCGGCTCGTCACTAATTAGATCACGGACCACACACCATGGCAATCGTGAAAATACAGTTCTGGGAATTGTTCCACTTGCACATCCAGAGCAGTAAACAGATATGTAGTTCCAGGCTCCAGACACCGTCCAAATTGTCTTCAGAAGCCGTGTTTAGTGCAGTGAAGTGCCGCGAAAAGAAGATAGAATCCCCGAACAAACAATAGTGCGCGGAATATTAGTGAATCGCGAGTGAAAAGTCTTCCCCCTCAGTGTTAAAGCATAGAGACATTAAGTTTTTTTTACAAACTCTAGAGGTAAGAAAATAACAAAAACATTTATTTTTATTTCAATTGTTATATGTTTTCTTTTATAATTTTTCTTTTGGGGTATAAACGGGATACTAGCGAAAATAACAGAATTTTTTCAACCTATCGGAACTTTTGTCCATAGATATTAAATTTTATGATTTATTTTTAATTTTAATTCTGTCGAAAGTGTTAGTGAAGGCCATTGCGTGATAAATTAGAATTTTAGTGCTGATAATAAAAGATAAACAGTGAAAAGAAAAACCATACCTAGCGACAAACGAGCTCGTAGTGATGGAGAAAGATAAATCCGAAGAGGACCCTGGAGGAACTCGTGGTAATAATTGTTATAAATGTGGACCTTTGTTTGAGGACGTAAAGAGAGATTCAATGCACGTTATGTAAGAATTTCTACCATGGCAAATGTGAGAATGTTGACCTCAGGGGTTTTCGCATGAAGAAGGCTACATGGGGGTGTAAGCAATGTGTGGATGCTTGCGGTGATGATAGGAGTGATGGCGGCTATACTAGAGCAAGAAAGAGAAGTAGAGTTGAAGATTGGGATGAACAAGGATTGATTGAGGGAATGAACCAAACCCTAGGATTATTGCTAAAAACCACAAACGAGCTGAATGAAAAAGTTGATCAGCTCCTAGAGGAAAATAAGTGTCTTAAGCTAAAAATAGCTAAGTTAAAGGAATCGCAATCAACGAATTCAGCCTCTACTTGTGCGAGTACATCTTACGCAACAGTTACAGCCAATAGGCCAAACAATACTAAACTATTAGTGGTTAAGCAAAAAGGTCAACAAAAAGACGTAACACAAATTAAAAAAGATTTGAAAAATAAAGTGAACCCAGGAGAACTTGGTTTAACTTAGGAAGGTTTAATTTAATTTTGGAAATCGACTCTAGTACTTATAATACACTTATAGAGAGACAAAAAATAAATTTAGAATGTTTTTGCTGTAATAGATAGGTCATATGAATAAAGACTGTAAAGATAAAATAACTTGTGCTAAAGGTTCGGGAAGCCACGATGTATAATAACTGTACAGGGTGATTGGTTGAATTTTGACCACCCCCTTAACTACTGTCACGAATGGAAAATCCATTAATTCAAAAGATGGACTTATTGACTTAAAAACATAAGAATATTCGAGGATTGCGAAATATTAAGCGCACGAGGCAAGGTCGCACCAAGATGCACCGAGTGCATCATATCGGTGATGAGTCACCACCACCTGCTTTGCAGGAATATGAAAAATAGGCGACGAACAATAACAAACTACGTCAGCCGATCAATCGGGTATAAAACACGCCGATTTCAGCAGTATAGGAGGAGTGTGAACCAATCGACAGTAGTGCGACCAGCTGAACCAGGAAGTCGAGATGTCGACTCTCCTCGGAAAAGAAGATCAAGTTAAGTAGTCCATTCTCCAGAATTGTTCCAACACGAAAGTGACCAAGCCAGCCGACAGAAAATGCTAAGTCCTTAGCTTATGAATCTATGTAAGTACAATTGTTAAATTGTCAACTTTTAGTGTGTTTATGACCGTATTGTGCAGACCCATTTATGTATACTATATTTAATAGATTTAAGTGTTTAATAGAAAACTCAGTGTTTGATTCCATCCTTGAAACTGAGATCCTGGCGCGACGTTTAACGTCGTGAGTCAGTTTAATTGATGAACCCAGAAGGGCTCATAAATTAAACGTGACATTTGGTGGAGGCGCCGGTCTGTTTTGAGATGGATGAAAAACAATAGTTGAGTTTTTTATTTTTATTTTCTTTTGGGGTATGATACAGATTGAGGAAAATAATGTGTGGGCTATAAAAGAAATTTTAGGTATTATTATCTTTTGCCTAGGGATAGTAACGTTAATGTATTTAATGATACAACATCAATAGGTTACAAATTTTACAAAATAAGGCTATGCGGATTGTTCTAGGTTGTAATAGGTACACCTCTACTTATGACATGTTACAGACATTAGAATGGTTGAATATTAGACAACTAGTTGCTAAAGCAAATATTGTTACTATTTATAAGATAGAGCATAACTACTATCCTGACTATTTAAGTGATTTTCTGGTACGTATAGTTAGAATCAGATGAGAAAAGGCCACCGCATCATCCGTGACGCAGTTTTTAAAACTATTTCTCTCTCCTTCTACAGTTGCCGTCGCATTAGATATAATCAGAGGCGTCCTATTAAAATATTCCCGAAAATAAATTGTTAGGCGGTCAAAAAGCCACTTGGCACCGTAGTACGGTTTTTACTTGGACACAATTAAAACAGATGCGGCAGCGGCCAGGGACAGATGAACCTTTTTATATGCTTTTACCACATTTTACTAGCCGGCACTCTAAACGGTGTTGCCAAGTTTAAAAAAATGTAGTGGCGGACAGGGAGACTTAGGGGGTTAGGTTAGGTTCCGTTTTAGTCTGGTGTTTTGGTTGTATTGTTGATGGTCGCAGTTGAAGTTCACACAGTGTTATGAATGAAAAACGTTATTTTGTCATAATGTCTTGCAAAAAGGTTGGAAAGAAAGGTGTTATCATACACAGCCAAGGCCGTGAAATCGTCAGTAACGTCTTACAATTTATGAAGAAAGAAGCAGAAGGAGTTTCCATTCATTTGAAAAACTTTTTGTCTTTTATTTTCTTTATTAAAAACGACAAAAACGTTTCATTTTACTGATAAAATAATAGCAGGCCACTGACTGGCTGCAACAACTTGGAAAGTAACGAGAGCAGCAATATTTAAAGCGAGACGTACAGAGATCGTGACATCATCGTTTGATGACACCTGTGGCCTTTTCTTAGCTGATTCGAGCTCTAGATGTAGCTCTGTACCATATAACATCCGATCGGGCTGTGATTTCAATATCTCTTTTGTTAAAAGTACTTTGCTACAGAAATCATTGTTATATGATGGATTGCGCCTATATAACTCTCTTCCTGATAAACTTAGAGAAATTAACAACTTAGGATTGTTCCAGAAGAGGATAAAACGCTTTTTGTTTGATGAACAGTTTTAGTATCATAACTTTGGTGTTTGAATGTTTGTATAGATAGTTGTGTGCAACATCTGGTGACATCTGTACTCAACTCTATGAGTTAGAAAGTACAGATGGCGTTCCAAAATCTAGGAACAGCACCATTAATGCCGCATCATTCGGTAAACACCGATCTGATTGGTTGAAAATGGTGAGGTTTTGTTTTTTGTTTATCAATCCCAATCCTCTGACCGGTTTCGCCGTATTACGGCTCATCAGAGAGGCTATAGGGCTTGATAAGCAAAGAACAAAACCTTCGTTCCAGTATAGTCAACTGGATGATAGTTGTGTGCAATGATAGATGTCACCAGATGTTGCACACAACTATCATTTCTGGCATCCAGTTGACTATACTGGAACGAAGGTTTTGTTTTTTGGTTATCAAGCCCTATAGCCTCTCTGATGAGCCGTAATACGGCGAAACCGGTCAGAGGATTGGGATTGATAAACAAAAAACAAAACCTCACCATTTTCAACCAATCAGATCGGTGTTTACCGAATGATGCGGCATTAATGGTGCTGTTCCTAGATTTTGGAACGCCATCTGTACTTTCTAACTCATAGAGTTGAGTACAGATGTCACCAGATGTTGCACAACAACTATCATTTCTGGCATCCAGTTGACTATACTGGAACGAAGGTTTTGTTCTTTGGTTATCAAGCCCTATAGCCTCTCTGATGAGCCGTAATACGGCGAAACCGGTCAGAGGATTGGGATTGATAAACAAAAAACAAAACCTCACCATTTTCAACCAATCAGATCGGTGTTTACCGAATGATGCGGCATTAATGGTGCTGTTCCTAGATTTTGGAACGCCATCTGTACTTTCTAACTCATAGAGTTGAGTACAGATGTCACCAGATGTTGCACACAACTATCATTTCTGGCATCCAGTTGACTATACTGGAACGAAGGTTTTGTTCTTTGCTTATCAAGCCCTATAGCCTCTCTGATGAGCCGTAATACGGCGAAACCGGTCAGAGGATTGGGATTGATAAACAAAAAACAAAACCTCACCATTTTCAACCAATCAGATCGGTGTTTAACGAATGATGCGGCATTAATGGTGCTGTTCCTAGATTTTGGAACGCCATCTGTACTTTCTAACTCATAGAGTTGAGTACAGATGTCACCAGATGTTGCACACAACTATCATTTCTGGCATCCAGTTGACTATACTGGAACGAAGGTTTTGTTCTTTGGTTATCAAGCCCTATAGCCTCTCTGATGAGCCGTAATACGGCAAAACCGGTCAGAGGATTGGGATTGATAAACAAAAAACAAAACCTCACCATTTTCAACCAGTTTGTATAGATGTTAAATAGTAAGTAACTTCATGTTCCAATGTTTATAAATGTTTTGTATTTACTAGCAAGAAATGCTAAATAAAGTACTACTTTACTTTACTTTACTTTAAATATAGTTCCAAAGGTAGATACAAATTCTTATAAATGTGAAATCCCATTTAATGATAAGTCAATGTTTTTAAAACCACTTTCGCCGGAAGAAGTCTGTGAACTTGCGCACGAAATTAAGAATAATCACAGCAGTGGGTTTGACAAAATACCAACCAGCTTAATAAAACTTTCCATATGCGAATTAAAAGATGTACTGTGTTTTATAATTAACAATTCTTTTAAATCTGGTGTGTTTCCAGATCAACTAAAAACTGCTCTTGTTAAACCATTGTATAAAAAGGTGATCCAGAAATAATGAATAGCTATAGACCTATAAGCCTTCTGCCAGGATTTTCCAAAATTTTTGAACTGGCAATGTGAAAAAGATATATAGAATTTATGAACCACTGTAATCTAATTAACAAAAACCAGCACGGATTTATAAAGGGAAAATCAACACAAACGGCATTATATCAATTTATACAATCAATCATTAAGCACTTTGAAAATAGAGAGGCCGCACTTGGAATATTCCTAGATCTTTCGAAGGCCTATGACTGTCTACATCGAGAAATCTTATTAAATAAAATGGAAAAATATGGGATAAGGGGACAACCATTGGAGTGGGTAAGGTCATACTTGCAAAACAGGCAGCAAATAGTGGCTGTCACTAAAGATGGTCAATCTAGTAGGTCAGGGATTCTTTCGAACGATTATGGAATAGCACAAGGTAGCATTATAGGGCCAATCCTCTTTGTAATCTTCATAAACGACTTGTATTCGGTAGCAGATGAACCATGGCAAACTATTATTAACTATGCCGATGACACCAACTTGTTGATTGGAGACAAAAATAGTTTGAACCTAGTAAGCAATAGTCAATATTTAACGTCTAAAATTGAAGCATGGTTTGCTGATAACGGCTTAATTTTGAACGCAGAGAAAACTGATTTAGTCCTGTTCAGGACAAAACAATCAAACTTTGGTAAACTGGAAGGACTCCCGATTGTCGGAAAAGACATAACAGTATCTGAAAACACGAGGTTCCTAGGGGTTTATCTGGATGAGAACCTTGACTGGTCTTTTCATTTGGATAAACTCTTGAAAACTTTGGGAACTATCTGCTACGGAATACGATTCACTGGTAGATATCTAAGTGAGCAATGTCTAAAAATTCTGTATAGCGCCAATTTTGAATCCAGACTGAAGTATGGTATTATGTTCTGGGGCCGAGATGGTAGGGTTCAGAACATTTTTGTTGCTCAAAAACGAGTTATGAGAATAATTAAAAAAATGGATTATCGTCAATCATGTAGAAATACTTTCAGGTCAATGGGACTAATGACAGTATACGCTCTGTATATACAGGGTGTCCACGACGAAAGACATCGATTGATATTGGAAAAAGTATAAATAGGAGAGTTTTGAAACTTTGGCATGATACTGATGTGGGCATGCCCAATCTAACTAAAATATTTTCAAGATGGTTGCACTTCCGTTTATACCGGAAGTCGATCACAACTTTCTTATTTTAAATAGAACACCCTATATATTATTACATATTTGGATTCCTCACAAAATTCTGACCAGCTTTTGGGTACAATGCCCTATGCCTATCTCTAGCCGTTTCCGAAATATTTGATGTTTTTCCAAAAAAGTGACAGTTGCAACGCTCAACATATTTTTGTACTCTGTCAAAACCTTAATTCATTTTGCAATGAAACTTTGGGTTATTGTAAATAAAGGATCGTTTTATTAAACTGAGGGTGCGTAATGACTCATTTGTATACAGGGTCGTCAAAAAAAAATCATAAGGCAAATACCTCACATGTTCTACTCACAACTTTATCATATTCTCCGTAAATAAAAAACAGATTTAAGTAATCTTGGTTGTGAAAACACTCAAGTCACTAGTGTTATTAACATGCTCTGCAGGTCTCCAATATCACCGTGTGTCAAAAGCATGGCCAACTAGAGTACCAGCTAATCCCAACCATGCAGCCTAATAAAAAAATGTTTATTCTCAAATAAAACGAAATGGGTTGGATTTAGGTATAGGCAAGTAAATTGAAACGTATAGTAATTTTTAATGCTCAAAATGATTCCGTCATAAAAAATGTGGGTTTCTATTTAAAAAACTTGAGATTTTTCATTTTTTTTAGTGGCAAGTTTATGATTTTTTTTTGACGACCCTGTATACAAATGAGTCATTACGCACCCTCAGTTTAATAAAACGATCCTTTATTTACAATAACCCAAAGTTTCATTGCAAAATTAAATACGGTTTTAACATAGTACAAAAATATGTTGAGCGTTGCAACTGTCACTTTTTTGGAAAAACATCAAATATTTCGAAAACGGCTAGAGATAGGCATAGGGCATTGTACCCAAAAGCTGGTCAGAATTTTGTGAGGAATCCAAATATGTAATAATATATAGGGTGTTCTATTTAAAATAAGAAAGTTGTGATCGACTTCCGGTATAAACGGAAGTGCAACCATCTTGAAAATATTTTAGTTAGATTGGGCATGCCCACATCAGTATCATGCCAAATTTTCAAAACTCTCCTATTTATACTTTTTCCAATATCAATCGATGTCTTTCGTCGTGTATATGAATGCTTAATGTTCTTTTTCAACAACAGAAGTTTATTTTTTCAGAATCCACAGGTAAACAAATATAATACAAGATTAACCCATCAAATTATGTATCCAACACACCGGCTGCAAATAACAGAAAAAACTTCCCACTATATGTGTATAAAGCTCTTCAATAAGTTACCTATGGATATTAAAACAACTGTGAGTAACCAAAAATTTAAAAGGGAGCTAAAAAAGTTATTAATCCAATTGGAACTCTATCATCTCGACGATTACCTAAACATGTAGAGGTTGAACTCTCCTGTATTGAATGAGTATACTATATCATAAGTATAATAATATACCTAAGTAGTCTTTCTTTTGCTGACGCAATTTCATTTTGTTGTATACGTTGTTTATGACAATCTTGAAATAAAGTTACTATTTCTATTAATATATTCAAATACCGACTTGGACTTTTGATTTCGATTTTTAGTAGCTACAGACCTCCCTAAAATAATGATGTGGTACAATTTTCAAAAAATTATATCTAATTGACTTAGGTACTTGGTTTTTTGAAAAAATATGCATTTGAAATTCATATGTTGTCATAATGAGTAGATAATTTAGTTTGATATGATTCAATAATTAAGTTTTGTTCGTTTTAACACTAAAAATAAAGTTTAAGCAGTTTCATCAAAACTCAACCTCGAATTCAAACATGTGAGTAATAGAAAATACAAATAATCAATCAAAAACATTTTTTTAAATGCATGAGAAGTACCATATCTCACTCTTTTTCGAAGGAGTACTAAACCTAATTATTAAATTATATCAAACTAAATTATCTACTCATTATGAAAACAAATCAATTTCAAGGGCTTAATTTTTTTAAAAATCTTAAAGTACCAAGTACATAATACACAATAATATGGATATTTTTTTGACAAGTGTGACACATCATTAGTTTCAGAAGGTCTGTGGCTACTAAAAAACGAAATAAAAAGTTCAGGTCCGTATATGAAAATTTGAAGCTCTATCAACTATACTTTCTGAGATAGCAATGCTAATGCACATCGAATTTGTAACACCCTGTATGTTTGCTTTACAATCATGGTACTAGATAAGCAAATGTTGTATTATATAAGTAATTTCATAGCCATCATTTGAATCTGAAGAATTGACACTTATATGAATTAGATATTATTACTGTTCCTTCAAACATGCATTTAAATAACATTACACACAGTGCTTTTGTAACAAATGCATACTGCCTATAATAATAAAATTAAAAAGACTAACTTTTCACAAAAATTCTCGGAGCCCTATGTTTTTAATTTTAATAACCGCTGCTTGTGTTGTATGAATTGGAATTATACAGGACCCGAAAACTGGGTATTTAAAATATTTTTGATCTTTTAAGTGGCAACAGTTCTTTATTATTGTATAATTTGGATTCTAGAAATAAACAATTCTAAGTATTGTTCCATGCAAGTTGTACCACAATTGTCCTGTAAATATTGATAATTTGAAACCAATAATTTTCCAATAAATCAGATTAACATTATATGAGTACAAAAATATGTTGAGTGTTGCAACTGTCACTTTTTTGGAAAAACATCAAATATTTCGAAAACGGCTAGAGATAGGCATAGGGCATTGTACACAAAAGTTGGTCAGAGTTTTGTGAGGAATCCAAATATGTAATAATATATAGGGTGTTCTATTTAAAATAAGAAAGTTGTGATCGACTTCCGGTATAAACGGAAGTGCAACCATCTTGAAAATATTTTAGTTAGATTGGGCATGCCCACATCAGTATCCTGCCAAATTTTCAAAACTCTCCTATTTATACTTTTTCCAATATCAATCGATGTCTTTCGTCGTGGGACACCCTGTATAGACTGATAAGTGCTAGTACATAAATAGTAAATATTAAATAAAAAGTTGTAGCTTGTAGCTTAATCCCTTTTCTTTAAGCTGGAACCCAAAACAAAAACAAAAAAGTTAATAAAATCATGTACCTAAAAACTATCACTTTTGTGATAATATTCATCTGTCAATGCCAGGTTAACCAAACTGCAGGTCCAAAAAGGGCAAAAAGATTTAATTTTACTATTAGCCATAAAAAATTTAGTTTTTTAAGTGAATTCAGTTATTACTAATACTAAAATTAAATTATTTTTTTTACAAACTCCTTGGGTCATAAGCATTGATTCTATTCTTAGTCCTAATATTAATATACTATAACTAAAATTAAGTTGCTTCCATTTAATCAAATTTTTGCAGTATGTACTTTACAAAGACATTGTATAATACATATTAACTCAATGTTGAGCAATGCCGTTTACTAAAGTGTATAATGATAATTATTAAACATAAAACAATAATGAAAACTGCATTGGTTTTCATTTAAATGTTAATTTAGGTAAAATCAATATACTGACCTTAAAACGTGCATTTTTATTCACTGTTCTAATGTAAGTAGTTGAACCCATTGCACACAATTTCACTCTTCAACTTGGTGGATATGTTGCAATCTTCTTAGTGGGTAATTTGTTCTTCGCTTAGGTCAATTTCTTCACAAAAGTTGTATTTTCTCATCCACATGGAAAAGTAGTAAAGTATTCAGCATATACAGGATACAGATCTGTGAAATAGGCCCAAGTTGTTAGTTAAACTTAAAAAATTGTCAGACTAGACAAATTTTTAGTAATGTATACAAGTGATGCATCAGCAGAGATTATTTAGGTTAGGTATGAAATTGCCATTGTAATCTTACCTGGGCTAGCAGGCGTTGTGTGCATTATGACCATTGAAAAATATACATTTACTTGAATTTAGTGTATAATCTTCACCAATTATTAGACTATTGTAATAAAAATACAATTATTTTAGCTGCATGTTAGTTTTTTTGACACAACAAAACGAAAACAAAACAGCAAAGTGACAAGTTGGCATTTGATCAGTTAGCATCATATCAGATCCAAGAACTGGTGTGAAGGCAGCAAGCCGGATTCCAGCAAGCCGGAGCCGAAGATGCCCGATTGGTCAGTGGCGGCGATTTATTTTTTTCTATTGGCAAATACATTCAAAAATTTGTATATTTCTAATTACTTACATGTTATAGTACTTATAATCATCTGAAACAATACACATTAAAGCAATACAATTATGTTTTATTAAGTTACCACCTTTAAACTCAATTTTTATTAAAAGTGCACATTCAACAGACTGATAAATAGTAAACCAATCTACGAATATAAAATACTCGAATACTCCAAGAAAGAAAATGACAGCAAATACAACGTTGCCACATTTACTTATAGGCGCTTTCTGAAAAATTGTAGTAAGTACTTTGAAAATTGAACATAATGAATACGAATACTAAGCGTATATTTTGATGGCTTTTCTTGGTTTCTGGACAAACTGTCCCGCCTCCCACATTGTCTTTCTGGCCTTTAATAGTGACTATTAGTAGGTACATTTTGGTACCAATCACTTGTCCTTGCATGCCGTAGGGACTTTGAAAATTGAACATAATGAATACGAATACTCAGAGTATATTTTAATGGTTTTTCTTGGTTTCTGGACAAACTGTCCCGCCTCCCACATTGTCTTTCTGGCCTTTAATAGTGACTATTAGTAGGTACATTTTGGTACCAATCACTTGTCCTTGCATGCCGTAGGGACTTTGAAAATTGAACATAATGAATACGAATACTAAGCGTATATTTTGATGGTTTTTGGGATAGAAACTTCCAGTTATTGTTACATTACCCATAGTAGAGCCATGTTTAAGAATAATTAGATTTTTTGCAAGTATAGCGTCTAATCGCAAAATGTATTTTGCAAATGTATGTGGTTTAACAAGTTCAAACTGAAAATTTCCACTCTGGCGCCATATAACAGACGTGTACGTGCCTAGAACAGGGAGCGGTAAATCGGGGGATAGATATCAAAACAGTTTTTTAGTGGCGTTTTGGGTAATTCCATGAAGGCAAGAATGTAGGTCTTCCTGTACGTGCCGATACAGAGGATGGCAATTTTGAATTATCTATTCTAGCGAAAGCAATTTAATCTAATAAAATCTGGCAACTTTTTTACAATGGTATGGTTATACAATGGGAATTGGTCAGAATTGTTCGTTTTGGCTCTTATCTTTGTTGCTTTTAAGGCTTTCTCGGTTTCGTTGGGTGTTGGGTGGCTTCATTTCTGTTTTGATCTTAGTGTTGGTAGTTTGTAGTGGTGTTCTGAAAAAATGTAAGTAATTAAATAGGTACTCGTCTAGCGCCAATAATATCTCGTGTTAATTAACTAAATTGCTGGCATATGGTTGAAAGAAACCGCTCGATTTCTTTCGAAGAAATTTCAGTTAAATTATTTTGAAGTGATATGTTTTAACTGTCCAGCGTTTAATTTAGTAAAATTAGACTAGTAGTGATCGACCGATACTGATATATAGGCTATAATCGGTATCGGCCCGAAATTTCATATCGGTCGATCACTAGACTAGACTACATTGTTGTTTTTTTTAAATTACTCGCTTTGCAATTACTTTACCAAATTGTTTCAGGAGTCAAAACAATAATAAACTTGAGATGCCAGAGACTCTGGCATCCATCCCCGAGGAGGAGGAGCTTCTCCAGTTACATGGTATGTAGAATTAACATGTACAACGACAAATTTATCGCACCACCAAAACTGAATAGTTATTTATACAGCAAGGCACTTAAAACCGTTTAAGATCACGTGTTTTATACAATATTTTATTAAATTTCGACTTCTTCTATTAAAAAAAGTAAAATTACAGTTCTATTAAACTTGCACTGCGCCTCGTAGATGTAACATTGATGTTTGTTTGTTTACATCTGTAAATAGGCGAATGTCATTAAGAGTGATTTAAAATTTTTTTAAACATCTTGTAAATAATTTTTTTTTTAAATCGTTGCTAAGCGTTGAATAATTGACTAATAACAGGACGAAATTTAATAAATAAATTTATGTTGTATTGTTGTTCGTAAGAGCTAGCTTTAGAGAATTTAATGGGCAATCTAACATCGTTTTAACCACATTAAAAGTTTGCTTCGTTCTTGAGTTATTTCCGAAAAACCAAAAATGATAATTTTCAAAAAAGTGCTGTCTTATATCTAACTTGAAAAATATTTCAATTTGGCTTGAACATTCTAAAGCAACTTTTAAGAACTTTGTGTACCCCGTTTTCGATTCGGACGCCATTTTGTTTTTTATCTATTAAAAATAGCACGTTTTTGTTTTAAAATGGTATATTACATGTTACAAAAAATGTTTGTTTGTATGTTGAAAAAGCTGGAAAATAGTTTATTTTTGTTGGCTTTGACTTTGGCGGCCATTTGCAGTAAAAAGCAACATAGTGCTCAGTCGACATTCTCAAAAAAGTAGTTTTTTATTTGGTTAGTTTTCTTTTCAGTTTTTTAATAATATTCTATTATTTTTTTAATGAACCAAAACCTTATATTTCAGAAAATAAAACAAACATGTATTTAAATATTTTTTGACAATAGTAAATTAACGTTCGGAAAATTTATTATTTTTTTTTTTGCAGATGCGATGTGTATGTGCAACTTCTGTACAAGCCCAACCCAGTGCCTACAGCCCCCCCAGTGCCCCGAACGTCCCCAGCGACCCGAACCTGGCCAGGTCCGTCCTATAACTGGCCAGCAGCCCCGGGAGGCCGGAGACAACAGGGGCTCGGCCCGGGGCCGGGGAGATTGGGGCCGTGGATGGGGCCGGGGCCGTGGACAGGACCGGGGCAGTGGACAGGGCCAGGGCCGGGGCCGTGGATGGGGCCGGGGCCGTGGACAGGGCCAGGGCCGGGGCCGGCGCGGTGGAGGCCTTAACCTCACAAGGAGTAAGCTTACATCAATAAAACATTTTCTTTTAATACTAACTATTTTCTTCTCTTTGCAGACCAATTAGCTGCCATTTTTTTAAAACATGTGTTTGGAAAATAATAAAATTGATAAAAAAATACCATATTTTGTTTATTTACTACCAACTCGTTGCAGCCACCAGAACAGCAAAGATTTTGAAACTTATTTTTTGTACGAATGTTTAATAATATACTATACAGTGGGTCCGTAAAGTCGCGCATAATAGTTATTTATGTATTAACCGCAAAAAGTATGACTTTTATGCTCTGAGAATGACGTTTGCTGCGCGACACAAAGTGGAGCGCAGCAATCATTCGAGCGCATTAAAGTCACATTGTGCGCGTAATACATACAATATTTTTTCTACAAACCGCTAAATATCTAATACAACTAACCTTACTGCATAGGTACTCAAAAACGGGATCAAAACTATACACAATTGAATACTGACATCAAACTGGTGACACTGACATTTCCAATAATGGCATGCATTGTGGCCGTTGCTCTAGATAGCAAGCGAAAAAAAATTTATCGCTCGCTACCCTTGGCAACGCGATAAAGTAAACTCCTCAGTAAAGGGTACCTTCTGAGAGAGAGTTTCTGATTTTTAATAGAATTTATGCGTGACTACGAACACAGGGTATATTAGTTACAACGGCTCTAGTGCAGTTACACCAAAAAAAAGTAGGTATTCTAAGACAATTACAAAAATTATTGGCTAATTCTGAGCTCTTCTGGTATTAACCCCGATAAAACTATATTTTTTGTACGACTGTCTAAAACGATCTCGGTGAAAAATAAAATAAAATCCTGTATGCAGACAGATTTTTTATTGATCCTACTTTTGTAATAAATAACAATAGTTTTATAATAATATTATATGTTTATTTGCTGGTTAACTACGTAAACCTAATATGAAAGGAAAAGAGAAAACATTCGTTACAGATAATATGACATTCTTTACAAAAAATCTTTAGAAATTTTATAATATTATCTGATAGTACATTTCAATTAAAATAAAATTTTACATTCAATTATTGTTACATTTTCCAGAAATCAAAGAATCAAAATTAGTTTCTGGTATTCTAACTATGACTAGGTACGTTGAAAATATAGCTATGTAACTCGTTAAAAAAAGTTTATGACAAACAGAATTGGCGTATTATTGCTTTTCAAAAATATTTACAAAAACATATAACATAGGTTTAAGATAAAACTATATAAATAGTAACAAAACATTGAAAAATCACTTCGAAATCGGGTACAACAAATTCAGCATTAATCTTCCTTGCAATTTGAGAATGACGGTTTCGGTTTTCTCCGGAATGCCACATAAAATCTCCTTTTTCTATTATTTCCTAGTGCACTTGTACTTTTCTAGTGTTATTTCTTTCGGATATATAGAAGTTTCATTTCAAACCATAAGACTGCAGCTGTTGGTCTTTTTCTTCTGATCGATAAACATTGTTACCAAAGCAAAACATTTTTATAAAATATAATGAATGTTATATTTTTGTAAACCCTTACCTTCTTCTAAAATACTTTATTGCGACAAGGTAGACGGACTCTTGCAATATACTCTCACGTTTCCTATAGAATAAAAAGATTTCAATGAGAATGAAATTTGTAGTCTTCATATTGTAGATGCTGTCATACTGATCAAAAACAAAAAAAATATATCGAAAAGTAGTAGTAGTAGTCCATATGCACGCAGTGGAGTAGTGAGTGTAAGTGAAACCAAAACTCAGAGTCGATCTCCACAAATATATATTAATAATAAGTTGTTATCTGCCTAACATGTTTCGGGTGTATTCAGACACCCATCTTCAGAGGCTTAACTAAATCACTAGTCTGCTGGCTGTCATTCTACAAGGGGGACAGCTGAACTCAGATGTACTAGGTGGTTTTTTAATTCTACACGGGGAAAAAAACCTTGATCAAAAAAACCAGTTCTGGTTCTGAGATGACAGGTTGCTTGGTTTTTATTCTCGAAGGGGAAAAAAACTTAATCAAAACCCAAGGAAGTTGAATGATGTAAAAGCTGCATGTTTATCTGAAGGAGGCCAAATAGACACGAAAGGGACGTCACACAACAAAAACAGCGGTGGACATTCACAAGTTGGACATTGAACAGATTAAAACGGTGCGGCCGGACATGGAGTGGCCAAAAAAACTTTGGCCACTCCATGTTCCCCAAAATCGATATTCCGCTTGTATTCCTCGTAGCGGACCCTTAGATCGTAGAAATAGTTTCTTGTAGGTTCTAACTGGTCCTGTGTTCTTTCTCGAACTTTTGCCAGCAGACGCAGGCTGCTGTTATCGTCGTCGAATTCCTTTTTAAATGCCTGACATATGAGAGGCCAGTTACTGTCCGGGTGGCCTTCTTTGTATTCTGTGTACCATAAATTTGCAGCCCCCTGCAGGAAGGATTGAAAGTACAGAATCTTCAGGGCATCATTCCAATTGTTGGCCTCTGCCATTCGGTCGTACGTTGCTATGAAAGATTGTGCTGAATCTTTGCAGGGATTGTATGTTGGGGGGCTGATGAATTGTGGCAAACCGGGCGTTTTTCCCCCGTTTCCACCGTAAAGATTGTAGTGTTCGCCATTGCGTCGGTGAGTGCCTCCAATTCTGAATNAGCNGNTTACNCCCCAGCGNTNNGGGAGANNANNTNNNNTTNGTCTNAATNTCGNAANNGTNGGNNTATCTNTTNGAACNCTNGTGTTTTTCNANAGNGNNNGCTACCCACNCTCTNAAGTNNCTTCGGCGTNCGNATACNNGAGCGACGNCGNANCATTTCTAAANGGATNTCNGACGAAGTAGGCTNTATAGCCGNCTNCCTNCGGTNAGNTGACCANTACGGGAANATAAACNCCTTANACTNCCGCCTCTGTTATGANNTCCGGNNTNACTNCACNACNATGNCGAAAATGCCGNNCCCAGTAGTGCAATGCTGGCCTNNCNTCTGGTAACGCGACTTGCCGCCGGANATNATTGCTATACCTTAANCTACCNATNTNNNCTCGCCNTNAATCNCNTTANGACGAATCTAGCNTCTTCNGNNGTANGCAAATCTCGAATACNCCCNAACGTNAGCANAGGGTNNNATCANCCTTTTGTCGTTATAGAGTGAAAAGCTAGAGAGTCCAGTTTTGGCTCATTTTGTAGTATTTTTATCCTCTTTCTAAATGGCGTTTTAGCGAAATCTATCAGAGTTCAAATAAAGAAGTTACAATCATTCAAAAATTGAAAAAAAAATATTTTTGCAAAAAGTGTAATTTTGTCAATTTTTTATTTTGCTCCAGGAGGGTTTCAATGCACAGCAAAGAGCATATTTTTACCAAACGACCTTAAATTAGGTGAAATAAGTACAAAAAAAGCACTTACAAATTTTTCATTTTTCAAAAAAATTTAAAGAATGGGGGGGTATTAGGGGTCTTTTTTTACTACTTTTTTAAATTCAATATCTCGGTAACCTGAAAAGCTAGAGAGTCCAGCTTTGGCTCATTTTGTATTATTTTTTATCCTCTTTCTAATGGCGTTCTAGAGAAATCTATAAGAGTTTAAATAAAAAAGTTACAATCATTCAAAAATTGAAAAAATTTCATTTTTGCAAAAAGTGCAATTTTGGCAATTTTTTATTTTGCTCCAGGAGGGTTCCAATGCACAGCAAAGAGCATATTTATACCAAACGACCTTAAATTAGGTGAAATAAGTACAAAAGCAGCACTTTAAAATTTTTCATTTTTCAAAAAAATTTAAAGAATGGGGGGGTATTAGGTGTCTTTTTTTATTACTTTTTTAAATTCAATATCTCGGTAACCTGAAAAGCTAGAGGGTCCAGTTTTGGCTCATTTTGTAGTATTTTTTATCCTCTTTCTAATGGCGTTCTAGCGAAATCTATCAGAGTTCAAATAAAGAAGTTACAATCATTCAAAAATTGAAAAAAATTCATTTTTGCAAAAAGTGCAATTTTGGCAATTTTTTATTTTGCTCCAGGAGGGTTCCAATGCACAGCAAAGGGCATATTTATACCAAACGACCTTAAATTAGGTAAAATAAGTACAAAAAAAGCACTTTAAAATTTTTAATTTTTTAAAAAAATTGAAAGAATGGGGGGGTAAGGGGTCTTTTTTACTACTTTTTTAAATTCAATATCTCGGTAACCTGAAAAGCTAGAGAGTCCAGTTTTGGCTCATTTTGTAGTATTTTTTATCCTCTTTCTAATGGCGTTCTAGCGAAATCTATCAGAGTTCAAATAAAGAAGTTACAATCATTCAAAAATTGAAAAAATTTCATTCTTGCAAAAAGTGCAATTTTGGCAATTTTTTATTTTGCTCCAGGAGGGTTCCAATGCACAGCAAAGAGCATGTTTATACCAAACGACCTTAAATTAGGTAAAATAAGTACAAAACCAGCACTTTAAAATTTTTCATTTTTCAAAAAAATTGAAAGAATGGGGGGGTATTAGGGGTCCTTTTTTAATACATTTTGAAATTCAATATCTCGGTAACCTGAGAAGCTAGAGAGTCCAGTTTTGGCTCATTTTGTAGTATTTTTTATCCTCTTTCTAATGGCGTTTTAGCGAAATCTATAAGAGATTAAATAAAAAAGTTACAATCATTCAAAAATTGAAAAAATTTTATTTTTGCAAAAAGTGCAATTTTGGCAATTTTTTATTTTGCTCCAGGAGGGTTCCAATGCACAGCAAAGAGCATATTTATACCAAACGACTTTAAATTAGGTGAAATAAGTACAAAACCAGCACTTTAAAATTTTTCATTTTTCAAAAAAATTTAAAGAATGGGGGGGTATTAGGGGTCTTTTTTTACTACTTTTTTAAATTCAATATCTCGGTAACCTGAAAAGCTAGAGAGTCCAGTTTTGGCTCATTTTGTATTATTTTTTATCCTCTTTCTAATGGCGTTCTAGAGAAATCTATAAGAGTTTAAATAAAAAAGTTACAATCATTCAAAAATTGAAAAAATTTCATTTTTGCAAAAAGTGCAATTTTGGCAACTTTTTATTTTGCTCCAGGAGGGTTCCAATGCACAGCAAAGAGCATGTTTATGCCAAACGACCTTAAATTAGGTGAAATAAGTACAAAACCAGCACTTTAAAATTTTTCATTTTTCAAAAAAATTTAAAGAATGGGGGGTATTAGGGGTCTTTTTTTACTACTTTTTTAAATTCAATATCTCGGTAACCTGAAAAGCTAGAGAGTCCAGCTTTGGCTCATTTTGTATTATTTTTTATCCTCTTTCTAATGGCGTTCTAGATAAATCTATAAGAGTTTAAATAAAAAAGTTACAATCATTCAAAAATTGAAAAAATTTCATTTTTGCAAAAAGTGCAATTTTGGCAATTTTTTTATTTTGCTCCAGGAGGGTTCCAATGCACAGCAAAGAGCATGTTTATACCAACCGACCTTAAATTAGGTGAAATAAGTACAAAACCAGCACTTTAAAATTTTTCATTTTTCAAAATAATTTAAAGAATGGGGGGGTATTAGGGGTCCTTTTTACTACTTTTTGAAATTCAATATCTCGGTAACCTGAAAAGCTAGAGAGTCCAGTTTTGGCTCATTTTGTAGTATTTTTTATCGTCTTTCTAACGGCGTTTTAGCGAAATCTATCAGAGTTCAAATAAAGAAGTTACAATCATTCAAAAATTGAAAAAAAATTATTTTTTCAAAAAGTGCAATTTTGTCAATTTTTTATTTTGCTCCAGGAGGGTTCCAATGCACAGCAAAGAGCATGTTTATACCAAACGACCTTAAATTAGGTGAAATAAGTACAAAAACCAGCACTTTAAAATTTTCATTTTTCAAAAAAATTTAAAGAATGGGGGGGTATTAGGGGTCTTTTTTTACTACTTTTTGAAATTCAATATCTCGGTAACCTGAAAAGCTAGAGAGTCCAGTTTTGGCTCATTTTGTATTATTTTTTATCCTCTTTCTAATGGCGTTCTAGAGAAATCTATAAGAGTTTAAATAAAAAAGTTACAATCATTCAAAAATTGAAAAAATTTCATTTTGCAAAAAGTGCAATTTTGGCAATTTTTTATTTTGCTCCAGGAGGGTTCCAATGCACAGCAAAGAGCATGTTTATACCAAACGACCTGAAATTAGGTGAAATAAGTACAAAACCAGCACTTTAAAATTTTTCATTTTTCAAAAAAATTTAAAGAATGGGGGGTATTAGGGGTCTTTTTTTACTACTTTTTGAAATTCAATATCTCGGTAACCTGAAAAGCTAGAGAGTCCAGTTTTGGCTCATTTTGTAGTATTTTTTATCCTCTTTCTAATGGCGTTCTAGCGAAATCTATCAGAGTTCAAATAAAGAAGTTACAATCATTCAAAAATTGAAAAAAAAATATTTTGCAAAAAGTGCAATTTTGTCAATTTTTTATTTTGCTCCAGGAGGGTTCCAATGCACAGCAAAGAGCATATTTATACCAAACGACCTTAAATTAGGTGAAATAAGTACAAAAAAAGCACTTACAAATTTTTCATTTTTCAAAAAAATTTAAAGAATGGGGGGGTATTAGGGGTCTTTTTTTACTACTTTTTTAAATTCAATATCTCGGTAACCTGAAAAGCTAGAGAGTCCAGTTTTGGCTCATTTTGTAGTATTTTTTATCCTCTTTCTAATGGCGTTCTAGAGAAATCTATAAGAGTTTAAATAAAAAAGTTACAATCATTCAAAAATTGAAAAAATTTCATTTTTGCAAAAAGTGCAATTTTGGCAATTTTTTATTTTGCTCCAGGAGGGTTCCAATGCACAGCAAAGAGCATGTTTATACCAAACGACCTTAAATTAGGTGAAATAAGTACAAAACCAGCACTTTAAAATTTTTCATTTTTCAAAAAAATTTAAAGAATGGGGGGGTATTAGGGGTCTTTTTTTACTACTTTTTTAAATTCAATATCTCGGTAACCTGAAAAGCTAGAGAGTCCAGTTTTGGCTCATTTTGTAGTATTTTTTATCCTCTTTCTAATGGCGTTCTAGAGAAATCTATAAGAGTTTAAATAAAAAAGTTACAATCATTCAAAAATTGAAAAAATTTCATTTTTGCCAAAAGTGCAATTTTGGCAATTTTTTATTTTGCTCCAGGAGGGTTCCAATGCACAGCAAAGAGCATGCTTTATACCAAACGACCTTAAATTAGGTGAAATAAGTACAAAACCAGCACTTTAAAATTTTTCATTTTTCAAAAAAATTTAAAGAATGGGGGGGTATTAGGGGTCTTTTTTTACTACTTTTTTAAATTCAATATCTCGGTAACCTGAAAAGCTAGAGAGTCCAGTTTTGGCTCATTTTGTATTATTTTTTATCCTCTTTCTAATGGCGTTCTAGAGAAATCTATAAGAGTTTAAATAAAAAAGTTACAATCATTCAAAAATTGAAAAAATTTCATTTTTGCAAAAAGTGCAATTTTGGCAATTTTTTATTTTGCTCCAGGAGGGTTCCAATGCACAGCAAAGAGCATGTTTATACCAAACGACCTTAAATTAGGTGAAATAAGTACAAAACCAGCACTTTAAAATTTTTCATTTTTCAAAAAAATGTAAAGAATGGGGGGGTATTAGGGGTCCTTTTTTACTACTTTTTTAAATTCAATATCTCGGTAACCTGAAAAGCTAGAGAGTCCTGTTTTGGCTCATTTTGTAGTATTTTTATCCTCTTTCTAATGGCGTTTTAGCGAAATCTATCAGAGTTCAAATAAAGAAGTTACAATCATTCAAAAATTGAAAAAAAAAATATTTTTGCAAAAAGTGCAATTTTGTCAATTTTTTATTTTGCTCCAGGAGGGTTCCAATGCACAGCAAAGAGCATATTTATACCAAACGACCTTAAATTAGGTGAAATAAGTACAAAAAAAGCACTTACAAATTTTTCATTTTTCAAAAAAATTTAAAGAATGGGGGGTATTAGGGGTCTTTTTTTACTACTTTTTTAAATTCAATATCTCGGTAACCTGAAAAGCTAGAGAGTCCAGTTTTGGCTCATTTTGTAGTATTTTTTATCCTCTTTCTAATGGCGTTCTAGCGAAATCTATAAGAGTTTAAATAAAAAAGTTACAATCATTCAAAAATTGAAAAAATTTCATTTTTGCAAAAAGTGCAATTTTGGCAATTTTTTATTTTGCTCCAGGAGGGTTCCAATGCACAGCAAAGAGCATATTTATACCAAACGACCTTAAATTAGGTGAAATAAGTACAAAACCAGCACTTTAAAATTTTTCATTTTTCAAAAAAATTTAAAGAATGGGGGGGTATTAGGGGTCCTTTTTTACTACTTTTTTAAATTCAATATCTCGGTAACCTGAAAAGCTAGAGAGTCCAGTTTTGGCTCATTTTGTAGTATTTTTTATCCTCTTTCTAATGGCGTTCTAGCGAAATCTATCAGAGTTCAAATAAAGAAGTTACAATCATTCAAAAATTGAAAAAAAAATATTTTTGCAAAAAGTGCAATTTTGTCAATTTTTTATTTTGCTCCAGGAGGGTTCCAATGCACAGCAAAGAGCATATTTATACCAAACGACCTTAAATTAGGTGAAATAAGTACAAAAAAAGCACTTTAAAATTTTTCATTTTTCAAAAAAATTTAAAGAATGGGGGGGTATTAGGGGTCCTTTTTTACTACTTTTTTAAATTCAATATCTCGGTAACCTGAAAAGCTAGAGAGTCCAGTTTTGGCTCATTTTGTAGTATTTTTATCCTCTTTCTAATGGCGTTTTAGCGAAATCTATCAGAGTTCAAATAAAGAAGTTACAATCATTCAAAAATTGAAAAAAAAAATATTTTTGCAAAAAGTGCAATTTTGTCAATTTTTTATTTTGCTCCAGGAGGGTTCCAATGCACAGCAAAGAGCATATTTATACCAAACGACCTTAAATTAGGTGAAATAAGTACAAAAAAAAGCACTTACAAATTTTTCATTTTTCAAAAAAATTTAAAGAATGGGGGGTATTAGGGGTCTTTTTTTACTACTTTTTTAAATTCAATATCTCGGTAACCTGAAAAGCTAGAGAGTCCAGTTTTGGCTCATTTTGTAGTATTTTTTATCCTCTTTCTAATGGCGTTCTAGCGAAATCTATAAGAGTTTAAATAAAAAAGTTACAATCATTCAAAAATTGAAAAAATTTCATTTTTGCAAAAAGTGCAATTTTGGCAATTTTTTATTTTGCTCCAGGAGGGTTCCAATGCACAGCAAAGAGCATGTTTATACCAAACGACCTTAAACTAGGTGAAATAAGTACAAAACCAGCACTTTAAAATTTCTCATTTTTCAAAAAAATTTAAAGAATGGGGGGGTATTAGGGGTCCTTTTTTACTACTTTTTTAAATTCAATATCTCGGTAACCTGAAAAGCTAGAGAGTCCAGTTTTTGCTCATTTTGTAGTATTTTTTATCCTCTTTCTAATGGCGTTTTAGCGAAATCTATCAGAGTTCAAATAAAGAAGTTACAATCATTCAAAAATTGAAAAAAAATATTTTTGCAAAAAGTGCAATTTTGTCAATTTTTTATTTTGCTCCAGGAGGGTTTCAATGCACAGCAAAGAGCATATTTTTACCAAACGACCTTAAATTAGGTGAAATAAGTACAAAAAAAGCACTTACAAATTTTTCATTTTTCAAAAAAATTTAAAGAATGGGGGGTATTAGGGGTCTTTTTTACTACTTTTTTAAATTCAATATCTCGGTAACCTGAAAAGCTAGAGAGTCCAGTTTTGGCTCATTTTGTAGTATTTTTTATCCTCTTTCTAATGGCGTTCTAGCGAAATCTATAAGAGTTTAAATAAAAAAGTTACAATCATTCAAAAATTGAAAAAAAATTTCATTTTTGCCAAAAGTGCAATTTTGTCAATTTTTTATTTTGCTCCAGGAGGGATCCAATGCACAGCAAAGGGCATATTTATACCAAACGACCTTAAACTAGATAAAATAAGTACAAAAAAAACACTTAAAAATTTTTCATTTTATCAAAAAAATTTAAAGAATGGGGGGGTATTAGGGGTCCTTTTTTACTACTTTTTGAAATTCAATATCTCGGTAACCTGAAAAGCTAGAGAGTCCAGTTTTGGCTCATTTTGTAGTATTTTTTATCCTCTTTCTAATGGCGTTCTAGCGAAATCTATCAGAGTTCAAATAAAGAAGTTACAATCATTCAAAAATTGAAAAAAAATTATTTTTGCAAAAAGTGCAATTTTGTCAATTTTTTATTTTGCTCCAGGAGGGTTCCAATGCACAGCAAAGAGCATATTTATACCAAACGACCTTAAATTAGGTGAAATAAGTACAAAAAAAGCACTTACAAATTTTTCATTTTTCAAAAAAATTTAAAGAATGGGGGGGTATTAGGGGTCTTTTTTTACTACTTTTTTAAATTCAATATCTCGGTAACCTGAAAAGCTAGAGAGTCCAGTTTTGGCTCATTTTGTAGTATTTTTTATCCTCTTTCTAATGGCGTTCTAGCGAAATCTATAAGAGTTCAAATAAAAAAGTTACAATCATTCAAAAATTGAAAAAATTTCATTTTTGCCAAAAGTGCAATTTTAGCAATTTTTTATTTTGCTCCAGGAGGGTTCCAATGCACAGCAAAGAGCATGTTTATACCAAACGACCTTAAATTAGGTGAAATAAGTACAAAACCAGCACTTTAAAATTTTTCATTTTTCAAAAAAATGTAAAGAATGGGGGGGTATTAGGGGTCCTTTTTTACTACTTTTTTAAATTCAATATCTCGGTAACCTGAAAAGCTGGAGAGTCCAGTTTTGGCTCATTTTGTAGTATTGTTATCCTCTTTCTAATGGCGTTTTAGCGAAATCTATCAGAGTTCAAATAAAGAAGTTACAATCATTCAAAAATTGAAAAAAAAATATTTTTGCAAAAAGTGCAATTTTGTCAATTTTTTATTTTGCTCCAGGAGGGTTTCAATGCACAGCAAAGAGCATATTTTTACCAAACGACCTTAAATTAGGTGAAATAAGTACAAAACCAGCACTTTAAAATTTTTCATTTTTCAAAAAAATTTAAAGAATGGGGGGGTATTAGGGGTCCTTTTTTACTACTTTTTTAAATTCAATATCTCGGTAACCTGAAAAGCTAGAGAGTCCAGTTTTGGCTCATTTTGTAGTATTTTTATCCTCTTTCTAATGGCGTTTTAGCGAAATCTATCAGAGTTCAAATAAAGAAGTTACAATCATTCAAAAATTGAAAAAAATATATTTTTGCAAAAAGTGCAATTTTGTCAATTTTTTATTTTGCTCCAGGAGGGTTCCAATGCACAGCAAAGAGCATATTTATACCAAACGACCTTAAATTAGGTGAAATAAGTACAAAAAAAGCACTTACAAATTTTTCATTTTTCAAAAAAATTTAAAGAATGGGGGGGTATTAGGGGTCTTTTTTTACTACTTTTTTAAATTCAATATCTCGGTAACCTGAAAAGCTAGAGAGTCCAGTTTTGGCTCATTTTGTAGTATTTTTTATCCTCTTTCTAATGGCGTTCTAGCGAAATCTATAAGAGTTTAAATAAAAAAGTTACAATCATTCAAAATTGAAAAAATTTCATTTTTGCAAAAAGTGCAATTTTGGCAATTTTTTATTTTGCTCCAGGAGGGTTCCAATGCACAGCAAAGAGCATATTTATACCAAACGACCTTAAATTAGGTGAAATAAGTACAAAACCAGCACTTTAAAATTTTTCATTTTTCAAAAAAATTTAAAGAATGGGGGGGTATTAGGGGTCCTTTTTTACTACTTTTTTAAATTCAATATCTCGGTAACCTGAAAAGCTAGAGAGTCCAGTTTTGGCTCATTTTGTAGTATTGTTATCCTCTTTCTAATGGCGTTCTAGCGAAATCTATCAGAGTTCAAATAAAGAAGTTACAATCATTCAAAAATTGAAAAAAATATATTTTTGCAAAAAGTGCAATTTTGTCAATTTTTTATTTTGCTCCAGGAGGGTTCCAATGCACAGCAAAGAGCATATTTATACCAAACGACCTTAAATTAGGTGAAATAAGTACAAAAAAGCACTTACAAATTTTTCATTTTTCAAAAAAATTTAAAGAATGGGGGGGTATTAGGGGTCTTTTTTTACTACTTTTTTAAATTCAATATCTCGGTAACCTGAAAAGCTAGAGAGTCCAGTTTTGGCTCATTTTGTAGTATTTTTTATCCTCTTTCTAATGGCGTTCTAGCGAAATCTATAAGAGTTTAAATAAAAAAGTTACAATCATTCAAAAATTGAAAAAATTTCATTTTTGCAAAAAGTGCAATTTTGGCAATTTTTTTATTTTGCTCCAGGAGGGTTCCAATGCACAGCAAAGAGCATGTTTATACCAAACGACCTTAAATTAGGTGAAATAAGTACAAAACCAGCACTTTAAAATTTTTTCATTTTTCAAAAAAATGTAAAGAATGGGGGGGTATTAGGGGTCCTTTTTTACTACTTTTTTAAATTCAATATCTCGGTAACCTGAAAAGCTGGAGAGTCCAGTTTTGGCTCATTTTGTAGTATTGTTATCCTCTTTCTAATGGCGTTTTAGCGAAATCTATCAGAGTTCAAATAAAGAAGTTACAATCATTCAAAAATTGAAAAAAAATATTTTTGCAAAAAGTGCAATTTTGTCAATTTTTTATTTTGCTCCAGGAGGGTTTCAATGCACAGCAAAGAGCATATTTTTACCAAACGACCTAAATTAGGTGAAATAAGTACAAAACCAGCACTTTAAAATTTTTCATTTTTCAAAAAAAATTTAAAGAATGGGGGGTATTAGGGGTCCTTTTTTATACTTTTTTAAATTCAATATCTCGGTAACCTGAAAAGCTAGAGAGTCCTGTTTTGGCTCATTTTGTAGTATTTTTATCCTCTTTCTAATGGCGTTTTAGCGAAATCTATCAGAGTTCAAATAAAGAAGTTACAATCATTCAAAAATTGAAAAAAAAATATTTTTGCAAAAAGTGCAATTTTGTCAATTTTTTATTTTGCTCCAGGAGGGTTTCAATGCACAGCAAAGAGCATATTTTTACCACACGACCTTAAATTAGGTGAAATAAGTACAAAAAAAGCACTTACAAATTTTTCATTTTTCAAAAAAATTTAAAGAATGGGGGGGTATTAGGGGTCTTTTTTTACTACTTTTTTAAATTCAATATCTCGGTAACCTGAAAAGCTAGAGAGTCCAGTTTTGGCTCATTTTGTAGTATTTTTTTATCCTCTTTCTAATGGCGTTCTAGCGAAATCTATAAGAGTTTAAATAAAAAAGTTACAATCATTCAAAAATTGAAAAAATTTCATTTTTGCAAAAAGTGCAATTTTGTCAATTTTTTATTTTGCTCCAGGAGGGTTTCAATGCACAGCAAAGAGCATATTTATACCAAACGACCTTAAATTAGGTGAAATAAGTACAAAAAAAGCACTTACAAATTTTTCATTTTTCAAAAAAATTTAAAGAATGGGGGGGTATTAGGGGTCTTTTTTTACTACTTTTTTAAATTCAATATCTCGGTAACCTGAAAAGCTAGAGAGTCCAGTTTTGGCTCATTTTGTAGTATTTTTTATCCTCTTTCTAATGGCGTTCTAGCGAAATCTATAAGAGTTTAAATAAAAAAGTTACAATCATTCAAAAATTGAAAAAAATTCTTTTTGCAAAAAGTGCAATTTTGGCAATTTTTTATTTTGCTTCAGGAGGGTTCCAATGCACAGCAAAGGGCATATTTATACCAAACGACCTTAAATTAGGTGAAATAAGTACAAAAAAAACACTTAAAAATTTTTCATTTATCAAAAAAATTTAAAAAATGGGGGGGTATTAGGGGTCTTTTTTACTACTTTTTTAAATTCAATATCTCGGTAACCTGAAAAGCTAGAGAGTCTAGTTCTGGCTTATTTTGTAGTATTTTTTATCCTTTTTCTAATGGCGTTTTGTGTGACGTCTGTGGTGTGGCTGCTAACCGTTTGTTAGATGTTGTAAATACGTCTCTTGCAAGTGGTGTTTTTTCCGGATTCATGGAAGGAGTTCATGGTGATTCCTGTCCTAAAGTGCAAGGTACAAACCTTTTGACGAATTTAGACCAATAAATACCGTTGAAGTCTACGAAAAGGTTTTGGAACTGGCTGTAAAAGAACAATTGCATAAGCATTGTACAGAAAATAATATTTTGATTGCGAATCAGTCAGGTTTTCGGAGTCACCACTCGTGTGAGTCTGTTGTTGTCAGTATTTGTAGTGAGTTTGTGAAATCGATGGATGAGGGTGGCTTTGTGTTGGCGGTGTTCTTGGACCTTAAGAGGGCATTCGAGACAGTTGATAGGGGCATATTATTGAGGCGTTTGAGCAGCATGGGCATTGGGGGTGATGTTTTGAGGTGGTTTCAGTCGTACTTGCACGATCGACGACAGAGAGTTAAATACAAAGACTGTGTATCAGAATCTTTGCGGGTGCAACACGGAGTGCCACAGGGAACTGTTCTGGGTCCCCTGCTTTTCCTCCTATACATAAATGACATGGTTAAGGTAGTGAAAATGTGTAAGGTCGAACTGTTTGCTGACGACACTATGATCTACTTTGTGGGAAGGGACATAATCCGGATGCAGGAGATTGTCAATAGAGATCTGAATAACTTGTTTGACTGGTTGTGCAACAACAAACTCTCCTTGAATGCATCAAAGTCCGGATTTTGTCTTTTTGGGAGGAGGGGCAGACTCAGTGGTGTCGATGTGAACAGCATTAATATTAACATTGATAATCAAAGAATTAAACATGAAGTTCAAATAAAATATTTGGGAGTCATTTTGGACTCGGAACTCAATTTCCATGCCCATGCTGATTATATAACTAGGAAGTTCTCCAAGAAAGTAAATTTTATAGCGAGAGTTGGCAAGCACTTGTCGTTTTACACGAAAAAACTTTTGTATAATAGTATAGCGGAGCCACACCTTCAGTTCTGTGCCACACTGCTTTATAGTCTACCGGCTTATAAAATTGAACAACTGCAAATAATTCAGAATAGAGCCATGAGAACCATTTTAAAATATGACAGGTACGCGCATATTGCGACTATGCTTAGAGTTTTGGATATGTTGACCGTGAGGCAGAAGATTCTGTTTAATGTTTACGTATTTGTGTTTAAGATTAAGAACAAACTGTTGCTATCCTACATATGCGATAGGGTCAAGTTTTTTGGTGATGTATATAATTATCAAACTAGACACTGTAATGATTTCATACTACTCGAAAAGTGCAATAGCAGTCAAATGTTGAATACAGTATTGTTTAAGGGTTTGCACGATTTTAATGGACTACCGACTCATATCAAAAATACTAAAAAGCTTGACACTTTTAAAATATTAATGCGAAACTTTTTGAAGGTGGACTAAATTTGTGATATTTTTACAGCAATTATTGATAGATTTTGGGCAGTGTTTGGTTTTGTTGAGTTTTGTATTTTGTTGGGTCGTGACTTTGTTTAAATTTTAGATATTTAAGTGTTTAGTTTTAGCTTTTAATTGATTTTACACTGTACTTTTTTACATTTTTGCTTATTTACATATTTACTTATCTCTGTACTCCTTATAGCAGTTATAAATAAATAACGTATTATTATTACTTTTTTAAATTCAATATCTCGGTAACCTGAAAAGCTAGAGAGTCCAGTTTTGGCTCATTTTGTAGTATTTTTTATCCTCTTTCTAGCGAAATCTATCAGAGTTCAAATAAAAAAGTTACAATCATTCAAAAATTGAAAAAATTTCATTTTTGCAAAAAGTGCAATTTTGGCAATTTTTTATTTGCTTCAGGAGGGTTCCAATGCACAGCAAAGGGCATATTTATACCAAACGACCTTAAATTAGGTGAAATAAGTACAAAAAAAGCACTTTAAAATTTTTCATTTTTCAAAAAAATTGAAAGGATGGGGGGTATTAGGGGTCTTTTTTTACTACTTTTTTAAATTCAATATCTCGGTAACCTGAAAAGCTAGAGAGTCCAGTTTTGGCTCATTTTGTAGTGTTTTTTATCCTCTTTCTAATGGCGTTTTATCAAAATGTATAAGAGTTCAAATAAAAAAGTTACAATCATTCAAAAATTGAAAAAAAATTATTTTTTATTTTGCTCCAGGAGGGTTGAATGAAGCACATGTTGCATTGGCCCAGCAAACTATGAGTGGGGTACTTGATGAAATTTGTCAAGCAATTGAAATCATTGCCCCCGATGAGTGAAGTTTCCGACAAGTCCTGAAGAGAAGGAACAGAAAAAGTTAAATTTCATGAGAGCATTTGAGTTTCCTGGGGTTTTAGGATGTGTTGATGGAACCCAGATAGCCATAACGCAACCATTCCATGATGAACATCTTTATTCCAACAGAAAAGGATTTTACTCAAAAAATGTACAAATTATTTGTGACTCTGATTTGTTAATTTTAAATGTGAATACCAATTTTGGAGGGGCTACTCATGATGCTTTCATTTGGCGAAACTCTGCAGTCAAAACCCATATGGAACAGAGTTTTAGGGCAGGTGACAGAACTAGTTGGTTGTTAGGAGATAGTGGTTATCCTCAGGAGCCTTGGCTCATGACACCCATAAGAGAAGCTGCTCCAGAAGATAGTCCTGACGGTCGGTACACACGGGCTCTAACAAGAACTAGGAATTGTGTGGAAAGATGTATAGGTATGAATATTTACTAGTTTATTATGAGTAACTAACTATATTGTTCCGTTAAGGGGTAGTTGAGGGGGAAGAACACACAGGTTTCCACACGTAACCCACTTTTATTTAAAACGTACTGACTTAGTGGCTAGACAGTAATCTTACCCCCAGATTGCCAAGATGGCGGGGAGCATGATGTGGTCCGGTTTTAGTCAGGAGGAACACGGGGGGCGACGCTTTAACGGGGATGAATGAACCCTAGATTTAGGTCCGAGGGCATTCACCGAGCCGGTAAAGACGTGAAGAACCTAACAAAGGGAGGTAAGTAGGTGCGGCAACTTGTGCTGCTCGCCCACACTATTTCCTTTGTTAGGGCTGATCGAGGGTGTGGCACTTGGTCACCTACTGCTCCACGTTGCTTTGCACAATAGGCGTACCCAGACTAACCCAGAGATCAGTGATCTGTACGTGCTTTTGGTACAGTATTTATACTCACATCATGACCCCAATTCGCCAATCTTGCTGACACAAACATTGTACTGGGGGAGACCGGGGCAACTTAAGTTAACGGCACCTAGTGTAATCTTTATGTTACATGCCCCTCCCCTAGAAAGTGTTCGCCCCGAACACTAAAATATCCTAATCGTACAAGTCTATAATGGCTTACATGCTATCAGGTGGGTTTATGTGGTGGAACGAATCCTTTATTTATCCAAAGTCTTATAATCTAAACCACTAATCACGCAAAGCGCCCGAGGGCTTGTCCGAACGTTCCAGCATCCTTGGCCGCTACTCAGTTCACGGATACCAAGGCTACCAGCTCCCTGGTCGTTCTGGTGCTGCCGTCTATCGACGCACGCTGTGACTTTCCTTTTTGGCCGGTGTTTCGCCTTGGTCCTGTGTTTGTGTTGTGTGTTAGGTGGCGTTGCTTTCGTGTGGCCCGGTATCATGCAACAAGATATGTTTATATTTTTTTTAAAACTATGGTATGTGTTCATTAACGATAATTATGTTCTACCTTACTAATTTCCCTTACTCTGAATTGTCTACCCTTGTTTTTTTTTTACTGCTACTACTACTACGAGGATTTGGGCGCCCTGTGTTCCTCATCATCCCCCTCTTCTTCTTCTTCTGATATGTCTCCCAATGTCCATTCGTCATAGAATGGTAGTATTCTGCCTATGTGTACCACATCAGTTTTTCTGCCTCCCTCTTGCTTTACCTCGTAATTTACCTCGCTTATTTTTTTTGTAACTCTATATGGCCCAAACCACCTTAACAACAATTTCTCGCTCTTGCCCACTTTTCTTATTGGTATGAATATCTTTACTCTGTCCCCAACTTCATACTCCCCTTCTCTATGTTTAGCGTCGTAGAGCTCCTTATCTTTCCCTTGTTTTTTCTGTATGTTGTCTACGGCCAATGCCCTTATTATCAACGCTTTTTCCCTTAGCTCTTTGGCATTTGTGCTCGTTTCTTTATCCAAGAGTGCTGCATCCAACGGCAGTGTACGCGAAGGTGACGAAGGGCAGGTACGAACACCGTGTTACAATAGAGAGTTTTTCCGTGTTACAATACAGAGACAGCATGTCGGCTAGTGTTTTGTTTAGCCTTTCCGTCAATCCATTGCACGAAGGGTGGTATGCTGTGGTGAAGGTGCTTTGGACGCCCATTATTTGTTGTAACTCTTGCACTATTTCTGACTGGAACACCTTTCCTCTGTCGCTCAGAATAGTACGGGGTATACCGTGTATCAAGAGCACTTTTTCTAGCAAGAATTTTGCCACTGGCCCTGCCTTGCCGTTAGGTAGGGCCGCTGTTATTGCGTATCTTGTTGCATAGTCTGTTACCACCACAATGGTTGTTTTTCCCAGACTAGTTTTCCGAAAAAGACCCAACAGGTCTATCCCCAGCTGATCGAACACTTGCCCTACTTGAATCGGCTGGAGTAGCCCCAAGGGTTTCCTGTTTGAGGGTCCTTTTCTTGCTTGACAGTCCCTGCACCCTCGGATGTACTTGTGCACGTCCTTCACCATGTTGTCCCAGTAGTACTTTGGGCTTAGTCTACTCAGGGTTTTGGTCATGCCCATGTGTCCACTAGTGGGTGCGTTGTGGGCTTCCCTAGAACTTCCTCTCTTAGTGCCCGTGGTATTACCAGCGCATATTCTAAGCCGTCTTTATCTGTGGTGGCTTTGTATAATATGTTGTCCCTTAACCTAAAATTCTTCGCTTTTCTTCGTGTTATTGCGTCGCAGGTACTGTTATCCGGGTTTAAAATTGCTTCTTTTAATTGCCTTAAATCCTTGTCTCTGTTTTGAAGTTCGTCTATCTTTACTGTCGAGAAGGTGAAGGTGGGCACGTCATCCAATTCTTCGATTTCCATATTATCTATATTGTTGCGACGCGAACTTTTGATTATTAGTTAGGATTTCTTTAGTTATTTGTTGTTACCCCTGTATGTTACGTTGCTTTGTTTACGTTCTACATTCTTTTGTCTGTGTTCTAGAAAATCCTGGCTCCGTTGCTTATATAGAGAGAGATTTGTGTTATAGCTTAATGAGTGTGAGAGAGAAAGTTCAATTTCATGATATTTGGGAACTTTCTAGAAACCATGGAAGCCTATATAAGCAGCTGAACCAGGCCTGGTTAGTTAGTTGTTGAGTTGATGGTTGTAGTGAAGTTGAAGTTGTCAGATAGCGAGGTTAAAAGTCAGTGTCAGTTTATTGTTTGTAAACAATATACAGTGTTGTACAAGAAGTGTGTCATTAAGGAGTACGACGGTACAATATGTAGAGCGGGGTTGCGAGGAGGTTTGGAGCTCTTTCGTTTTCTTCGGCGTCGGGAATTCTTTAATCCCTGCTAACTTTCCCTCTTCGGGGTATATGCCTTCCCCGCTTACTGTATAGCCCAGTATTCTTACTTGCTCCTGCAGATACTCGCATTTGCTAGGTCTAAGCGTGAGGTTAGCTTCTCTCATCCGTGTGAATACCTTTTCCAGCTTCTTGATGTGATCATCTAGGTTTTCGGAGAATATTATTATGTCGTCTAAATATATCAGAATTTCTCTCCACTTAAGATCTCCAAAAACTTTGTCTGCTAGCTGCTGGAAGGTGGCTGGGGCATTGCAGAGTCCGAAGCTTAATACATTGAATTCATAGGAGCCATGCCCTTGTGCCGTGAAAGCCGTATATTGCTTTGAGGATTCTTCGATCGGAATCTGCCAGTACCCTGAGAACATGTCCAGTGTCGTGAAATATCTGGCTTTTCCTAGATAGGTCAATATATCATCTATCTGCGGTAGGGGGTAGCAGGATTTCTTTGTCACTGGGTTGATGGTTCTTTTGTAATCCACACAGAATCTGGTGGACCCATCCTTTTTCTTAACTAAGACTACCGGGCTTGCCCAGGGAGAATGGCAGGGTCTTATTACTCCACAGTCTAACATCTCTTGTATTTGGGTATCTATTATTTCCCTTTCGTTCTGTGAGACCTTATACGGGCGGCATTTTACCGGTTTGTCCTCAGTTACCTCTATCTTGTGTTTGATAAGGTTTGTTTTTCCCATGAATTTGGGTGATTTGCAGAACACATCTTCGTAACTTGTCAATAATTGCTTTAACTTTTCTTTAAAGCGTCCTTCTGGTATGTGTTCGAGCTTATGATCCTCCAGGTTCACCCTTTCATCGTTTGATTGGCGGACCGAGAATACCGGACTGGATGCCGTTTCCTTTTCAATTTTTGCTATGGTGGTGCCTTTATACACTATTCTTGGCGTCGGGCCGACGTTTTTAAGCTCTATCTTGGGGCTCTCTCTGTTTTGCCCGTAGCTGCACAGTAGGTGATTCCTAATCAACCAACTTTCATTAGGTACCACGTGTGTTCCTTCTGTCGGGATATTTTGTGGCCCTGTTGTTATTGTTCTTGTTTCGCATGATGACCACATCTTCCGTAGCCCTTAATTTGGTCTGTTCTGGCGGAATTTCCTCAAAATAGTTAGGGAGGATTTCCCATCCTGTTTTTACTTTGCCGGAGCGCGTTTTCCTTTTTCCTTTTCCTTTCGATATCCAAATTTCTATGTTAGTGTCCCTAAAAGTGTATGTTAGTATTTCTTTGTTGGTTAACCAGCTTGTGTGGTCGTCTCGTTGGCTTAGTCTCGGTAAGGCGATGCTCCTAATCTTCCGTTGATTTGCCCACTGTTTCAGTACCGTGCAGCATCTTCTGAAGGGTTCGATGGCGACTGAATGGGAGTTTTCCTCTTTGGCCGTCATTTGAACTATCTGTCGGCCGTTCTTTGCGAAAAAAATCCAGTTCTCCCAAGTAGGAGTCATTCCTTTTTTCTACCCCTGCGTGGCTTCTGATGACTCTAGCAATACCTCCGTCGTTGCAGGGTGTCGTGGACACTGTGAATGCCCATGCCGTGTCCCTGGGGAAGGAAAATATCGATCTGGGGACCTCGTGTATGCTTGGTTCTGGTGACCGTAAACTTGCTTGCCTTTCTCTGTCTTTTCCTGCTTTGGCTTGCTGGGTTGCTTTGCTTGGGTCAGTTTTTTTGTTTTGCGGGTGTAAACGTGGGTTTTGTTGGCTTGTGCTTTTTGCTTGATGGCTGAATTTTATGGTCAATCCTTCTTCTAGGGTTAACGTTTTCTTTGCCATGTCGATTGTCGCTTTTGTATCCACCAAAAATTCCATGCCCAAGATGAGTGGCTGTGGTGGGTTTCTTAGTATAGTTGCACGTATGTCCCATTTTCCTACGTAGCTCCCTACTATCTCAAGTGATGTTTTTGTTTCCCCCAGGCTGGGGATTTTCTGGCCCCCTGCCGTCAGAAGAAGTGTAGAGTGTCTTTGCTTCTATTATTGCTGGTATAAAGAATCCATTTTTCCGCAGCTATAGCATGCTGGCCTATTGTCTCGTGCCCTTGTGCTAAGGTAACGCCTTTGAGGCGGGGGTGTGCGCCTTGTGTCGTATTCCCGCCTGGGCGGTGGCGGGGTCCTTTCGCCTGCATAAGGGCGGTGGTTTTCGTACCGTGCCGGTTCTCTGAAGCCCGAGTGATCGTATGCTTGGCGCTGCGGCCGGAATGTTGGTGTAGAGGGCCGTGGGGGTGGCTCTGTAGGGGCGTTATCTATCGTGATGCATAGCAATTTAATTTCTTTTAATGATCTAGGTGGCTGATTGGGAAAATGCGTGAGCCAGTAGTACCTAGCCTTTGTTTCGGTTGTCAAACCGTTTTGAAAAATCTCTTGGAATTCCCCGAAATCGACTTCCCGCTTGTATTCTTCATAAAGGACCCTTAGATCGTAGAAATAGTTCTTCGTGGGTTCTAAGGGACCCTGTGTTCTTTCTCGAACCTTCGCAAGTAGTCGTAGGCTGCTGTTATCGTCGCAGAATTCATTTTTGAAGGCCTGACATATGAGGGACCAATTACTGTCAGGGTGGCCTTCCTTGTATTCTGTGTACCATATATTTGCAGCCCCCTGCAAGAAGGAGTGAAAGTATAGAATTTTTAGGCCATCATTCCAATTGTTGGCCACGGCCACTCGGTCGTATGTCGCTATGAATGATTGCGCTGAATCTGTGCAAGGGTTGTATGTCGGGGGGCTGATGAATTGTGGCAAAGCGGGCGTTTTTTCTCCTGTTTCCACTGTGGAGATTGTGATGTTTGCCATTGTGCCGGTGTGCGCTTCTAATTCCTTGATTATCCTTTGTTCACGTATCGTTACGTTCTCTTCGTTTTCTGATTCTTCGTTTTCGCTTTGTCTTTCGTCTCTTTTTTCTGTATCCTGACTCCGTATGTCCCCTACACTTGAGCTTCTGTGCCTTGGTGCAAATGGGGTCTTTGCGGATCTCAAATTGTACCCTTTATTCATTCCCTTTTTCCTGCGCCGTTAACTGCGTCTGCGAGGGCGTGTCCACTAATGTGGGGATTAGCAGACGGGGATGAAACGAGGCGCCTCCACCATGTCACGTTAAGGGGTAGTTGAGGGGGAAGAACACACAGGTTTCCACACGTAACCCACTTTTATTTAAAACGTACTGACTTAGTGGCCAGACAGTAATCTTACCCCCAGATTGCCAAGATGGCGGGGAGCATGATGTGATCCGGCTTTAGGCAGAAGGAACACGGGGGGCGACACTTTAACGGGGATGAATGAACCCTAGACTTAGGTCCGAGGGCATTCACCGAGCCGGTAAAGACGTGAATAGCCTAACAAAGGGAGGTAAGTAGGAACGGCAACTTATGCTGCTCGCCCACACTATTTCCTTTGCTAGGGCTGATCTAGGGTGTGGCACTTGGTCACCTACGGCTCCACGTTACGTTACACAATAGGCATACCCAGACTAACCCAGAAATCAGTGATCTGTACGTGCTTTTGGTACAGTATTTATACTCACATCATGACCCCAATTCGCCAATCTTGCTGACACAAACATTGTACTGGGGGAGACCGGGGCAACTTAAGTTAACGGCACCTAGTGTAATCTTTATGTTACAATATATTAATTTTTAATGTTTCCTGTGTGTTTATTACAACATTTTTGGCCATACCTACTAATGAGTTCAGTTCATACCAGATTCGCATGATACTGACTGATGTTTTTTTTTTTTTGGGTAAACCGGATCGCCGCCGATCCGTTAAATTAAGTTATTTGTGGAATACGATATTATGTTATGTTTTTTCGTTTTTTTTTTCTCTCTGTTTAGTAGTTCTGGGATTTGCGACTTTGTTTACCTGTACCGTAATTTACATGTTGAGAGTGATGCATTATAGATGCCCAAGGACTTTACCGTTCCGCCCAGACAGGCGTCAACTGGCCCGCTTGCTCGCCCGGTATTGGACCGGTACCGTAAGCGTGTTCAGAATGCCCAAACGAACAAGGGCCGTGAAGATCTTGGTCCGGGAGGCCAAGCTGCTAACCGCCGCATATCAGCGGGTGCCTACCCGTCCTACACCGGCCAGGAAACAGGCTCCCAGGAGGCCCTCTCCGGAAGGGTCTCCTATCCGGTGGCCATCACCAATTCCCCGGATGCTATCGCCTATCCCGGACACTGTGGAGGGGGGTAAGCCTCGAGCGACGAGCCGATCGGAACTGTGACGCTCCTGCGTTGAGTGGCGGCGGCCCCACTACCGACGCGTCATTATAGTGGGGGCCCTGAGAATAGTATAAATGTGGCCCCGTAGCACTAAGCAGGCAGTCTCGCACCGCCTACGCAAGACTCTCTCTGGTAAACCAATTCGTACCGTTCCGTCCGTCCGTAACCGTAAGTACCGTGGCTTGGTGGCGTAGTGTCGCCGGGCGTACCCATCATGTAGGCGCATGTCGCATGATGCTCCTTTACCTTGTGTTCTGGCGTATGGTCAGAACATGTCCGTCACCCTTTTTCCCCCCTGTTGGCGTAGAGTCGCAGGGTTACCTGGTCGTGTTGGCGTAGTTCGCATGACGTCACCCCACCGCAACACGTTTTGGCGTATGGTCGAACGTGGTCCTGTCCCGAACCAAGTATGGCGTAGTGTCGTACGGACGTTCGTCCTTTTGGGTCCTGGCGTAGTGTCGGAAACCGTCTCTTGTTCTCTCTTATGGTAGTTCTCACCAAAGCGAGACGGCCGCCGAACATTACCGCGTTAGTTTTAGGCACCGTAGGTTAAGCACGCGTTCGCTAGGATAAGACCGGAAGTTTATGGTTAAGGGGTACTTTTTAAGTTTCTTGCACCGTGCGGAGTTTTAAGTTTGTTTTAAATTTCACCGTATGTTTACTTTCCCGAATAAAAAAAGTTGATTTGTTACCAGTTTGTTTTACTCATTCTTGCGGAGCTCACAAACCCAGAAACTTCGTTCTCCACTGTTTAAAAGCAGCCCGAAGGCAAACGTGTTCCTGCTGGCACGTAACAATTCAGTAGGTGGCGCCCGAGTCCAAAGCGGTTGGTTAAAAGGATTTTCAAAAACGCGTCACATATTGCGTGGCTTTTAAGTTACTGCATTATACCGTTGACCTGTCTTGCATCGCATCCGACCCGTACCGTAACTAAGTTGCACACTCCCACTCTCGTTCTTGTCTATTTAAGGGGAGGGGGATTTAAGATACGCTTGTTTGAATAATTAATTGATTTGGTTAAGTTTGCTGGCGCTTTAGACTAAGCAAAGAAAATAAACGTTAGTTGATTGGTACTTTTGGCTTTTATTAGCGTTGTCACCAACTGAACCACTGTTACCACAGATTGACGGGAACCTTGTCTCCAGCTGTTTAAAAGCTACCAAGGCATACGAATTGTGTTTCCTGGTTCACATTTCGAAAACTCTAAATAATTTCTTGCAACCAGGTGGCGCCCGAGGCAATTCTCATTAACTTTTGTTCTGGAACACCCTTTAATTCGAACACCCGAATAAATAGCGTCACAAAAGTATACAGGGTAATTCACGGTGATGGTATATTAGAAGTATTTAGAAAACGACTTAATATTTTTTTGAGTAGGCTGAGTTCAAACTTTCTTTCCAAAATATTTTGGACTTTGCGATGTTGCCAGATTAGTCGGAAAGAACACCAACTTTTGATTTTCAAATAGAACACCCTGTTTCTAATCTCATTTTTGAATTCCTCGTAAGAAGGCTAGTAATTAATATTAATACTTATACCTATCTTGCATCGTGTCTTAGATATTTCATAAAAATTGTGGATTTGTTAGCAAAACGGTAGTCTAAACATTAATTAAATTTTCAAGTCCTGAAAGATTTGCTGATATGACCTTTTGTCCTCAGTTAGACAATACTACATGGTTAAAAACCCCAGAGAGAGAAAATGAAAAAAACCTACAGGGTGGTCAAAACCTTTTAGTCGGACAGATAGGAAAACTGCCAAAAATTCGTTTTTTTAAATGGATCCATCGTTGTTTTATGGTTTGTATTAAAAGAACATTAAATTTAGAACAAATCCATGTATACACTTCCTGTACCTTACTTCAACCGTTTCTGACTTACTAACAGTTTTTCCTTAAAGGGCGCATACAATCGTAATCCATACTGCTCTGAATACGGACACCTGCTTGGGCTTAATGACCAGTTGTCGTTTCTATAACAACAACATGTTCTGACAGATATTTGTCAAATTCACCCTGGTTTAAACTGAGCACAAGCAGGTGTCCGTATTCAGATTAGTATTGTGATGCCCCGGGAAAATATTAGCAATTTTCTTTTTGACTGACGAATTCCTGCTCCCAGAATGACGTAAATTTCGTAGTATAAATCTTTCCACCATTTTGGCAAACAGTCAGTCAGAATCGGGCAGTCAGAACTGAAACGTCGTCAAGTCGAAGACAAGTGTGAAAAGTCGGTTAAAGTCCAAAAAAGACCCAATGGGGTCAAGTTCTAGTTATGTTCAGTAGTGCAAAATAAGTTCTACCAAAATTCTTAAGTGTGCAAGATCTGTGAAGCTAAGGTGTTTGGAAAACCTTTCAAAATTCTCGTAAACAAACCACGTAGCCGCTTGACCTAAAGCCGGTCACTTGTCCAACGCAACTCAACATGTCCAGAAGGTACGTTAAAGCCAGAATTGCTAACTAGACCTAAGTCGCTGGAACCGAACCGTACCTAGCTGAGTAATTATACAGGGTGTCTAAAAAGTCTGGAATATTGCAAATATCTCGAAAACTGCTGATTTTATTTTTCTCAAAATTTGCGTCTTGTTATAGTAAATAACAGCGCATGACGTGAGGGTGAAATGAGGTTCGCAAGTATACAGGGTCAGTCACAAAGTATACCAACTTTCTTAATTCAAACCTAACACACTGTATATTACTTCAGATTTTAAGAGTACTTATAAAGGCCAATTCAACGATATACGATTTTTTTTTTTTTATTTATTTATTTTTTTTTTATTTTTTTTTTTGTACCTACCTATAACAATGAGAGCTAACGTCAATATAATGTTAAATTAATTGGCAAATTTTCCTATTACTTAAAATGGTGTTTTTGAGTGAGAAGGAAAAGACTGACATCTTAAGTATCCTTCTCACTCAAAAACACCATTTTAAGTAATAGGAAAATTTGCCAATTAATTTAACATTATATTGACGTTAGCTGTCATTGTTACACCTATCATTGTTATAGGTAGGTACAAAAAAAAAAAAAAAAAAAATCGTAAATCGTATATCGTTGAATTGGCCTTTATGAGTACTCTTAAAATCTGAAGTAATATACAGTGTGTTAGGTTTGAATTAAGAAAGTTGGTATACTTTGTGACTGACCCTGTATACTTGCGAACCTCATTTCACCCTCACGTCATGCGCTGTTATTTACTTTAACAAGACGCAAATTTTGAGAAAAATTAAATCAGCAGTTTTCGAGATATTTGCAATATTCCAGACTTTTTAGACACCCTGTATATGTTTTTGGAACCTGAATAAATGTTTGATCCGAAATTGGTGGTTGTGTCATTTAGGGTATAGCGCTTGCCCCTCGAACCCCAAAAATAAGCTTGTAAGAACCAAAATTGGAAGAAGGCATTTTTGGGCCATTACAGTATGGATCACGATTTTATACGCACTTTAAGGAAAAACTCTTAATAAATCAGCAAACGGTTATGTATAAGAGTATACATAGATTAGTTCTAAGTTTAATGTTCTTTTATTACAAACCATAATACATTAGTGTATCCATTTATAAAACGAACTTCTGGTAGTTTTTCTATCTGTCCGATAAAGGTAAATATTGACCACCCTGTAGGTTTTTTCATTTTAGTCTCTGTGCTTTTCCACCATGTGGTATTGTCTGACTGAAGACAAAAGGTCACATAAGCAAACCTTTCAGAACTTGAGAATTTAATTAATGTTTAGACTACCGTTTTGCTGACAAATCCACCATCAATGTCTTGAAATCAAACTTTTCAGTGTAGCCAACGTTGCTACTCTGTGAAGTTTGATTTCAAGACATTGATAATCCAACTCCCGAAACTTAACATCAACCGTTCAACCGAGGATCGTAAACCACAAAACATTAACATTCATTACTAGTCTTCATGCGAGGAACTCAAAAATGAGATTAGAAACAGGGTGCCCCATTTGAGAATCAAAAGTTGATATTCTTTCCGAATGATCTGGCAACGCCGCAAAGTTCAAAATATTTTAGATAGAGAGTTTGGACCTAACCTAAGCTACACGCCAAATTTCAACAAAAAATATTGAGTCGGTCTCTAGATACTTTTAATCTACCATCAACGTGAATTACCCTATATAACATGTTAAGAAAAACTTTGTTTTATATTAAAAAAAAAATAAATAAAAATCTATTTTTAAGGTAGCATTGACATGCAAATAGTACTTAATCGATGTCGTTTTCATCAAACATCCAAAATAATTTAAAAAAATTATCTAAAATCAGTTTGCTAAAAATTTCGAGACCTATCGACAAGCGAACGGGACAATATTGGAGAATTTACCATATTAGGACTAAATTGAGTTTATTTGCATCGATAGTAAGTTTAGTTTAGATTTCCTTATTTCATATTACATTTCTCGTAGTTTAGTTATATCCCACATAACTTAAAACTGCGTTTGAATACATATAAATCGGAAAGCTGAGTCTGAAATGTCGGAATTTGTAGTTTACTTCGAAAAAAATGTCTTTTGGTTAAAAAATGTGTGTAAAAATAACCGGCAAGCCTTAATTATTTCGAAAAATATTCTACAATTTGAAAAACATTGTATTTAAAAATTTACGCGTTTTTAAACGTTTTACCGTTATGTGATTAATGAATTTACAGGGTAAGTCACAAGATGGCAATGAATTGATGTTAAGTTTTTTCTTATGGAATGACTATGTTTCAAAGACATTTTCTGATTCGGTCTCTCATTCTGATCACATTTCATGAAACATGTTGTATGGTTAACTTGTACAGTTTGGCAGCTACTAATCATTAAAGGAAACTACAATTTCACGTAATGATCAATTTTTTATTTGATTAAATGCTAAAAATGTTCTTGAATTATAATAAAAATGTTCAATGACGTTTTGTAACCTGTCGCGTGTTACAGATTGCATTCTTCCATTTTTTTTTTTTTCTAATTTTGACATATAAATTGGCACTTTTCGAAACTGACAACAGTGACGTAACGTCCTACTTTTCGTAACTAGTTATGAAAAGTAGCACTTTTTGTAACTAGTGATGAAATGGCCATTTCTTAACTAGTTAATAAATGAATAGGACAATTTATTAGCTTTTCTGTGAAAGTAAAAAATAAGTACAATCTAATATCAAAAGGAACATAACAATTTAAAAAATCAATTATTGTAAATATTAATTACACAATTTGTACAGTTCGACAAGTTGATGCCCGAATTTGTCTTGCTGTTGCTTGAATTTGTTGTTACAGCAAGTGATTTGGCACTGCTTGTTTCACCAAGAATGCTAGCAGAAATGCTTTTTTTGTTTTCAATCGAGTTTTCAATATATCCCTCGGCAACAGAGTTCGATTTCCATCCCCCATTTTGTTTTATTTTCAACAAATTGGCTGCAGAGTCTGCAAGAAAGGTAGCAGACGACCTTCGAAAGCAATGTCCAGTAAATAAACCTGAATTTTTTAAACCAAGTAATTCAGCAATTTTCTTTGTTAACTGGCCAATACTATTAATACCTACTGGTTGTATACTGCATTTACCATGTAGGTAGTTAATAAAAAATCTGTTTGTGCTTCAAATTTTTTGGTCGCATATTTATGTATCTTCTTAGTATATCTACAAAACTGATTACCTCAATACCTCCTTCCGTTATGACAAATTCACGTGATGTTTTTGTTTTTGTGATTGGAATGTTAACTCGAAAATGCGTGCATCTATTACATCTTCATTCCGAAGAAACGTTAATTCCTCCGTTCGACAGGCGCCTGCTACACCTACAATAAGGACCACCTGAAATATGAAAATAATAATCTAAGTGATTATATCGAAATTTTGTGTAATAGTTTAGGCCTACCTTAGCTAACAGTCACTTGGAATCATCTGCTTTTTTAAAAACTCCGACATGTTTTCTCTAGTAAACACATTAGATTTCTTCGCCTTATACCCATCGCTGCATCTTTTTAAATACGCAATCAAACTGTAATAACCTTTAATGTCTTTGCCTTTCTTCAGAGACAGCTCCGCTCTCAACATTGAATAAAATGACCATAATGTTGAAGATTTAAGATACCTCTTTTCCTCGAAGTAAGCAAGCATAACTTTTTCATTTATGTGTTTTACCTTTTTTGATTTAAGCCATATTTCAAATTTTTCGTAAGCTGTATTGTACAGCGACTTAGATTTTTCGGGAATGAGAGTCAGCACAACTTTTCTTGCAGCCTCTTCGATATCACTCGGTAATTCTGAATCTAAGTTCATTTTTCAGTTAAATTATCGCACCATTAAATATCTGTCGCAAAATTTCTCGCAATGTTTGTTTACAGCATAAACAATATTTGACCTGGCAAAATTTTGATATATTAATAATACACGCACAAGTCACCATGAATATTTCATTTGGAACAACTGGTGGGGGATTGGGAGGTAGGAATAGATGTTCGATGTGAAACTATAATTTAGTTTGTACCACTTTTAACTATTTACCATCCTAAATTAGAAAAAATCATGTATAAAACACGTTTCGAAAATGTCTAATTGTGTAACTCATTCAAATTGCAGGAACTCGCTTTGCTCGCCCTGCAAACATTCATTCCTTACACAAAATCGCACTTTTCGTAACTGGTTATATAAATAGCTATTAATCATCTAAATTTTACGGTTTTGTGGTAAAAAATAAAGTATTTTTACGTGGCTCCATACAAATTTATTTCAAGCAAACGAACAATACAAAATACAAGTAAACCATACAAAATGTCAAATATGCACAATAATATCTCTAGGAAATAAGACGCTATTTACAAAGTGTGGTATTCACTGTATTTTTTAATAACTCTCAAAGTAACAATCAATTAATTAACCACCGGATGAGAACAAAATTTAAACTGGAAATTTGTCATCCGATTCATCTGTAATAAATTGTGAAGCTTAAAGTCCTTACACCTTTTCAATACTTCAGTAACATATGCTTGAAGTTATACACCACCAATTTAAAAAAAAAAAACGTATTTAACTACTTAACTGTAGATAATAAAAATGTTTAGTTCTGTAGAAAAAAAAATCATTTATGTCCAAATAGATTCCCAGATTTACCACCGTGCCTCGCGTGTAATGGGTATAATTCTAGNGTAGTTAATANGATATCTNTTANAANTGGGCNGTTATNGCATGGGCGGNCNACGATANACGNCNCTCCTAATTTTTTGGTGNNTGTTAATTNTAGCGAATTGTGANNTGTTTTTCNTNAAGNGAATNNCGTCTNTTGTNNTAGCNGANNGNNNTANCATTTGTCANGNCNCACCANNACTNCNTCGAAATCTGACCCTTNTTCTNAGNCAGNCGANGTTNNNTANAACNCNANTGNNNNGTTAGANGCTGGTGACGGNGTNTCTGANAGGTCNNTGGTGNCANNTGGNCGTTATGTGGGATCACGCANNCGAANATNCAGGTGTCGAGNCGCNTTCNTNANCGGNGCNCGNTCGGNGGCCNTCCGCTTTCTANANTGGTNCNTTTATCTTTGAATCGNNTACATTTCTTANCACAGAGGGANCGTNTCACGCGTTNTTANGCAGANACACTACNAGTTNGACCCGACANGTCATAAGTTGGATANNTGTCTTCNTATTAGTTTCACAGATCTTGCACACTTAAGAATTTTGGTAGAACTTATTTTGCACTACTGAACATAACTAGAACTTGACCCCATTGGGTCTTTTTTGGACTTTAACCGACTTTTCACACTTGTCTTCGACTTGACGACGTTTCAGTTCTGACTGCCCGATTCTGACTGACTGTTTGCCAAAATGGTGGAAATATTTATACTACGAAATTTACGTCATTCTGGGAGCAGGAATGCGTCAGTCAAAAAGAAAATTGCTAATATTTTCCCGGGGCATCACAATACTAATCTGAATACGGACACCTGCTTGTGCTCAGTTTAAACCAGGGTGAATTTGACAAATATCTGTCAGAACATGTTGTTGTTATAGAAACGACAACTGGTCATTAAGCCCAAGCAGGTGTCCGTATTCAGAGCAGTATGGATTACGATTGTATGCGCCCTTTAAGGAAAAACTGTTAGTAAGTCAGAAACGGTTGAAGTAAGGTACAGGAAGTGTATACATGGATTTGTTCTAAATTTAATGTTCTTTTAATACAAACCATAAAACAACGATGGATCCATTTAAAAAAACGAATTTTTGGCAGTTTTCCTATCTGTCCGACTAAAAGGTAAATATTGACCACCCTGTAGGTTTTTTTCATTTTCTCTCTCTGGGGTTTTTAACCATGTAGTATTGTCTAACTGAGGACAAAAGGTCATATCAGCAAACCTTTCAGGACTTGAAAATCTAATTAATGTTTAGACTACCGTTTTGCTGACAAATCCACAATTTTTATGAAATATCTAAGACACGATGCAAGATAGGTATAAGTATTAATATTAATTACTAGCCTTCTTACGAGGAATTCAAAAATGAGATTAGAAACAGGGTGTTCTATTTGAAAATCAAAAGTTGGTGTTCTTTCCGACTGATCTGGCAACATCGCAAAGTCCAAAATATTTTGGAAAGAAAGTTTGAACTCAGCCTAGGCTACACTCAAAAAATATGAAGTCGTTTTCTAAATACTTCTAATATACCATCACCGTGAATCACCCTGTATACTTTTGTGACGCTATTTATTCGGGTGTTCGAATTAAAGGGTGTTCCAGAACAAAAGTTAATGAGAATTGCCTCGGGCGCCACCTGGTTGCAAGAAAGTATTTAGAGTTTTCGAAATGTGAACCAGGAAACACAATTCGTATGCCTTGGTAGCTTTTAAACAGCTGGAGACAAGGTTCCCGTCAATCTGTGGTAACAGTGGTTCAGTTGGTGACAACGCTAATAAAAGCCAAAAGTACCAATCAACTAACGTTTATTTTCTTTGCTTAGTCTAAAGCGCCAGCAAACTTAACCAAATCAATTAATTATTCAAACAAGCGTATCTTAAATCCCCCCTCCCCTTAATTAGACAAGAACGAGAGTGGGAGTGTGCAACTTAGTTACGGTACGGGTCGGATGCGATGCAAGAACAGGTCAACGGTATAATGCAGTAACTTAAAGCCACGCAATGTGTGACGCGTTTTTGAAAATCCTTTTAACCAACCGCTTTGGACCTCGGGCGCCACCTACTGAATTGTTACGTGCCAGCAGGAACACGTTTGCCTTCGGGCTGCTTTTACGGTGCCTAAAACTAACGCGGTAATGTTCGGCGGCCGTCTCGCTTTGGTGAGAACTACCATAAGAGAGAACAAGAGACGGTTTCCGACACTACGCCAGGACCCAAAAGGACGAACGTCCGTACGACACTACGCCATACTTGATTCGGGACAGGACCACGCTTGACCATACGCCAAAACGTGTTGCGGTGGGGTGACGTCATGCGAACTACGCCAACACGACCAGGTAACCCTGCGACTCTACGCCAACAGGGGGGAAAAAGGGTGACGGACATGTTCTGACCATACGACAGAACACAAGGTAAAGGAGCATCATGCGACATGCGCCTACATGATGGGTACGCCCGGCGACACTACGCCACCAAGCCACGGTACTTACGGTTACGGACGGACGGAACGGTACGAATTGGTTTACCAGAGAGAGTCTTGCGAAGGCGGTGCGAGACTGCCTGCTTAGTGCTACGGGGCCACATTTATACTATTCTCAGGGCCCCCACTATAATGACGCGTCGGTAGTGGGGCCGCCGCCACTCAACGCAGGAGCGCCACAGTTTCGATCGGCTCGTCGCTCGAGGCTTACCCCCTCCACAATTTCGCCAAACCGTACACGGAAGCGTATTCACAATATTCCAGGGGCACAGTGTCACCCGCTTGGTTGAATATTAGTAGCGAATCTAAAAACTTCGTTACACGCCCCTCCTTCTTTCGGAAAAAAAAACAGTTTCTTGATCGCTTTTTTTTTACGCTAAAGAATAAAAGTACCCCGGCTTCCCTTAAAACAACCTTTATTCAACTATATCTAGAATAATGCGGAAAACTAAAACAATGCGGAAAAACTAAAATAACGTGGAACACCAAAATAATGCGGAAAACTAAAACAACGTGGAGCACCAAAACAATGCGGAAAACTAAAATAACGTGGAGCACCACAACAATGAGGAAAACTAAAATAATGCGGTGACCTAAGCTCTAAATAACGGTAAGAAAAACTTATTTACAAAACGTACAACGGCATGCTAACGCTGAATTTCCGCCAGCGTCGGCATCTCGAATCCGGAGCAGGTACGGCTCAGCCGCCCTGTACTGAGCCGGTTTCAGCAGTCGGGTTGGAGGCGGAGGTGGAGAACAGGCGCAGTTACGGGAGAGGACTCCCAGTCTCCCACAACCGGAGCAAAACAGGACGGCGGCGGCTCGGGTTGGGCATCCCCGCCGGCTGTTCCCATTATCCCCACATCACCAACATGTCTCTGGCCCCACCGGGATGAATAGAGTGGCCCGACTCAGCCTTGTCCATTCATGGCGGAGCAATGTGAATGGCACTGGGCCAATAGGTTGGTTAGGTTAGGTTAGGTTAGGGAGTTCCGGTATAGCCCTCATTGGATCTTCTCCATCTACGGCTGGTTTTAGACCACTAGGCAAGGCGACAGGACCTCGGCTAATTCCTGGGCCAATTGCTCGGCGGTGTTGGGCATGACGGTTACCTGCGAACAATACACTATAATTCCCCCGTAATATCCCATTAGCTTGTTTTCACAAAAGCGAGGCGAATCGGTATTAAAACAAGCTTTATTCATCGGTCTTAACATAACATTTCAACGGTACTTACAAAATTAACTATCAAACCAAAAAAAACGGCGGCACTCTCTATCTGTACAAACTACAGGGGAAGAAGAAAAACGAGGGAGAAACAAAAGAATAAGGAGAAGGGCAAACAAAAAAAAAACGACGACTACGGTTTTGGGAGGGTCACACGGACCCAACCGCCGCCGGAAACGGGTAGTTTGCGGCGCACTCGGCCTCCGACGCCTTGTGGCCTTAACGCCCGTAGGGCCTCGACCACCCACGGTTCCCAAGTGTCAGGGTTTGGGTGGCCCTGAACAAAATCCCCCAATGCCGTCGGGGCGGACGCTGATTCGTCCCCTTCCGGAACCTCGTCCGGGACCGGTTGGTGCGGTGGGGTGTCCGGGATAGGCGATAGCATCCGGGGAATTGGTGATGGCCACCGGATAGAACCCCCTTCCGGAGAGGGCCTCCTGGGAGCCTGTTTCCTGGCCGGTGTAGGACGGGTAGGCACCCGCTGATATGCGGCGGTTAGCAGCTTGGCCTCCCGGACCAAGATCTTCACGGCCCTTGTTCGTTTGGCATTCTGAACACGCTTACGGTACCGGTCCAATACCGGGCGAGCAAGCGGGCCAGTTGACGCCTGTCTGGGCGGAACGGTAAAGTCCTTGGGCATCTATAATGCATCATACTCAACATGTAAATTACGGTACAGGTAAACAAAGTCGCAAATCCCAGAACTACTAAACAGAGAAAAAAAAAAACGAAAAAACGTAACATAATATCGTATTCCACAAATAACTTAATTTAACGGATCGGCGGCGATCCGGTTTACCCAAAAAAAAAAAAAACATCAGTCAGTATCATGCGAATCTGGTATGAACTGAACTCATTAGTAGGTATGGCCAAAAATGTTGTAATAAACATACAGGAAACATTAAAAATTAATATATTGTAACATAAAGATTACACTAGGTGCCGTTAACTTAAGTTGCCGCGGTCTCCCCCCAGTACAATGTTTGTGTCAGCAAGTTTGGGAATTGGGGTCATGATGTGAGTATAAATACTGTACCAAAAGCACGTACAGATCACTGATCTCTGGGTTAGTCTGGGTATGCCTATTGTGTAACGTAACGTGAAGCAGTGGGTGACCAAGTGCCACACCCTAGATCAGCCCTAGCAAAGGAAATAGTGTGGGCGAGCAGCATAAGTTGCCGTTCCTACTTACCTCCCTTAGGCTATTCACGTCTTTACCGGCTCGGTGAATGCCCTCGGACCTAAGTCTAGGGTTCATTCATCCCCGTTAAAGCGTCGCCCCCCGTGTTCCTTCTGCCTAAAGCCGGATCACATCATGCTCCCCGCCATCTTGGCAATCTGGGGGTAAGATTACTGTCTGGCCACTAAGTCAGTACGTTTTAAATAAAAGTGGGTTACGTGTGGAAACCTGTGTGTTCTTCCCCCTCAACTACCCCTTAACGTGACATGGTGGAGGCGCCTCGTTTCATCCCCGTCTGCTAGTCCCCACATTAGTGGACACGCCCTCGCAGACGCAGTTAACGGCGCAGGAAAAAGGGAATGAATAAAGGGTACAATTTGAGATCCGCAAAGATCCGATAATCAAGGAATTAGAAGCGCACACCGGCACAATGGCAAACATCACAATCTCCACAGTGGAAACCGGAGAAAAAACGCCCGCTTTGCCACAATTCATCAGCCCCCCGACATACAACCCTTGCACAGATTCACCGCAATCATTCATAGCGACATACGACCGAGTTGCCGTGGCCAACAATTGGAATGATGGCCTAAAAATTCTATACTTTCACTCCTTCTTGCAGGGGGCTGCAAATATATGGTACACAGAATACAAGGAAGGCCACCCTGACAGTAATTGGTCTCTCATATGTCAGGCCTTCAAAAATGAATTCTGCGACGATAACAGCAGCCTACGACTACTTGCGAAGGTTCGAGAAAGAACACAGGGTCCCTTATAACCCACGAAGAACTATTTCTACGATCTAAGGGTCCTTTATGAAGAATACAAGCGGGAAGTCGATTTCGGGGAATTCCAAGAGATTTTTCAAAACGGTTTGACAACCGAAACAAAGGCTAGGTACTACTGGCTCACGCATTTTCCCAATCAGCCACCTAGATCATTAAAAGAAATTAAATTGCTATGCATCACGATAGATAACGCCCCTACAGAGCCACCCCCACGGCCCTCTACACCAACATTCCGGCCGCAGCGCCAAGCATACGATCACTCGGGCTTCAGAGAACCGGCACGGTACGAAAACCACCGCCCTTATGCAGGCGAAAGGACCCCGCCACCGCCCAGGCGGGAATACGACACAAGGCGCACACCCCCGCCTCAAAGGCGTTAACTTAGCACAAGAGCACGAGACAATAGGCCAGCATGCTATAGCTGCGGAAAAATTGGGCACTTTGCCACAGTCTGCAGAAGCAGACCGCATCACCCAAACTTCGAAGGGTGGCAAAATTGAGTCCCGTCACCCTCTCCACTTGGGGGCCAACGCGCAATAAAGTATTGACAATCAACGTTATTCTAAATGGATTCTTCATACCAGCAATAATAGATACAGGGGCGGATCTGAACATAGTAAGCGATCACCTAATAAGAAACAAGGAAAGTAGCACAAGACACTCTACACTTCTTCTCACGGCAGGGGGCCAGAAAATCCCCAGCCTGGGGGAAACAAAAACATCACTTGAGATAATAGGGAGCTACGTAGGAAAATGGGACATACGTGCAACTATACTAAGAAACCCACCACAGCCACTCATCTTGGGCATGGAATTTTTGGTGGATACAAAAGCGACAATCGACATGGCAAAGAAAACGTTAACCCTAGAAGAAGGATTGACCATAAAATTCAGCCATCAAGCAAAAAGCACAAGCCAACAAAACCCACGTTTACACCCGCAAAACAAAAAAACTGACCCAAGCAAAGCAACCCAGCAAGCCAAAGCAGGAAAAGACAGAGAAAGGCAAGCAAGTTTACGGTCACCAGAACCAAGCATACACGAGGTCCCCAGATCGATATTTTCCTTCCCCAGGGACACGGCATGGGCATTCACAGTGTCCACGACACCCTACAACGACGGAGGTATTGCTAGAGTCATCAGAAGCCACGCAGGGAGGACTACTTGGGAGAACTGGATTTTTTTCGCAAAGAACGGCCGACAGATAGTTCAAATGACGGCCAAAGAGGAAAACTCCCATTCAGTCGCCATCAAACCCTTCAGAAGATGCTGCACGGTACTGAAACAGTGGGCAAATCAACGGAAGATTAGGAGCATCGCCTTACCGAGACTAAGCCAACGAGACGACCACACAAGCTGGTTAACCAACAAAGAAATACACTTTTAGGGACACTAACATAGAAATTTGGATATCGAAAGGAAAAGGAAAAAGGAAAACGCGCGCCGGCAAAGCAAAAACAGGATGGGAAATCCTCCCTAAATATTTTGAGGAAATTCCGCCAGAACAGACCAAATTAAGGGCTACGGAAGATGTGGTCATCATGCGAAACAAGAACAATAACAACAGGGCCACAAAATATCCCGACAGAAGGAACACACGTGGTACCTAATGAAAGTTGGTTGATTAGGAATCACCTACTGTGCAGCTACGGGCAAAACAGAGAGAGCCCCAAGATAGAGCTCAAAAACGTCGGCCCGACGCCAAGAATAGTGTTTAAAGGCACCACCATAGCAAAAATTGAAAAGGAAACGGCATCCAGTCAGGTATAGACGAAGACCGAGAATACTCGGTCCGTCAATCAAACGATGAAAGGGTGAACCTAGAGGATCATAAGCTCGAACACATACCAGAAGGACGCTTTAAAGAAAAGTTAAAGCAATTATTGGCAAGTTACGAAGATGTGTTCTGCAAATCACCCAAATTAATGGGAAAAACAAACCTTATCACACACAAGATAGAGGTAACTAAGGACAAACCGGTAAAATGCCGCCCGTATCACAGAACGAAATCTCACAGAACGAAAGGGAAATAATAGATACCCAAATACAAGAGATGTTAGACTGTGGAGTAATAAGACCCTGCCATTCTCCCTGGGCAAGCCCGGTAGTCTTAGTTAAGAAAAAGGATGGGTCCACCAGATTCTGTGTGGATTACAAAAGAACCATCAACCCAGTGACAAAGAAATCCTGCTACCCCCTACCGCAGATAGATAATATATATTGACCTATCTAGGAAAAGCCAGATATTTCACGACACTGGCCATGTTCTCAGGGTACTGGCAGATTCCGATCAAAGAATCCTCAAAGCAATATACGGCTTTCACGGCACAAGGGCATGGCTCCTATGAATTCAATGTATTAAGCTTCGGACTCTGCAATGCCCCAGCCACCTTCCAGCAGCTAGCAGACAAAGTTTTTGGAGATCTTAAGTGGAGAGAAATTCTGATATATTTAGACGACATAATAATATTCTCCGAAAACTTAGATGATCACATCAAGAAGCTGGAAAAGGTATTCACACGGATGAGAGAAGCTAACCTCACGCTTAAACCCAGCAAATGCGAGTATCTGCAGGATCAAGTAAGAATACTGGGCTATACAGTAAGCGGGGAAGGCATATACCCCAAAGAAGGGAAGTTAGCAGGGATTAAAGAATTCCCGACGCCGAAGAAAACGAAAGAACTCCAAAGTTTCCTGGGCTTATGCAACTTCTATAGGAAATTCATGAAAAATTATTCAGTGTTAGCTCGACCCCTACACGAGGCCACAAAGAAAAATAAATTTCATTGGGGTACAGAACAAGAAGAAGCATTCCAGGAACTGAAAATGCGGCTAACAACAGCCCCGGTGTTGAAACACTACAACCCTAACATCGGGTGCACTCTCTACACAGACGCATGCACAGAAGGCATAGGGGCAATACTACTGCAGGAAGGCGAGGACAAGCAAAACCATCCCATAGCCTAAATAAGCAGGTCACTATCAAAAGCTGAAAAAAACTACTCTATAAGCGAACTAAACTGCTAGCCGCTGTATGGGGGATGACGTACTTGAGACATCTCATTTACGGGAGACCGGTGATAAAAGTCACCGATCACCATGCACTCTGTTGGATCCACTCAAGACGATTAGCACGGTGGGCACTAAAGCTGGCCGAGTTCGATTACTCGGTGGTATACAAAAAAGGTAGCAAGCACCAAGACGCAGACTGTCTATCTCGCAATCCCGCACTACACATAGATAATATGGAAATCGAGGAATTGGATAACGTGCCCACCTTCACCATCTCGACAGTGAAGGTAGATGAACTGAAGAAGACAAGGACAAGGATTTAAGGGAATTAAAAGAAGCAATTTTAGACCCAGATAACAGCAACTGCGACGCAATAACGCGAGGAAAGGAGAAGAATTTTAGGATAAAGGATAACATATTATACAAAGCCACCACCGATAAAGACGGCTTAGAATATGCACTTGTAATACCACGGGCACTAAGAGAGGAAGTACTATGGGAAGCCCACAAAGCACCCACAAGTGGACACATGGGCATGACCAAAACCCTGAGTAGACTTAGCCCAAAGTACTACTGGGACAACATGGTGAATGACGTGCACAAGTACATCCGAGAGTGCAGGGACTGTCAAGCGAGAAAAGGACCCTCAAACAGGAAACCCTTGGGGCTACTCCAGCCTATTCAAGTAGGGCAAGTGTTCGATCAGCTGGGGATAGACCTGTTGGGTCCTTTTCGGAAAAGTAGTCTGGGAAAAACAACCATCGTGGTGGTAACATACTATGCACCGAGATATGCAATAACAGCAAAATTCTTGGTGGAAAAAGTACTCTTGATACACGGTATACCCCGTACCATTCTGAGCGACAGGGGAAAGGTTTTTCAGTCAGAAATAGTGCAAGAGTTACAACAAATAATGGGTGTCCAAAGCACTTTCACCACAGCATATCACCTTTCGTGCAATGGCATGACGGAAAGACTGAACAAAACACTAGCCGACATGCTGTCCCTGTATTGTAACATGGAACAAACAGACTGGTGTTCGTACCTGCCCTTCGTCACCTTCGCGTACAACACAGCGAAACAGGAGACTACGCAATTCACGCACTTTGAATTGATATTCGCACGAAGCCCGACCCTACCTTTGGACGCAGCGCTTTTGGATAAAGAAACAAGCACGAATGCCAAGGAACTAAGGGAGAAAGCGTTGTTAATAAGGGCATTAGCCGTAGACAACATACAGAAAAAACAGGTGAAAGATAAGGAGCTTTACGATACCAAACATAGAGAGGGGGAGTATGAAGTCGGGGACAGAGTAAAAATATTCATACCAATAAGGAAAGTGGGCAAGAGCGAAAAATTGTTATTAAGGTGGTTTGGGCCGTACAGAATTACGAAAAAAGTAAGCGAGGTAAATTACGAGGTAAAGCAAGAGGGAGACAGAAAAACTGATGTGGTACACATAGGCAGAATACTACCATTCTATAATGAATGGACACTGGGAGACATATCAGAAGAAGAAGAAGAGGGGATGATGAGGAACACAGGGCGTCCAAATCCTCGTAGCAGTAGCAGTAAAAAAGGTAGACAATGCAGATTAAGGGAAATTAGTAAGGTAGTAGAACATAATTCTTATCGTTAATGAACACATAACACAGTTTAAATAACATAAACAATTCTTGTTGCATGATGCCGGACCTAACGACAGTACCCCATCCAGCGCACAAAACAAAATACGGGACCTGGGTACAAACCAGCCGGCGAGAAGGTCAGAGAACTTTTACCCGAGTTACCCGTAAACTGAGTAGCGGGTAAGGATGCTCGAACAGCCGGACTTGATAGAACAACCCCTTGGGAGCATAGCGTAATGAATTGTTTACTTATAGTTTATATATAAATAAAGGATTCGTTCCACCACTTTAACCCACCTTGTAGCACGTAAGCTTATGTAACCTTGTACAGTTAGGAAGTTTTAGTGTTCGGGGCGAACACTTTCTAGGGGAGGGGCATGTTGTTACTTACGAAATAGAGTTTTCGTCCGTTACTCGTTTGGTTTGTGTTTTTAATGTCCGTGGGCCTAGTTACACTAGTAGACCGATTCCGATCGCTTAAATCCTCCAATTGCACGTTGTGCACATTTTGTTGTAAATGTGGGTGCGTGACCTGATAAGTTATCAGGTGCCGTAGTCACGTGATTAGTTTCGATTTTTGTCGGGGGAGCGTCGGTTTGTGGTCGTGTGTTTCTTTGTGTCAGGTGCCATGTGGCCTATTTAATCACCCCACTTTGTGATATCGGTCTCTTTACCACTACAGCACCCGAACTGCCGACATCTGATCTTTTTTCTGAGCGGTGTGGCGCGTGTGAATTTTTAATCCGTGATCATCTGGCCGAATTACAGGTAAATTGGTTTTATTGTTAGTTCTTTTGAATTATTTTGTATCGGCCCAATTTTCCAACACAGCATTGTGTTCGGCCCAACCGGAGATTCAAAGATTTTCCAACCGGATATTCAGAGATTTTTCCAACCGGGGATTCAGAGACTTTTCCGACCGGAATTTCAAGGGCTTTCCGACCACAGATCCAAGGGTTTTCCCGACCAAAGAACATTTCAATCGGGGATTGAATCAGCCTAACCGTTTGTCCAGAGTTTTCCGGACCAACCCACGTGTTGGAAAAGCCGATCACCGGCCACAGAGTCTCAAAAGGTCAGAATCGAACCACCACAATTCCTCACTTGATTCAGTTTAATTTAATTTAATTTAATTTTTATTTTTTAGTTAATATTAGTTTGCTCTAAACGACTTCAACACTTGTCATCACCTCTGGTCACCTTTTTGGTTGTCGGAACAAGTGTTGAAGCTGTTTGTTCGTTTTCCCTGGTGTTCTGCTGTTTTCTGCCTTATGTACCTGTCACCAGTCTCTGGACCCCATTTCCTACCTGGAAATCAGCGGTGGCCACTACTGACTACTGGGAAGAGGATACTGGAGGTTCCAGGACCCAAACATCGTCTTGAGAACTGGTAAGGGCAGTCAGTTACAGTTTGGCACTGGGAAAACTTTTCTTGTTTTTTTTTCATTTGTTTTAAATTTAACTTTTTATTCGGGTGTTCGAATTAAAGGGTGTTCCAGAACAAAAGTTAATGAGAATTGCCTCGGGCGCCACCTGGTTGCAAGAAAGTATTTAGAGTTTTCGAAATGTGAACCAGGAAACACAATTCGTATGCCTTGGTAGCTTTTAAACAGCTGGAGACAAGGTTCCCGTCAATCTGTGGTAACAGTGGTTCAGTTGGTGACAACGCTAATAAAAGCCAAAAGTACCAATCAACTAACGTTTATTTTCTTTGCTTAGTCTAAAGCGCCAGCAAACTTAACCAAATCAATTAATTATTCAAACAAGCGTATCTTAAATCCCCCCTCCCCTTAATTAGACAAGAACGAGAGTGGGAGTGTGCAACTTAGTTACGGTACGGGTCGGATGCGATGCAAGACAGGTCAACGGTATAATGCAGTAACTTAAAAGCCACGCAATGTGTGACGCGTTTTTGAAAATCCTTTTAACCAACCGCTTTGGACTCGGGCGCCACCTACTGAATTGTTACGTGCCAGCAGGAACACGTTTGCCTTCGGGCTGCTTTTAAACAGTGGAGAACGAAGTTTCTGGGTTTGTGAGCTCCGCAAGAATGAGTAAAACAAACTGGTAACAAATCAACTTTCTTTATTCGGGAAAGTAAACATACGGTGAAACTTAAAACAAACTTAAAACTCCGCACGGTGCAAGAAACTTAAAAAGTACCCCTTAACCATAAACTTCCGGTCTTATCCTAGCGAACGCGTGGTAACCTACGGTGCCTAAAACTAACGCGGTAATGTTCGGCGGCCGTCTCGCTTTGGTGAGAACTACCATAAGAGAGAACAAGAGACGGTTTCCGACACTACGCCAGGACCCAAAAGGACGAACGTCCGTACGACACTACGCCATACTTGATTCGGGACAGGACCACGCTTGACCATACGCCAAAACGTGTTGCGGTGGGGTGACGTCATGCGAACTACGCCAACACGACCAGGTAACCCTGCGACTCTACGCCAACAGGGGGGGAAAAAGGGTGACGGACATGTTCTGACCATACGACAGAACACAAGGTAAAGGAGCATCATGCGACATGCGCCTACATGATGGGTACGCCCGGCGACACTACGCCACTAAGCCACGGTACTTACGGTTACGGACGGACGGAACGGTACGAATTGGTTTACCAGAGAGAGTCTTGCGAAGGCGGTGCGAGACTGCCTGCTTAGTGCTACGGGGCCACATTTATACTATTCTCAGGGCCCCCACTATAATGACGCGTCGGTAGTGGGGCCGCCGCCACTCAACGCAGGAGCGCCACAGTTTCGATCGGCTCGTCGCTCGAGGCTTACCCCCTCCACAATTTCGCCAAACCGCACACGGAAGCGTATTCACAATATTCCACGGGGCACAGTTTCACCCGCTTGGTTGAATATTAGTAGCGAATCTAAAAACTTCGTTACACACCCCTCCTTCTTTCGGAAAAAAAAACAGTTTCTTGATCGCTTTTTTTTACGCTAAAGAATAAAAGTACCCCGGCTTCCCTTAAAACAACCTTTATTCAACTATATCTAGAATAATGCGGAAAACTAAAACAATGCGGAAAACTAAAATAACGTGGAACACCAAAATAATGCGGAAAACTAAAACAACGTGGAGCACCAAAACAATGCGGAAAACTAAAATAACGTGGAGCACCACAACAATGAGGAAAACTAAAATAATGCGGTGACCTAAGCTCTAAATAACGGTAAGAAAAACTTATTTACAAAACGTACAACGGCATGCTAACGCTGAATTCCCGCCAGCGTCGGCATCTCGAATCCGGAGCAGGTACGGCTCAGCCGCCCTGTACTGAGCCGGTTTCAGCAGTCGGGTTGGAGGCGGAGGTGGAGAGCAGGCGCAGTTACGGGAGAGGACTCCCAGTCTCCCACAACCGGAGCAAAACAGGACGGCGGCGGCTCGGGTTGGGCATCCCCGCCGGCTGTGCCCATTATCCCCACATCACCAACATGTCTCTGGCCCCACCGGGATGAATAGAGTGGCCCGACTCAGCCTTGTCCATTCATGGCGGAGCAATGTGAATGGCACTGGGCCAATAGGTTGGTTAGGTTAGGTTAGGTTAGGTAGTTCCGGTATAGCCCTCATTGGATCTTCTCCATCTACGGCTGGTTTTAGACCACTAGGCAAGGCGACAGCCAGGACCTCGGCTAATTCCTGGGCCAATTGCTCGGCGGTGTTGGGCATGACGGTTACCTGCGAACAATACACTATAATTCCCCCGTAATATCCCATTAGCTTGTTTTCACAAAAGCGAGGCGAATCGGTATTAAAACAAGCTTTATTCATCGGTCTTAACATAACATTTCAACGGTACTTACAAAATTAACTATCAAACCAAAAAAAACGGCGGCACTCTCTATCTGTACAAACTACAGGGGAAGAAGAAAAACGAGGGAGAAACAAAAGAATAAGGAGAAGGGCAAACAAAAAAAAAACGACGACTACGGTTTTGGGAGGGTCACACGGACCCAACCGCCGCCGGAAACGGGTAGTTTGCGGCGCACTCGGCCTCCGACGCCTTGTGGCCTTAACGCCCGTAGGGCCTCGACCACCCACGGTTCCCAAGTGTCAGGGTTTGGGTGGCCCTGAACAAAATCCCCCAATGCCGTCGGGGCGGACGCTGATTCGTCCCCTTCCGGAACCTCGTCCGGGACCGGTTGGTGCGGTGGGGTGTCCGGGATAGGCGATAGCATCCGGGGAATTGGTGATGGCCACCGGATAGAAGACCCTTCCGGAGAGGGCCTCCTGGGAGCCTGTTTCCTGGCCGGTGTAGGACGGGTAGGCACCCGCTGATATGCGGCGGTTAGCAGCTTGGCCTCCCGGACCAAGATCTTCACGGCCCTTGTTCGTTTGGCATTCTGAACACGCTTACGGTACCGGTCCAATACCGGGCGAGCAAGCGGGCCAGTTGACGCCTGTCTGGGCGGAACGGTAAAGTCCTTGGGCATCTATAATGCATCATACTCAACATGTAAATTACGGTACAGGTAAACAAAGTCGCAAATCCCAGAACTACTAAACAGAGAAAAAAAAAAACGAAAAAACGTAACATAATATCGTATTCCACAAATAACTTAATTTAACGGATCGGCGGCGATCCGGTTTACCCAAAAAAAAAAAAAACATCAGTCAGTATCATGCGAATCTGGTATGAACTGAACTCATTAGTAGGTATGGCCAAAAATGTTGTAATAAACATACAGGAAACATTAAAAATTAATATATTGTAACATAAAGATTACACTAGGTGCCGTTAACTTAAGTTGCCGCGGTCTCCCCCAGTACAATGTTTGTGTCAGCAAGTTTGGGAATTGGGGTCATGATGTGAGTATAAATACTGTACCAAAAGCACGTACAGATCACTGATCTCTGGGTTAGTCTGGGTATGCCTATTGTGTAACGTAACGTGGAGCAGTGGGTGACCAAGTGCCACACCCTAGATCAGCCCTAGCAAAGGAAATAGTGTGGGCGAGCAGCATAAGTTGCCGTTCCTACTTACCTCCCTTAGGCTATTCACGTCTTTACCGGCTCGGTGAATGCCCTCGGACCTAAGTCTAGGGTTCATTCATCCCCGTTAAAGCGTCGCCCCCCGTGTTCCTTCTGCCTAAAGCCGGATCACATCATGCTCCCCGCCATCTTGGCAATCTGGGGGTAAGATTACTGTCTGGCCACTAAGTCAGTACGTTTTAAATAAAAGTGGGTTACGCCCGCTTTGCCACAATTCATCAGCCCCCCGACATACAACCCTTGCACAGATTCACCGCAATCATTCATAGCGACATACGACCGAGTTGCCGTGGCCAACAATTGGAATGATGGCCTAAAAATTCTATAGTTTCACTCCTTCTTGCAGGGGGCTGCAAATATATTGTACACAGAATACAAGGAAGGCCACCCTGACAGTAATTGATCCCTCATATGTCAGGCCTTCAAAAATGAATTCTGCGACGATAAAAGCAACCTACGACTACTTGCGAAGGTTCGAGAAAGAACACAGAGTCCCTTAGAACCCACAAAGAACTATTTCTACGATTTAAGGGTCTTTTAGGGAGAATACAAGCGGGAAGTCGATTTCGGGGAATTCCAAGAGATTTTTCAAAACGGTTTGACAACTGAAACAAAGGCTAGGTACTACTGGCTCACGCATTTTCCGAATCAGCCACCTAGATCATTAGAAGAAATCAAATTTCTATGCATCACGATAGATAACGCTCCTACAGAACCACCCCCACGGCCCTCTACACCAACATTCCGGCCGCAGCGCCAAGCATACGATCACTCGGGCTTCAGAGAACCGGCACGGTATGAAAACCACCGCCCTTTTGCAGGCGAAAGGACCCCGCCACCACCCAGGAGGAAATACGAGACAAGGCGCACCCCCCCGCCTCAAAGGCGTTACCCTAGCACAGGAGCACGAGACAATAGGCCTACGTGCTACCGTTGTGGTAAAATTGGGCACTTTGCCGCAATATGCAGAAGCAGGCCGCAACACCCAAACGACAAAGGGTGGCAAAATTGAGTCCCGTCACCCTCTCCACTTGGGGGCCAACGTGCAATAAAGTCTTGACAATCAACGTTATTCTAAATGGATTCTTCATTCCAGCAATAATAGATACAGGGGCAGAGCTGAACATAGTAAGCGACCACAAAATAAGAAACAAAGAAAGAAACACAAGACACTCCACCCTGCTTCTCACGACAGGGGGCCAGAAAATCCCCAGCCTGGGGGAAACAAAGACATCACTTGAGATAGTAGGGAGCTACGTAGGAAGATGGGATATACGCGCAACTATAATGGAAAACCCACCCCAGCCACTCATCTTGGGCATGGAATTTTTGGAAGATACAAAAGCAACAATTGACATGGCAAAGAAAACCCTAACCCTAGAAGAAGGATTGACCATAAAATTCAGCCACCAAGCAAAAAGCACAAACCAACAAAACCCACGTTTAGACCCGCAAAGTATCAAAGCTAAGCACACAGAACGCATAAACCAAGCAACCCAGCAAGCAAAAGCGGGAAAAGGCAGAGAAAGGCAAGCAATTTCACGCCCACCAAAGAGAAGCATACACGAGGTGCCCAGATTGATATTTTCCTTCCCCAAAGACACGGCGCGGGCATTTACAGTGTCAACGACACCCTGCAACGATAGAGGTATTGCAAGGGCCATCAGAAGCCACGCCGGGGTAAAAAAAAGGAATGATTCTTACTTGGGAGAACTGGACTTTTTCTCAAAGAACGGCCGACAGATAGTTCAAATGACGGCCAAGGAGGAAAACACCCATTCAGTTGCCATTAAACCCTTCAGAAGATGCTGCACGGCACTGAAACAGTGGGCAAATTAAAGGAAAATTAAGAGTATTGCCTTACCGAGACTAAGCCAACAAAACGACCACACAGGCTGGGTAACCAACAAAGAAATATTATCAGACACTTTTAGGGACACTAACATAGAAATCTGGATATCGAAAGGAAAAGGAAAAAGGAGAACGCGCGCCGGCAAGGCAAAAACAGAATGGGAAATCCTCCCTAACTATTTTGAGGAAATTTCGCCAAAACAGACCAAGTTAAAGGCTACGGACGTGGCTATCATGCCTGGCGAAACAAAAGCAATAATAACAGGAACTAACCTAACCTAACCTAACCTAACCTAATGAATGTTGGTTAATTAGAAATCACCTGCTGTGTAGCTGCGGGCAGAACAGAGAGAGCACCAAGATAGAGCTCAAGAACGTCGGCCCGACACCAAGAATAGTGTATAAAGGTACCACTATAGCAAAGATGGAAAAGGAAACGGCGTCCAGTCAAGTATTCTCGGTCCGCCAATCGAACGATGAAAAGGTGAACCTAGAGGACCATAAGCTCGAACACATACCAGAAGGACGCTTTAAAGAAAAGTTAAAGCAATTATTAGCGAGTTATGAAGACGTGTTCTGCAAATCACCAAGTTCATGGGAAAAACAAACCTTATCGAACACAAGATAGATTTAACTGAGAACAAACCAATAAAATGCCGCCCGTACAGAGTCTCACAGAACGAAAGGGAAATAATAGATGCCCAGATACAGGAAATGTTAGACTGTGGGGTAATAAGACCATGCCATTCACCCTGGGCAAGCCCGGTAGACCTAGTTAAGAAAAAGGATGGTTCCACCAGATTCTGTGTGGATTACAAGAGCACCATTAACCCAGTGACGAAGAAATCCTGCTACCCCCTACCGCAGATAGATGATATATTGACCTATCTAGAAAACGCTAGATATGTCACGACACTGGACATGTTCTCAGGGTACTGGCAGATTCCGATCGAAGAATCCTTAAGGCAATATACGGCTTTCACGGCACAAGGGCATGGCTCCTATGAATTCAATGTACTAAGCTTCGGACTCTGCAACGCCCCAGCCACCTTCCAGCAGCTAGCAGACAGAAGTTTTTGGAAATCTTAAGTGGAGAGAAATACTGATATATTTAGACGACATAATAATATTCTCCGAAAACCTGGAGGATCACATCGAGAAGCTGGAAAAAGTATTCACAAGAATGAGAGAAGCTAACCTCACGCTTAAACCTAGCAAATGCGAGTATCTGCAGGAGCAAGTAAGAATACTAGGCTACACAGTAAGCGGGGAAGGCATATACCCCGAAGAAGGAAAATTAGCAGGGATTAAAGAATTCCCGACGCCGAAGAAAACTAAAGAACTTCAAAGTTTCCTGGGCTTATGCAACTTCTATAGGAAGTTCATAAAAAATTATTCAGTGTTAGCTCGACCCCTACACGAAGCCACAAAGAAAAACAAATTTCGTTGGGGTACAGAACAAGAAGAAGCATTCCAGGAACTGAAAAAGCGGCTAACAACAGCCCCGGTGTTGAAACACTACAACCCTAACATCGGGTGCACTCTCTACACAGACGCATGCACAGAAGGCATAGGGGCAATACTACTGCAGGAAGGCGAGGACAAGCAAAACCATCCCATAGCCTAAATAAGCAGGTCACTATCAAAAGCTGAAAAAAACTACTCTATAAGCGAACTAAACTGCTAGCCGCTGTATGGGGGATGACGTACTTGAGACATCTCATTTACGGGAGACCGGTGATAATAGTCACCGATCACCATGCACTCTGTTGGATCCACTCAAGACGATTAGCACGGTGGGCACTAAAGCTGGCCGAGTTCGATTACTCGGTGGTATACAAAAAAGGTAGCAAGCACCAAGACGCAGACTGTCTATCTCGCAATCCCGCACTACACATAGATAATATGGAAATCGAGGAATTGGATGACGTGCCCACCTTCACCATCTCGACAGTGAAGATAGATGAACTTCAAGACAAGGACAAGGATTTAAGGAAATTAAAAGAAGCAATTTTAGACCCAGATAACAGCAACTGCGACGCAATAACGCGAGGAAAGGCGAAGAATTTTAGGATAAAGGATAACATATTATACAAAGCCACCACGGATAAAGACGGCTTAGAATATGCACTTGTAATACCACGGGCACTAAGAGAGGAAGTACTATGGGAAGCCCACAAAGCACCCACAAGTGGACACATGGGCATGACCAAAACCCTGAGTAGACTTAGCCCAAAGTACTACTGGGACAACATGGTGAAGGACGTGCACAAGTACATCCGAGAGTGCAGGGACTGTCAAGCGAGAAAAGGACCCTCAAACAGGAAACCCTTGGGGCTACTCCAGCCTATTCAAGTAGGGCAAGTGTTCGATCAGCTGGGGATAGACCTGTTGGGTCCTTTTCGGAAAAGTAGTCTGGGAAAAACAACCATCGTGGTGGTAACATACTATGCACCGAGATATGCAATAACAGCGGCCCTACCTAACGGCAAGGCAGGACCAGTGGCAAAATTCTTGGTGGAAAAAGTACTCTTGATACACGGTATACCCCGTACCATTCTGAGCGACAGGGGAAAGGTTTTTCAGTCAGAAATAGTACAAGAGTTACAACAAATAATGGGTGTCCAAAGCACTTTCACCACAGCATATCACCCTTCGTGCAATGGCTTGACGGAAAGACTGAACAAAACACTAGCCGACATGCTGTCCCTGTATTGTAACACGGAACAAACAGACTGGTGTTCGTACCTGCCCTTCGTCACCTTCGCTTACAACACAGCGAAACAGGAGACTACGCAATTCACGTCCTTTGAATTGATATTCGCACGAAGTCCGACCCTACCTTTGGACGCAGCGCTTTTGGATAAAGAAACAAGCACGAATGCCAAGGAACTAAGGGAGAAAGCGTTGCTAATAAGGGCATTAGCCGTAGACAACATACAGAAAAAACAGGTGAAAGATAAGGAGCTTTACGATACCAAACATAGAGAGGGGGAGTATGAAGTCGGGGACAGAGTAAAAATATTCATACCAATAAGGAAAGTGGGCAAGAGCGAAAAATTGTTGTTAAGGTGGTTTGGGCCGTACAGAATTACGAAAAAAGTAAGCGAGGTAAATTACGAGGTAAAGCAAGAGGGAGGCAGAAAAACTGATGTGGTACACATAGGCAGAATACTACCATTCTATGATGAATGGACACTGGGAGACATATCAGAAGAAGAAGAAGAGGGGGATGATGAGGAACACAGGGCGCCCAAATCCTCGTAGTAGTAGCAGTAAAAAAGGTAGACAATGCAGATTAAGGGAAATTAGTAAGGTAGTAGAACATAATTCTTATCGTTAATGAACACATAACACAGTTTAAATAACATAAACAATTCTTGTTGCATGATGCCGGACCTAACGACAGTACCCCATCCAGCGCACAAAACAAAATACGGGACCTGGGTACAAACCAGCCGGCGAGAAGGTCAGAGAACTTTTACCCGAGTTACCCGTAAACTGAGTAGCGGGTAAGGATGCTCGAACAGCCGGACTTGATAGAACAACCCCTTGGGAGCATAGCGTAATGAATTGTTTACTTATAGTTTATATATAAATAAAGGATTCGTTCCACCACATTAACCCACCTTGTAGCACGTAAGCTTATGTAACCTTGTACAGTTAGGATGTTTTAGTGTTCGGGGCGAACACTTTCTAGGGGAGGGGCATGTTGTTACGTACGAAATAGAGTTTTCGTCCGTTACTCGTTTGGTTTGTGTTTTTAATGTCCGTGGGCCTAGTTACACTAGTAGACCGATTCCGATCGCTTAAATCCTCCAATTGCACTTTGTGCACATTTTGTTGTAAATGTGGGTGCGTGACCTGATAAGTTATCAGGTGCCGTAGTCACGTGATTAGTTTCGATTTTTGTCGGGGGAGCGTCGGTTTGTGGTCGTGTGTTTCTTTGTGTCAGGTGCCATGTGGCCTATTTAATCACCCCACTTTGTGATATCGGTCTCTTTACCACTACAGCACCCGAACTGCCGACATCTGATCTTTTTTCTGAGCGGTGTGGCGCGTGTGAATTTTTAATCCGTGATCATCTGGCCGAATTACAGGTAAATTGGTTTTATTGTTAGTTCTTTTGAATTATTTTGTATCGGCCCAATTTTCCAACACAGCATTGTGTTCGGCCCAACCGGAGATTCAAAGATTTTCCAACCGGATATTCAGAGATTTTTCCAACCGGGGATTCAGAGACTTTTCCGACCGGAATTTCAAGGGCTTTCCGACCACAGATCCAAGGGTTTTCCCGACCAAAGAACATTTCAATCGGGGATTGAATCAGCCTAACCGTTTGTCCAGAGTTTTCCGGACCAACCCACGTGTTGGAAAAGCCGATCACCGGCCACAGAGTCTCAAAAGGTCAGAATCGAACCACCACAATTCCTCACTTGATTCAGTTTAATTTAATTTAATTTAATTTTTATTTTTTAGTTAATATTAGTTTGCTCTAAACGACTTCAACACTTGTCATCACCTCTGGTCACCTTTTTGGTTGTCGGAACAAGAGTTGAAGCTGTTTGTTCGTTTTCCCTGGTGTTCTGCTGTTTTCTGCCTTCTGTATCTGTCACCAGTCTCTGGACCCCATTTCCTACCTGGAAATCAGCGGTGGCCACTACTGACTACTGGGAAGAGGATACTGGAGGTTCCAGGACCCAAACATCGTCTTGAGAACTGGTAAGGGCAGTCAGTTACAGTTTGGCACTGGGAAAACTTTTCTTGTTTTTTTTTCATTTGTTTTAAATTTAACTTCCATTTTGTTTTCTTGTATTTTAATTTAAATTCCTTCGATAATTTGTTTCTCGGCGACTTTCAAGTGTGTTCATCTATAGCTAGTTATGAACTCATGCAATTAATCCACGACCTTGAGCAATCTACTTTTAAAGTGTTGAAATCTCATTAACGTGAGGTTTCATCATAACAATGTAACAGAAAGATTACACTAGGTGCCGTTACCCTAAGTTGCCCCGGTCTCCCCCAGTTCAATGTCTGTGTAAGCAAGATTGGCGAATTGGGGTCATGATGTGGGTATAAATACTGCACCAAAAGCACGTACAGATGACTGATCTCTGGGTTAGTGTGGGTAAGCCTATTGTGCAACGCAACGTGGAGCAGTAGGTGACCAAGTGCCACACCCTTAGATCAGCCCTAGCAAAGGAAATAGTGTGGGCGTGCAGCACAAGTTACCGTACCTACTTACCTGCCTTTGTTAGGTACTTAACGACTTTACCGGCCCGGTGAATGCCCTCGGACACAAGTCTAGGGTTCATTCATCGCCGCTAAAGCGTCGCCCCCCGTGTTCCTCCCGTCAACCCGGACCCCATCATGCTCCCCGCCATCTTGGCGATTTGGGGGTAAGGTTATTGTAAAACCATTAATTATTACATTCAAATAAAAGTAGGTTACCTGTGGAAACCTGAGTATTCTTCCCTCTGAGCTACCCCTTAAGGTGACATTATGTTCATTTATTATGTTATTGGAATTTTGCTTGGTTACGGTATACCGAAATTGTTGATTTTAGGGACCGCCTGATGACCTTGTTGCGTCTATCCACCAATTGGCACACCTATTTAAAGATGCGAAAACAAGAGCAGCAATCAAGTCTTGGAGAAACCAGCGTCTTCGGATGGGTCCCGCCGCAATGGTTCTCTACCCGTGTGTACCCAGAGTCCCTGAAATGACAGGCTGAAGAAGGTTCTCCAGATAGGCTTAGAAATGAAGAAGTATGGTAGTCCAAAGGAACGTGTGCTAAAAGAGAGTATACCACTTTTGATCCTTTTTGCTGTTACGGTAAATATTATGTGAATTGATTAAGAATTCCTTTGTCAGTTAGTTTTTTTGGCCGCGGTGTCGAAACAAAATTCTAAATTTTTTTACTTCCAACTTTAATATGAATGGCAGTGACGTTAAAAAGACCAGTGTTAGAAAAATGTAGTGAGATGCAAAAATAATATGTGTATGTGTTAAAGCCGCTGCTTGGTATTACAATGCGTTAAATTGTAAATTTTATATTGCATCGAGAGTAGCAATGATTACAGTACCAGAACAATGGATTTAGAATATCCACAAATCTTCCTTGTTATGTCCATAGTCTTAATTTGGAGAATTAAGAAAACTATGTATGAGTTAGTCAAAACTTCTGGGCAAAAACTGTAAAAGCATTGTCACATTTTTCAAAAGCAGTACAGTGGCTATGGAACCCTTTATGAAAGAGCAAAACATTTGCTGAAACTGAAAATGCTACATATAAGTAGTACAAATTTTCACAGGATGTGTATACTAGATGGAACATTATTTTCTATGCGATAGAAAGGATCCTGAAAGTTAACGATTCAATTGGGAGAGCAATATTAAAGTTAAGAAAAGCACCTCAACCTCTCTCAGTTGATGCTTCCAATTACCTGAATTTCATTGATGTCATCTCGAGTTTTTTTATATTGACTTTATTCTTTCTAATTATTATTAAATATCTTGTAGTAAACTTGTGTTGTTTATGTGGTCTAGTATAAGAACGGATCATTAAACGGTTTTGGTTATAAGAACATTCATGACAGATGTCAATGCGTCATGTGTCACTTGAAAGAGGCTTGAAAGAAAGAGATTTAGAGATTTAGATCTGATGTTACTTTATGTATTTTCGAGAACCACTCATGTGTTTTTTTAATTTTAATATACTTCCAATTAATTTATGGCCATCTTTATTTGAACAAACTCCCAAACTACAATCTGGGTAACCCAAAAAGGTGTCTTCTTGCACTCTTTATACAATGTGCAGAGTGCCGTTCTCGGCTCTTCGAAATATGGGGTATTTGATGTTACACCAGTTTCGTAAAATTCTTCCTTGTAGAATTAGTGTAGGAATGTTATACATTAAAAAACTCTTTCTTTTTTTAACGATGTTAAGTATTTCTCGTTCGTAGCCTGAAGTTCTTAAAATTTCTTCATTCGTGGCATGTGCGGTCCACGGCACGCGCAAGAGTCTCCAGATGGTCCACATTTCAAACGCCTCGATGCGGTTCAGGGTTCCAGCTTTGAGAGACCCTTACTGGGCCATATAGAAAGATGGGCCATATGTAACACTTTACTTCTCGTAGTTTAAATGCTAGCGGCAGACTGCGAGGTAATAGGAAGTTTATATGTTTCAAAAATGTTGTTTTTGCATAGTTCGTTCTAAGTTTAAGAGCGACTACAACCGGACAAAATTAGAAGAACACCGAACAGGTGGAGGTTGGTAAGGAATATATAAATGCATACAACTTGCTGTAGAATGCCAATCAGTTGGAAAATACATCGTGTTTGATAGATATGAATGGCTGATTTTTTTGGCTGATCAACTTCCGCACAGTTACTCAGTTCGCCATGCGTAGATTGACATTAAAGGGAATGACACTTTTCCTAAAACACATTACCACATTAAATAAATAAACTCTTCGGCTAAATACTGTGGAGCTGACAAAAGAATAAATTACATAATAAATGCTGCATATAGCAAAACAGTAACAAGTAACAAGTACTGTAAAAGAAAAGCAAAATAGCAAATCAAATTTATCAGATGCATTGAACCTTTTTTAAGTACTCTTGTAACAGACCGACCGCCCCGTTGGGAAGAGGAGAAGAGTGACAGTGACAGTGACAGTGACAGTGACAGTGAGAGAGAGAGAGAGAAAACGAGAAGTGAGTGACAAGAATGTGGTTAGATTAGATGACTAAGCTTTCTTTTGGTTTTCTTTTGGTTCAACTACGAGTTGATCATACACCTACCGCAGTCTCAAACCATGGCAATTTTTCCCAATGCACATCTAGATTTTCAGGAGGCAGGGATGATGTTAGTGCATTTATTGATGGTGTCTCTGTGTACAAAGAATGTTTAAATGTATCAGATGAGAATGCACTTAAGGGATTATCTATGCTTTTACAAGGTGATGCTGCTACATGGTGGCAAGGAATTAAAAGTAATGTGACATCTTTTGATGAAGCTTTAGAGGCATTAAGACACGCATATGGTAATGTCAAGCCAGCTTATCAAATTTACAGAGAACTGTTCTCCTGTGAGCAAAAAGCTGATGAAACCACAGACTTATTCATTAGTAAAGCAAGAGCATTGTTAGCTAAACTTCCAAAAAGCCATCCTCTACCAGAAGCTGCCCAATTGGACATGGTTTTTGGCTTGTTAAGTCCTCAAGTAAGAGAAAGGCTTAACCGTGACAGTTGTCGAACCTTCAAGGATTTAATAGAAGCTGCTCGAAAAGTGGAACTGGCCATCAATGAACGAAAAGGGTTTAGTACCACTAAGTCAGAGTCAGAAATGAGGAAACAGAAGCTGCAGTGCGCATATTGCAGAAACTACGGACACTCCAAAGCTGATTGTCGAAAACTGGCAAACTTAAGTGTTAATGAAGCTCCAAGAAAGCCACCTGAAACAAGGTCATCTTCGCTTGTCTGCTATGGATGTGGGAAAGTTGGACATGTTCGAACTATGTGTCCAACTCATAAAGGCCCTCGAACTTCTGCAAGTTCACTTGAAGCTGAGTTTTTCTGCCAAACGTTTAATCGTGAGCCATGCAGACGCCCAATGTTGGAAATTCAGATACTAAAAGCCAAAGGTTATGCATTAGTTGATACTGGAGCTAAGTCGAATATAGCAAGTGCATCACTGAGAGCCTTATTTATAAAACATGGTCTGCCTTACAACCGCCAAACTTTGTCTATGACACTAGCAGATGGTATTGAGCGTATTATAGAAGCTTGTATATTTCCTGACGTGATTGTCAGGATTGGTCAAAGGGATATAGCCACTACTTTCATATCTGTTGAAGACCATCACAAAAGTAGAACACTTTTAGGCGTTGAGTTTATCCAACAAGCTGGAATAGTTTTGGATACGCCAGGAAATAAATGGTTCTTCAAGGATAAACCCTGGCAAGAAGAGGACATAATACTGGAACAGGAAATTGTCCTAACCACCCCTAGAGCAAGCAACTTGGAAAGAACTGACATTGCGGAGATAAGTGCACCAGAAATTTCAGAATTTGACCTTCGAACAGATGAAGGAAAAACAATAAGTAAAGAAGAACAAAGACAACTTAACACATTGTTAAACAGATATTCTGATTTGTTCTCACTTGAGGCAGGAAGTGAATCCACTCCTTTTGCTGAGCATGCAATAAAATTGACAGATGATGTTCCAATTTCTGTTCCACCCTATAGGATGTCTGAACCAAAGAAAGAAATCTTACAAAAAGAACTGGACAAACTTCTGGAAAAGGGATTTATTGAGGAATGTGAATCTGCTTATTCATCCCCGGTCGTTTTGGTGCCGAAAAAGAACGGCGAAACTAGGTTGTGTGTCGATTACCAACGACTTAATGCCATTACCCAACCAGACAGATACCCACTACCAAGACTTGATGATCTTTTGCACAAAGCCAAACAAACACCATTTATGACAACTTTGGATCTAAAATCAGGTTATCACCAGATAAGTGTTAGACCAGCTGATAGAGATAAAACCGCATTCATCACACCGTTTGGACTGTTTCGTTACAATGTGATGCCATTCGGACTGCGCAATGCCCCTTCGACATTCCAACGCATGATTGACCGGTTTCGTAGTGGACTACAACAGCTGACTATATTAGCTTATCTAGATGATCTGATAATATTGTCAGAAACATTTAACGAACATCTTCAAGCCCTTCAACTGGTGTTTGAACGACTTAGGCTGTTTAAATTGCACTTAAACAGGACCAAGTGTTCTTTTGCGTGTGAACAAGCAAATTACCTGGGACATGTCATCACACCGCAAGGTATTTTACCTAGTCCAGAGAAAACCTCAGCAATCCAGGATATGAGACCCCTTCAAAATGTCAAACAGCTGCTGACCTTTCTACAGACCTGTTCATGGTTCAGAAGATTTATTAACAATTTTGCAGAAGTTGCTAGACCACTGACAGAACTGACAAAGAAAACAGCTAAATGGAAATGGGACAAACGACAGCAGGAGGCATTTGAAACCTTAAAGGAGTCGTTGATAAGTCAGCCGATTTTGCGACAAGCAGACCCCACAATGCCTTACATATTGAGAACTGATGCCAGCGCTTACGCAATAGGGGCAGTTTTACTCCAGGGGGAGGGGCCTGATGAGCGCCCAGTGGAGTACGCGAGCAGATTATTGACCTCAGCCGAACGCAACTATGCTACAACTGAAAGAGAAGCTCTTGCGGTAGTTTGGTCTGTGGAGAAGTTTAGAGGTTACCTAGAGTCGTCGTCAGAAGTTGTAATTAAGAGTGATCATCAACCTTTAAGGTGGTTGTTATCTTTAAAATCGCCTAGTGGACGCTTGGCAAGATGGGCACTAACACTCCAAGCTTACGATCTTCGAATTGAGTACGTACCAGGACGAAGCAACGTAATTGCCGATACATTGTCAAGACCAACCATAGATGCAACAGAAACAAATCTTGTCGCTGTTGACATGCCAACAGAGAGTGCGGCCAAGATCAGACAAGCCCAATTAAGCGACCCAGATGTAAGAAAGATAATACAGTGTTTTGAGTCACCTGAACCAAATGAAGTAGACTATAAAAGATGGACTGAGAGAGGGTACCATATGGTAAACGGAATCTTATATAGATATGACCCAGAACTAGACGAAGAAGAAGGCCAACAGATTGTACCTCAAAGCGAAGTACCCACTATCTTGAAAGAATATCATAATACACCTCTAGCAGGACATGGAGGGATAGAGCGCACAATCGACAGAATTCTGAAGCGATATTATTGGCCAAGTTTGCGTCGAGACGTAAAACACTACGTGACTCGTTGTATAGATTGTCAGCGATACAAACCCAGCAATCTGAAGCCTAGCGGACTGTTACAAACCCCAGCATCTAATCAACGATTTGAGGTTCTAGCTATGGATCTCTTTGGCCCGTTACCCGAGACAGCTGAAGGAGATCGATGGATTTTCATAATCGAAGATGTGGCCACGCGTTGGGTAGAATTGTTCTCACTAAAGTCTGCCACTGCAGAGGCATGTGCGAAAACTTTAATTGACGAGGTGATCTTGAGATATGGTGTGCCACGACGAGTTGTCAGCGATAATGGCACTCAGTTTGTCTCAGCTGTGATGCAGCAAACAGCTCATTGCTTAGGCTTTGACCAAAGCCTAATACCTGCTTACCATCCAGAGTCGAATCCTGTAGAGCGGCGTAACAGGGACTTGAAAACACAAATTGCCATATTTGTCCAAACAGAACACACCAAATGGAACCAAGTACTACCTATGGTGCGATTTGCCCTAAACACTGCCGTTTGTCAAACGACTGGATATACCCCTTCCTACTTGACCTTTGGACGAGAATTAAGATCGCCGGATGATGTCCATAGAGATATGAGGAGTATTGTGACGTCAGAGAATTTTGTGTCCGAAGTTACCCCACACCTACAAGCCATGTCAAAAGTATTACGACAAGCACGAGAGCGTCAAGAATTAAACCAAGACAGAAATAAGGCCTATATTGATCAGCATCGAAGAGACGAAACATTTAAGGAAGGAGACGAAGTTTTAGTGGATGTCCACGCCTTGAGCCAAGCGAGGAATTGCTATACATCCAAATTTGCACCGCGACGCGATGGACCCTACCTTATCGTGAAACAATGTAGTCCAACTACATTCCAAATTGCGAGTATGGATGAGCCGGAAATTGTATTGGGGAAGTACCATGTATCAAGCTTAAGGAAGTTTACCCAACCCGAAGAACCCAATCCTAAGCCATTAAAACCAATACGAGGACGAGGCCGACCTAAACTAGATCGACACAGAGAACCACCTGAAATTGAGACTAGAAGAGTTGAAATGACAGAAGACTCAAACCACCTTACAGAGCGAGAATATGAGGCGGAAGGAGAGATAGACCGAACAAGAAACCAGAGAGAGGAGAATATATGTGAAGGAGAAAGTAGGAAAGGCACCCGGAAAAGGAAGAAAGCTACTAGGTGTCCCTGTTGTCCAAATGAAGTTTCCTCTTGCAACACAGACGAGGACGTAACTTGTGTTGCAAAGGGGGAGTATGTAACAGACCGACCGCCCCGTTGGGAAGAGGAGAAGAGTGACAGTGACAGTGACAGTGAGAGAGAGAGAGAGAACGAGAAGTGAGTGACAAGAATGTGGTTAGATTAGATGACTAAGCTTTCTTTTGGTTTTCTGTGGAAAAATAATATAATAATTTTCGAGTTAAGACCTGTGTGTGCTTTTCCTTGTCCAGAACTACTAATTGCTTCTTACCGAACCCCTTAAACCAGTCGAGGGTGATAAACCCCAGGCTACACTCTTAAGATCTTCTAGCATTCAAAGTTTTTTTAGCAACACATTTTTAATTTGATAATTTAGTTAAATAAGTTGGCAACGCCACCACTTTATGCAAGTCTGAAAACTGATTCAGATTGATTTTGATTGATTGATGCAGATTTTACAAGGAATCCAAATATTCAAAAATATACGGCGTGTTTCATTTAAAAAACAAAAAACATTTTTGTCCCGCACTTACGCAACACCCTGTATAGTCAAAAGTATTTTTATGTTGTACACCAAATGATTCTGATAAACTTTTATACAAAGTTTTTTTTCGAAAATCAAAAGCAACAACAATATGGGACTTTGTCACACTATTGCGCCACCCTGTATATAATTAGTATTCCTTTTATTACTTATAGCATTTTTTGTTTTTTGAATGTAACTCCCGTTCTCATGTATTTTGTTCCGATATATTTATAATTTTTGTGTCATTAAAGTTAAAAGAGTGTTTCTTTTGTTATTTCATGAGTTGTGAGTGCAGTTTGCTTTTTTTGTCATTTATTTTTTCTATTCTGTTTTCCAGATATTGTGATGTTTGTCCAATGTATACTAACTGATTACAGGGAATTTCATATACAATATTGCTGGTTTTATTTTTTGACGTTTTAGATTTTAACTTGCTGAAATGAATAGAGTTATGTTGTGTTTAGATAACAGATTGTTAAATTGTGTAGATAAGCCTTTGATATATGTTATGGATAAATATTTTATTTGGTCTTTTTGTTTAGTTTCAGCAATGAGATTATTATTCTTGATTTTATTGTCTATTTTTGAAAATTTGGTTAATCAGTTTTTGAGGATAATTGTTAAGTTTTAAGTCATTTTTAGCTTTATTAATGGCTTTACCTTGAAACTGCCTGTCTGATAATTTTAAGACTCTGTCAGCTAACCCCATAATTACAGATTTTTTTGGGTTAAAGGATGATTTGAATCAAAGTGTAAATAACGTGAGGACCATGTTTTTTTAGTAAACCATTCGGTTAAAATGTAATATTTTTCTCGATGAAGTGATACAACTTAGAAGTTTAGAAGTCCGTCTGTTTCCAATTCATAGGTGAATTGGAGCTTATTATGGTATTTGTTGAAAGCCGCAAACACTTCATCAACCTTATTTCGAGGGACTGCAGTAATACAGTCAACAACATCAACATTTCGATGACTCTCTCCTCAACGTCTTCCATAACAATTTGAGCTATGATACTAGATATTGAAGCACCCATTGCGCAACTATCAGTTTGTTTATAGAAAGTGTCATTGTATGCACAATATGTAGAGCGCAATGTAGTGTCAACGGACTCAACAAACTTAGATTTAGGAATGTCAGTTATAGTTTTAAGTTGTCAGTTTACAGTGTGTCTTTGAACAGTCCACTCTTTGAAACTTTGAACCAAGACCCAACAAAAGGTCCTTCGAGCCGGATCTTTGATAAAACTCTGCAGGGTTGTTGCCTGTTGGAAAGGGAAACCTGGCGAATAGATTGATGCATGTAAGTCTGGTTCCAGTATCCTGATCCGTATTTGTGTGAATTCAGAATAGCTATTATTTGTGTTATTACCTTAATAAACTTTGATATTGTTACGAATGGAAAATCCATTAATTCAAAAGATGGACTTATTGACTTAAAAACATAAGAATATTCGAGGATTGCGAAATATTAAGCGCACGAGGCAAGGTCGCACCATGATGCACCGAGTGCATCATATCGGTGATGAGTCAGCACCACCTGCTTTGCAGGAATATGAAAAACAGGCGACGAACAATAACAAACTACGTCAGCCGATCAATCGGGTATAATACACGCCGATTTCAGCAGTATAGGATAAGTGTGAACCAATCGACGGTAGTGCGACCAGCTGAACCAAGAAGTCGAAACGAAGTCGAAGTCCTTAGCTTATGAATCCATGTAAGTACAATTGTTGAATTGTTAACTTGTTTTTTTTCTATTCTCTATTTTGTCTTGTTGTCAGTTTTGACAATTTACCTGATTGTGACTTTTACCGAATTTGACTTTCCTTGTAACCACTTTGCTTTGTTGTAAAGGGCTGAGCGGAATTGGGTGCCGCCATAGTCACTTAACCTCTAAGGTTTTTGGGAGGGTAGTTCATGGGGGGAAGGTCTCAGAGTCCCTGTAAGTAAGTACCTTAATGGCCCTGGAGAACGGGGACTTTCTACTGCGTTCGACTTCAGCCCCAATTGCTTGGATGAGTGGGATTTGGCGTCAGTGGTTTCGTTCGGAACACCCCAGTAGATTTCATTTTTGTGTGGTTACTGATACACTAACGTTCGGTGTATTTTTCGGGTTTTCTAGAGAAGGTTCCTATCAAAAACCTTTCTTTTTGTTGGTGGATAATTGTCTTCTCTTTCCTGTTAGTTTTCTTTATTTCATTTCCACCTGCCAGGTGGTTTGTTTCGGTTTCTCTTTCTGTGGTTTTCCTGAGCGTTGAGTCCTGTCTCTGTTTATCTCTACCGAGATCAATGAATGAGGTTTCCTCTCACATAACGAGGTTTACGCAACGTTGGTTTTATGTTCAACCCCGTTTTAATTTTCTGGACATAAACCGGTTAGAGATTTGTAGGGTCATGACGACTTCTCCTGGGAATATTGTTTGGGTGGGAGACGGGAGCTAGTCAACTGGTACCTTGTGTTTTTTTTCTCCTCTTCAGAGCTACTTCATAGCTGTGATGAGCTTCATTTTTGTTTGAAAGGTTGTATGCCTCCTTCAAATGGTATACTGGCGTCCATCACATTTGTTTTTCTTGATTTTGGTGTTTTACCGTCTTTTAACTGCCATCTGACTTAATTTTTTTTTAATCCGTGATCATCTGGCCGAATTACAGGTAAATTGGTTTTATTGTTGGTTCTTTTGAATTATTTTGTACCGGCCCAATTTTCCAACACAGTATTGTGTTCGGCCCAACCCGAAATTCAAAGACTTTCCAACCGGAGATTCAAAGACTTTCCGACCGGAGATTCAAGGGCTTTCCGACCGGGGATTCAAGGGCTTTCTGACCGGAAATCTAAAGGATTTCCGACCAGGGATCCGAGGGTTTTCCGACCAGAGATCTAAGGGTTTTCCCGACCAAAGAACTTTTCAATCGGGGATTAAATAAGCCTAACCGAGGCTGCTCCGTCCAGAGTTTACCGGACCAACCACGTGTTGGAAAAGCCGACCAGTAGCCACAGAGTTTAAGAAGGTCAGAGCCTCAGTCAGAGTTGAACCACCCACCAGGTCAATTCCTTACTTGATTTAGTTTTGTTTAATTTTTTTTAATTTATATTAGTTTGCTTTAAACAACTTCAACACTTGTCATTACCTCTGGTCACCTTTTTGGTTGCCGGAACAAGTGTTGAAGCTGTTTGTTTGTTTTCCCTGGTGTTCTGCTGTTTTCTGCCTCTGTCTCTGGACCCCATTCCCTACCTGGAAATCAGCGGTGGCCACTACTGACTACTGGGGAAAGGATACTGGAGGTTCCAGGACCCAAACATCGTCTTTGAGAACTGGTAAGGGCAGTTAGGGACAGCTTGGCACTGGGAAAACTTTTCCTGTTTTTTTATTTCAAATTTAACTTTATGTAAATTTTATTAATATTTTGTAAATTGTAAATATTGTAGTAAAATGATCGTTTAAGTCCATATTTTGATTGGCTACCCGCATGCTCACAACCGTCTCTGATATCGTGACAGAAACGTTTTCGTCTTCAGAACACGTTCTAGTAGCTGGAGGTAGAACTGAATTATTTAAGAATAAAAGCAAACCATATTTACAAACACCAGTCACTTCAGAAAATTTCGAATGTATCCCCAAAGGGAAATATAAAAAATAAAGTCTACTCACTAAATTTTCCGTTGGGCAGTAGCAGTCCAATTTGAGCCCCATCCAGACCAGCTGTCGCCGTTCGCCTGTTCAAATTAGGTGCGAATCTAGTAACATCACCAGCACCCGTTAACGCATTCAACATTTGTAAATGAGAGTCCAGGCTGGTAGTACTACCTCCTTTAGTACCTTTACGCGAAGGTGCTCTAGATGTGGTACCTAAAAGCAACACCCTCTTATTTACAAAGTTAACGCACTTTGCCTATCAGGTACACACCAATATTTCGAGAATTCCGTCTGAACTGATGACGTTCTGTCCTTCGGGACCTTCGAGCTTTCACTCGTTTTGTCGCTTTCAGTTCCCCAATTTGCACCGAGACTTGATTATCTCCGGAATTGCGTCGAGATTCTATACTAACATGTCTGGAAATGTGATATAAAAATTAGTATTACGTAAAAATATCAGTATTTTTAGAAGTAAACCATACGGCAGACATAACATAATATTAGAAGAACTGCTTTGGGTATTAACTAACGATTAAATAATAATAATAATGAATTCTTTATTGCTGATACTATTACATCAGAAACGTCACAAAACAAATACACAAAAAACAATGTAATGTACTGGTACTCATTTATACCCAACTTAATGTTCAGGAATTGTTAATTTTCCTCTTGTTCTGGTGACAAATATTTTTCATCAATTTAACTGTTTTGCCCTGCTTAGTAATTGTCAAATTGTAAAAATGGATCCAAAGTACCAGATCTTTATGTTTGGTACAAAATGACCGGTATTGAAGAAATTCTTAATCAGTATAAGCTTGAGAAACAAAACTATAAAAAGTATCTCTCTGACTATAGAAAGTCCATCCATAATGAGAGTAATCATCATAATGAGAGTAAGATTGTAACTTCAAATAAAATCAGCCGAAAATATTTTTTAATATTGAGCCAAATAACCAAAAAAGAGACTGAAAAGTAATGATGAAGGTAAATTTACCGTGACCGGTACGGTAAAAGAAAAACTGCAAGAAAACTGTGTTGAACTGTAGTTCCTGCAAGAGTTTTGACATTAGTAACAGATGTCACGTGGTTTTTGGAGAATAATTTAGCTAAACAGTCACGTGACCATTGTCAAAATAACTGTCATAAATCTTAAAAACACGTTTTGCATCGAATACTGCAAGAAAACTTTTCTAAACCCTGATTTTTGCAACTTTTGAGCACAGTTTATAAGTCAGAGACAAAATTGCTTGCCAAACCCACTTGGAGTGAGAAAATAACTGTTTTAAGCACATTTTTGGAAACCTCATTAACTTTGCTATCCAATAACCTAAAAAAACACTACAAAATTTGGTACAGTCAGGGAGAAAAGCAGTGTCAAAATTTGAACTGCCAGAAACACAGTATTTCTAATTTACCCATCAAATTTTACTGGTAAAGTAAAATATTTACTTTTGGGACCAGTTACATTAAATGTAACGTTAATTGACACTTGATCACAAGAAATTAACCAAGTTTAAAAAGTTTGCACTAGTTTCCGCTTGTTTGTTTTCTATGAATATACCTACAACAAACCTAACTACTCGTAATTTCTTGTGAATGTCCAAGCTTCAAACCGAACGAAAAACAATATTTTTAAAGAAAACCACTGTAAAAATTTTACAAATATACATCAACTTGCCTATAATTTACACTATAATCACTATCAACATCTGATTGGTAACTATTATCAACGACATCTTTAGGTACCGCCGGCCTCCTGTTCACCAATCTGGGCAAGTTTTTTGCCCACGTGGTGCTCAGCTCATTACTGGCTGCGCTATTCAGCTCAAACTGCAACCCCACCGGTGTGATTTTGACTAAAAATCGACACGCGCCCCCCTTTATTAAATTTCTTGCGACCGGCAAAAGCACGCGCTATAATTTTATGTTTTTGAATCTTCATCGGTTCGTCGACTTCGCAATGAAATTTTCTACAAAATAACCACTTTTTTAGAACTGTCTAATTTTAAAAAGAAGGGTGGTGTGTTACTTTCGAATGTATTGGCCCCAGGCGTGTAAAGTGGCATCGCACCAAACCCACGAGGCCATGGCAATGCCCTTTCCGAAAACTGCTAGCAAATATAATTGCAACATTGCGACACTTGGTCGGTCTGTTTGTTTGCAATGAGCATAGTTTGTACCGAAACTAGTTAATTTACACCTGCAATTTCGAAATAGGTTAATAAAACGTGACTGGATTGGTTTGCTGCAATTCCTACTAGATTGAGTAGTGATATTAGTATTAGCATACAGGTATGGAACTTTCCAAACTAGTTGCTGAAAACAAAACTGTTGCAAACCAATGTGCTAGACAAGATGCAGATTTGTACAGATATGATATTACTTGACAGTTGATCTAGATCTTTCTGATCATGTTGGGCAAGTTTTGCCNCATCNTNNAANGCNTATTCGCTCGTCACATTCTNGCANCTNCCACGANCGGNNGNTTTGNGANNNGGGTAGGTTNAGNCCCCNACGAAACTNAATGACGCNNNGCTTTNAAGCTACATGTNNNNGNNGGCNCCCTNTTANNGNNAATTAGAAGNCCNCNAAACACGAGNGANTNCGGNGTCNCNTGNCGTNGCNTTCAGNNTNCGNACATATGCTCGNNTGCTTNAGAGCAAATGATATCGCNACGAGGATNNCTTTGGNGTNGTGCTNAATTTGCCNCCGCTAACAGTTCCCTGNCCNNNCTGGTTTNAAAGACATNNNGNNGAGAAAGNGGCCATNCGGNACATCTCNNANCCTNNTTCCTGGNCTNGNGAGTAAAANNNCNATGNANTNNTANCGNNCNACGAGATCGNNANGGGNTTAAACGCCACNTACGGGGGGNGCCGTTGNNACTGGACCTTTANTNGGNAANTCTNGNTAACNAGNCNCGAGAAACTCGCTTGGCCGTTTTTCTGCTGGGACTAAGGGTGCGGGCTACCAAGGAAATCCCTTCTTCACAGCATCATCTTCTTCTTCATAAAAATATTGGTAATTTTAAATCTCTCGTGGTATTACTACTGAATATTTCCCTCATGTGTTAAATGTCCCATATGAGCAATGCATTTTCCCCAGAATGACAGCGACAATTCCACTCATGTACAAAAAATGCCATATATACGTCATCAAAACACGGTTTGCTATCGGCTAATAAGGAAGGAAGAGAGTTTGCTAGCGGATAAAAAAATCGGATAAATTTTGTTGTTGATTTCATCGTTTCCACGGATTTTCACTACACTTCTATTGTTGCAAGGTCTCACCTTGAGAATTTTGCTGGCACTGTCAATTTTGATTTTTGTTCGTATTGTTTTGGTTATGGCTCGCTTCGGATAGAGTTCTACTGCAGAAAATCAAAAGAACCAGAAAAATGTATTTCTGCCAGTACAAGGAAGTCGCAGTCTTATTATATTATTGATTATATTCATGGAATTGTCTTATCAAATACCATTCGAGCTCAGATTTTGAGCAGGATAAATCTGAGCTCTTGTGGTATTGCCCCCGAATATTTCCCTCAAGTGTTAAATGTCCCATATGAGCAGTGCATTTTCACCAGAATGACAGCGATAATTGCATTCTAAAGTGATAATTGCATTTCGATAATTGCACTGTACGTATCTATAACAACTGCATTGTTGTAGAGCTTATTGCTAGTACACTAATTGTTGTCCTTGCGCAGTTTTTTGACTTTTTATAACCAAACAATGTCAAACGTGATGTCAACAAAAATTAATGAACGGTTTGTAACTTGCTCATTGAGCTCCATTGAGCAATCTATAGTTGCAGCAAAACCAAAACATTTTCTTGATTCGGGAAATATTCCCCAAAATTACATTCGTGCTTTAAAAATGACCTGATAATTCTGCGTTCAAACTTGTTATCTTTGCAAACTGCATTCGGTCATTTTCATATTTTTTTCTAAAAAAGCCCTCCACCTTTGGTGTCGGGCTCTTTCGCCAAAAAAATATGACAATAAACTCATGCAGTTAAGAGATAACAAGTTTTCATGCAAAATTATCGGTAATTTTTATGCACTTGTGCAATTACCCCCGATAATTTCAGACTAATAAAAAAGTTAAATTTCAAACCGTCAAGGACCTGTTTATTCCAATCTATAAACACTAGGATTAGGCGTGTTTGCGTGAATGGCCATCATTTCAGTTTTTACTCTTTAAATGACTGTATTCCACAAAAAAATCGTTTTTTAGCTCAAACCACAAAAAATATTTCGCATGCAATTCTTCAAATTGTATCATATAATCTAGAGATATCGGGTGACTTAGCAGGCCACAAAAAGATGCCGTATTTTTAAATGCTATATCTATGTTTATATTTGATAATAAAATCATATCAAATTTAAAGCGGAACTCATTAGTAGGTATTGCCAAAATTGTTTAATAAATATAGAGGGAACATTAAAAAATAATTTCGTCTAAAAATAACTTTACTTTGCTATATAAACTATATTCCAAAAATGCTTCGTTAAAGAAATAGAGTGTTGAAGTTTTAATTTTCTTGTAGTTCTAGCCTCCCAAATGGTTTCCTAGTGAGCTAATAATGTTTTTCCTTAAAAATTCAAAATTCTGATTTGATTTAGAAACTTTTTTCTGTCATTTATTGCTTCCGTATCTGTAACCGTTCTCAAGCAGATTTTTTTAAAATTTTTATTTAAAAAAAAAACATCTTCGGGTGGTTTTTCTGATAAATTTGTAACTAACTTGTAACTGCCACAGGAATGGAAAAAATTAAAGAGGAAAAAAAGTTTCTAAACCTAATGTTTGTAGAAGGAGAAAGGGGAACCAAACCCGAAAAAGGTAACACCCTGTAGAGTTTTGCAAAATGTTGGCTTATCCAATGATGCATGGCATGATAAAATACATATAGTCCAAATTTGAGCTAAATCTCTCAAAACCTGTAACCAATAAAACTAAAAAAAAATAAAACTTTAACCCCCTGTGTTTCTTTAACGAAGCATCTTTGGAATATAGTTTTTTTAAGCAAACTATAGTTATTTTTAGACGTAGAATACGCGGTTTAAGTTTGCGTATTAAAACATGAAACACCCTGTATAAGTTTAAGAATGTATGTTGTATAGTATGGAACACCTAAAACAAGACTAAACTAAAACAACTTAGAACAATAGCTGGAAAGTTCTACATTTCAATAAAAAAACGATAAAAAGATTTTTATAAATAAACTTACCTATCAATAAAAAGCAGCACACACAAAAGTGACAACAAAATTTTGACCATGTAGGCAGCTAAGTATGACATCATATTAATTTTTATTATTTTTAAATAATTTATTTTGAGGGGTTATATTTTAAATATTTTGGCCATATTGTCAGTAGCCTTGAAAATAAGCAGGCCCAAACTGAACAGTCTATTTGTTGGAACCAAAATTTGTTTATATTAACAACATTCCTGAGATAAAACCTGAAACGCTCTGTCTACCCTTCCACATTGGCATCAATTAATTATACCGGAATACATTTTACATACAGGGTGGCGCAAAAGTCCCATATTGTTGTTATTTCTGGTTTTTTTAAAAAAACATCCTTATATTAAAGTTAATCAGGATCATTTGGTCTACAGCATAAAAATACTTCCGACTATACAGGGTGTTGCGTAAGTGCGGGGCAAACATATTTTTGTTTTTTAAATGAAACACTCCCTATATTTTTGCATATTGGTACTCCATGTAAAATTCTGAATCTGAATCAGTTTTCAGCCCTCCATAAACTGGTGGCGTTATTAAACAAAATAATCAAATTAAGGGCAAAACATAAGTATTTGTTTCAAAAAAATTTTTGGATTATTGCCTAAAAAACGCGTAAAAATAAATAAATAAATTTAAATATTACTTTTGAAGTTGGCCATGATTACGTTACATGACTATGAAAAAATATTAACACCAAATAATAAAAACTATTGAAATTATTATAAAAAAATAAGTGAAAGTTTTACTTAGACATGTGTATTATTTTTTAATATTTTTACCATACAAGGTGTCGCATAAGGACGAGCTAAAATATTTACGTATTTATTTATTAATGACAAACTCTTTCCTGCTAATCAATTTAAATCATTTTTCTTCAAAAATAACGTAAATTAGTTTTGTTTTTTTAAATTTTTTAATGTAACTCGGTGCGTTTAGTTCTCCTAAAGTGTTGAAATTTTAATTTTGGTCAATTATTGCTAAAAAATCATTAGAGATTTAAGACTCATTTCCTTTAGTTTTGGCTTATGTGTGCAATATTGCAAACTAAAACATGGTGAGTCTGTCTATTGATGGAAAAAATTGAATTTATTGAAATACCGAATAATAAAATAATGATTAATTTATTAAAAATAACCAAAAAACTTTAGCTGTCAGTTTTCGATCGATGATAAATTTGATATTTAAATGCTGTCAGTGAGTTTCACGGCACTCTAGAAAATTTAAGCTATATCTCCACGGCAATCATGGCCAACTTTAAAAATAATTGAATTAATTTACTTATCCGTACGCGTTTTTAGATGATAATTCAGAAAAATAAAAATACCGCCAAAACAAGCGAAGATAGGTATAGAGATAGAAACTTGAAGAGAATTGACAGGAGAATAAGATGCAACCCTTAAATACAGGGTGTTCCACTAAAAAAATCGAATTAACCAATTTTCAAATTTCCTAAAAGGGTGGGCCAAATAGGACGCATTTAAATGGGAAGTGCTCTTATTAATAGAGATAGCTGTTGCGTCACTGTAATATAAACAAAATAATAATACCAAACCAATCCGGGTTCAGAGAAAACCACTCTTGTGAAACAGTAGTTATAAATGTTTGTGATAATTTTCTAAATAGTATAGATGGTGGTAACCTTGTACTGGCAATATTCGTGGATCTGAGACGGGCATTCGAAACTGTAAACAGGAATACTTTAGTAAAGAAAATGGAAAAAATGGGCATTAGACATAATGTGTTGGGGTGGTTTAAGTCTTACTTGGATGACAGAAAACAAAGAGTCAAATATAGGGATTGTTTATCGGATCTAATTGATGTTAAATATGGAGTACCCCAGGGGACTGTCTTGGGACCTCTTTTGTTTTTATTATATACCAATGATGTGGTCGGGGCGATTGAGAGGTGTGAGCTGGAGCTGTTCGCGGATGATGCTATGATTTACATAACTGGAAATGATTTGGGGCAAATGCAACAAGATGTGAACCATGATTTAAAAAAAATGTTTATCTGGTTGTGTAAAAATAATCTAAGTATAAATGTAACTAAGACTAAATTCAGCGTATTTGGGAAAAAACATTTATATTACTAAATAAATGTGGACAACATATACATTGAAATGGACGAAAGTAGAATAACGTATGAAAAAAACATCTTGGAGTAATTTTCGATCCAAATCTAAATTTCTGAGTACATGCGGATTATGTTATGCGAAAATATTCAAAGAAAATTAATTTTATTTCAAGAGTGGGACACCATTTGTCTGTTTATACTAGGTTGATGTTGTATAATAGTATTGCGTCACCGCATCTGCAGTTTTGCTCGACACTTCTCTATAGCCTACCCGACTACAAAATACGTGAGTTTCAAGTGGTTGAAAATAGAGCAATGAGAACAATCTTGAAATGTAATAGGTACACTTCCATACACGCAATGCAGAAAACACTCAACATACTCCCTGTAGAACAAAAAATATCGTTTGATACCCATGTATTTGTGCACAAACTAAAGAATAAATTATTGCCTGATTATATTTGTAAAAAGATAGAAATTTTTTCTGACGTACATAATTATAATACAAGACATTGTAAAGATTTCATAATTAGTAGAAAATGTGAATCAAATTTAAGTTTTAATTCATTACTGTATAGGGGACTTCTTCGATTTAATCGGTTGCCAGTCAATATAAAGGAATCGCCTAATGTAAAACTATTTAAAATAGAACTGCGAAAACACATGTATATGTAATTTGCTTGTTGGTTAATTTTTTTTTGGGACATGTGTGCATTGTATTGTTTTGTTTTTCATGTAGCATTATCGCTAAATAAATACTATTATTATAGATAGGCGAAAACTGATTTAGGTGTCTGAAGCTCAAATTTGATAGAAAAAATATAAACCGTTGGTTAATATCTGTCACCGTTTGACAGATATAGGCTGTTTCTCAGAACACTATTTTTCTTCAAAAATGGTTAGCGTCTTCCAGGTGCGTTATTTTTTATTTCTGAAAATGCATTTCTACAGCAATTTTTTGCATAGAATCCAGTACTGAAAATAGGTTTTTTTCTATTGGACACGGTTTTTGAGCTACGCACATCAAAATTGTTTTTTTTATGGAACATTCTGTATATTACTTCATTTTTGAAAAGATCTTAAAATTACCATTTTAATGACATATAACACTTGATATTTAAAATTTTTTCGTTTCAACGATTTTTTTGTACGTATCTCAAAAACCGTGTCTAATAGAAAAAATCTATTTACACTACTGGATTCTAAACGAAAAGTTGCTGTAGAAATGTATTTTAGAAATAAAAAATAATGCACCTGAAAGTTTTCAAGAAAAGTACGAATTCTGAGAAGCACCCTATATCAGTAAAACGGTGACAGACAAACGGGTTTCGTCATTAATTTCAGCTTCAGACACCGACATCAGTTTTTGCCTATCTCTATTATTACGAGCACTTTCCATTTAAATACGTCCAATTTGGCCCACCCTGTACAAAATACCTTGTATGACGCAATGCCTATTTGAGCTTTTACTTACAGTTTTGACTTCCCTTAGGCTAATTTTCATTACTATATTACAAGTCATTAGACAATTAATGTAGATAAAGATAAAGATTTATGTTTTGTCCCTAATTTGATAATTTTGTTAAATAAGTTGGCAACGCCGCCACTTTATCCAAATCTGAAAACTGATTCAGATTGATTTTGATTGATTGATGCAGATTTTACAAGGAATCCAAATATTCAAAAATATACGGCGTGTTTCATTTAAAAAACAAAAAACATTTTTGTCCCGCACTTACGCAACACCCTGTATAGTCAAAAGTATGTTTATGTTGTACACCAAATGATTCTGATAAACTTTCATACAAAGTTTTTTTTTCGAAAAATCAAAAGCAACAACAATATGGGGCCACCCTACATGAATAAGGGACACGATCACTAATGCAAAATTAACTTTATTGTTAAACATGAAACTGGTGTAAAACACGATTGCAAAACGATTACATTGCTCCAAAAAGAAAAAACGTGCTGATTATCGTCTTTCTGCCTCGTGACTGGTCCCCCCCTCTCGTTCCTCTTCTTACAGCTGGCTACGCGTTTGCTCGCACCGATTGGTCACTTGCGCGTCACACGAATTTCTCGCACTGTTGCCAAAACACTCCGAAACAATGGGACTTTGTCACACTATTGCGTCACCCTGTATATAATTAGTATCCCTTTTATTACTTATAGCATTTTTTGTTTTTTGAATGTAACTCCCGTTATCATGTATTTTGTTCCGATATATTTATAATTTTTGCGTCATTAAAGTTAAAAGAGTGTTTCTTTTGTTATTTCATGAGTTGTGAGTGCAGTTTGCTTTTTTTGTCATTTATTTTTTCTATTCTGTTTTCCAGATATTGTGATGTTTGTCCAATGTATACTGATTGATTACAGGGAATTTCATATAAAATATTGCTGGTTTTATTTTTTGACGTTTTAGATTTTAACTTGCTGAAATGAATAGAGTTACATTGTGTTTAGATAATAGATTGTTAAATTGTGTAGATAAGCCTTTGACATATGTTATGGATAAATATTTTATTTGGTCTTTTTGTTTAGTTTCAGCAATAGATTATTCTTGATTTTATTGACTCTATTTTTGAAAATTTGGTTAATCAGTATTTGAGGATAATTGTTAAGTTTAAAGTCATTTTTAGCTTTATTAATGGCTTTACCTTGAAACTGCCTGTCTGATAATTTTAAGACTCTGTCAGCTAACCCCATAATTACAGATTTTTTTGGGTTAAAGGATGATTTGAATCAAAGTGTAAATAACGTGAGGACCATGTTTTTTTAGTAAACCATTCGGTTAAAATGTAATCTTTTTCTCGATGAAGTGATACATCTTAGAAGTTTAGAAGTCCGTCTGTTTCCAATTCATAGGTGAACTCCTCAACGTCTTCCATAACAATTTGACCTATGATACTAGATATTGAAGCACCCATTGCGCAACTATCAGTTTGTGTATAGAAAGTGTCATTGTATGCACAATATGTAGAGTGCAATGTAGTGTCAACGGACTCAACAAACTCAGATTTAGGAATGTCAGTTATAGTTTTAAGTTTGTTTTGAAATGCTGCATGTTTTAGTATGTTTTTTGGAATTTTGCAACCTTATTAAATGGCGATTGGATACATGAAACAATTGGTCGTAAGAAAGTGCCTAATTTTGAGATATAAAAAACCACGTTGTTGTTGCATTTTTGTAATGCTTTGAATTTCAAAAACATTGATATTACTTTGTTCTTTGAGACTCTTTTAAGCCTTATTTTGTTTATTAATAATAAACAGTGTGTCTTTGAACAGTCCGCTCTTTGAAACTTTGAACCAAGACCCAACAAATGGTCCTTCGAGCCGGATCTTTGATAAAACTCTGAAGGGTTGTTGCCTGTTGGAAAGGGTAACCTGGCGAATAGTTTGATGCATGTAAGTTTGTTCCAGTATCCTGATCCGTATTTGTGTGAATTCAGAATAGCTATTATTTGTGTTATTACCTTAATAAACTTTGATATTTCTGTAAGCCATGACTCAATCACTGCCAAATCTCAAGAGTAAAATGGCCCAGGCAAAATCAGCTCTTATTAGATTTGCTAGTTTTGTCGAGTAGTGCAATAATGAGAACATCTTTGACTTGTATGTTGAATTAAGCTCACGATTGGAAAATGCTTATTCATTGTTGAATACATTTAATAATGTCCAGGCAGATATTGAGTGTCATGAGGAAGTCACAGAGAAGATCATTCAAAATTGGGAAAGTGAAAGACTAAACTTTGAAAATAAATACTATCGAGTCATATCTAAGGCCAAATCTCTCATGAATTATTATGATAATTGTAAGCCAAAATCTGGTGGTACTTCGTCTGCTGGTAGATCAAATAACCTACCACCAAGTGTGGCATATGTGTCATTTCCGACTATTGAACTTCCTAAATTTTATGGAGATTATGGTAAGTGGGGTCAGTTTCGTGACATGTTTACATCCTTGGTTGACAATGATGATTGCTCCGATGATATTAAAATGTTTTATTCCCCTTTATTTTTTTTATTTACTTTATTTCAATAGGGCTCAAAGCTTGTAATAAAAGGAAAACTTTGTGTTACGTCAGGCTATTGCTAAAAGTCGAAATCCAGAAAAAGTTTTAAAAGATTTCAAACCAGTGCATCATAGTTCAACTGTGAGTTCGCCTGCTTCTGCAGAGGCATCGGCATCTTCAGATGGTCAAGAGATTGACAAAACAGCGCGTATTGCCATTTTAACAAGTAGTGAAGACGAGGAAAGCCCTTTCGAAAAAACTGTGCTCAAAATTGTGCTGTGTCGAAAGTGGTCAAGTCGAAATCCTGCAAATTCAAACGACCGAAGTTTCGACCTCCCAACCTTAAACAGCTAAGGATTCCAGAGCAGGATCACGACCCCCAGAGCAGTTTTTTAAGCCAAGAGCTTCATTGAGTAGAAGTCCTCCTAAGACGCGGGACATAAGTGAGACACATTCTGAGCAATCAGTCCGAACCAAGCCAGAAAAAGAAAGTCTTGTAGTGCCTTTCACCCAACAAAATATTTGCAAAATACAAATAATTCTTTCCCATCCCTTGTAATTCGGAACAGACGTGAAAACGTTATGTGTGCAATGGCTTATACAACTTTAGAGGCAGCTCTAACAGAACCAAAAGTTCCGGCCACTCCTAAGTTTTCATGTCCTCCAACTTTTAATCCATCAAATAAATCGCCACAAGTATTTATTATACTTGTGGCGATTATGATATGCAAAAGCGGCAATAGCAAACTGGTCGGAGAAACGTAAAATTTTCTACTTAGTCAATTTCTTGGAAGGCCCGTCTCAAACTTGGTTTGATAGTTATATAAATGAACCAGGAAACCAAGCAAAAACATGGCCGAATATAAAAACGGATTTTTTAAAAGAATTTTCATGTGAACAGCTACTTAGAAAATTAAAGTTCCGATTAAACACACGAAAACATCAAGATAATGAGGATATTAAGAAATATTACTAGAATTTACTTGCTTAGGCAACAGAAATTGACCCGACCATGTCTTTCGACTCACCCATCCCACTATGAAATGTATTACTGTAACGAAGTTTTTAGATTCGTTACTAATATTTCACCAAGCAGATGAAACTGTGTCCTGTAAATTATTGTAACGCGCTTCCATGCACGGTTTAAGGAAATTATGGGGGGGGCAAGCCTCGGGCGACGAGCCGATCGAAACTGTGGCGCTCCTGCGATGAGTGGCGGCGGCCCTACTACCGACGCGTCATTATATTGGGGGCCCTGAGAATAGTATAAATGTGGCCCCGTAGCACTAAGCAGACAGTCTCGCACCGCCTTTGCAAGACTCACTTCGAAAACCGCTTCGTACTGTACCGTCCGTCCGTAACCGTAAGTACCGTGGCTTGGTGGCGTAGTGTCGCCGGGCGTTCCCGTCATGTAGGCGCATGTCGCATGATGCTCCTTTACCTTATGTTCTGGCGTATGGTCGGAACATGTCCGTCACCCTTCGCAGGGATACCTGGTCGTGTTGGCGTAGTTCGCATGACGTCACCCCACCGCAACACGTTTTGGCGTATGGTCGAACGTGGGCCTGTCCCGAACCAAGTATGGCGTAGTGTCGTGCGGACGTTCGCCCATTGGGTCCTGGCGTAGTGTCGGAACTCGTTTCTTTTTCTCTCTTATGGTAGTTGTCACCAAAGCGAGACGGCCGCCGAACATTACCGGGTTAGTTTTAGGTTAGACTGCACCGTAGGTTAAGTACGCGTTCGCTAGGTTAAGACCGGAAGTTTATGATTAAGGGGTACTTTTTAAGTTTCTTGCACCGTGCGGAGTTTTAAGTTGGTTTTAAGTTTCACCGTATGTTATCTTTAGTTTGTATGATATGTGGTTATGTCCCGAATAAAGAGAGTTTATTTGTTACCAGTTTGTTTCACTCATCCTTGCGGAGCTCACAAACCCAGAAACGTCGTTCTCCACTGTTTAAAAGCGGCCCGAAGGCAATCGTGTTCCTACTGGCACGTAACAGCTCAGTAGGTGGCGCCCGAGTTTAGATCTGTTGAATATAACCATTTCAAAAACGCGTCACAAATTTGGCGCCCGAGCAGAGACCTTTTCTTTTTTAGAGGAGGGGACCATGCGAACTAAGTTCTTGAGCTCCGAAAGGTTTGAGGGAATAGGGAGTCCGTAGCTAGTAATTGCCCAAATTATACCCGGCTCGTAGTTCATAGACTTTTGCTGTTTAATAGTTGTTTGCAGGAACCTACCACTCGTCCGCCGTGACCGACTCCACCAACAAGGAATTTTCGACTTTGTTTACCTGTCCCGTAATTTACTAGTTGAGTATGACGGATTGTAGATGCCCAAGGACTTTACCGTTCCGCCCAGACAGGCGTCAACCGGCCCGCTGGCCCGCCCGGTATTTGACCGGTACCAGAAGTGTTTACAAAACGCAAAAGGAACAAGGGCCGTGAAGATCGTGGTTCGGGAGGCCAAGCTGTTAACCGCCGCGTACCAGCGGGTACCTACCCGTCCTGCACCGGCCAGGAAATAGGCACCCAAGAGGCCCTCTCCGGAAGGGTCTCCTATCCGGAGGCCGTCCCCGATTCTTCGGATGCCATCCCGGACACCCCACCGCACAAACCAGTCCCGGACGAGGTTCCAGAAAGAGATGAACCAACGTCCGCCCTAACGGCATTACGGGACTTTATTCAGGGTCACCCAAACCCTGACCATTAGGAGCCGTGGGTGGTCGAGGCCCTACGGGCGTTAAGACCACCGGGCGAGGGGGGCAGAGTTCGCCGTAAACTGCCCGTCTCCGGCACCGGTTGGGTCCGCGTGACCCTTCCAAAACTGTAGTTGTTATTTCTTTTTTTTTTCCTTCGTTTTTTCCTTTAGTGGGTACAATATAGAGAATGCGGCCGTTTTTAGTTAATTTTGTTATTGCCGTTAGAATGCTCTTCTTCTTCTTCTTGGGGGGGGGCCACTCCAGGTTCTTCCAGGATTGTTGGAAAGTCACTTAAAAAAATGCGGTTTTTCGAATTTCGAAGGTTTAATTCGACAGCGATACAAAATGCAAAACGCTCGGTACGCGTCCGAGATTGGAAGAGACAGATGCGTCCTAAAGCATGCTCTTTTGCTGACACCCGACATGCGCCCCTTGACACGGGCCAAAAACTGAAACTGTATGGTTCTTACCAACCTTACGGTATACTAAAAGTTGTTTAAACATTTTCTGCCCACGAAAACGAATGTTTTAGAATATGCAATTAAGAAGAAAAAACAAAAGAGAAAATAAATAATTGATGTATCCAATGAAGCATTTAAGTAGGTTAATTAATATACTATTCCTTTTTTATCGCGACATACACATACAAAAAAATATATATACATTTAAGTAATTAAGCGGGAAGAGGACACAGTTTGCTGATAGGACGTTTAATCAAGCCTTGCTGGGTACGGACGGTAGCTACTCTAACATTGCCATCTGCACCTGGGTGAGTTTCTTCGATTCGGCACAGTAACCAGTGCAAGGGTGGTTTGGTTTCGTCCTTAATCAGCACTAGAGTATTGGGCTCAACAGTAACCAAAGGGTTAGTCCGTTTAAACCGTTGTTGCAACGTATGCAAATATTCGGTTTTCCAACGCTTCCAAAAATCTTGATGAAGACGTTGCACTAATTGCCATCTGGACAAACAGTTTATCTTAACCCATTCATGTGTTATGTGCTGTCACCAGGAGGATAAAAATGCCACTTAATTTTCAGACTTTCAGCTGCAAGTTTTGAAAGTTCGTGCAACTGATTACAAGCTCCAACGAAATTAGTGCCACAATCGCTCCAGATTTCCTGACACACACCTCTTCGAGCGACAAAGCGTCTCAAGGCAGCGATAAAAGCACTCGAAGTCAGATCCGAGACTAGCTCAATGGATTGCTTTCGTGGCTCCACAAACAAAAATACAGACATAAGCCTTACTAGATTTCACACCATGGTATCTTCCCATCGTCACCCGCAGCGGACCGGCATAATCTAAGGTAACGTGAGAGAAACATTTCAGTTGTGAAATGCGAAAAGAAGGTAAATCACCCATAAAAGGAGTATATGTTTTAGGCTTTAAGCGATAACATCGAAGGCATCTATGCAACACTCTTTGTATAGCTCTACGAGAAGAAAGTATCCAAAATTGCTGTCTAACTAGATATTCAACAGCATTTAATCCAAGGTGTAAATTGGACGAATGATATTGCGCAATGATGAGGTCGGTCAGGCGACAATGAGAAGTTAAAAGTAACGGATGTTTTGCTTCAAACGAAAGCAAGGAATTTCTCAAACGTCCGCCCACTCTGACAAAACCATCCTTGTCGATAAATGGAGCCAATTTGCGAAAGGGTTTAGGCAGAAGTTCGTTTCTGTTAATTTGACCAATAAGATCCGAAAAATAATGCTCCTGTGTTCTCCTTACCAAAGTTAATAGAGCTTTGTGCATTTCTAGAGCGGTAAAAGGACCGCAAATATTATTATTTTTTTTCTTACTGTTACGAATGAACCTTAGTACATAGCAAAGAATCCGCTGAACTTTTTCTAAAGAAGACTTGTTACTCAACAGTAAATCTAGGAAATTTGGTTCAACAATAACTGTCAGGGCCGAAGGTTTTTCTTCCTTTTGGACATCATGGCTCTCTGAAAAATTATCACAAGAATTCATGGATCGCAAGTTCCATTTTGACATAGGCCAAATAATCCAAGGTGGACCCCGAAACCATAGATCATGTACAATTAATTGTTGAGGGGTCAATCCCCGGCTAGCACAGTCAACAGGATTTTCGTCAGTCTTCACGTAAAACCAGGGCACCTGGAGAATTACCTGCTGAACGTGACGTACCCGGTTGGCAACAAAGGTTTTCCACTTGTGAGGTGATGATGGAAAGTTCTACGGGCAAAAAATTTGCCGCAGCATAGCCAACTTCTGAAGCATCACAGAATCAAAGAAGTTGACATTTAATAATGTTTGGAGCCAAAATATAACGAGAAATAGACAAACTGGTGAGACAAGACAGTTCATTTTTAAATTTCAACCATGTGTTTGCGACATCTTTTGAAGGTTCTTGATCCCATCCAATTTTTGAAGTCCAAAGTAGTTGCATGATATGCTTAGCGAAAAATGTTACGGGGGACAGAAAACCTAAAGGATCAAAAATTCGGGCAATTTCCGATAAGATTGCGCGCTTTGAACAAGTATGAGGTAACGATTTAGGGTTATACGAATAGGAAAAACTGTCTGATGAAGGATTTCACTGTAGCCCCAAAACGTATAAAGTTTCCGGCTCTTCATCAAATGAAAAGGTCATGAGACAATCTGAAGGAGCCAGGCCCCTCAAAAACTCAGGTGCATTACTGGCCCATTTTCTGAGCTCAAAATCAGCTGACTTTAGTAATCAATTCATCACGAAGTTGTATGGCGTCTTCCAAATTCATACTTCCAGAGCAAATGTCATCCATAAAAATATCCTCTAGCAAAACTTGAGAAGCCCGTGGATATATGTGCTGTAACGTTTCTATTTAAAGAGATTATTTAATGTAAATATAAATATATATAAATGTATTGGCTAGGTGTTCCTCACCTTATATCCTCACGACTAATGATGCAGGTCGTCAGAGGGATTAGCTAACGGCTGCCTTAGAACGGGTGCTGGATTTTGCCAATCCGGCGTACCTCTTAGTAATGGCGATCGATATCAGGTCCTCTTAAGTATTTAGCCTTAACACCGGCTGGCTAAAATACCCACATCATTTCCCTACATACTTAAAATTAATTAATAAAGTAAATTCAACCTGAAACAGCGACAATGTCCTTTTGTTCAGCCTTCTAATATTCTGCGTAGAAATCACACTTTAAATTACATCCATTGTCGTTCAAACTTCTAGCTTAAAAGATCGAATTCACACGTTTTCCGACAAGGCATTTCGGGTTTAGATTATTTTTGCTTAACTCGTACCGCATACCAAAACGTTAGGATTGCAATAAAATAAAATAAAAAAAAGTTGGTTGGCACCGAGAATCGAACCAGGGCATCATCGATCTGTTCATCAACTTCGGCGTATCCGCCCTGGTTGCTTGAACCTATCGACCACCAACACCTTTTGATACAGTGTGCACTAAACTGTATCAAACGGCAATTATAGCCGTTGCAGTGCGCGACCGAAGCGGCGAGTTCTTGAATAGTTCGAATGGCTAAATAAGGGCTGGAGCAAACCCCAAAAGTAACGCATGTTAACCAATACTCTTGCAGAGGTTCTTGAGGATCAAAACGCCAAAGTAACCGTTGGTAATCACATTGTTCGGGATGGACTAAAATTTGCAAACACATTTGCTTAATATCGGCAAGAAAAACAAAAGGATTAATTCGATGTCGGATGTCACTTTGGAGCTTGCGACCGGGAAGTAAAATGTCATTCAGACTAACTCCACTTGAACTTTTGGCCGAAGCGTTAAAAACGACTCGCAATTTTGATGTACTCTTCTCTAGTTTATAAACACCATGATGTGGAAGGTAGCATGCACAATTTGAAGCTATTTCATTTTCAGGAATAAGCGACATATGACCGTTTTGAATATAATCCCGCATAAAGTTTGAATATAGAGAATACATTTCTGCGTTTTTTATGAGCCTTGCCTCTAAGGCATGAAATCAGCGATAAGCAACTAAATAAGTGTTTCCTAGCTCAGGCTCCGCATCACGAAAGGGTAAGGAGACAACAAATCGACCAGAATTTAATCGAGACGTAGTTTTCTGATACAAAATTTCGCACTTCTGTTCATCAGGTGACAAATAAGTCTTAGGTTGAATAGATTCTATTTCCTAAAACTTCTTCAAGATAGATTCTAATGGTAATTCAGTAATTGCACAAAAACTATGTGGTTCCAATGCTCCATGGTAAATATCCTCGGTTCGACCTAATAGCACCCACCCAAACACGGTTTCGTACGCAATGGGTTTATTTTCCAAACCAGACAAACGTCCGGACAACATGATTTTTGAATAGAATTCAGCGCCAACCAAAATGTCTATTTCTGAAGGGGTATGATATGTTTCATCAGCTAAACGAACGTTTGAGATATAGTTCCAAGATTTTGGATCAATTTGTAGCAAAGGCATTTTTGAACAAAGCTTAGGAAGAACAAGAAAATTCAAATCAAAGTTTGGCGAAATTTTCCCAATAGGACGTATGATGCTGCTCACTACTCCGTTTGTGGAAGAAGAGGTTTCATTAAGTCCAAGAACTGGAACAGATGATTTTTTAAGCACGAGACCAAGACGATTTAAGCACGATTTGCTGATAAAGTTAGCTTGACTTTATGGATTGAGACTTTGACGTCATTAGAAATGCGCACCCAACGTTTGTGGAGTTACTCTGAACAGAATTAGAACCCTCGCCTTGAGAAGAATTATTACTGAAGTTTTCTGAACTTCTGAACAAAGATCGGTCTGCGGGAGTTGCAGTTGGCGGCGAATGATGTTCGTTAGGTTGACGAGACGTTGACGATTTTTTATTAGGCAAGTGGATCATAGTATGATGACGATACCTACAAATGCGACAGTTGAAATTTGAAGGGCAGTCTTTTAAAAGATGAGTAAATCGAAAACAATTGATGCAAGCGTTTTGTTGTTTAACGTAAGCAAATCGATCTGAGGGTGATTTTGAGATAAAAACTGGACATTGCGCAAGGTTGTGGAAAGAATTATGACAAAGATTGCACTTATTTTTGTCTTTACTACGAGCATGGTTATAAATTTGACTATTGTTTTCACTTGATAGATTAGCATGGAAAGAGAGCATAGAATTTGATTTGTTTCTTCGCGTTAAAGAATTATTCGATCCATTTGATTTTTCTTTAAAAGTTGTCTGGCTTGATGGTGAATTATATTGCACGGCCTCTAACGCCCTACAATGATTTTCCAAAAATTCTAACAAATTATTGAATGTGGGTAACTCAACTTGAATGAACCGCAACTCAAAGGCCGTTCTTGTAGCGTTATCCAGTTTTTGAAGCAACATGTTAAATAAAACAAAACACCAATTTTCTACTGGAAATTTCAACACCTCTAAAGCTGACAAATTTTCTCGGAATATGTCTAATAAAGATCTTAAATGGGCTGAGCAATTATTGTTCTGCAAACACGGTGAATTAACAATTGCATTCCAATATGCAGTTGCTAGAATTCTTTTGTTTTGATAACGCTTAGTGAGTGTCTGAAAAGCAATCAAATAATTTGAACCAACCATCTGAATTGATCTAATCAAGTTTAAAGGTTCGCCCTCTAAGAAATAAATTAAATATTGAAACTTCTCAATTTCCGCCAAAGAATTATTTTCATGGACTAAAGACTGAAAAATATCACTAAATGTAGGCCACTTGCGCAAATCTCCATCAAATTTTGAAATTGTAAGCTTAGGAAGCTTTACTTCTTTGTTTGAATTAGGTAACGATAAAAAATTGGCATGAGTCGACAAATTTGTGTTTTGAATTATTTGTGAAAAAATTGCCTTAGTTTTAAGTACAATATAGAGAATGCCGCCGTTTTTAGTTAATTTTGTTATTGCCGTTAGAATGTTGTTCTAAAACCGAAGAATAAAGGTTGTTTTGGTACCGATTCGCCTCGCTTTTGTGAAAACAAGCTCATGGGGTATTACGGGGAATTATATTATATTGTTCGCAGGTAACCGTCATGTCTAGTACCGCCGAGCAATTGGCCGAGGTCCTGGCTTGCCTAGTGATCTGAAGCCAGCCGTAGAGGGAGAAGATCCGATGAGGGCTATACCGGACCAACCGATTGGCCCGGTGCTGTTCACGTTGCTCCGCCATAACTGGACTAGGCTAGTCGGGCCACTCTATACATCCCGGTGGGGCCAGAGACGTGTTGGCGATGTGGGGATAATGGGACCATGTCTTTCGACTCACCCATCCCACTATGAAATGTATTACTGTAACAAAGTTTTTAGATTCGTTACTAATGTTTCACCAAGCGGGTGAAACTGTGTCCTGTAAAATATTGTAATGCGCTTCCATGTACGGTTTAAGGAAATTATGGAGGGAGTAAGCCTCGGGCGACGAGCCGATCGAAATTGTGGCGCTCCTGCGATGAGTGGCGGCGGCCCCACTACCGCACGCGTCATTATATTGGGGGCCCTGAGAATAGTATAAATGTGGCCCCGTAGCACTAAGCAGACAGTCTCGCACCGCCTTCGCAAGACTCACTCCGAAAACCGCTTCGTACCGTACCGTCCGTCCGTAACCGTAAGTACCATCGCCGGGCGTTCCCGTCATGTAGGCACATGTCGCATGATGCTCCTTTAACTTATGTTTTGGCGTATGGTCGGAACATGTCCGTCACCCTTCTTTCCCCCCTGTTGGCGTAGAGTCGCAGGGATACCTGGTCGTGTTGGCGTAGTTCGCATGACGTCATCCCACCGCAACACATTTTGGCGTATGGTCGAACGTGGTCCTGTCTCGAACCAAGTATGGCGTAGTGTAGTACGGACGTTCGTCCTTTGGGTCCTGGCGTAGTTTCGAAACCCGTCTCTTTTTCTCTCTTATGGTAGTTCTCACCAAAGCGAGACTGCCGCCGAACATTACCGCGTTAGTTTTAGGTTAGACGGCACCGTAGGTTAAGTACGCGTTCTCTAGGTTAAGACCGAAAGTTTATGATTAAGGCGTTCTTTTTAAGTTTCTTGCACCGTGCGGAGTTTTAAGTTGGTTTTTAGTTTCACCGTATGTTTTCTTTAGTTTGTATGATATGTGGTTATGTCCCGAATAAAGAGAGTTGATTTGTTACCAGTTTGTTTCACTCATCCTTGCGGAGCTCACAAACCCAGAAACTTCGTTCTCCATTGTTTAAAAGCGGCCCGAAGGCAATCGTGTTCCTACTGGCACGTAACAGCTCAGTAGGTGGCGCCCGAGTTTAGAGCTGTTGAATCGAACCATTTGAAAAACGTGTCACAAATTTGGCGCACGAGCAGGGACCTTTTCTTTTTTTGTGGAGGGGACCATGCGAACTAAGTTCTTGAGATCCGAAAGGTTTGAGGGAATAGGGAGTCCGTAGCTAGTAATTGCCCAAATTATACCCGGCTCGTAGTTCATAGACTTTTGCTGTTTAATAGTTGTTTGCAGGAACATACCGCGCGTTTGCCGTGACCGACTCCACCAACATGGCATAGGTTCTTTTCCTGTTGTAAAAGGTATCCGAGATTAGCATGGGGCGATAGTTGTTTTTTTTAGAGCACCGAGGTCCAGAAGTACACCGCTGACCGTGCCTGGAGGATGTGCCGTGACATCTTAGTAGGTCAGGCCTGACTGAGCCTGTAAGGATGGATGGGATATCTTGGAGAGCCGAACGACCGTAAACCGCCTGGTGGGTACATAGGGAGTACCTTGGAGGACCGTGTCGGTGACTCCTGGAGGATATCCGGTACATCTTGGATAGTCAGGCGGGGTTTTCTAAACAATTTCAGGGGCACCCGTTGAACCGAACTGACTGGCTGTCCTTGGACCGTATAACCAAGTTCCAGCTCCTGAGCAATAGGAATGGCAGCCCAGGAAGGGGTTCTGTTTGTTGTTGTTGCCTCGGATACCATACCAGATTCGCATGAGCTGAGGTTTTTTTTTTGGGTAAACCGGACCGCCGCCGTTCCGTTAAATTAATTTATTTTTAGAATACGATATTATGTTTTGTGTTTCTTTTTTCCCTTTGTTTAGTGGTTCTGCGATTTTCGACTTTGTTTACCTGTACCGTAATTTACTAGTTGAGTATGACGGATTGTAGATGACCAAGGACTTTCCCGTTCCGACCAGACAGGCGTCAACCGGCCCGCTTGCCCGCCCGGTATTGGACCGGTACCAGAAGCGTTTACAAAACGCAAAAAGAACAAGGGCCGTGAAGATCTTGGTTCGGGAGGCCAAGCTGTTAACCACCGCGTACCAGCGAGTACCTACCCGTCCTGCACCGGCCAGGAAACAGGCTCTATTGAATTACTCGATTTAAGTTGGACCTGCGATCTCCCGACTTAGCGAAATATTGTTTCACGAGAAAAATAGTTTTTTACGACGCAGAGGACTTATTTGCTTAGGATTACTTTTTTTGCAGAATGGACATTTTTACATTATAATTAAAAATGTTCGACGTATAATTTTTGTAATAATAAATTTCACGATTGGTAATCTAGAGAAAACAATTAAAATGTACATAATTATACTGCTTAACCGAAGAGGAAAGAGATAGAATTGGTAAGCATAGCTGACCATAATTTAGACAACATAGATGATATGGAATTACACATGTCACAAATTGGAAACATTACTTTTGGAATATAGGAATGTTTCTTCAAAATTGCCTAAATAAAAAGTGTTTGTAGAGTGCGTATTTCCTAGAACCTGTGGTGTTTAATCAATGTTTTGATGTTCTGTCGCTAAAATTATATTTTACCTGTTTTAGGTAAGTTCTTTGTTGTGTTATGATTCACACTGGATGATCTTCCTTGTCCTGTCGTGGAGAGAAATGGGTTGGATTTATTAATTTGCATTATAATGTCCACCTCACTTTCCTCAACGGATTCCTGACTGCCGTCCCGGTTCTCTCCAACAGTACAAGAAGGCCCGTTTGTTTTGAACATTTTTACCTCACAAAAAATCACTCCTAGTGTCGAACCACAAAATAAAATAACAAATGAATTTAGAATTTAAATTCAGCAAAACAAGAAATACCATACAGGGATGCCAAAACGTTGTGTTATTAGGACAACGAATAAACCTAAACTAACCTAGTATATAATTACCTTCTCTCACAAAATACAAAACTAAAAATTACTGCTACAATACTGTTATCTATGAGTTCGAAAGATTCTTAATTCTAAAAAGAAATTACTTTACTTACAGTCTGTTACTGTTCTTTTAATATCACCGCACGTCACGCTCTCTCTCCCCGCACTATAGAATAATTCTTTATCTGCTGTGATGCCAAAGGGTTTATCTCAAACCCGAGACGGTCTCGAAGAACGTGGAAACCTCTGGCTTTTTAGAATCTTCTTCCCCTGCTGCAGCAGGACGTCTTCCAAAGATAATGATAGCTCTTCCTGGTGAGATTTGTGGATTTAATGTCACACGCCTCGACCAATTCGCTTGATCTCCTCAAGGGATGTAGCCTAATTAACACGCCCGGTGTAGACCTCTCGAATTCCAGCGGAATACTCAAATCAATTCGAGGCTTATTATTTCTAATCTTCTTTCTTTTCTTCACTTCCAAAAAACCGCCAGTCAATCAATCAAAATTGATTAATTCCCAAAAAAACAAAAACCGCTCAACAATTAACTACCTACAAACTATCTATTTTTTAACATCCCTGTAAAAAAAATACCAGGAGTGATTTGTGTGATAAAAAGATATCAATATCTTTTCAGTTGTTACATACTGGGATATGGTGTAACTGGAAATTTATAATTTATATTATATAAACTAATCACATAAATAAAAACGAGTATTAATTCCCACTGTGCAAACCCCCACGACCTACTAAGGGGCAGTGTGAAGAATGCTTAGGACTCCGCCAAGAGAAGACGGATCAGAAAACGAATCCGCAACGGTTCCAATTACACGATTGGCAGCTCGTCGACTTTTACATAATAAAGAACAAGAGTCGTCAGTACAACAGCAACAAGTTGCAGCGCGAGCTTCGGGAGCCATTCCAAAGGTGCGATCGGGTAAACAACTGGAACAACAAGATGGCGGGTTGAGCTTAGCAGCAGCGGGCCAGCCATCTCGACCAGAGGATCCACCTCCTTACGACACTCAGTTTGAGGTATCAGGGGGCACTCAAGGTAGGAACTTTGAGTGAGAAATCTTTGAGTCCAAATTTTATTTCCAATGAGAAGGCCTTCTTGCCAGCGGTGAACCAACCAACCGATTTAAGAGCACTGATTAGAAGTACTGTACACGAGACTCTTAAAGAACATAATTTAAGCTACAATCAGATAGACCAAAATTGTATTTAAAATCACCAAGCGCCTCAGAGAATAGATAATTTTGTCCCTAGGTTAGATATTTTTCGGGATCTCCAAAACTTTGATAACGAGGGTGGCAATCACCCATGCGATTTTCTTATACAACTCAAATGTATTTGAGGAATAATATGGTCCGGGAATTTAATCAGATTAGCTTTATAGGAGAAAATTTGTAGTGAGGGCAAAGTGTTGGGGTGAAGCATTTATAACTATTTTTCAGAGTGTACAGGCTTTTGATCGGGCTTTTTTGAGTTTATTTTGTGATGCAACTAAACAGTTGCATATTCGATTAAAAATTGAAGGGGGTCGTTTTGAAAAAGGCACGTATGTAAAACATTTTACAAAGTTTGTAGCTATGTTGCTGAACCAATGCTGATCGGGTTGATTGCTAAACATTTTCCGCCAACTACGTTGGTCGGAGTAACTGTTTTTTCGGATGCAATTTCTCGTTCGCAGCAGGCCGACTACTAATATAATAGAACAGGAGACGGTGGTGGTTCTTTTCGAGGGGGTGTTCATAAGTTTACCGATCATAAAAAAGTAGCCACATTAAATGTTTCGGAAAATAGTGAACATTTTGTCTCGGAAAACGAGAACTTGCACCAGTTTTAGGTTCTGAGGCTGTAGTGTATAAAAAACCGGTCAGAACCTTTGTTATAAATCATAGTAATAATTATCCGGTCGAAGATTTACTAAAGTGTGATTTTGAACATGTTATCGATCAAAAAAGAGCTCCGGTTATTTCTGTTAATATGTATAATTTTAATTTCCCGGCTTTGATCGATACAGGTCGGAATGTGCTTGTTATCGGGACATCACGAAAAAATTCCGGTGTTTCCGGTTACCGGTGTTAGAATCACCGGAGCATTTAAAACCAAAGAACGTAGAGTTACGCATCAACTTTTGTTGTCTTTTAGTGTAAGTGGAAAAGTTTTTGCGCACGAATTTCTAGTAGGTTGTTTTTTCAGTTACAAGGGGGAAGTAGTTAGAAATTACAAACTTCCATGAGTATAAAGTACCGAAAGAAAACTTAAATTTGCGAACAGTTCCCGTTAAGCAAGATATTCATAAGTTGATCGACCGGGCGTCCAAATCTTTTGATGTTGTTTTTGTTGATAATTTGTCGAGATGAAATGCGGCACAAAAAAAGTATTTGAAGCGACTTTTGAATAAACACTGTTACGTACGAAATAGAGTTTTCGTCCGTTAACTCGTTTGATTTGTGTTTTTAATGTACATGGGCCTAGTTACACTAGTAGACCGATTCCGATCGCTTAAATCCTCCAATTGCACTTTGTGCACATTTTGTTGTAAATGTGGGTGCGTGACCTGATAAGTTATCAGGTGCCGTAGTCACGTGATTGGTTTCGATTTTTGTCGGGGAAGCGTCGGTTTGTGGTCGTGTTTCTTTGTGTCAGGTGCCATGTGCCTATTTAATCACCCCACTTTGTGATATCGGTCTCTTTACCACTGCAGCACCCGAACTGCCGACATCTGATCCTTTTTTCTGAGCCGTGTGGCGCGTGTGTTACTTTGATTTTTAATCCGTGATCATCTGGCCGAATTACAGGTAAATTGGTTTTATTGTTAGTTCTTTTGAATTATTTTGTATCGGCCCAATTTTCCAAACACAGCATTGTGTTCGGCCCAACCGGATATTCCGAGATTTTCCAACCGGATATTCAGGGACTTTTCCAACCGGAGATTCCGAGACTTTTCTAGCCGGAGATTCAAAGACACTTTCCAACCGGAAATCTAAGGGCTTTCTGACCGGAAATCTGAGGGTTTTCTGACCAGAGATCCAGGGATTTTTCCGACCGGAGAACATTTCAATCGGGGATTGAATCAGCCTGACCGGGACTGCTCTAAAGTTTTCCGGACCAACCCACGTGTTGGAGGAGCCGATCACCGGCCACAGAGTTTTAAAAGGTCAGAGTCGAACCACCACAATTCCTCACTTGATCACTAGTTTTATTTAATTTCATTTTATTTTTATTTTTTAGTTAATATTAGTTTGCTCTAAACAACTTCAACACTTGTCATCACCTCTGGTCACCTTTTTGGTTGCCGGAACAAGTGTTGAAGCTGTTTGTTCGTTTTCCCTGGTGTTCTGCTGTTTTCTGCCTTAGGTACCTGTCACCAGTCTCTGGACCCCATTTCCTACCTGGAAATCAGCGGTGGCCACTACTGACTACTGGGAAGAGGATACTGGAGGTTCCAGGACCCAAACATCGTCTTTGACAACTGGTAAGGGCAGTCAGTTACAGTTTGGCACTGGGAAAACTTTTCCTGTTTTTTTTTTAATTTATTTCAAATTTAACTTTCTTTTTGTTTTCAACCTTTTTGTGGCAACTTTTGTAAATTTTGTAAATTTTTGTAAATATTGTAGTTTGTTTAGTTTTATTTGTAATATACACGTGTACATATACCGGTTCGTTTGATTTCCTGCAGTATATCCAAGTGTGTTCATCTATAGCTAGTTATGAACTCATGCAATTAATCCACGACCTTGAGCTATCTAATTGGAAAATGTTGAAATCTCATTAACGTGAGGTTTCATCATAACAACACAGCAAAATATTTTCAGATGTTCCTGGGTTGATCCACTTATACGAACATAAAATAAAATTAATAAACAAAACACCTTTTAAAATTAAATAGTATCCTATACCTGTAGCTTATCGAAATGTCGATTTTAATGAAATTAAAAAAATGGAAGACTGGGGAGTGATTGAAAGAGCCTCAACACCTTATACAACGTGGTCTAGTTTTAAATATCAATAATCCACTATCCGATAGTTTATCAAAAAATAAGTTGACATACATTATGACATTTTGCTGAAAAACGCTTCCTAAGGAAGATACAGTCCTCCAAAATTTAGTTTAAAAATTCGTTTTTTTGCTATAACAGTCAGACCGTTGGAGCAATTTTGATTAAATTTTCATCAAGTACTTATGAAATGAATGCTCGTTCCAATGAAGACTTGTTCCAAATTTAGGCAAAATTGCTTCAACGGTCTGACAGTTATGACAAAGAAACGATTTTTTTGAACTGAAATTTGGGGTACTTTATCTTTCTTAGGAAGCATTTTTTTACAAAAATGACATAATGCATGTTAACTTATTTTTTGATAGGCTATCGAATGGTAAATTATTGACATTTAAAACTGGGCCACCCTGTATAAGTCCATTACTGGCAGCAGTAAAAAAGAAATGGACAGGTTCGTGTTTGTTTGGATGCAAGATTTTTAAATAAACGAATGGAGCCCGATTTTAAGTCGCCTCGCCCTATATTAAAATCATTGTCGGGTGCCCGTTTTTAAAGTTCGATTGACTTAACTGCTGGTTATTGGCAGATTCCATTGCGCGAAGAGGACCGGGATTACAACGGGTTTATGCTCGGCACGAAGGTTTATCGTTTTAAAGTTTTGCGTTTTGATATTACCACGGCGGTAGCATCTTTCACACGCGCTATGTCTCTGATTTTGGGGGAAGGTTTTCAAACGTTTGTTTTGCCTTATGTGGACGATCTATTGATTTATTCAGAGACCTTCGAGGAGCATATTTTGCATTTGGATCAAGTATTTTCCAGATTGGCAGAGGCAGGGATGACTTTGAAGTTTAGTAAATTTAACTTTATTCCTGAAGAATTGCCCTTTTTAGGTTATTTATTAAACGGACAGGGCGTTAGACCAGATCCTAACCGAGTGGAAGCTCTGTAGAGTTTTAAGGAGCCACAGAATAAAAAAACTGGTGGTTTCTGTAACTACGATAGGGTTTTTTGTGAGAATTTTTCAGCAAATGCTGAGCCATTGACCAGATTACTCAGGAAGAATGTTAAATGGAGTTGGAACCATGAACAACAGAGAGCTTTCGAATTATTAAGGGCACAGGTTTCAGAAGCAACTCTGTTACACCATCCTAATAATCAGGTGGAGTTTTCAGTCCAAGTGGATGCAAGCGCATTCAGATTGGGAGCCCAATTGTTTCAGATTGTAGAAAGCCAGCGTTGTGTTATAGCGTACGGCAGTCGACTTTTATTGGATCGGGAACGGAATTATAGCAGTGGTCAAAAGAAGTCTTAGCATTGGTTTTTGCTTTGCAAAAGTGGCAGGTTTTTGGCTGGGTCGTTATTTCCAGGTGTATACGGACCATAGTGCACTGCTTTATATCCAGTCGTGTTGTTTGTCGAGTCCACGGATTTCCAGGTGGGCCTTGACCCTACAGGAGTACGATTTTACAGTAAATTTTGTGAAAGGATCAGAGAATGTGGTTACTGACTTTATGTCTAGGAGCCCTAGGACATGCTTGTCTACCCCTAGTGAGCAGCGTTATGTTTTATTTCAGCTGTGTAGGTTGTGTACCCCTTTGGGCGCAAAATTGTCGCAGATGTTCAGAGTGCAACGTGAAGACGAATATTTTTGGGTCCGTTAATTAAAGAAATTGAAGTGAATTCCATTCAGAATAACTTTGTGCTTTTTAACGATTTATTATTTGCTAGGCGGACGGAGGAAGGAACCACCTGTGTTGTGCGTTCCTCGAGTCTTAATCGGAGATTGTTTTGACGTGTATAACTCCTTATATGGACATTTCGGTGATTATAAAACTTGGATGAACATTAAAAAAATCTCTGGGGGAAGGAGATGTTTAAAGCTATTAAACATAGAATAAAGTTTTGTGAAACTTGTCAACGGGCAAAAGACTCGATTCGTCATCGACCTCCGCTACAGCCTATTGTTCCTGAAAAGGTTAAGAGTATTTTGTCAATTGATTTATATGGTCCATTGCCAAAAAGCTCGGGGAGGTGTTCAATATTTGAGCGTTTGTATTGATTTATTTTCGAAATATATTACTTTATAGCCACTGAAAAAAGGGACGACCAAAGCTATTTTAAATCGTCTAGTCATAGACTATTTTTTAAAATTTGGTTGAGTAGATAGTGTTTTGACGGATCACGGAAGTCAGTTTACTTCAAAACCTTTGGCGTCTCCCCAAGTCACAATTTTTTACTTTTCTGTTCGTCATTCGCAAAGTAATCCCGTGAAACGGAGTATGAGGAATCTATCCCGGTTGTTCCGTTCCTACTGCTCTGAAAAGCATTCCAGATGGGCACTGGAAATGCACAAATTTGCGGGTTTTTTTAATTTGGTCGTTCATGAATCTACAGGCTATCATGCGGTGGAGCTCCAGGCTGAGAACTTGACTTCGATCCCGTCGGTGGTACGTAAGAAAATTCCGTACCCGGAAGATCCCGGGCAAGTACCGTATGAGCGGAAACACATTTTGGCAAAAAAGACGTTATCGTCGCGGACAGAACGACGAAAGTCGTGCAATCCGGGGCGTCCTTACCCAGCTTATCAACCTGGGGAGCTGGTTTTTTTGAAGGCAAATCCTTCCTCTTCAGTCTTAACTGCAGAAACCAAGAAAATGACCCTACATTTTGAAGGCCCGTATAAAATCAAAAAGCAAATGGGTCAAGCTACATTTATTTTAATTGATCCGCGGTCTGAGCGCGAACGAAGCTCTTTTCATGTGTCATTTCAAATCCTATTATAAAGAATAAATTTGATATTGCAAGATTTTGGATGTTTTTGTGTTAAGTTTTCTTTGTTAAGATCCAAAATATTGCCAACGGGGGGTGGTTGTAGAATGTTTCTTTAAAATCGCCTAAATACTGTAGCAAAGCAACAATTTAAGTTTGACGATAAGGGTGTTAAAGTGTGCGGTATTCACAATGTATGTTAGAGTAAGAAAAAACTGGTTTGTACGCATCTTTCACAGATAGACTTCCATTACGGCGAAAGTGTTTGTAGAGTGCGCATTTCCTAGAACCTGTGGTGTTTAATTATTATTTTCGATGTAGGTAATGTACCAAAACTTACACGTACGTAACACCACCGACATCCCAGAAGACATATTCATAAATCATCATAAAGGATAGCTTTATTATACAGGGTGATTCCAAAGTTGGTGCTTTCCTTTCACCTGCGAATAGGGCTTCAAAAAATAAGGTTTTTTTCCTTTGAGGTTTTTTCGAAATATGAACAATAACGAAGATACAGGGTGTCAAAGTTTTACTGAAACAATAAAAATTTAATGATTTTGGCCAAACCACTTGAAGTAATTAAGCAAAATTTTGTAAGTGTCAGTAGCTATGTGGAAAGGAAATTTTCTTTGAAATTTTCCAAGAAACAACAATTTTCTTGCGTTTACCAGTGGCGCGCGTACAATTTTTTTAAAACATTTTTGAAAAAATATTACCCTACTGGTTTTTTTTTCCACAAAAAATTTATTATTGAATTCCTTGTTTAATTCTAAAAATAAAACCCCTTATATTATTTTTTGCTACGACGCACCGTTTCCCAGTAAAAAAAATAAAAACCGTTTTAATGCGTGCCTAAAATTAAATGCTGTTTTAATTTAAAATGTCAAATTATTAAAACTTAGTTCAAAGGAGGCTGAAATCTTTTGTTTTTGTTTATGTCTGTTGATAAAGAATAACCTGTAGTTAAAATTAAATTTATGTTATTTTTAATTTTGTTTTTTTTCAGTAAAAGTTTGACACCCTGTATCTTCGTTATTGTTCATATTTCGAAAAAGCGTGAAAGGAAAAAAAAAACTTATTTTTTGAAGCCCTATTCGTAGGTGAAAGGAAAGCCTCAACTTTGGAATCACCCTGTATATGGATAGCAGATTTTACAGGACTTTCTGATCATAACGACGTGTCCATCCAAAAATCCTAACTAATAAAAATCAACCGTGGCCCTAGTGATGTGCAGAATGAACCCGAAAGCTTAATCCCATTACACTAAACCGGTCAAGTACCGGTGTCTGCAGTGCATTGTGGAATTGAAATAGTTGGAATTCAATGTTGTCCGTCATCAAATAATTTCCGCTGGGGATGCCGATTCTATTGAATGGGCTGGCAAAATTGATAAATTACTGTAACCCAACATTCTAAATAATAAAGCTCCATTAAATATGCCATAAACCAAACTAAACGTAAAAAGCGAATCAGGTTTAAATCAGATAGTCTAACAAGATGGTTATTCACTTTATAATGAAAAACTGCGGCAGACCTGAAGCTGCTATATAAGAGGTTACTGTGTAGTCATAGTGGCCTAAAAATATTACACTAAAGGGAAAACTAGAAGAAGTGAGTTGTTTTGGATCTGAAACATATTAGGCTGTTTTTCGGTGACGGTATTTCGATGGTACATTTTTATCTATCAGAATATCTAAAGAAGTCAGAGTCCAATTTAGAAAAATAGGTACATTGTTGAGTCGAAATAAGGCAATTATTAAGATTTTTGAGTAGGATTTTATTGTAAGAATTGGGATTTTTACTACCTCCCACTAAAAAAGACGCGAATCAAATTAGTGCAACTATGGTTTCAAGAGAAAGCGTGAGTTCTTCTACTTCTGAATTAGAGCAATTAGGCTAACTAATTCTCCACCACGAATCTTCCACCCTTATAAGAAAGGGTGGAATGATCTTCCACCCTTATAAACTTCCACCCGAATAATTCCGTCAAAAATGGAATGGTTTCAGGCATTAAAATCATACAATTTTCCGTAATTTGTCCGCCAACTTGACCAAACAATGCAATGAATTTCCGGTCTGAAATTCCACATTTTTAGAAGAAATTTATACTAATTCATCTCCTTTCATAAACCACCTCTTGGTGGCACTGGTCCAGGAACCTTACTTGTTTCGGGGCCAGATCAGAGGGCTCGGCGCGATGGAGGGGACGGTTCATTACTGTTTTTCATCACCGAACCCTCGTGCCTGCATTGACCATCAATGGCCCAATTAGGGACTGTGTCGTCTGTTCGGCATATTTCCCGAGAGACTCGGTGTGTCCACCGGTCGAACTTGAGTGTCTCGTGAGGAGGTGCACTGCAGTATTAAGATCCGCCATTGTGGACCGTATCTTCTGACAAATATCCGATATTGCTTGGGAGGAGGCCGGAGGCATGCGGCACTCGCGATGTCTCATGGGCTTCTTTCCAAGAAACAAGTCTAAGTCGCTGATGGAATTATCCAGAAAGGACCTCAGATGTGTGACAAGACTTCTCACGGGTCATTGTCAGATGAGAAGACACAAGCTAAATAGTACACACGGTCTCACACAGTGCCCGGTACTTGCGATGATCAGAAAAGAGCTTTGGGGTAAGAGTGTGATCAACCCCTAAGATATTCAAGGTACCCGGCCAAAGATGCTCTGCGGTTTTGTGAGTGCCACCGAACTGGAGGAGTACTAGCTTGTGATGGGTCAAAGTTGGCCCGGCTAGCGGCCTAAGTGTCTTCTCCGAAGGGAGCTCATCTAACAATATTCATTCATTCAAACCACATCTTCAACGATTACGGGAAACTGGACTGTAGTTGTTGTGTTCAACTGTTCATTGTGTTGTTGAGTCAAGAAATTTTGTGGTGTTATTCCTAGACCCCAAACTTGAATCCAAAAACCTCAATTTTTTTATTGAATTTGAAAGCATTTTGGATGATATTGACAGCATAGAGCAAACTTGAGGAAACTTTACTATGGACTCGCAAAAAAAAGAACCACTAGTACTTGACTACAATAAAAAAAAGGCATACGAATGTAAGCACTGTCGAAAAATCTTCAGATGTTTTCCTTTAAGAACACATATAAAAAATGCTGATTCTGTCCGGAGTGCGTTTTCAAAAAATTGTTTTTTATTCGTGCATTTTGGTATTTGTAAAATTACCCGTGACAAAATTTTTTTACTGTCAGGTTTGCTTTACAAAGAAATGTAACTGAAACATTCACTACACTGGTGGAAAACCGCATAGTTGCAAGTATTACGGAGAATGTTTTGCGTATAAAATGATGTTGAATTCTCATCTGTAAAGTCACATCTAAGACCACTTTTCTTTTTATGTCTAATTTGGTAAAATGTGTTCAGATGAGTGTTACTGGAAGTAACTAAACTGACATTTATTCCCATGTTCAGGTGTTGCAAGAAAAAACATGGTCAACCAAAATTTCAGAGTAGGATACACAGCCCGTTGAATAGCTTTGAAAAGTTTTATCAAGCTAAAACTTTTCTTAGGCTTTGATGGGTTTGTCTAACGGACGTGTCATTCAGATTAGCTCACCAATTCTTATATGCTATTGTCATACCCATGTTAGTGCCCACCCAGTAACCAGCATAGTCAGCAAGGTTAGCATAATGAGGTCGCTAACGAGTATAACCTTCGCTAACCGAACCCTGGGGTTCTCCCCCAGCGGCTCAGTGAATGCACTCAGACTTTAGTCTAGGATTCTATTCATCCCCCGCTAAGCGTTCGCCCTCCGCGCACTCTGTATGTTTTAGTACAATAAAGCGAGTTACCTATGGACCGAGTAATCTTCCCTCTGAGCTTTCCCTAAACGTGACACTATTTAGGATTGGATATACCAGAATCTTATTCAAAAATAATCTCTTATAGTAAACATATTCGTATGACGATTCCACAACTTCTTCTTTCTTCTTCATCAGCCCTTCTCCGTTTACTTCTGAATATTGGCTTCTCCGGGTCTCTTCCAATCTTGTCTTTTTTGGGATTGTCGTACCCAGCTCTTGCCGGCGACTTCTCTTATGTTATCCACCCAATGGCCTTTTGGTCTTGCATTGGATAATGTCGGTTACTTTTGTTCGTCTTCTTATGTCCTCATTTCGGATCCTGTCTGTCAACAAGATTACAAACATTGCGCGTCCCATCGCCCTCTGCGTTGTTCTCACACGGTTGCGCCGTGCTTTTTGACAGTCATTGTTTCGAGGCCGTACGTTGCCACTGGCAGTATGCACGTGTCGTAGACTTTGCGTTTCAAGTTTATTGGAATGTCGAGGTTTTTTAGGATGTGTTTTAGTTTACCAAAAGCGGCACCGGTTAGACTTACTCGTCGGGATATTTCCAGCTTTTGGTTGTCTTTTCTCAGTTTAATGGCATGACTTGTTACGTACGAAATAGAGTTTTCGTCCGTTAACTCGTTTGATTTGTGTTTTCAATGTACATGGACCTAGTTACACTAGTAGACCGATTCCGATCGCTTAAATCCTCCAATTGCACTTTGTGCATATTTTGTTGTAAATGTGGGTGCGTGACCTGATAAGTTATCAGGTGCCGTAGTCACGTGATTGGTTTCGATTTTTGTCGGGGAAGCGTCGGTTTGTGGTCGTGTTTCTTTGTGTCAGGTGCCATGTGCCTATTTAATCACCCCACTTTGTGATATCGGTCTCTTTACCACTACAGCACTCAAACTGCCGACATCTGATCTTTTTTCTGAGCGGTGTGGCGCGTGTGAATTTTTAATCCGTGATCATCTGGCCGAATTACAGGTAAATTGGTTTTATTGTTAGTTCTTTTGAATTATTTTGTATCGGCCCAATTTTCCAACACAGCATTGTGTTCGGCCCATCCGGATATTCGGAGATTTTTCCAACCGGAGATTCAGAGACTTTTCTAGCCGGAGATTCAAAGACCTTTCCGACCGGAATTCCAAGGGTTTCCTGACCAGAGATCTGAGGGTTTTCCCGAGCAAAGAGCGTTTCCATCGGGGATTGAATCAGCCTGACCGGGACTGCTTTGTCCAGAGTTTTCCGGACCAGCCCACGTGTTGGAAAAGCCGATCACCGGCCACAGAGTTTCAAAAGGTCAGAGTCGAACCACCACAATTCCTCACTTGATCACTAGTTTTATTTAATTTCATTTTATTTTATTTTTATTTTTTTTTAGTTATATTAGTTTGCTCTAAACAACTTCAACACTTGTCATCACCTCTGGTCACCTTTTTGGTTGCCGGAACAAGTGTTGAAGCTGTTTGTTCGTTTTCCCTGGTGTTCTGCTGTTTTCTGCCTTAGGTACCTGTCACCAGTCTCTGGACCCCATTTCCTACCTGGAAATCAGCGGTGGCCACTACTGACTACTGGGAAGAGGATACTGGAGGTTCCAGGACCCAAACATCGTCTTTGACAACTGGTAAGGGCAGTCAATTACAGTTTGGCACTGGGAAAACTTTTCCTGTTTTTTAAATTTCAAATTTAACTTTTTTTTTCTTTCATTTGTCTTAAATTCAACTCTCTTTTTGTTTTCAACCTTTTTTGTGGCAACTCTTGTAAATTTTGTAAATTCTGTAAATTGTAAATATTGTAGTTTGTTTGTTTTAATTTGTAATATACACGTGTACATATACAACAAGTGGTTCGTTTGATTTCCTGCAGTATATCCAAGTGTGTTCATCTATAACTAGTTATGAACTCATGCAATTAATCCACGACCTTGAGCTATCTAATTGAAAAATGTTGAAATCTCATTAACGTGAGGTTTCATCATAACAGACTAAGGTAAATGTATTTATTTTATTCCACAACTTATCGATCGAGCAAACAAAGTGATACGTTCGGAAAACGGTAAATTGACTGAAAATTAATGATAAATATTGCGACAAAAAGGATTGTTAATTAGCACTGACAAAAATTATGAAAATGTGATTTGATTAAATATAGCTAAAAACAACAACTTAGACGAACACACAAAGTCGACGGACCAATTCTCCTAGTTTCATGTTAACCCTATCTACTTCAGCAGCTTGAGGTGGTAAATTTAAAGATACGCTTAATAAATGTGAAATATTATTAAAACACTGATAATTGTAAAACCCCAAATGTATAGCTTTGTTGTAGAAAGTCACAACAATAGATCTCGTTGGTTATTGTATTTAAAAAAAACATGTTTGGTTTGCTACTTAAATTTGGGACACCCTGTATAATAACTCTTTATCTAAGAGTAAAGTAGACCTAAATATCTACTAGTTTTGTATTTAACGTTTTTTGCTAAAATCAAAATTAAAGAAGTTAAGGGGGTGGTCAAAATTCAACCAATCAAGGACGCGGCTGCGGAAACAGTTGAATATCGATACAGACATTTTACATCAATTAGGCCTAGAATTTGACGTAGAATTCAAATATCGGATAAAAAGTTGGTCATCGTATTTAAAAAAACATAAGTTTGGTTTGTTACTCAAATTTGGGACACCCTGTATAATAACTGTTTACCTAAAAATAAAGTAGACCTAAATATCTACTGGTTTTGTATTTAACGTTTTTTGCTAAAATCAAAATTAAGAAAGTTGAGGGGGTGGTCAAAATTCAATCAATCACCCTGTACACTCAGATTTGTGTGTTCCATTGCCAATCTCATCTTGGGAAAAGAAAAGGTATATGTTCTTTATGTAAAATATATGTTAAATTTTTCATGATTGCAGTAAAGAGTTTGCTTACTTCATCACCTCAAAAGATGAAGCATTATTGATTTTGTCAATATGGCTGAAGCTGAGTGTGAAAAGAAACTAAAAATATTCAGAAGTAAATATTGCAACACTAAATTATCACATTTCTTTAAGTCCCGTGGTATTAAATATCATGTGACAGTTTCGTATTCACCACAACAAAATGGCGTGCCGGAACGAATAAATAGAACCATCATGAAAAAGGTAAAATGAGGAAGAGAGAGGAAGAGAAGTTGGCTGAAATATGATGACAAAATGTGGGCTTAAGCGGCTAACACTGCTGTTTATTTGATAAATCATAGTCCTACTAAGAAATTACCAGGTAAAACTCCAGAAGAAGAGTCAAAACCAGTAGGTATACCGCTAGATAACACTATTAAATTCTCAGATGATTTGACACCAATTGATAATGGCCATATCGGGAATTTATAGGTTCACTTATGTACTGAGATGTCAGTAGAGACATGAGTTAAGTTACCCTAAAGTGCCGACTATACCAGGTGTCCAAGAGCACCCTGGACATAGGAGATTAACATGGGAAAACGGTTTTGATTTTTTTGCGCCTGTACGGTTCATTTAATGGAAAAACGCTTTAGATAAAAGTTGTAGAGCACATTTTCGGCTATCAACTCGTAATTTTTTCAATACCGTAGATTTGACCATTAAGACGAAAAACGGATCTAAAATTCGGAAATTTTAAATCTCGCGCCAAGGCGGTAGTTAAGGAAAGTTTACATCCGGTCGTGCTACCAACGTTTCAAAATCATAACAAATCGCTGTCAGTCATTCTGTTATCAAAACATTCAAAACAAGTTTGTTTAGTAATAATTTTGAGTTACTACCCACATAATGCGAAGAAAATACAAATAAATCGTAATAAAAACACTTTATCAGTAGCCACAGTCCAAAAATATGGTAAGTTGCGTTTATAACCTCATTCAATGTCTCTACTCAACTTATTTACTTTGTAGCAAAATTCTTTAAGAAAACACTGGTTTTGCTTGCAAATATTTAATGAGGACGACCGAATCACCTACATCAAGCCTTTTCATAACACTACCAAACGATTTAAAGTGATGAAAACAGTGGACAATGAAGTACAGGGACAACAACAAAGGGGCCAAATACTTCCTTCAAAAGTGGTGTGATTTAGCTTCAATGTGCTTAACTTCATGGACTATCATCAGCGAGGGTCTTCATCAGTGTTGCAACTAAAACTTAAAATGATTCAGTGTTGATATCTGACTTAAATCTCAAAATTTGATGTGCCTGTGAAATGTGAATAATCTTAAACTGGCTATAAAGCCTCTGAGAAACCCCTTCTAGGAACAGAGTATGGACTTACACAGTCAAATTATCAGTCAGGTGACAAAAGTTTTTGTATATGGGTAGGTATTGTCAAAAAACCAACTTTTCAATTGAGTTATCTACATGAGCTGTTCTATTCTAGGTTTATTAACATTATAATTGTGTCCTTTTTTCCACACACTCAATTGTTCCAAATAAAACTTTGTACACTGAACGTTTGTATTAATTATTTATTCACAGTTCAAGGTACGGTAGGTAAGGTAGTATACATTTTCTTCAAGTGAAAAGCTTAGGTACAATAGGTGGCAAAGAAAACTGGTCTTACCACATAAACAGTGATTGTTCCACAGATTGAGTGTGAGTGGGTGAACCTTTCATCATACAAGCTATGCTGAAACAACTTTGTCTTACTAACCTAATGTTTGTTTGGATAATAGTGGAGTTTCAAATTAGCAAAGGTAGGTGAAATGTAGTGATTGAAAGTCTGTAAAGAAAAACAATTTGCTTCTAATTCAATACACCATTTCACAGGACATACCTTTACTAATCAAATGTGAACTCGAGTTACACATTACTTGCAAATAAACTATTTTTGGTTAGTAGACATTTTACAAGTATCCTTGTAGGTGAATGATGTTCAAGTTAACTAATGGATCTAATTAAATATCAGTACTTTCCTTACCTTGTAGAAAGGGGGGAAAAACATTGACAATCAGTTATAAAAAATGCCTTTTTATTAACATCATACAATGTAAAACCACTTAAACACTATGGTGTGTTGATAACAATACAAAACAGAAGGATACAATAAAACTATCAGTCACATAGGTCACTAAATTTCACCACTTTTGAGGGAAGTATTTACCCTCTTTTGTGGTCCCTGTATAGTAAAGCAACTTATCTTCAAACATCTGCAGGCTAGTCCATTGTTTTTACCACTTTAAATCGTTTGGTAGTGTTATGAAGAGGCTTGAGATAGGTGATTCGGTCATCCTCATTAAATATTTGCAAGCAAAACTTTTCTTAAAGAATTTTGCTACAAAGTAAATAAGTTTAGTAGAGACATTGAATGAGGTTATAAGCGCAACTTACCAGATTTTTGGACTGTGGCTACTGATAAAGTGTTTTTATCACGATTTATTTGTATTTTCTTCGCATTATGTGGGTAGTAACTCAAAATTATTACTAAATAAACTTGTTTTGAGTGTTTTGATTACAGAATGACTGACAGCGATTTGTTATGATTTTGAAAGGTTGGTAGCACGATGGTAGTATTCCATTAAATGAACTGTACAGGCGCAAAAAAATCAAAACCATTTTCCCATGTTAATCTCCTATGTCCAGGGTGCTCTTGGACACCTGGTATATTTATAAGTGCCGACTATACATTTATAAATGCTTACCTTCTTGTTTTACTTTATATAGTTGCGCTTTCGGCTTAATTAGGGTTGGTCAGTTGAAGATAGTTGTAAGACATACTTATTTGTAACTTTTAGTAATTAAATATTTTTTTTGCAAAAGCAATCTCGGCCTTTGACTAGTTAACTGGCGCAGTCTTAGTCGATAATTTTCGGGCTCCTTATCAAATCGACGGAATCGAACTAACTGAGAAATAAAGAACTTACGTTTAAGTTTTTGTCGTGGAGCGTCACTGCAAAACCTCTTCAACAAGTAGATTGGTCCAACTTTGCCCAACTCTCGCAAGGACCAGCATTTTTGGAAGGGCCCACATTACCAACCGCCAGCCCTTATTAAGTCCATACTCGTTTTTATGTAAGTGTAATTGACCATTTGTTCATGTCTGAAGTTGATGATTTAAGAATATTTTTTGATAATTTGCGTTTATCTGCACCTTCAACTGGCTCTGCTTCTAATTGACATTTCCAAAAAGTACAAGAAATTCAAACTAATACTAATTAGATACTAAAAACTAATGAAGTCAAAATGCCTGAATTTAATACTTGAACTTTATTCCTACTTTTGATGTCAAACCTAATGATCTCTAAAGATTTCTAGCAGTTTGTCAAAGTGTGAATGATGAATTTTATAAACCTAATCGATCTAATGATTTTCAAAATATTTACCTACTAAATGGTATTATTGGTAAATTTCCGGAAATGAAAAATTAGTATTAGGAACCCAAAATGTAACATGGGATGAACTTAAACATATTGTTACGATTTTCCCGTGGGTTCACACAAAGTCAGTTTAACTCAACAATTAATAAATTTATTTACACTTTAAAACACTCCGTACAATAATTAATTCAGCTACTAAAAACACTACTACAATTCCACAATTATTCCACTATTTAACCTTTACCGCGTTCCCAAATTCACTACTCTTGCCGTCTGAAACCGCTTCTTTTATATTCGAAAACCACGTTCTAGAATGACCGCGAAACGCTTCGCGATTTGCATCGAACGTCCAAGATTCTTCCAGGTGTGGCGCTTCCTAACTGTGGCCTACTTTAACACGCGCCCGGCCAGATATTGCGGCGCATCGGTTTCATCCCAAAGCGAGCGCTCGTTCAGAAGTATCGAGCATAGTAGGCCCAAACCGTAACACTGCCCCCCTCTTAAAGCTGATCGTCCCGATCCGCTTCATCTAATCCCTGGTATTTCTTGAGTCTGTCCAGATGGACAATTTTCATCTTGCCTTTGGGGATGCGTTGGACTCTGTACGCGACGTCGTTTAACCTTTTTACCACATTGTAAGGTCCCTCCCAGCTCTTGCTCCTCCTGGGTTGAAACATCCACACAGCATCACCTTCCTTATAATTGCCACCAGTTGGTCTGTGGTCCAGTGTCATCTTCATACGGTCGTTGTTTGGTTTCATCTTCTCTCTCTCAAGTTCCCGAATTGTGATGGATCCCTTCTGTAACGAACACTGGTCACACCGTTTACACCATTCCTCAACGTCCTTTCTGAAGTTAATCCAGTAAAATCGATCTCTTATTCTAGCCAAAGTCTGGTTTACTCCAAAGTGTCCTCCTCCGCGACTGTCATGTAGTTCTCTCAGCACATTCTCTTTGCCGGAATTGGGCACTATTGTTTGGTAAACAAAGCGTTTTCCGTCTGGACTTTCCCATTTGCGAGTAATCAAGTCATCTCGCAGTCGAAGCGAATTCCATTGCAACCAGTAACCCCTTACTGTTGGTCCATATCTGGAAATCTCAAATCCGGTCTGCCAATCCGGTTTCAAATCCTTCTCCAACCATCTTCTGATTACTTCCAAATCAGAGACTGAGCGCTGTCCTTTTATTATGTCTTCCTTAGAAACGCTGCTCTTCATTCTTTTTGTAACCTCTTTATCTGTCACCTTCGCAATTTGACCAATCCTCCATCCATCATGAATTTGTCCTTTCCGGTAACTTAAGTCACTATCAAAAGCTTGACGATCCTCTACATATCGCGGTAAATGTCCTTCCGGGTTCTTCATTTCCTGCTCCTGGTTACGCCAGTTCTGCGGTGTCGGTAAACGAGACAGCTGTCTGCAATTCCAGCGGTAATGTCCTTTACGTCCACAATTATAACACGTAATGTTTCTTTTAACAGAGGAGTTCCGGTGATTTGTTCTGATGTCTTGATTTCGTCGGCACTGTGGGTTTGGAGAACAAGACCGCTGTCTGCAATTCCTTTTAATGTGTCCCGTACGTCCGCATCGATAACACTCCACTCTCGTGATCGGGCGTGATCGTTCTAACTGTGTGGACTGACCATTTCCTAATGCTGCCATTTGTTGCACTAATTGGCTGAACATTGATTTAATTTCATCTATTAATGTGGCAACATGATCGGCTGGCGGTACTCTCTCCTCTTGAATAGTCTCTGGCTTTAAATCATTGCACGCAGCTTCAACCTCTAGCGCTCGAACCAGTAATTCGCTGCTGTTGCTCCCTTTGAACATCTTCAGCCATTTCTTTACCTCCGGATCTCGAATCCCTTCTACAAAACACTGTGCCACAAGTTCTTCTTGGATTTCATCCGGGACGGCTGGGTAAGCCAGATGCACAAGGCGACGAATTCTGGTTTCAAACTCTTCTAGATTTTCACCAGTTTTCTGCTGTCTTGCCTTTAATTGCGTTTGATACACTCCTTTCCTATGTTGATCCCCATAACGTCGTTCTAATGCAGCTACTAATGCTTCATAGTTGCTTCGTTGGGCGATAGGCAGAGTCTGTAACAGCTCCAATGCAGGTCCTCGTAATGCCACTATTAGTGCTACAGCCATTTCCTCGTTACTCCATCCATTTGCATTTGCAGCGGCCTCAAATTGGAGTTGGTACGTTGCCCATGAAGTTTAACCATCGTATGTGGGAGGCTTGATCTTGTTGAGCCCGTTTCTGGTGAACACTGTAGAGCTGACTCCTCTGCTGTCAATTTTCTGCTCTAAGTCGCGTAGCTTTATCTCAACATCATTCTGAATTTTATGAATGTCCTCCCGAACATCAATCTGAATTTTATTAATGTCCTCCCGAACATCGTTTAATTTTACCTGAACATCACACTCCATCTTTTTGAGACTATGGGTTACATACTCTTGGATTTCTGTTTTGGTCCCCGCTAGAACGTTCAATATTTCTACGTTACGCTCTCTATCTTCTTGACGCATTTCCATATCTTGTTGTCTCATTCTTTCTTGTTCTTCTTTGTCTTGTTGTCGAATCCTTTCTTGTTCTTCCTTGTCATGTTCTCGAATTCTTTCTTCTTGTTGTCGAATCCTTTCTTGGTCTTCCTTGTCTTGTTGTCGAATCCTTTCTTGTTCTTAATGTCTTGTTGTCGAATCCTTTCTTGTTCTTCTTTGTTTTGTTTAAGCATTGCCATAATAGCTGCAAATTGGGCCTCCATATTTGCACTTTGACGTCTTGTTATTGGCATAAAAAAAATTTAACACACCACTGTTCCAAAAATCTCTAGTCCGGTTCTGAACACAAGTCTTTAACCCGAAGTTTAGTTCCAATTCACGTCGCACTAAAGTCTGATCGCACTTCTGACACCAATTGTTTCGATTTTCCCGTGGTTTCACACAAAGTCAGTTTAACTCAACAATTAATAAATTTATTTACACTTTAAAACACTCCGTACAATAATTAATTCAGCTACTAAAAACACTACTACAATTCCACAATTATTCCACTATTTAACCTTTACCGCTTTCCCAAATTCACTACTCTTGCCGTCTGAAACCGCTTCTTTTATATTCGAAAACCACGTTCTAGAATGACCGCGAAACGCTTCGCGATTTGCATCGAACGTCCAACATTCTTCCAGGTGGAGCGCTTCCTAACTGTGGCCTACTTTAACACGCGCCCGGCCAGATATTGCGGCGCATCGGTTTCATCCCGAAGCGAGCGCTCGTTCAGAAGTATCGAGCATAGTAGGCCCAAACCGTAACAATATTTTGAATAAAAAAAGAAGCCGGTCAAACCACACAATGTCTTAGATCCCTAGAAGGTATGCATATACCGAAAGAAGAATGTTTAACCTTCAAAAATTGGATTTCAATACCAAGCGAGACTGAAAGAGACCCTACTAAGCGCCTACTAGTATTTTGAGTTTTTGGACAAGAGGTGTGCTATTGTTGAATCGGTAGTCGCTCAAAAGACGTCACAACATGTTCCTAGATCAAGTGCCCGTTTTACTAGTACAAATGTTTCTTAACTTAAGGTAGATTCAAACCCAGAGCCGAGTCATAGTGCAAAGCTTAAGTGTCAGTTCTGCAAGTTGAATGGCCATTTTATTTCACAGTGTGACTCATTTAAGAAATCAACTCCCGATCAACGTATAACATTCCAAAGAGAAAATCATCTTTGTCGTAACTGTCTATCTTCAACACATGCTGCAGATAAATGTAATTCCTCGAAAAATTGTCTGGTCTGTAATAAAAGAGACCACACTCTGATTCACTTACAAATGACTGCTAATAGAACTAATTCAAATGCTCGTGAATTTAGTATTCGACAAAGTACTCATGTGCATTCTGACTCAACTCTTCAACCTTATCAAGATTCCAAAGCTACTCAAACCCAGATATCTTCACAGCCCACCCCATCATGCTCAGCATTGGGCTGCATAGAACGCGAGAATCTTTTGGCCACCGCCTTGGTCACACTTCTTATTGTAGTAATGCGGAAAAAATAACCGCACGAGCCTTACTAGATAATGGGAGTCAGACATCTTTTGTGACCAAGCAGTTGGTTGACAAACTGAATTGCGGTGTTCGTAAAAGAACAATGCAATTCATGACAATTTCTCATCAACTTACTAAAACTAGCTGATTAAGAAATAATATCGTCTACTCCTGAAAAATTTAGAATTCAAGTACCTTGCATTGTTTTGGACAAAATAACTTACTTGCAACTTACCTCATGTCACCTTAAATGTTAGCAAAATAAAAATTCCACAAGATATCACGCTTGCCGATCCCAAATTCTACGAAAGCAACCAGATAGACCTTTTATTGGGAATGGATGTTTATTCTGAGTTGTTATTAAGTGGATTTATGAGACTTGGAAAAAGCATGCCTTGGAACAAACTTTGCCATTGAAAAGTCTTCTAGAACATCATAAATTAAGAGGCAATTTTTCATAAACTCAAAAAAAATTTATTGCTCTTGAAAATAAACTTCACAAAAATCCAGAACTTTTCTGCCAGTATAAGAACTTTATCGACGAATATCTCTATTTGGAGCATGCAAAAGAAGTACCACTTCATCTGAAGACCCGAAAATCTGAAGTGAAATACTTTCTACCCCATCATGGCGTCATACGTGAAGAGAGTGTCACTACTAAGTTGCGCTTTGTTTTGATTTAAATTTTAACTTTGAAACAGAAACAAAAAAAAATTTGCTATCATTTTCCCGGGCATCACATCCCACTCATCCCTGTAGGACAAGGAAAATATATTTTATATTTTATATTTGCTTTGTAACAGTGCAATGTTCGAATTACTCCGAATCATATGTTCAGCGTAAATCCGAGTCATTCACATCGCACTTGACCTAAGGCAATGTATGAAAAACTTGTCTAATAAGCAAGTCTGTCCAGAAGGTCTAACAACAATGGCGTATGCGTGCCAGTCACAACAATAGCTATTTATGTAACCAGTTACGAAAAGATCGATTTCGTGTAACGAATGAATGTTTGTAGGGCGAGCGCAGCGAGGTCCTACAATTTGAATGAGTTACACAATAAGACATTTTCGAAACGTGTTGCATACATAATTTTTTCTAATTTTGACCAAAAAGCGGTAAAAACCATCTTTTAAAGTGATTTAACACAAATATTCACTTTCATAGCACCTTGTATAAACAGTGACAACGACATGTTATGATGGATGTCGCCCATATGTTTCTACGGAAATGCATAAAAACAGGGAGTGATGAAATGAACTTTTCATAACTAGTTACATAAAGTATCACTTTATGTAACTAGTTACATAAAGTAAAACGTTTTGTCACTCTAATCAGTTTTGAAAAGTGTCACTTTATATGCCAAAATTAGAAAAAATATTTTTAAGTGTACTATGCACGTATAAATCCTATCATACGATTATTCAATAAAAATTAGTAACAATAAAATAATGTTCCATAATTACTGTCATCAACAATTGAAAAGGTAAATAAATATGGATCACACCCTGGCACTCAAAACGAAAAATAAAAAATAAAAAATAAAATAACGAACCAATTTTAATTGCCATCCGGTAACTCTCGGGAGGTTCCTGGCTGGTTTGGATCATGGGCCCGTCGTATGCAAACTCCCATCTGGTTTCCTAGCAAAGAGCTGCCTCCAAAACTGGGTAGGGTCGGCTTGCAATTGGCCTAGGAATTCGCGTTCGCATTGGTTGGGCAACTGAAACCTGTTCATAGAATTTATTAGTGATCATATCTCAACCGCGAAGGTGGCTGTATGTCTCTAGTTCTTGTTCGGCATACATTGACTGGGATGGCTTTCCAATTTTCCTGACTAGTATCTAAGCCGGTTCATACGTGGAAACATCACTGATTTCAATAATGGTATCAGTATCCGTGTCTTCATCAATATCACTTCATCCTGGAGTTTCGTATTGTCTAAAATTGGATCCTTGATTGAGTCTGGTTCATTTTTGTTCTCTTCTTCACCATCCCATGTATTTTTATAGGGCTTTATGCGTTCTGCATGTATCATGTGCTCAGTCCGTCCAAAAAGTTCTTTTATTTTAAATGTAACAGGGCCCTTCTTTTCTATTATGCGGTAAGGCCCTTTCCATTTTGGTTGAAATTTAGCAGCTAAGTTCCCTTTAGGCGGAACTACAAGTTTCATGAACACTAAATCGACTAATTGAAACTCTTGCTTTAGTTTCCTGGCGTTATGCTTAGAATGTCTGCTTTCAATGCTTTTTGCTAAGTTTTCTTTTGCAAGTTCATGGGAAATTTGCATTTTCTTTAACATCTCACTGGCATAATTTTCGTCCAAGTCGTATCTTAGTACGTGATCATTAATCGTTAAATGAATTGGTAGTTCCATATCTAGACCGAACATAAGAAAGAACGGACTATCTTTGGTAGCTTCATGAGGTTGATTCCTATAAGCCATCAACGCATAAGGCAGAATCTCATCCTAGTTTTCCAAGAAATTACTAACGAAATGACTGATAGTAGTCTTCAACGTTTTATGAAATCGTTCCAAAATTCCATTGGTTGCTGGATGATAAGAGGTTGTGCGTAGCTTGTGAATTCCAAGTTATTTGCAAATATTAGTAAAGAGGTAGCCTATACATTGCTTTCCACAGTCCGGCAATAGTTCCCTGGGAGCTCCATGTCTAGTTATAATGTCTTCAACAAAGGCTTTCAGCTTTTATATCAGGTAGTGGTATGCACTCTGGGTATCTAGTCAAAAAATCAACGCAACTGAGAATGTATCTGTTTCCTGGGCGTGTTCGATTTAGAGGTCTCACTAGCTTCAAAGATGTGGTTTTTGAAGTTCAGGAGGTCCTTGAGGGTTGGTTTTTTAAATTTCGCAGGACGGACAGGATTCGACAAACCTTTGAACATCTTTTTGCATGTTTTTCCAGTAAAAATAACGTTCTTTAACATTTCCTTCGTCTTCTTTTGTCCTGGGTGAGCTGCACACAGCAACATATGCTATATTTTCAATAAATCTATATACCAGGTGTCCAAGAGCACCATGGACATAGAAGATTAACATGGGAAAACGGTTTTGATTTTTTTGCGCCTGTACGGTTGATTTGATTGAAAAATCGTATTAATAAAAGTTGTAGTACCTAAAATGTCACAAATGGCAAAGTGTGTACAAAAATGAGAAAATTTAAACTTTTGGCCTGCACTGTATAGGCGGTTGTTGAGCAACGGGTAAACAGGCCATTGTTGCTGGTACGGTGCCTTTAGTACTATAGTCAAAATTTTACCCTTTGAGAATGACGTCAAACAGGTGAAAAAACACGCATGTCTGGAATTAGATCACAAAATTTAACCTACAAATGCTTTGAAAAATGAGTGATCATGAGAGTTTCAGTTGACATCTGGAAACTGTTTCTTTTCGTACTCGAAAAAAAAAGCAGCACATTTAGAATTAGCATTTGGGTCTTCTCATTGTAGCGCAGCATTTTTATAGCTTTGATATTCGTTTAAATCAAAGTGACAGTAAATGTCAACGTTTTTAATTTGACAGGACGACAAAATTAACAACGTGCCTTTTTTGCTAAAATTGTTTATTTCATATGTTTGATATGCGATAAACAAAGAGGTAAAAAGATGACGTCATTCTCAAAAGGTAAAAATCCAACTATATTACTGATTTACACCAAGTCCTATAGGTACCCCTTCATTCGTAAGAAAGAGAGAGAGTGGAAATCAGATTAATAAAATGTTGAATCAAAATATAATCAGACCATCAAACAGCCCATGGTCAAGTCCAATTTGGGTGGTACCCAAATAGATGGATGCATCTGGGACTCAAAAATGGAGAGTAGTTGTAGACTACCGTAAGCTTAATGAAAAAACTATCGACGACAACTTTCCTTTACCAAACATAACCGATTTGTTAGACAAGCTGGAAAAATTTCATTATTTCACCCTTGATCTTGCTTCAGGGATTCACCAAATTGAAATGAATGAGGAGGACATCGCTAAGACCGCGTTTAGTACAGAAAACGGACATTTCGAATATTTGAGAGTGCCGTTCGAATTGAAAAATGCCCCCGCAACTTTTTAACGCGTAATGGATTCGATATTACGAGGTATTTAAAACGAAAAATGTTGGGTTTATCCCGTTAGTATCATCATTTTCTCCACGTCATTACAAAAACACCTTACAAATTAAAAAGCTGTATTTAAACGACTACGTGACTCAAATTTTAAGATCCAACTCGATAAAAGCCAGTTTTTACGTCGAGAAGTCGCATATTTAGGTCGTCGTTACCACCGACGGTGTCAAGTCGAACCCAGACAAGATTTCTGCAATCAAAAAGTACCTCATTCCAACTACCACCAAATAAATTAAAGGTTTCCTTAGTTTATTAGGATACTATAGTAGATTCATTAACAATTTCGCCAAAATTACTAAACCTCTCACTAAATGCTTGAAAAAAAAGCCAAAATTCCACATGATAAAGAATTTTTAGATTGCTTTGAAATTTGTAAAAATCTTTTGATAAACGAGCCAATTTTGCAGTATCCGGATTTTTCCAAGCCAACTTAACGACAGATGCGAACAATGTTGCATTAGGTGCAGTTCTAACCGCCAGGTCGTTATCTTCCAGTAGCGTACGCTTCACGTACTTTAAATGATTCCGAACAATTTTATTCCACTATAGAGAAGGAATGTCTTTGCCTAGTGAGGGCGACAAAGTATTTCCGGTCATATTTGTTTGGACGAAATTTCAACATCATATCTGATTACAAGCCATTACAGTGGTTTTTTTCACTCAAAGATCCCAGGTCAAAACTTCTACGCTGGCGCATTGAACTGGAAGAGTATGATTATTTAAGTTATGTTTACACTAACGTAAGGTTAGGCTTTTTTGGGTGCAGCATTTCAGCTTACTGTTACCAAAGATAATGTAGGACGTTATTTTTCAATGTTTTTATAAAAAAATGAAATTTATTGTTCAGACAGTATATGAGAGATGGAATGGCTCTAAATTTGGCCCCATTTTATCTTTTTTGTCAAGTTTCAATTATTTTAATCTTCTTGAAGTTCCTATTGTCAAAAATATATCCACTAATTTTGGCGCATTTTCTCATCTTTTTTTTATTCTTATTCTCTTATAGTGGTTTATGTATGTGGCTTTTTCCTCGTAATGTAAACATTTTCTTTACTAACTTACGGCGTAATTACTTAAAACTCTTCACAATTGAATATCGCTATCAAACTGATACCACTGACATTTTAAATATGGGCTTGCAGCACTATGTCTTGAGTTCGTGCAATAAGGGGTAGGGTGGTAAGAGGGGGGTCGAGCTTGGAGCCCTCAGTCGTAGTTTAAGTTTTAGAAAAGAACAAGAACTTGATGAACATGTACTGTTGCGGAGGTGCTCTTCGCCGTTAAAAGAATACAGCTATTGTGGTCAGGTCGTGTGTATAGCCAATTACGCATAATTTTTAATTACATAATCTTTACGCATAGTTTTACAATTGGTCATAAACTAACTGACGTAATCCTGGAGGAAATTATTTTCTTGCTTTATTAGAATATTAATTACTATGTGACTTGCAAAAATAGGACTTTACTTGGTCGCAGATAAAGTATAGTACGTCACACGTGTTCTAAGGCACTCATGAAATTACACTTTTTCCACTTCGTCCGTAAATAAGAATTGAAATGCGCGCGTTCCTCGGAATCGCGATTTCGGAAGAGCAATTTCGGACTTGGTGCTTGGTTTCACAAAAACAATTTTGTGGGATCCGAGTAAGAAAAATAAATTCTCAGGTGTCGTGAGGGGAAAAACTGTTCCAAGGGAATTTCGTTTTCCAATTTCTCAGCGGGGTAGAATAGACCAGTTTCAATCTGATAATGAAGAGTAGACTTGTGTTAGTAATAAGTTAATTGAGGAAAATAGTTTTGTCATAACGTTGGTGTGTAGTTACGTACGAAATAGAGTTTATTTTCAACCAGGTATGTAATAACGTTATTTCTTATGTGTAAACCAGGTGGAAAGATGAAAATTACCTGCTTTGACTTTCCACCCGGGTGGAAAGTACTCACTTTCCACCCGGGTGAATGTCAGTATGCGTTTTGTCATATCTGGGCTTACTTTTTATAGTGAAGAGACTGTGCCGCCACCTCTGCAACAGCTCGCAGATCAAGTGATGATGAGTAACATCTGCGTCTTCAGAAATCTCCATATTAAAAGCACTTTAAGAAACGTTTCAGCTCAAAATATTAAACAGAATAGCACAAATAATGACGTTGTCAAGATTGTAAACAAATCACCAGTCGTTTATTGTGGTTGAAGTCATAACTACTCGTACACCTATACTACCTTATTGTTAGAGACTATTAGCAATCAATATTTCAACTGAATGATTTATTAAAAGTTCGATGAGATTTTGATAAATGGTTGAAAATAAAATAGTATACAAACTACGGTAGAAAGTTTAATTTTTCAAAAATCAAACCCTTTCCACCTGAGTATTATATATTATTATAGATCGATTCCAATCGCTTAATAGCTCCATTTGCACTTTGTGCACATTTTGTTGTTAATGTGGGTGCGTGACCCGATAAGTTATCAGGTGCCGTAGTCACGTGATTACTTTTTTCAACTTTTGTCGGGGAAGCGTCGGTTTGTGGTTCTGTTTCTTTGCGTCAGGTGTCATGTGGCCTATTTAATCACCCCACTTTGTGATATCGGTCCCTTTACCACTACAGCACCCAAAGTGCCGACATCTGACCTAGGTTCTAATGCGTTTTTAATTTTTTTCAACCCCTCAGACGGTGAAGCATTCTATGAGATGTCCTTAGAATTGTCCAGGGACATCTTTACATCGATTTAAACACTGTCAAGTTGTGGCACTCGGACTTATAAAGTGTCCAGGACAGTCTAGGAATGCATACTAAGCCGCTTCAATTCTGTGTTTCTCCTGCAGAAGCGAGCGCATTGAGGTGCTTGTGTCGTGTTGGATACAGGGCCTCATGTAGACCCCTCTTCATTGAACATGGTATCCTCACCTTGTGCTGCATTTTCATCTTAGAGACGATTTGTCTTGTCCGTGGCAAGTTTGGGGGTCAGTTGTCCGAGGGCTCCGGCTCGGTGACTCGCAGTAGATTCGTTTTGAGGCTTCCCATTCCTCACACGGAGAAGATTAAGTCGTCGCTTATTTACGGTGGCAAGAGACTTTTCAATCACCTTCCTCTCCACGTGAGAGGCCAGCCATCTGCGCATGGATTTAGGCGTGAGGCTGAGAGGTTTTTGCTTGACGGGGCGTACTATTCTCTGGACGAATTCTACTCCAGTTCTTAAGGCGCTTGTTGTTCTGCCATAAATTGACCAAGCAGCACTGTTTGTGTTTTTGATCCTGTTTCTCCTCTCTTATACAGGGTAACTGCCTTTTTGTTTTGTTTTTATTTTAATAATTGTAAGGTGTAATTATGTGTGATTCATATTGTTATGTGTAGTGTAATAATTATGTATGTTCTTTTTTTGCTGTTTTTGTATGTGTTTTCAGGGCTATGTCAATGACTTCAAGTTTCCGACAATAAAGCTACTTTTTTGATTGATTGACTGATTGCTCTTTCAAGAAGTTTGGAAGATGTCGCAGTTTTAAATTTGACCAATCTAATTTTGGATAAATGGTATCGGTAAATGGTACATGTTAGTGAAAATTCAAGAATCACCTGATAAATTTCCGACTTTTAAGGTGGAAAATAACTGTTTTTATAAACATGTATTTTCTAAGTACAACTTGGATGGCAATGTTTTCAATTGGAAAATTGTTGTACCTACGGCTCATAGACAGGAAATTCTTGAAAAGTTTCACGATCATGAAACAGCGGTCATTTAGGCATCTCTAAACCGTTCTCTAGAGTTGCTGAACTATCTTATTGGGCAAATATGCGAGATTCTGTTTACCGTTATGTTAGAAAATGCACTATTTGCGCTGCTAGTAAATCTAGTCATTTACCGCAGGCAGGTCTTATGGGTCAATACCGAAATGTTAATTTTCCTTTACAGTTTACTAGCAAGGAGTTTAAAGATCTCATGACTAAGTATAATGTCCAGAAAATTTGGTATAACGCTAAATATCATGCACAAGTAAACCATACTGAAAGAGTCAACCAAGTGATAATCACCGCAATAAGATCGTACGTACACAGGGATTGGGATAAATATATTTTCCAAGTTGCCCAGGCTATTAGACTGGCTAAACATGAAGTTACTGGTTTCTCTCCTGCATTTCTAAACTTTGGTAGGAATCTACCTGTTGATGGTTTATTTTATGGTCTAATCAGTGATAATGCCGACAACAAAGTGGAAATTTTTGATAAAGTGCATAACCCCGATACAGTTCAGGAACTACCTAACATCTATGAGGAAGTTCGGAAACGACTTCATAAATCTTACATTCAAAGTAAACAACGTTATGATTTTCGAAAGAGAGATGTTAAGTATCATGTTGTCACAACCGGATGTGACTTTAAGTGACGAATCTGAGCATTCTGATTCTCATTCGTCTGACTCCTGAATATTGAGATTTAGTTTTTGTTAGGATTTACTCTAACTTTGTATGCAATTCCGTTGGTTTAATAGGTGTATCCGATTTAAGTCGGTCGTATGTTTTTCTAATTAATTGAATCCATAATGAGCAAGTTTGTGTTTTCTTGATATGGAGATAATTACATTTGTTACCTAACACCTTTTACAATAAGTGTCATTATTAAGGGACAGTGGCGGGTACTTATATACTCAATTGTTTAACCTTCGTAATACTGACTGGGTAATTCTGTACCCCAATTTATTTATTTTTTTTAAATACTGTAATATTATCTTTTTGTCATACAGGAAATTAAAGTTTCTTTAGGTATGCTAAAGAGAGGTATTTTGCTATATAAAGCCAGGTACGAATATTTGAAAAAAAAATCTACTATTTTTTTACAGCGGTTTTTGTAGCCTGGGGTACAAAAATACCCCAGTCAGTGCGTTGAGCCAGTCTATACTTGTCAGCGGCAAACTGCTTTCGGCGAGATTTTTCCTGTTTATTCTTGTCAAACCGCACAACAAATCGCTCGCTGTGCTTGCTCAAACTCACTTCTAGTTAGACCATTGTTGATGATGCACTTCTGCTGTAGAGTGCGGACGAAAATAATAAAATTTTTTGTGTTAGTTAGAATATTGGTGAGTTATACTATTTTTTTGTTAGTTATGTTAGTTTGAAGTTGTTGCGTTTTTAGAAAAGGAAAAATGGCCGAATGGAAACCGAAAAATCCTGCTCAACTGACGGAACAGGAGATACAAATGTATCACGACGGAAACCTCGATCTAGGGGAAGATTTACCTCTACTTGAGGAGTCACTCAGCGACGAAGAAGACTATGTGGACAAAATTGACTCCGAGCCCGACGAGATTGAAGGACAAGTTGCTGATCAAACCGACAATGAGGATTCTAGTGAAGACTCTAGTTCGATGCCTACTTTTGTTAGTAAAGATGGCACTGTTTGGTATAAACAGCCAATAAAACGTACAAAATCTTTAATGCGTAATATAATACGACACGAACTTGGAATGACCAATAGTAGCAAGAATTTTGAGAGTATGCTGGAAGTGTTCTCTCTTTTTATAACTGACGATATTATTGACATTATCGTTAACGAGACAAATAACAAAGCTATTTCGGAATATGACAAGTGGAATACGGAAAACCCAGAAAAGCAGAAAAATTGGAAACCTACTGACGACATTGAAATAAAAGCTTATATAGGGCTTCTAATTTCTCAAGGTGCCTTGAACGCTACCAAGGAGCCAATTGAAATGTTGTGGCACACAGATAAGTGTTGATGTCGTCCAATTTTTCCCGCAACAATGTCAAGAGATAGGTTCGTCGCTCTCACCAGATTCATTCGGTTTGATGACTTGAAGACAAATTAGCGCCAATTAGGTACGTTTTTGACAAATTTGTGCAACAGCTTAAAATAATGATGCATCCTGGTACTCACATGACAGTTGATGAACAGCTTCTTAGTTTTCGAGGACGTGCTCCATTTAGGGTTTATATGAAAAGTAAACCAGATAAGTACGGTCTAAAAAGTTGGGCTCTATGTGATTCTACAAACGCCTATACTCACAATCTTCAAGTGTATTTAGGAAAACAAAATAGTATTGTAGAAAAAAATCAAGGTGAAAGAGTGGTTCTTGACATGGTGAGGCATTTGTCTCAGGATTATGGGATCACCACGGATAATTTTTTTACTTCCAAATCATTGGCCGATAAACTTCTTGCTAAGAATCTGACACTTTGCGGAACTGTACGTAATAATAAAACCTTTATTCCAAAAGAATTCTTACCCACTAAAACACGTCCAACACCATCAAGTATTTATGCTTTTACCAAGGAACATACATTAGTCTCCTATGCAAAAGAAAAGAATAAAGCCGTTATCTTATTATCGACAGAACATTCTCTTGACGAAATAAGGGATGAAGACGAAAGTTGTAAGCCTGAAATAGTGCTTCACTACAACAAGACAAAAGGAGCGCCGTTGATACAGCGGATAAAATGGTAAAGGAGTACACTACTCGACGAGTAACAAACAGATGGCCTATGGTGATTTTTGGACATATTATTGATACCGCAGCGCTAAACTCTTTCACTCTTTCATTTTATGGAAAATAAATTATCCCGATTGGAAAGATTCTTATTTGGATGCCAGGCGTAAATTTCTGCTATGTCTGGGAAAGGAACTTGTAAAGAATCACATAATTAGACGATATGAAAATAAGGATAGAATACAACAACCAATCCGTGATCCATGACTGTGGTTCCTGAATGTGACCGCCAAATAAATCCAATCGCGCAGAGATCGTCTGGTCGGTGTTACATCTGCACAAGAAAAAATGACAGAAAGACCCGAAATAAATGCGAGGTATGTGCAAAGTTTGTATGTGTGGAACATAGTAAGAAAAAAGTCATTTGTACACAGTGTGAAAAGTAATCCACAGGTTATATTTTAAACTCATGACTTTTGAATTTAAACTGACGTTTTTTTGCAGTAGTAGTATACATACGTATTTTTGTTAATAAAAATGTATCTTAATAAATTAGTTGTGTAAAAAAAACATGTTTGCATGTAACCATAGAATTTGCGAGATTGAAAATACCAACCGAAAGATTTTATTTTACAAAACAAGATTGGGTGGTCACGGGACCTCTTCAAGCCACTCGGTGAATGCCCCAGGCTAACTACTCACGGAGAGTGGTGTAGGTTAACAAGCTAAATTTCAATGGCGCCACCCACTTTGCACCGTCATGTAGGGCTTGAGGAGAGCAGTAAACGAACGCTAAAGCGGGAAATCCCCAAACGCTAGACCGAATATCAGTAATGCAAAATACAAATCCTAAATAATACCACCAAGTACCCCGTTTTATGGCAAAGGCCTCTTCTTTATTTAAAAACAAAATTACCGACTGTCAAAAATCAAAAGTATTCGGTTAATGTACTGAGTGACAATTCAGAACCTAACCTTAAAATGTCAAGTTCAAAAGCACAGCAATATGCACCACATGTTGTGGATGCTATTTATAATCAAATCAGTTTACAAAAGGGGAGAGTAAATGGTTATTTTAATGATGGGCTCAAAGTTGGGTATTTGGAAATACGGAACCTTAACTACGGTACAAGTCTGGATAGGTGAGTGTTAAATTGTGTTCACAGAAGGTTGGCAAAAGAAAAAGGTAACCTTCAATCAAATATTTTAGATCAAATTAGACAAACTTGTGCTTTCAGGCAGCACTGGACCCCAACTAAATGCATTTAGTGTGAGCTTACAAACCCAAAAATCTTAGTAAGCACACTCTCACTGGTAATGGAAGATGTCAAAGTTCCTTATTACTACTATATATTGACTGCTTGTGCTCAATGGTGAATCAGAGACCAGGAAACTGTGTTTGCAGCCTGCAGAACTGCTTATGACTAGACTGACCTTATTCCCAGATTGCTAATACTCCCTGGACACTCCAGTTAATGTTGCACAGGCAGGCCTAATGCGTCAATTAATCAGGACAGATTAAACTCTCAGCAAGGACTGATTGCGAGTGTATGTGCTGGTGTTCGTTGAGTTGGTGATCGATTGTTGTAATTGTGTCAAGTGCTGATTTCCTTGTGGAGCACCGGAGGTAAAAGTGGGAAAGGAAAAAGCCTAGAAAACATGTTCTAGTTACAATGACTGTCAAGCACGCTAGGATTGACAATAGCAACCTACATTAAGTGAGTACCTATAAGCACAATTGCAACTTAAACTTACCCGAGTTGTTGATGGGCTTTTCCTGGTAATACAAAATAGGAATTTACCAAAGTCTTTTCTTTAAATCCCCAAGAAGGTATTTTAGAAACTTAATTCTATAATGTGTTAAAGACTGACGAACCTACTTTGATTTGAAGAATCCGCTCAAGCGTTAATATCCACCATGTGGAATCAAAATCCAAAAAGAAAATGGCAGTTTGCCTAAACTAGATTCTAGACCATTTTTAAATTAAGCTGCAATTGGTCAAGATAGTCACCTGTAATAAAACTATTTTACCATTGGTCATTAATTTGAACTCTAAATATGACAGAATACAAAACCACAAAATCAATACATCAATCAATACAGTCAACCGTCGCTGAACCATCATGTCAATGTCAAACCAGAGAATGTTTACATGTATTTATTTATTGAAATTAACGTTTTATGTTATTACTATCTTTAATGTTAGATTACTTTAGAAGAAGTGAAACATTTTGCTCACTTGCTCAGATAGTGTGTGAATTAGTTAAAAAAAAGGTAATTTGTGACAGCCGGCCTACTGTAAATTGCAGTAGAATAGCAAAATGTAAGTACCCCCCCCCAAAATCAAAGAAAACAAACCTTTTGCCAAAAAAAAACCCGTAACAAAACGTAATATTTGTATTTCAACAAAATTAATACTTTGTATACAATCTTCATGTCAGTTAGGGATAGACGGTGCCTTCTTATCGTTTATTTATTTTACTTATGCGGCACTGCATTCACAGCAGTTTTGTCATTTTATGGACGAAACGGTCCTTTACATTTTCGTCTCCAGTCACTTTCTTTGTGAGTCTTAGTGAACAAAGTTGTTTCTCTCCGTTCAAAACCAATAATTTTCTTTTTTTTTCCCTCTTCCTTGTAACCTCGTGTTTTTCCTTTATTTTATAGACAATTCTTCACCACGATTTACACCAACTCCCGACAGTGGGTGCGCGGGAGCGGTTTCAGAAGACTTTTAAGTATCGCTCACAATATAAAAGTAACGTGTGTAATTGCGGTGATTTAAATACATTTACATATTTTTCTGGTCGATTATGTTACATGCTACAGTAATTCCAGTGATGCGTAACTGATAGTAGAGCTGGACTGGGTTTATCGATAGATCAGTTCCTCGAAATTGTTTCCCAGTGATTTTCTGGGAGAATTTATACAAAAATTATTTTAATATCGTTTTTACATGATGATTCCTAACTAAACTAAGAAAAAACAAAACAATCTTAATCTTGAATATAGTCCAATTTGGAACAGTGATCAAAAATTGTACCTGTAGGATGATTTTAATTTTACAACTCTTGAGGATGATTCTTAAGAATTTGAGATAAAAACTCGTTGAAGACCACGTTTTCCAATAATATTATATCAAAAAGCTTATACAAAAGAGGTTTCTGAAGAAAACTCTATATCTTCTAGGCAACGAAGCAAACAACTGCTAGAAAATACTTGAAATAGCCTGAAAATTTCAAACAAGATATTTGGTACGTAAAAACTACACATTTCAAACAGTTGTCTATTCAGAAAGTGTCAAATAGTCTGAAAATTTAAATTCTTAAAATAGTAATCTAAAAATGTTGGTTGGAACCAAAAAACGTGTCAGTTGACAAAAAAAAGTCGAAATTTAAGCTTGACTAGTCTGACAATTTAAGAAATAAATTTAGACTTGATTACAAGGTTATACAGGGTGTCACAAATAACCTGGTTGATTGTACCTTCAGGCTTTAAACCTTCTAGATCAAATTAAGTATCTACATCTGTCTGTATACAAACGAAATTCTCAAAAACCACCCCTTAGTGGATTTGCATGGAGGGGTAGTTTCGATAACACCGACAACCAACCATCAATAACCGATAGACGAAATTGCATTACCAGCATCCCAGAGTGGCAAAGCACCGCCCATTTCTGGGACTCCCCCACCCTTCTACACGGTACCGCCCTACCCCCGCCAGCCCCTCTCGGTGCAGTCTTGGCATCTTTCACGAAATCCCACACCTGACTCACTGAAGGCTCGATCTGTGGTAGTACCGCACCGCACGGCAGTACTTTAACTTTGAAACCCAATTCAGTACGAGAATACTGTGACGTATGCGGTACTTGTTTGGCGTCAGTTCGGGGGTGACTCTGCACGCTGTTGACACAGTGTTGTGAGGTGATTTTGAGTGCTAGTAGGATGCAATCAGTGAACGAGATTAATAAAGTGAAGAGTTGTCATCATTATTCCACAGACGGATTTAAGGTTTGTATTTTAGTTTTTACACTAGTTAGGTTGAGTCTGGTACTGTCTCAGTTCAGTTAAGTTAAACTACCCTCAACTGCTTAAGTAGGTTAGCAGTTTTTCACTCAATTACTGCCTGTTTGTGAGTTAATGAGGTTTGAATGTGACAGATCCGGTGATGACAGTATAAACTAAACTCACGCATCGCCGCCCTATAGGTCATGGGCTGCATGGGGCGCCCGTAGGGATGGTGAAAGGGGTAAAACCAGTTCCCGACCACCCACCCAGCATCACAGCAATCCGTGGGTGTCCCCTGAGCCGTCGAGGCCTGCGACGCCCCCGGCCCAAGAGCAGGAACCTACAAAAGCGGGAGACAGGGCTGCAACCACTGCGACACAGCCCGCTGCTGAGGAGGCCCCTTCTCCTAAGCATGGAGCCACAATATTCATCAGTGGGTCCAATTGCACAGTTAATTTTAATTATTATTGATTTTTTTTATTTTTTATTTTTTTTTTCCGTTCTTTTTTAAACAAAATTTTTCAATCACAATAAAATCTTTGGTGTGTAAAGTTGTTTCTTTTGTGTGTCCTTTCCCATCTTTTTTTGTTCTATAAAGGCGTGCATTCTGGGGCCAGGGATCATAATAAAGTGATTTTAAGTATTACGTGTTGCATTTTTTGGCTAGGACAGAGTGTTCCTAAAATGTGTGAAAAGATGCTACTCCAATGTTCTTGACGCATATGACGATATAACCCAACTTACCTTAGTCAAAAAGTTGATATTGTCGGAGATACAGAGTATCTCAAAAATACAATTTAGATTTTTGTAAATAGTTGGCTAGTGTTAGTGGAACTATTATTTGTTGTTAATTCCCTAACTTAAGTCGGAGACTGTACAGAAGGGAATTTTTTGAAATGCCCACAGTTGAGGATTTATTGGCTGAGCTCACAGATGCAAAAGGGCTTAGCATGACACAAACATGGAATTCTATTAAATACCATTAGATGAGGAGAGTAGTAAGTTGTGTACTTTCTCAACCCCATTTGGTAGATATAACTTTAAAAGATTACCGTTTAGGATAAGTTCAGCACCAGAAATTTTTTATATAAATTTTAAACAAATCCTTGAAAATATACCTAGTAATATTTGTTACATTGATGATTTACTGGTTTTTGGAAAAGACCAAGAGTCTCAAGACAAAATTTTAAAGACAGTTTTATAAAAAGCCCAGATGTCAGGAGTCAAATTTATCAAAAGTAAATGTCACTTTAATGTAAAAGAATCAATATGTATTGGTCAATATTATATCTAGTACAGGGGTTAAGGTAGATCCAACCAAGGTAAACAGTATTCTAAACTTAAAAATTCCAAAAAATAAAAAAGATATGGAAAAATTGTTAGGTTTGGTAACTTATATTTCTAAGTTCATTTCAGGTCTTTGAGAAAAAACTACCTTACTAAGGCAGTTTATTAAGGACTGTGAATACTATTAGGATTCAAATCATACTTTAGCTTTTAATAATATTAAAAGACTGTTAACCACTACTCCAGTACTAAAATATTTTAATCCTAAAAAACCCATAGTAATATCTGTGTCTCCGACAGGACAATTTACAGTTCAAGAGCACTTTCTGAAACTGAGAAAGGGTATGCCCAAATAGAAAAAGAATTGGCGGCTGTTGTTTTTGGGTGTACCAGATTTCATCAATATATCTTTGGAAAACGTATCATAGTCGAAAGTGATCATAAACCCTTCACATCAATTTACAATAAACTCTTAGTTAATTGTCCATTAAGATCACAACAAATAAACTTCAGGTTTATGATATTGAAATTGTCTATAAAAAAAGGTCAGAATTAATACATGCAGGCTATTTGTCTCGAAACTATTTGAAATAAAGTAATGAAATGGACAATACAATTTCTAAAGATATTGAAACAAAAATTTCAAGAAGTAACCCTTAAAGATAAAACATTACTTAATCTTTTGAAAGTAGTGAAAAGGAATGGCCAGAAAATAAACATTTATTAAGCGATGATATTCAGCAGTATTGTCCATATAGGGACGAAATTGTTAGTATAAATGATGTTTGTTTTATTTAAAGGTAAAAAGGTTATTGTTTCTAACTCACTCAGAAGTGAGGAACTTAGGAAAACTTAGGAATATCAAAGTGCCAACTTTATTTTGGTCAAAAAATAATAAATATCTCGAGTTTTTTTATATTGACACTATTCTTTCTACTTATTATTAAATATCTGGGTAACCCAATAAGGTGTCTTCTTGGTTTTTAAAATTTTACATTTCAAAATTCAAAGTTGCTATATAGACAACCTACTGCCAAATTTTAGAATTGCTCCTATTCGACGTAACATCCCCATGACTTGATTAGATTACTTCAACAGAAGAAAAAAAACCTGCTTGTTGCACTGGTGCTACGAAACCCAATTAAAAGGGGACCCGATCAGAAGGATGACGTGGAATGTAAAAAAAGTGATAGAAATATTTTGTATGTCCTGGATCTGGTATCGTGGTTGTCGCATTATGTCACATACGCGTACCAAATTGCGCAAATTCTTTTTCCTCTTGTGCCCTGTGCTTAGCCGCACGTTGGTGATTGTCTGTACTCTTCATACAATGTGCCGAGTGCCGTTCTCGGCTCTTCGAAATATGGTTACTGCGTCGCTGATGTTCGTATGTTTCTTAGCCAGGAGTTTTGCTTTCTTCGTGGACCTCGATGCCTCTATATTTTTCTTTGTAGATTTAGTGTAGGAATGTGATATTGGCCTCCTCTAAGGATAAGGCCGAGGTAGGAAACTTTTCTTTCTTTAACCATGTTAAGTATTTCTAGTTCGTAGACTGCAGTTCTTAAAATTTCTTCATTCGTGGCATTTGCGGTAAACGGCACGCGCAAAGGTATCCGGCGGGTTCACATTTCAAACGCCTCGATGCGGTTCAGGGTTACAGCTTTGAGAGACCACGTTTCTGCGCCGTATAGTAAGATGGGCCATATGTAACACTTTACTACCCGTAGTCTAAGTGCTAGCGGCAGACTGCAATCTAATAGGAAGTTTTTAAGTTTGAAAAATATTGTTTTTGCATAGTTCCTTCTAAGTTTAAGCGCGACTACAACCGGACAAAGAACACCGAACAGGTGGAGGTTGGTAAGGCATAAATAAATTCGGTAAGTAAGTTTGATAGATATTAATGACTGATTGCTGGTCTTTGTTCACTCCCAATGCCAACTTCTGCATAGTTACTCAGTTCGCCATGCGTAGATTGACATTAAAAGGAATGACACTTTCCCTAATACACATTACCGACATTGAATACGAACTCTTCGGTCAAATACTGTGGAGCTGACAAAAGAATAAATAACCCACATAATAAATGCTGCATATGGCAATACAGTACAAGAACTGTAATAGAAAATAAAACTATACACAACTCAGCCGACCATCTTTAGTTTATTAATAAAATAAATAAGAATTCCATGCTATGAAATTCCATACATTTATTTATTTTTTAGCAGATGCATTGAACCTTTTTCAAGGCAAAAGTATTTTTGGTACCTATACTTGGTATAGATCACAATTGCTAATTCGGGTTGCCGACAGAAGTACTTGCAGGATTGTTGATGTTGGTGACATTTGACCTCGTGACGATCCTTTCGCGGTTCTAAGCGCGTCAAACATTTCTAGTAAGGTTGTTATGCGTCATGATCCACATTTGAAAATTGTTTACACAGCAACTTGTGCCTGAAATAAAAACTAGTTTACCATCAATTCTCAGCCAACGTAAATGTAATTTGTGAAAGAACAGAATATGTATATTTATTAAAGTGTCTCAATATATAAAATTTGATAGTCTTACAAAACTTTTTTTGACCTGTTTTTGCAATAGATATGGTAACCAAAAGATCGATGGCCACGCACATACATCATCAGTTTTAAATAAACCTCAACTCTGGTATTAAACAAATTAAAGCATTTCAGCCATGTGAAAATAGATATAATAATTTTTGAGCTGGTGTTGAGCGCTTTTGCTTAAGGAAACACTGAATAAGTTCAAATACAGAAAAAAAAATCATAAAAATATGATGTAGAGTTATATTCTGCTGGACAAACGCTTGAATTAATCTAATCATTGCATACCTTGGTTATAAATTCTACTTTTCATAATAATGTTTGAGGTAGATTGGTTTTAACCACGGTGTAAGTTCTAGTCTAGTGCGTTGCAAAGAAAGAGAACTAACCTGCCGCTATCTAGTTGGTGAACACAGAATTGCTTGCCGCTGCAAAATCCCTAAATTCTAGTAGGTTTTAAGTAGTTTCTTTTTATCGAGGTTTTTCAACGAGGTAGCTTAAAATCACTTTCAGCGGTAAAAACCGGGATTTCATCGATGTGAATAACAGTTTATTCAATAGTAAAGTGATCTGATTGGATGGAAATGCCACGTTAAATTGTGAATAATACCCATTACACGCGAGGCACGGTGGTAAATCTGGGAATCTATTTGGACATAAATGATTTTTTTTTCTACAGAACTAAACATTTTTATTATCTACAGTTAAGTAGTTAAATACGTTTTTTTTTTTTTAAATTGGTGGTGTATAACTTCAAGCATATGTTACTGAAGTATTGAAAAGGTGTAAGGACTTTAAGCTTCACAATTTATTACAGATGAATCGGATGACAAATTTCCAGTTTAAATTTTGTTCTCATCCGGTGGTTAATTAATTGATTGTTACTTTGAGAGTTATTAAAAAATACAGTGAATACCACACTTTGTAAATAGCGTCTTATTTCCTAGAGATATTATTGTGCATATTTGACATTTTGTATGGTTTACTTGTATTTTGTATTGTTCGTTTGCTTGAAATAAATTTGTATGGAGCCACGTGAAAAATACTTTATTTTTTACCACAAAACCGTAAAATTTAGATGATTAATAGCTATTTATATAACCAGTTACGAAAAGTGCGATTTTGTGTAAGGAATGAATGTTTGCAGGGCGAGCAAAGCGAGTTCCTGCAATTTGAATGAGTTACACAATTAGACATTTTCGAAACGTGTTTTATACATGATTTTTTCTAATTTTGGATGGTAAATAGTTAAAAGTGGTACAAACTAAATTATAGTTTTACATCCAACATCTATTCCTACCTCCCAATCCCCCACCAGTTGTTCCAAATGAAATATCCATGGTGACTTGTGCGTGTATTATTAATATATCAAAATTTTGCCAGGTCAAATATTGTTTATGCTGTAAACAAACATTGCGAGAAATTTTGCGACAGATATTTAATGGTGCGATAATTTAACTGAAAAATGAACTTAGATTCAGAATTACCGAGTGATATCGAAGAGGCTGCAAGAAAAGTTGTGCTGACTCTCATTCCCGAAAAATCTAAGTCGCTGTACAATACAGCTTACGAAAAATTTGAAATATGGCTTAAATCAAAAAAGGTAAAACACATAAATGAAAAAGTTATGCTTGCTTACTTCGAGGAAAAGAGGTATCTTAAATCTTCAACATTATGGTCATTTTATTCAATGTTGAGAGCGGAGCTGTCTCTGAAGAAAGGCAAAGACATTAAAGGTTATTACAGTTTGATTGCGTATTTAAAAAGATGCAGCGATGGGTATAAGGCGAAGAAATCTAATGTGTTTACTAGAGAAAACATGTCGGAGTTTTTAAAAAAGGCAGATGATTCCAAGTGACTGTTAGCTAAGGTAGGCCTAAACTATTACACAAAATTTCGATATAATCACTTAGATTATTATTTTCATATTTCAGGTGGTCCTTATTGTAGGTGTAGCAGGCGCCTGTCGAAAGGAGGAATTAACGTTTCTTCGGAATGAAGATGTAATAGATGCACGCATTTTCGAGTTAACATTCCAATCACAAAAACAAAAACATCACGTGAATTTGTCATAACGGAAGGAGGTATTGAGGGAATCAGTTTTGTAGATATACTAAGAAGATACATAAATATGCGACCAAAAAATTTGAAGCACAACAGATTTTTTATTAACTACCTACATGGTAAATGCAGTATACAACCAGTAGGTATTAATAGTATTGGCCAGTTAACAAAGAAAATTGCTGAATTACTTGGTTTAAAAAATTCAGGATTATTCACTGGACATTGCTTTCGAAGGTCGTCTGCTACCTTTCTTGCAGACTCTGGAGCCAATTTGTTGAAAATAAAACAACATGGGGGATGGAAATCGAACTCTGTTGCCGAGGGATATATTGAAAACTCGATTGAAAACAAAAAAAGCATTTCTGCTAGCATTCTTGGTGAAACAAGCAGTGCCAAATCACTTGCTGTAACAACAAATTCAAGCAACAGCAAGACAAATTCGGGCATCAACTTGTCGAACTGTACAAATTGTGTAATTAATATTTACAATAATTGATTTTTTAAATTGTTATGTTCCTTTTGATATTAGATTGTACTTATTTTTTACTTTCACAGAAAAGCTAATAAATTGTCCTATTCATTTATTAACTAGTTAAGAAATGGCCATTTCATCACTAGTTACAAAAAGTGCTACTTTTCATAACTAGTTACGAAAAGTAGGACGTTACGTCACTGTTGTCAGTTTCGAAAAGTGCCAATTTATATGTCAAAATTAGAAAAAAAAAATATGGAAGAATGCAATCTGTAACACGCGACAGGTTACAAAACGTCATTGAACATTTTTATTATAATTCAAGAACATTTTTAGCATTTAATCAAATAAAAAATTGATCATTACGTGAAATTGTAGTTTCCTTTAATGATTAGTAGCTGCCAAACTGTACAAGTTAACCATACAACATGTTTCATGAAATGTGATCAGAATGAGAGACCGAATCAGAAAATGTCTTTGAAACATAGTCATTCCATAAGAAAAAACTTAACATCAATTCATTGCCATCTTGTGACTTACCCTGTAAATTCATTAATCACATAACGGTAAAACGTTTAAAACGCGTAAATTTTTAAATACAATGTTTTTCAAATTGTAGAATATTTTTCGAAATAATTAAGGCTTGCCGGTTATTTTACACACATTTTTTAACCAAAAGACATTTTTTTCGAAGTAAACTACAAATTCCGACATTTCAGACTCAGCTTTCCGATTTATATGTATTCAAACGCAGTTTTAAGTTATGTGGGATATAACTAAACTACGAGAAATGTAATATGAAATAAAGGAAATCTAAACTAAACTTACTATCAATGCAAATAAACTCAATTTAGTCCTAATATGGTAAATTCTCCAATATTGTCCCGTTCGCTTGTCGATAGGTCTCGAAATTTTTAGCAAACTGATTTAGATAATTTTTTTAAGTTATTTTGGATGTTTGATGAAAACGACATCGATTAAGTACTATTTGCATGTCAATGCTACCTTAAAAATTGATTTTTATTTATTTTTTTTTTAATATAAAACAAAGTTTTTCTTAACATGTTATATAGGGTAATTCACGTTGATGGTAGATTAAAAGTATCTAGAGACCGACTCAATATTTTTTGTTGAAATTTGGCGTGTAGCTTAGGTTAGGTCCAAACTCTCTATCTAAAATATTTTGAACTTTGCGGCGTTGCCAGATCATTCGGAAAGAATATCAACTTTTGATTCTCAAATGGGGCACCCTGTTTCTAATCTCATTTTTGAGTTCCTCGCATGAAGACTAGTAATGAATGTTAATGTTTTGTGGTTTACGATCCTCGGTTGAACGGTTGATGTTAGGTTTCGGGAGTTGGATCATCAATGTCTTGAAATCAAACTTCACAGAGTAGCAACGTTGGCTACACTGGAAAGTTTGATTTCAAGACATTGATGGTGGATTTGTCAGCAAAACGGTAGTCTAAACATTAATTAAATTCTCAAGTTCTGAAAGGTTTGCTTATGTGACCTTTTGTCTTCAGTCAGACAATACCACATGGTTGAAACGCCCAGAGACTAAAAATGACAAAACCTACAGGGTGGTCAATATTTACCTTTGTCGGACAGATAGAAAAACTACCAGAAGTTCGTTGTTTAAATGGATACACCAATGTATTATGGTTTGTAATAAAAGAACATTAAATTTACAACAAATCTATGTATACTCTTATACATACCGTTGCTGATTTATTAAGAGTTTTTCCTTAAAGTGCGTATAAAATCGTGATCCATACTAATCTGAATACGGACACCTGCGTGTGCTCAGTTTAAACCAGGTTGAATTTGACAAATATCTGTCAGAACATGTCGTTATAGAAACGACAACTAGCCATTAAGCCCAAGCAGGTGTGCCTATTCAGAGCAGTATGGATTACGATTGTATGCGCCTTTTAAGGAAAAACTGTTAGTAAGTCTGAAACGGTTCGAGTAAGGTGTAAGGAAGTGTATACATGGATTTGTTCTAAATTTAATGTTCTTTTAATACAAACCATAAAACACCGATGGATCCATTTAAAAAAACGAACTTTTGCCAGTTTTCCTATCTGTCCGACTAAAAGGTAAATATTGACCACCCTGTAGGTTTTTTTCATTTTCTCTCTCTGGGGATTTCTACCATGTAGTATTGTCTAACTGAGGACAAAAGGTCATATAAGCAAAAATTTCAGGACTTGAAAATCTAATTATTGTTTAGACTACCGTTTTGCTGACAAATCCACAATTTTTATGAAATATCTAAGAAACGTTGCAAGATAGGTATAAGTATTAATATTAATTACTAGCCGTCTTAGGAGGAATTCAAAAATGAGATTAGAAACAGGGTGTTCCATTTGAAAATCAAAAGTTGGTGTTCTTTCCGACTGATCTGGCAACATCGCAAAGTCAAAAATATTTTGGAAAGAAAGTTTGAACTCAGCCTAGGCTACACTCAAAAAATGTGGAGTCGTTTTCTAGATACTACTAATATACCATCACCGTGAATCACCCTGCATACTTTCAAAGCATAAAACGTGCTGTTTTGAACTAGATGAAAACAAAATTTTGTTCATAGGAAAAAATAAGATGATGATAATATCTTAAAACCGAAACGTGGGAATTTAAATCCAAATACTCCAAAGAAAAATAGTCCTTAAAAAGTTGCTCTAACAATGTTTAAGCTAAATTTTTAAAATTTTTCAAATTAGCCTAAACATTGCAACACAGCCCTTTTTTGAAAATGCTTTATATGATTTTTCGAAAATAACTCAAGAACAAAACAGATATTGAATGGTGTTGGTGGCAAATGGTGTTAATTTGCTCATTAAATGCAATAAAATATTTCCCATTATAAAATTGGTTCATTCTTCTCGTTACCAAATTATTGAAATCATAGCTACTATGTAACAAACTGGCGGCATATCTAATGAAATCTGTCAATTAAAACTAAAAAAGGTTATATTACAGAAATGACAGTATATTTCTATTCGGGATATAGTTCACAAAATACGTTTCGTGTATGTAAAATTTTAGAAACTCTTGCCTTGTTGCCCTAAAGAATTATAATTATATTTGATAAAAAAATCATATCAAGTTTAAAATGGACTGAACTCATTAGTAGGTATGCCCAAAAATTTTGTAATAAACATACAGGAAACATTAAAAATTAATATATTTTGTTGCAAACTGCTGCAACTGATGATATAAAAATATGCAGGATACAAAGTATACATAAAATATTTAAAAATATTATATTGTATAAAGTCACACTTTTTTAGTTCAGGTTAAAGCTGTTAAATGATTCGTTAAAGAAATACAATGTTAAAGTTTTCATTTTCTTATAGTTGTAGCCCCTCAAATTGTTTTCTAGTGAGCCTATAATGTTTTTTTCTTAAAAATTCTAAATTCTTATTCGGTGTAGAAACCTTTTTGTATCATTTATTGCTTCCGTATTTGTAACCGTTTTCAAACAATTTTTTTTAAATTTTTTCATTTTCAGAAAAAAACATCTGAATTTTATAATGCAAATTGGTAGAATTTGGGGTGGTTTTTCTGATAAATTTGTAACTAACTTGTAACTGTGACAGGAACGGATAAAATTAAAGAGGAAAAAAAGTTTCTAAAGTAAATGTTTGTAAACCCCAAACCCCAAAAAAAGAACACCCTGTAGAGTTTAGCAAAATGTTGTCTTTTCCAATGATGCATGGCATTAAAGAATACATATAGTTCAAATTTGAGCTAAATGTCTCAAAAACCGTAAGAACCATAAGGAAAAAACTAAAATAAAAATAAAACTTTAACACCCTGTATTTCTTTAACAAAGCATCTTTGGAATACAATACGTTTTTTAAGGCGCAACATAGGATTTTACGTGTTAAATTTTTAAGCCCATGTTATTTTGGAACTGCAGGTCTAAAACTTGACGGGTGTGTCTTTAGTACCCTGAAGCTTAAGTAAGTTTACCAATTTGGTCTAAAAGTGATTAAAAATTGGCAAAAAAATCTTTTTTTTTTTTGAAAAGATTTTATCGTTTTATACTCCCTGTATGCATTGTTGTTCTTTGTTGTTTTTGATATCGGCAGGCGGCAGGGCAGGTAGTAGGTAGAGTGACATATTTTGACTGCATCATGGCCCGACATCTTTTGAACGTCAAAAGGGCATTTTATGATTGTTTGGAATACTGTTTGGCTTCAAACGGTGGTCACTTGGAACAATTCACTTATAAAAATACTTCTTTTGTTTTTAACTTTCTTGATATAAAGTTAATGATCACCCTATTTTACTTTCTACGCCAAATTTTACCTGCTACCTGCCGTGCCAGTATCAAAAACAACAAAGGACAACAATGCATACAGGGAGTATGACTAAGATAGAGTATGATAAAACCTTTTCAAAAAAAGATGATTTTTTGCAAGTTTTTAATCACATTTTAGGCCGAATTGGTAAACTTACTTAAGCTTTAGGGTACGAAACAGCCACCCGTCAAGTTTAATACTTGTAGTTCCTAAATAACATGGTCTAACATGTGCTTAAAAATGTAACCCGTAAAATCCTATGTGGCGCGTTAAAAAAAACGCACTGTATAGCAAACTATAGTTATTTTTAGACGTAGAATACGCAGTTTAAGTTTGCGTATTAAAGCCTGAAACACCCTGTATATATAATAAAGAACTAATTAGTTAAAAAGAACAAAAAAATAATTTTTTTAAGCTTTGAATTTCTTTGACCAATTATTTGTTATATTTCGTTATGTTTTCTTGGTTTTTGGTCAACTTTTCAGACCAATTCACTAATGAAACAGCATTCAAGTCAAAAATGTATTCTTTAATGTGAACGTTTCGGACTCTATTTAAATTAAATACTTTTCCAACACACTATTACGGGTGAACAATAGCTAAAAGGTTCTACATTTCAATAAAAAAACAATAAAAGGTTTTTTAGACTTACCTATCGACAAAAACAAAAAGCAGCACACAAAAACACATAAAAGTGACAACAAAATTTTGACCATATTTTTTTTATAATAATTTATGTTGGGTTATATTATAAACATTTCGGCCATACTGTCAGTAGACTTGAAAATAAGCAGGCCCAAACTGAACAGTCTATTTGTTGGAACCAAAATTTGTTTATATTAACAACATTCCTCAGATAAAACCTGAAACGGTCTGTCTACCCTTCCACATTAGCATCAATTAGCTAAAATTTTAAATGTCAATAATCCACTATCCGATAGTACCATCAAAAAATAAGTTCACATACACTAGGACATTTTGCTGAAAACGCTTCCTAAAAATTTAGTTTAAAAAATCGCGTTTTTGCTGTAACTGTCAGACCGTTGAAACAATTTTTATTAAAATTTGTACACGTACTTAAGAAATAAATGCTCTTTATGTGATTTGAATGACGTTTTGTCAAACTTGTTAAGTGGAGTAGATACAGGGAGATTAATTTTCCCACTCTATTTTCTACGATGACTGAATATTTCACTAAAATTACAGTTTTTTAGTAAGAGAGATGATGTATCTGCTGTAAAATTTTGATCCAAAATTCCTTTTGTCTCAAAATTATGACAAAAAAACACGATTTTTGAAGCTGAACTTTGAAAAAATGTATCTTCCCGGTAACGAGTTTTTTTAAAAAATGACAACATGCATATCTGCTTATTTTTTGAAGGACGAACCACTGACAGTTCATTGATTATAAAATAAACTATCCAATTTTTTCCAGCCCAGATATCATTTTTTTAGGTTTTAAAACGTAATAACTCAGTTATCTCGTAGACGAAGTTTTAAATTAGAATGTTACAAGAAATACTTCATTTTTCAAATTGAACCATAAATTTAAAAATTAGTGTAATTTTTAAAAAAATGTCCAGTGACAGTAGAAAATAAGGCGGGAAATCAAAATCATTTCCCTGTATCTACGCATCTGAATAATTTTGATAAACGTCATTAACATCACATAATGAGTATTAATTTCAGTAGTGTTTGTTCCAAATTTGATCAAAATTGCTCCAACGGTCTGACAGCTATGACCAAAAAACTTTTTTAAACTGAAATTTTGTATCTTTCTTAGGAAGCATTTTTTACAAAAATTACATAATTTATGTCAACATATTTTTTTGATGGGCTATCGAATGGTGAATTGTTGACATTTAAAACTGGACCACCCTGTATAAAACGAACAACAAAAAACGAAGATATTAAAAAAACAGCTACAAATTATTCTCGAGAAATATATGCTGCTCTCACAAGTAAATCTGAGGTTGAAGCATTATTTGGTTTGCTGTACATACATGTCAAGTCGCTTGCATGTAAGAGAATTATATAGTACGCAAGGAACGGCCGTAGAACTTTTTACTCGCCTGGTAATATCAGTAAACAGATTCTAGATCATTCTTCAACATCTGAGGATTGATAATGCTGAAACCAGGAATGACAGAAAGAAATATACAACCTATTAGAGATGTACTGGATGCATGTGTAAAGTATTTCTTTGAACGACACACTATCCAGGGTTTCGGTAATAAAACATCGAAGGTGTTAATGCATCCAGTTACTTTATTCGACTCCTCTTTTATTTGTTACTTCGATACGCTTAAGCCAATCTAGGTCGGCACAAATCGAATAGTCATCACAATCGTTGTTACAATTAAGTAAGACATGCTGATATTACTTAATTGGTATTCATAACATTTAACTAGGTTGCTCTTGCGTTAGGTGTATATTTATAATAACACATGCAGGTGACCTGCTTAGCAAATTTGGCCTGCTTACTCTACATTGTCGCAAACTACAAAAATGCGTACTCACACTTTCACTACGTTACGGTGGATGAAAAATTAGAGGCTTTTAGAGGACGATGCTCATTTAGGCAATATATTCCCAACAAACCAAACAAATGTAGAACAAAGATATTTGCTTTAGTAGACTCTAAATGTTATTTAACCTCTAATTTGGAAGTTCATGTCGGGAAGCAGCCGGATGGGCCTATGCGGTAATTAATTCTGTAACCGCCGTAATGCAAAGACTATGTGAGTTTTTAAAGGGGACAAGACGAAATATTACTACTGACAACTGGTTTACCAGAATGGAATTATTAGATTCACTATATTCCAATAAACTAACGTTGATAGATACAATTCGCAAAAACAAAAGAGAACTTCCAGAAGAATTTACTCGTCCTGACAAAAAACGCCCAGTAAAATTTTGTATGTTTGGTTTCCAAACCAAATTAGCAGATAAAAATGTTTTACTTGTGTCCAGCCTGCATCATGATAGCAATATAGATCAAAGTACGGGAAAACTAGAAATAATTATGAACTACAATAACACAAAAGGAGGAGTCGACACAGTAGACAAACTGTGCGCAGCCTAAGACTGTGCAAGAAATACAAAAAGATGGCCTATGGTTGTGTTTTATTTACTTTTAAATATTGCTGGTATCAATACAATGGTAATTCACAAATGTAACAGTCCAAACTCTATCAGAAGAAGGGAATTTCTTCGAAACCTAGATTTGCAGCTAGTCAATAATCATCTCCATCAAAGGGCCAAGTTTAGTTGCTGGCCGCAGGTACTTACATTACAAATAAAGGAAATTATCGACTATGAAAGGCCCACACAACAAGCAACAACTACAGACACTGTTCCAAAAAGAGACCGTTGCGAGACCAGTTAGTTACTGGGACCGAAAAAAGAACAGACCAACTAAATATAGTTGCACAGATTGTGAAAAATATATGTGTTTAGATGTATAGAGAATTGAGCAGAGAAAGAGAAAAATTGAGCTCCTGAAGATGGCCATTTATATGTCCAAAACTAGTAGAGCAGGCCTTACCCTTTGAAGGTCGAAATAAAGTATTGTGGAGACGACTGCATGTCATTCCCTTCCTTTTGTGTAGAGAATGTTTGAACTGTTCTGAGTAATTGAAAATAAATGATAATGCTTATGTGAGCTCTAATAATATTTTTATAAAATACTTTTTAAAAACTGTTATTATTTAAGTTGCGGACTGGCAGTCCGCTGAGTGTAAATGTGTAAAAATAGTAGCGCGTGTTAATTTTATGGTTTGAAAGGTCTTTAAGAACACGCCCGCGCTGCGGTTATAGGTATCGATCCACAAGGAGATGCAAAAGGCGTATAAGTAGATGCAGACCTGGAATTAAGACGAAAAGCCCATTTTTAAACTTTTTGCGGGTTTTTCGGAGCAAACAGTGCGAATGGCCTCAACCGAATATTGCCATCGAACGAGGAAATGCTGGTAAGGCCTTTTTCTAACAACGTATTTTAACGAGTCCTTAACAAAGTTGGAGTTTAAGTCTCAAATGTCAGACCAACATCGCGCAAATCTTTTTAAACAGGCTTGTAGCATGCGAACAAAAGACAAGGTAGGCCACTGTAGCTGGCAACGACGCTCAAAATGCAAGAAAACCCCCCTGTCTTATGGTAATATTTAATTATTGTGAGTCATTGAAAACTGCATATTGTCGCTTTTAGTGGTGCGTAGTGAGGGATGGTAGAGAAACAACTCTGGTTACAGGTATGCCTTATTTATTACAAAAACGATGTGAACCAAACACTTAAGAGGGGGTTATTCTTACCCCCAGAATAGACGGACCAACACGGCCGTAATCGTCGTTGAGCGCATGGAAGTTCGGGGAGGGTGAGTTTGGTTATAGCCCTTCAGCTACACCGTAAAGGGGCACGCAAGGTGTTCTTGTACGATGTGACCAAAGGACCAAGTAAAAAACTGACAGGGTTAAGGGTTCTAACGGTCACTTCAAGTTGCGAGAGAACCCTTCTCTTTTCAGCCTGGGATCCTGAGAGGGTAGCGAGCCGGCCCACCACTTCAAGTTAGGGAATGTTGCTCGCCGACCTACCCGGAGACCAGTGATTCTAGACGGCCAGCCTTGCTGAATAAATACTCGTCGATTGACCCAGATTCCTACCAGACTTGCTGACATAAACGATTATTCAGTGTATAGTACGATAGGTATGGTGAATGTAAATGTTGGAATCTGCGACATCTCCCTCCCCCAAAAAGTGTTCGCCCCGAACACTACTTATCCTAGTTTATATTGTAATGCCTTATCTATCAGAAAGTGTGGCCACTGCCTTTATTCGTAAAATAATATATCCTAAATTATACGCTCACTGTTTCTTATTTATGACGTTGCATCGTTCCTGGACAAGCGGCTGGGTGTTGAGGTTGGCCCAAGTTGGACTTCGTCTGACTGGTACCGGAGCACCTGTTACTCAGTTCACAGGTGGTGGTACCCTGCCATCTTACGGTTCGCCTGCTCATTTGCATGAAGTCACCAGCTATGCTCGGGTAGCTTGGTGTGTTGTCTCCCGGAGAGTCCTCGTTTGCCGCTAGAGGCGCTGTGGTTGGTATGGTTTTTTGCTTGCCTGCTGGATGAATGTTTGTCAAAGCATATTTCGTTAAGTTTAAACAATAATATATACAACCAAAATATAATTTCCCTTTATTCTTTAACCATATATGTAATAGGGGCACTGGCTGACCTGCGCCAGTTATTGTTCTTCCACCACGTTTTACTCATCTGAGCTATCTTCTGACGCGTCCCCCAGCGTCCATTCGTCGTAAAAAGGCAAGATTCTTCCTATATGTACCACGTTTACCCAATTTTCTAATTGGGATGAAAATTTTGACCCTGTCGCCTACTTTAAATTCCCCTTCTCTGTGTTTGCCGTCATAAATACCCTTGTCTTTGTCCTGTTTCTTGTGGATATTTTCTACTGCTGCTGCCCTTAGAATTAGTGCCTTTTCTCTTAATTTATGAGTCTAAGTCATCATTTCTGTCCAGCAAAGATGCGTCCAGCGGCAGTGTGGGATCTTTAGCAAACACCAGTTGAAATGGACTGAACTGCGTTGTTTCTTGTTTTGCTGTGTTGTACGCAAAGGTGACGAAAGGCAAGTATGAGCACCAGTCTGTTCAATCAGAGCTGCAGTAGAGTGACAACATGTCAGGCAGTGTTTTTTTCAGCCGTTCTGTAAGGCCATTGCAGGATGGATGGTAGGCAGTTGTAAAGGTACTCCTCATCTCCATGATTTGCTGCAACTCCTGTACTATTTCCGACTGAAAAACTTTTCCTCTATCGCTGAGGATGCTCCGTGGGACCCCGTGTATCAGTATTACTTTCTCTAGCAGAAATTTTGCCACGGGACCTGCTTTTCCATTGGGTAGGGCTGCTGTAATGGCATATCTGCTTGCATAATCCGTTACTACTATAATGGTGGTTTTTCCCTGGCTGCTTTTCCTGAATGGCCCCAGTAAGTCTATACCTATTTGATCAAAAACCCGACCAACTTTTATGGGTTGAAGAAACCCTAGTGGTTTTCTGTTTGTGGGCCCCTTCCTTGCCTGACAATCCCTGCATCCTCTAATGTACTCTCGGACATCTTTAATCATAGAGTCCCAGTAATATTTAGGGATTAATCTGCTTAGTGTTTTCGTGACGCCCATGTGTCCACTGGTGGGTGCATTATGAGCTTCCCATAGGATTTCTTCCCTTAATACCCTTGGAATTACGAGTGCGTATTCCAATCCATCTTTTGTAGGAATAGTTTTGAATAAAATGTCGTTTTCTAGTCTATAATTTTTTGCTTTTCTGCGTGTTAGTGCGTTAATACTGCTTTCTTCAGGATTGCATATTGCAAGTCTCAAGTTCAACTGTTGAGATAGTGAACGTTGATACCTCGTCTAAGTCTTATATGATGTACTCATCTGCACTACCCACTGGGTTCCCCGACAGGCAGTCTGCGTCCTGATGTTTACTCCCTTCTTGTACACTACAGTGTAATCGAATTTTGCTAGTTTGAGAGCCCAACGCGCCAACCTCCTTGAGTGATTCTTAATATTGTGAATTCAGCATAAAGCGTGGTGATCGGTCACTTTTTTTACCGGGTGTCCATAAATTAAATGCCTTAAGTAGGTCATTCCCCAAACTGCTGCTAGTAACTCTAATTCGCTGATTGAATAGTTTTTTCCGCTTTCGACAGCGACGTCGTCGCTCTCCTGTAGTAGAGTTGCCCCTATTCCTTCTGTGCAGGCGTCTGTATGCATTGTGCAGCCAATGTTCAGGTTGTAATGTTGCAGGACTGGTGCTGAAGTGAGTTTCTCTTTTAGTACTTGAAATGCTTCTTCTTGTTCCTTACCCCAGCAGAATTGGTTCTTCCTTGTTGCCTCATGCAAGGGCCGAGCTAATACTGCGTAATTTTTAATAAACTTTCTATAAAAATTACATAATCCCAAAAAGCTTTGTAATTCTTTTGTTTTCTTAGGGGTGGGAAATTGCTTAATTCCAGCTAACTTTTCCTCTTCGGGGCTTATTCCTTCACTGCTTACAGAGAATCCTAGAATTCTTATCTTTTGCTGTAAATATTCGCACTTGCTTGGCTTAAAGGTTAAATGAGCTTCTCTCATTTTTTGAAACACTTTTCTTAATTTTGTGATGTGGTCATCTAGGTTTTCTGAGTAGATTATAATGTCGTCTAGGTAGATTAGGATGTTTCCATTTCATGTTTTTGAATATCTTATCTGCTAATTATTGGAATGTTGCCGGTACGTTGCACAGTCCGAAACCCAACACTGTTACGGTAAGTTTTAACCTTGTCCGTAACTTGTTTGTCCGTGATTCAGAGTTAACATCGACTGAATCGTCTTTAACATCTGTATACTTCCATGGTCGTGACAGTTGGTTGTCATTCTTGTTGTGCCGGTCAGTCTATGTCAATAGTGTCAATAGAGTTCAGGGAAAATGGTGCATCACCAACTTGAAAAGTTTGTTCGCTGAGATTCTAGAATTGTGCAAGTCTATAAAAGGCCAATTTGTCATCTGGCCAGTTCTTTTTCACGCTGACTATCGAGCGAGATCCACGAATTTGGTGTTCGATTTTGTGACACGCGTGTGTGTGAGGTTATTTCCGCCATTTTGGTAAGTTGCCTTAATTTGCTAGAAGCAACCCAGGTTTTAATGTTGGTTTTATTTAAGGGTGGCCGTATTCCAGTGGTTGGAAGCGGGCCGTTTTGCTTTTTCGTGCTTTTTTGGAAATAAAAAGGTAATTTTCTTGACATGTGTTAACCTGGGTATTTAAGGTTAGATTTATCTGAAGGGCCCCTCCTGGTTGTGGTCAAAGCCTGTCTCCTGGAGTCAGAGCAGGTTAATTCGTTGGAAACAAGCAGGGAGTGGTGATGTTGGTTGGTTGCCGTGGACAGACGCACGCAGTAGCTAAGAGTTCGTGGATTGGTGGATTGAAAAGGAACAAAGATTCAGGCACCATTTTATTTTCCTGCTGGATGACTGGCCAGCGGATAGCCACGTGCTAAACCACCAAGAGTGTGGTGACTGTTTTGGAGGGAGCATTTCGCCTGGTTAGTGGGTTATAGTTTTATTGTGATTCACAAAGCAACTGGAACTGAACTTGATAGCATTTAGAGTAGTAGTTACTGTTTTGACTTTTTAAGTATTGACCTTCGCTCGGTTAACCCTTGTAGTAACCACTGGAAGTGGACCTTTATTCTGGCTTATTGCCACTTAACAGATTAACCGAGTCAAAGTCAGTTAGCTTATTGTTTTTGGGTGCTGTTTGCTGCTCTTGATTTCTGCCTAGGTATTCTACATCAACGACATTGGCCTGGAGGATCGTGCTGTAGCGCTGCATCCCGATTCGTCCCCGGCTCCAGCAAATCTGGCAGTAAGGGCGGTATGTTTTAAGTTAAGAGTTAGCAACAGCCCTAGAACTGTGTTCGAGTAATTTCCTGAGTAAATTTTAAGCCTTCAGCCTTAACTGTTTTTATTCTTTGTAAACTGTAAATTTGTAAATATAGATTGTACGTCGATCTGCGGTATTGGGAAGCAAGATTTTTTAGTCACTGGGTTTATTGTTCTTTTTTAGTCTACGCGGAATCTGGTGGAGCCATCTTTTTTCTTCACCAGTACAACTGGGTTTGCCCAGGGTGAATGGCACGGTCTTATTACGCCACACTCTAACATTTCTTGTATCTGTGGGTCAATGATTTCTCGCTCAGTTTGAGATACTCTGTAAGGGCGGCATTTGACTGGTTTATTTTCCGTGACTTCTATTTTGTGCTCTATGAGTTGTGTTTTTCCCATGTACTTAGGCGATTTACAAAAAATGTCCTCATATTCTGTTAGCAAATTTTCCAGCTTCTTTTTAAATTCTTTTTCTGTGATGTGATCTAATTTATGGTCGTCTAGTGTCACTACGTCCTCTTCAGTTTTGTACGTTGTATTGAGGTGGCTTATGTCTTCATTTGTAGCTTCTAATCGTGCTATTGTTGTGCCTTTGAAAATTACTCTATTTGTGGGTCCTATGTTTGTCAGATTTACCGTGATTTTTTCTCGGGACTGATCTAAGCTGCACAAGAGGTTATTGCGGCCCAACCACCTTTCGTTTGGCACCATGAGTCTTTTGTCGTTTCTTGGGGCTGAGGTTCAACTTTTACTGTTTTCTTTTCCCCTGGATTAAGGACGCAATCTTCAGACATTCTTATTTTTTCAGCCATGTTTTCTTCGTCTTTTACAAAGTACGGCAGGGCGTCCCATGAGCTGACTTTGCTCAGTTTATGGGGTTTTGGCCGCGGGTCCTTATCTTTAGAGACCCATAACGTTAAGTTTGTGTTTTTGAATTCTTCGTAGAGTGCATTTTTAATTTCTATCCAGTCGGATCTGTTATTTGCGACAGTCGATCTCGGGATGGCTATGTTGGAGATACCGTTCCGTACTGTCCATTCTTTTAATTTAGTGCAGCAGTTTTTGAGTGTCTGGGCGGGCGTGCATTCGCCATTATTTCCTATTAGTGCCATCTGTAAGACGTGCCTGTTTCCTTTCTGAAAGCTGGTCGTACTGCCTAAGCTTATTTTGCCTGTTTCTTTTTCCGCTAGGTAATTTCTAAGGGCTTTTCCGACTCCTCTGTCTTTGCTTGGCGTTGTGGAGGACGCAAAGGCCCATGCAATGTTGCTTGGCAAGCTGAAAATTGATCCGGGTATTTCTCGGAAAACTTTTTCCCAGCTTCGTATGCTGCTTTCCTGTCTTGGCTCTAATTTAAGATTGTGGGTGCTTTTTATATTGGCAATTGGCTGTGAGGTGGTGGCTTATTCTGTTTAACTCTGCACCCGTGTCGATAATTACTGGTACATACTAACCGTTCACCACCGCGTTGATGTGTAGAATTTTGCAGCACGTTGGGCCCTGAGTGGAGAGGGTGACAGGGCTTAGTTTTGCCACCCCCTGGCGTTTGGGTGCTGCTGCCTGCTTCTGCAGACTGCAGCAAAGTGCCCTAGTTTCCCGCAGTTACAGCACGCGGGTCTATTGTCTCTAGTTCTTGTGGAGACGTAGCGCCTTTCTAGCGGTGGCGTGCGCCTTATATCGTACGTCCTTCTGGGTGGTGGCGATTTATTTCGTAGCTTGACTGTTGCTTGGGGACTGAATTGTACTCGAATTGGCGCTGGGGTCTAAATGCTGGTGGTGGGGTGGTTTCTACAGGAGCGTTGTCCATCGTAATGCACAGCATTTTCATTTCGTGAGCCAGTAGTATCTTGCTCTGGATTCGTCTCTTAGGCCGTTGTGAAAAATTTCTTGGAACTCGTCAAGGGTTACCACTTGCTTGTACTCTTCGTATAGAACCCTTAGGTCGTAAAAGTAGTTTTTTGTTGGTTCCAGGGACCCTTGTTTCCTTTCCCGCATTTTTGAGAGTAGCCGTGAATTGATGTCGCCGTCACTAAACTCGATTTTGAAGGCCTGGCAGATATGGTGCCAGTTACTGTCGGGGTAAGTTTCTTTATATTCCCTGTACCATATGTTTGCAGCCCCCTGTAAGAAGGAGTGAAAATACAGTATTTTTAGGGCATCATTCCAGTTGTTAGCCACCGCTTTTCGCTCGTAGGCAGCTATAAATACTGGTGCTGAGTCTGTACAGGGGTTGAAAGTTGGGGGCTGATGAACTGGGGTAGTGCGGGTGTTTTTTCTCCTGTCTCTACAGTGGAGATTGTAACGTCTGTCATGGCGTTGGTGCCTATTATCACTTTCTTTCTGCTTTCTAATCTCTCTGATTGTGCTTGTGCTAGCGGGGGTGAGTTTTTCTCTCTTATTGTTACGTCGAGTTCGCTTTCTGTATCCTTGTTGTCCCCCTGTCCGCCTTCATTCTTTTCAACTATTGCTTTCTCTTTCTGTCTCACTACAGTGAGGGTGATATATTCGGTAGGCCCTCTGGCTCCTGTCTTCGTGTATCCACACTCGAGCTTCTATGTCTTGGTTCAAACGGGCTGTCTGGCTTTATTGACCTCAGGTTATACCCTTTATTCATTCCTTTTTCCTCTTGAGCCTTCAGTGGCTTGAATTACGAGGGTGTGTCTACCAATATGAGGATTAATAGACGGGGATTAAACGGGGCGCCTCCACCATGTCGCGTTTAGGGGGTGCGTAGTGAGAGATGGTAGAGAAACAACTCTGGTTACAGGTATGCCTTATTTATTACAAAAACGATGTGAACCAAACACTTAAGAGGGGGTTATTCTTACCCCCAGAATAGAAGGACCAACACGGCCGTAATCGTCTTTGAGCGCATGGAAGTTCGGGGAGGGTGAGTTTGGTTTTAGCCCTTCAGCTACACCGTAAAGGGGCACGCAAGGTGTTCTTGTACGATTTGACCAAAGGACCAAGTAAACAACTGACAGGGTTAAGGGTTCTAACGGTCACTTCAAGTTGCGAGAGAACCCTTCTCTTTTCAGCCTGGGATCCTGAGAGGGTAGCGAGCCGACCCACCACTTCAAGTTAGGGAATGTTGCTCGCCGACCAACCCGGAGACCAGTGATTTTAGACGGCCAGCCTTTCTGTATAAATACTCGTCGATTTACCCAGATTCCTGCCAGACTTGCTGACATAAACGATTATTTAGTGTATAGTACGATAGGTATGGTGAATGTAAATATTGGAATCTGCGACAATATAACCGATTTATTAAACACCTTTTTAACAATGTGTTGATTGGTTATCTTGAAATTAACCATCCTCTTAAATAATTAAACATCTTGATGGCTATTTTGTCACGAATGAAAAATCCATTGATTTGAAAGATGAACTATTTAAAATTATAAAGTAATTAAATTAAACCAGATATTTGGAGATGGCAATTGTTTAACAAATGTAAGTATGGATTTATTATTGTAATATTTTGTACATGTGAAAGGTACTGTTTGAAGTGTTACTTTGGGAATTATGTTGACGATTTTGTTCTGATTTACTAAACTGATAAACCGATCATTTTGTCAATTAGTTTTAACTGTTATTTGGTCATTAAATTATATGTCTCTACCAATTGGTTTGATTCTACCTCTGAAACAAGATCTCGGAAAAGGTGTTTATTATAGTAATAAACGCACGTCTCGTTTAGCTTGTTGGGCCAAAAGGGCTTTATAATTTAAACGTGACATTTGGTGGAGGCGCCGGCGTTGTGTCAGAATGACATTTGGTGGAGGGGCCGTTATTGTGTCAGAATGACATTCGGTGGAGGTTGCCGTGTTTCCGAACGTCGTTTGGTAGAGTTGTTTCAGGTAGATGAAAAACACTGTTAAAGAAAGTGAATTTTTAAACCAGAAATAGTATATTGTATAACAAGGGTGAATAAGATGTCCATATCGCACATGGCCGAAAATTTGATTGCTCAATCGGACAAGGTCGATATGGACAATTCGACCGAGTTTTACAAGCTTTTTTTTTCTACGACTAATTGGAATTACTTACCAAATTTCACACAAATAAACACTCAATGTTTGAAACGTTTCCGTGTTTTCATTATCACTTTTGACGCAGGCAAAGTTTGACCGGTGTCCCGCATTGTCACCGGGTGACAGCTGATTAACTTCGTCTTTTATGTTGAGGTGTTTAATGGATTTGATTCATTGTAAATTGTAAGTTTGTATCATTTGCTTTATCATATAATAAAGTAGATGTTTTTATTATTTAATTGAACACTAACTGAAACTTGAACGGCTTTTTTATTGCCTCAAAACATGAGTGAGGATGACAATCAGAAGAATTACTTTATTTACTTTCAAGATTACCTGTTATTGGTCTATTTCATATCGCACGCTGAAAACTGTCTGTGATTGGTTTATTTCATATCGCACGCTGAAAATTGCCTGTGATTGGTCTATTTCATATCGCACAGTTGCGGAAAGGTCTAGGATTCTGTATTCGATGGCAATTGCCTACTTAGCCATTCTCTAAACTGTTAAGGAATGAACCAATATCCCTGTAGCAGTAGAAAAAAAAATATTTGCGATTTTATTTATCGTTACCTCTCTAAAACAAAAATTATTTAATAATTTTTCTTTTTGCATAATTAATCTTGTCCTACATTGTGATTTTGAATATTTGTTTGCTAAATTGTTAAAATCAAGTCAGTAGAACTGAAACGATAGTGTTTTATGCTACAAAAGTCAAGAAATTAATGGCTAATATAACTACGTACAGCACTTGCCGAACAAAAAGTCCCGGAAATCCCTAAATTTACGTGTCCACATAGGTTTAATCCATCAAGTGATTGCCCCATTACATTTTTAAATAAATATGAAAAGCCCGCAAGATTAAAGAACTGGACTTATTCGTCAAAGATTTCATATTTTAATAATTAATTATTTGGACGGACCAGCACAAGTTTGGTAGCAAAAATATGTAAATGATCCAAAAAATCTTTTTTAATACTTGGGCAATAATTCGAACAGATTTTATAAAAGAATTTGCAGGTGACCAGCCATGTCGTAAACTGAAATTTAGATTAAATACGCGTAAACATGGGGACAATAAAGAAATTAAAACTTATTATTATCACTTACTTACTTTGGCAAATGAAATTAACCCGGACATGTTCTTGAAACTTTTAGGGATTATTTCGAAAACGGTGTAAGGGAGTGACCCAGGCAAGGGTATAACCCGATTCGCTGGGTTATTGGTCGAGTCACGGAATCACTTCAAAAGCACGTTTAAGAAGTGAGTACCTGATTCTCCATGCGGTCAACGTTCAAGTAACAGGATAATGGGTTATGTTGTTGAAGGTTTTAGGAGGCAATCGACCCCAAAAAACCTGATGTAAGATAACACGTACTGAGTAGATAAGGAGGGATTGATAGTAGTAAGCGGCAGTCAAAAAGAAGACTGATCGCGCAGTGCGGGAACTCGCTTATAGTCGGTACGCGTTACTGTTAAGTTACTGTGTGCGATTAGTGATGGCGGAGTTATTAAAGTTGTTGTTATTGTTGTACTTCGAGTTTCACTAAATCTAGCAATACGCACTGGAACTAAAGAACCCTTCTCTTGGACAACAGTAGGTCCAATAAAATAACAAACGAGTTTATCACATGGCGATCCTGCCAGTCGTAGGCTAGAAAGTGGAAAGTACAAATAAAAAGAAGTTTACATAAAAAATGGGCGGAAGTCAAAGCCGAGAAGAAATCATCGTGGCTCAGGCAGGGAACAGTGGCGGCATTTCACATTCAGCGTCCCAGAAGCAACCTACGAGCAAGTCTCCTTCGCTGTAAACCTGCTGTTCGTCGTATACCTAATCTACTATGTGATGAAGAAGAAGTTTGAGCAGAAAGTCTACAAGGAGGTTAGGAGATCGTCCGAGAACATCGTCTAACTCAGCTCGATCAGCAGCACTTCCCGCGTCCAAGCCTTCCTCCAGCTACACGACGCAGCGTCAAGAAAACCGAAAAGCGGTGAGTGATTTTAAGTATGGACTTAGGGGAAATAGTAAGAATTCACGACGCGTGTAAGAGACTGCACGAAAATATAAAAAATGACAATGCGGGCCATAACGTGCAAGGTAATATAGATACCGTTACTAAGTATCTATCATTATATCAATTATAGATACTGTTACTAACTAAATATCATTATATCAATTAGTTTAAAGTAGAAGTCCATTGTCTCGCAGTGGAGGTGTAAGAATACAGGGTGCGGAATAACACACAGTCTTCTCCACTATAAATTTATTAACCCACCAGTTAATGGGGGCGCGCTCGACTAGTTTCGGGCATAGACATGCCCATCATCAGGAGCTTAAAAGCTGCTTAACACATTAGACGCTGTCTTTCTATACAGGGATAGACAGCGAGACCCATTAGTGGAAAAGAATTATCCTAACATTAATGGAAGGCAACTAAACTTATCATAGAGAAAAAAAAACAATTAACTACACTAAGTAACTAGTAGGGAGCCCCAATCGTACTGCTTGTACCATTAGTGGAAAAGAATTATCCTAACATTAATGGAAGGCAACTAAACTTATCATGGAGAAAAAAAAAACACTTAACTACACTAAGTAACTAGTAGGGAGCCCCAATCGTACAGCTTGTACGATTGGGGCTCCCGCGCCTACGGGATGGGGTCCCCCTGCCCTGTGGGCTAATTTTTATAATTTTTATTAATTTTTAACATGTTACTAGTTACTTAGTGTAGTTAAGTGTTTTTTTTTCTCCATGATAAGTTTAGTTGCCTTCCATTAATGTTAGGATAATTCTTTTCCACTAATGGGTCTCGCTGTCTATCCCTGTATAGAAAGACAGCGTCTAATGTGTTAAGCATGTGTTAATAAATTTATAGTGGAGAAGACTGTGTGTTATTCCGCACCCTGTATTATATCAATTGTTGCAAGACGTATTACCGACTGCGACCAATAATGATATTTATGGCCAAGCCAATATCAATCAAAATGCAAAAATGCGTCTCGAAAAATCCTATACAGATGTAGAAACATTACTGTCAGACATAAAAAAAATGTATGTCTGATATTTATGGTTAAGCCAAGCTCAATCAAAATGCAAAAATGCGTCTCGAAAAATCCTATACAGATGTAGAAACATTACTGTCAGACATAAAAAAAATTTTGATAAAAAAATTAAATAACGAAAAACAGGGAAATCGAGAATTAAAAGAATTTGCATCGACAATCGAGCAGCTTCTTTACGAGTTAACATTAGGGCAACCGGAACATGAGGATACTCTGGTCGAAAGCCTTGATAAAGTAAATGAGAAAATTGCAATTAACACTTTTGCAAATGGCTTAAGAAATTCTGAACTGAGGACTATCATCAAAGCAAGAAATCACAAGACACTAAGAGAGGCAATTGCCGCCGCGGAGGAAGAGGCAGCACAATTTCCCATATCTAGTGCCACTTCGTCCACGCAGTCAGTATTCCATTTCAATTCGAAAAAGCGATTTCAGTCACACAATCGGAATTTTTACAATTTTAAAAATAATTCAAATTATTCAAACATGTCCCACAGAAACAAGTTCAATGGCAATCAGAATAATAAACATTCCGCCTTAGAACCCCGATATAACAAAAATAATAACTTTATGGCAAGCAGGCAATGGAATGCTAATCGACCGAGCGCACCAGGTCAAGTTCGCAAAAATGTATACAGTCCGGGACGACCGCACAAATATCAAACATACGTACCACGAAGCAGATTACGACAATAGTAACACAACGGTCAGCGACTCCAAAAAACCTGATGTAAGATAACACGTACTGAGTAGTATAAGGCAGGGATACTGATCGTAGTAAGCGGCAGTCAAAAAGAATACTGATCGTGTAGCGCGGGAACTCGTATATAGTCGGTACGCGTTACTGTTAAGTTACTGTGTGAAGTTAGTGATGGCGGAGTTATTAAAGTTGTTGTTATTGTTGTACTTCGAGTTTTACTGAATCTAGCCCTACGCACTGGAACTAAAGAACCCGTCTATTGGACAACAGTAGATCCAATAAAATAGCACACGAGTTTATCACAACGATTTAAATCCGTCGTGTTTCAGAATGTATTATTTGCTAAGCTGTAATAATAAACATCATTTTAGTGATTTAAACCAACTAGTCTGGAAAATAAGTGATATTAAATTAAAAAGCGTGTATTATTTAGTCAAATGAATCGGCAAAGTATATTTTACATTTCGTAAGGAATAAATAGAAAAAAAATATTAAAAACAAATTTAACAAATACGGTGCTAATCGTATTTGGCCAAACAATTCTAAAAATTGTAAATTTCCGTCCAACAATTATTGTAGAAAAAAATTTTACAAAAGACCCAAGTTAAACAAAAATAATTTCTACTATCGAAATATGTCTAATAAATCACTAATATGTGAAAAGCAAAATTATTCTAGGTTTGATCAAAATCGACGTATAAGAAACAGTAATACCAGAAAGAATTGTTCACCAAAATATAAAAATTGTAATCGAGGTAGCAACAAATTTACAATTGTGGACAAAATAAGAACTTTTCTACACATCAGAATCCTAGTAAATGTGAAAATTCAGTTAAGTATTGATGAAGTTGCTCTAAACTCGACAAACAGTAAAGATAGCAATTTATTGTCAATCAAAGCTTCAATAAATAACGAGAACAATTTATTTGATGTAATTTTAGATACAGGATGTGGACGAAATTTAATTGATTTAAATCTTGTAACTAACATGTCTCTATCATCAGAGAGAATCCAATTAACTTCAGTAGGAGGTTATATTGTTAACCCAGTTGGTACTTCAAGAGTAACTCTAAAAATTAACAACATAAAGGTGGATATTGAGGCATTAGTATTGAAAAACCTTTCTAAACCTCTAATTCTGGGATATAATTTTTTATAGGATTTTAATTCAATTATTGATTGGCAATAAAAATACTTTCAGTATTTCACCGAAAAACAACGGTAATGAAGTGACAGTCAAGCTCTATTGACCTGATTTTGATCAGGTCAAATAGAGCAAACTCCGTCAATGGCGAACGTGAATTTCGGCCTCGCGAATGTATGTATATTTTGAAAATCGATTTGGTTAAAACTTTCAGGACCGACATAATTTTTTCCGGCCAAAAAAATGGCGGTGTCAAAAAAAGGGTTGGGCACATGCGCAGTAGGATTTTAGAAATTTTCTGCGCAGCGCATCACTGCACTTCTGCGCAGTTGCCAGGAATCGATGCAGGAGGGGGGTCTTATTATGTCCTGCAAGTTTCATGATGGTGACTCAACCCGTTCGGGAGTTATGGAGGTTCAAACTTTTGGACCACCCAAAATGCTATTTAAGTTTGGGCTTCGCCAGGCCTTTTATCCCAAGTTTATGGGGGGATTCTAACCAAATTTGGAGGTCATGTAGGGGTCCCCCCAAAGACAAAAAAAATGAAAAAAAAATCCCCCATTCCCCCTCCAAAAAAAGTTTATACCTGTATCTCGGCAGAGTCATGATTTGGTGGCGAGTTGAGCCCGGCACTGGTGTCCACTTGGGCACTGCGTTCGAACGAAAATAAGAAATTTTTTGTACGCATGCGCGAACGGTTTTTAGCCCATAACTCGGAAACCCCTTGACCGATCGGGATGAGCTTTGGCATGGGGGGGAATCTTGGGACGGCCCGTTGGTGGCACCCAGTTGGGGGCGGCACCGGGGCGGCAAGGGGTGGCAAATGTTTTAAAAATCATGTCCACGCGTTGTCCCTTGGGGAGGTGTTAGCAGGGCCCGAATAGTGTCCAGAAAAAAACTGACGTCAAAATTGGGGGGCGGCAACCTTCTTTCCGGGGGCGGCAAACACTTTGAGGCTCCATAACTTGAAGGGGTTTAGAGCTAGGATCACCAAACTTGAGGGTCATACAGAGGGGGGCCAGGGGAGCCGGGGGGACAAAGGGGGGTCATTCCCCCGATCCCCCCTTTCTCAAAAATTATTGTATGTGACACAATATAACTTTGGTAAAGGACTGCTCTAGGTCTTTGAGGTCCCTATGACCGACCTACCGTCCCCCCCGAACTTCAACTTTCTGCGCATGCGCGTAAGGCGGCTACAGTTCATTGCCCAAGACCTGAGAAACCTTGATGCGATCAATTTGTACATTGGGGTGTGGGCGGGGTTTGGGGGGGGGCCATTTGGGGCACCACTTTCTTTTCCCCCCTGGGGGTTGAAAATGGGGGATAAATCCTCATCTTTGGGATATCCAAATTTTAACTCCTTCGCCATGGAACTGGTCTCCCGCAGACCCATCTGCCAAAATTTTAACTCTTTCCGATCCCCCCTTTGAAGATGGGGGGAAAAAAACCGGTTTGCGGATCCGCCGGAAGGAAGCCGCGCATGCGTCGAATACAAACATGTTACAAACAAATAACGCACATTTTTTGTTGGGGAAACATTTTTCCGGGCGGAAAATTTGGGGGAAATTTGAAAATTATTGGAAAATTGCAAGTTTAACCGCGTAGGGTTGTAGAGCGACCCCGATTTAGTTAACATAATTTTTCTCCCAAAATTTTCCGGTGAGAAATACGCCAAAAATAAAAAAATTGGTTTTCAAAGTCATTTTTCGACCTGTTCCGGGCATATTTGTATAAGACAAGTTTAGTTTATATGACTCAGATGGTCATAAGGAATCGCTAGAGCCAATAAAAATTTTTCGACTAATTTTGGATTGAAAAAATTAGAGTATTTGGCAGCCGGTTGTTTCTAGAGACCGTCCCAAGGCTATATAATACAATTTATATAATAAAAATATTTCATATTCACTCATTTTTTGGACTTTGAAAGCTAACCGAACAAGTTCGGTTTCATCTAAATTTAAAAAAAAAAATTAAAAAATTAGTTTTATGCCCTCAGAATGCCTCTACGCAGTGTTTAAAGGCAATATAAGTCAATTTGTATTATACAAATATTTCATATTGACCCCATTTTTTGACTTTGAAAATTAATCGAAGAAGTTCGATTTCAATTTTCAAATTCAAAAAGAATATCTAATGGGTGTAGAAATTGCTGACGCGAAAAAAGAGTAAAACCTATAATAAAATTAAAAGTTGCGCGAAAATATATTAGAGAGATGAAGTGCAGGACGAAACGTATACGTAAACGTGACGTTTGACAGATGCGCATGCGCAGTTGAAATTTCTTCACGTTTGCGTTTAGAGGGATACGTGAGCTTGCGGATCTCTACGGGAACGCTTAACGTAACTCGAATTTTTACGAAATTAGTCGTTGTGTTGGTAGCATGTTAACTTGGCGCGGTTTGACTGTCAGTTCTGTCATTTTGGATTAGGCTATATCTAGTGTTGGTAACATGTAGTATGGAAGTGATGGGATTTTTAGTATTAAGCACTTCTATTCCGTATTTCACACCGTCTATTCTCTATTCGGTCTCTGTAATCTGTAAGTTGTGTTAATAAAGCTTAATTTATTGCCGGTCGCGTTTAATATTGTTGAAATGGATGAGAGTCAGAGTCTGCTCCTTGTGAGTAAAGCTAGGTATAGATTCAATGATACCACGGATCTGTTATTATTGCAAGAAGTTTATGGACAAAACCCATATGAAGACCCCAGTAGATGGACACTCATTCAAACAAATATGCTGCAAGTCACTGGCTGTTTGTTAAGTATCCGGACCCTCAAAGAAAGAGTCTTAAAATTACTAAAAAGTATCTGCTGAAGGAGAGGGAAAATGAAGGAAAGTAGGTGGTACATAATAGTTTTTTTCTGCATAATTTTATCCCAACTTTTTAAAAGTAACTTACTTAATGAGATTGCTTTCTAAATAGGATTGTTTTAAGTATGGTATTTATCAGGAACATTTTGTTTTTAGATCTGGTGTAGAAGTAGAAGTAAATCAGCTGGACGACTTACTGCAGCTGATTAAAGGATTTGTGCAAGAGAAAAAGCTTCTAGAACTAGCATTAAAAAGGGCAGCCAAGAAGAAAAATCTTTCTATCAGAAAGGATATGAAGCAAGGGAAAGGGCTGCAACTTCCATACAAGAGCCTCCCGCTGATCTTTGTAAGTTGGGTACATACCTATGACAAATATCATACAAAAATAGAATGACGCAACAATGCGATAGACAGGTACACCGTTTTGAATGTGACAAATAAAGAAGAAAACGTCACATTCAAAACAATGTACCTGCCTATTGCAATGTTACCTCATCTTTTCTCATATGTATATGGCAATGCAATTTTATTGTTTTTATTTTTAATAAAGAAAAACTAGCAGTTATTGTGAACTTGTTTGTGGAAAATGCTTATTCCTATTTTAGATGATGACAATCTGAGAGATGATACCAATAATTTGGTTTTGCCCCAGGAAATTGTCATCAAATATACAGTTGAAAACAATGGAGGAGAAAATGATGAAATACTATTTAACCATAGTGGTAAATCGGCAAAGGTATTACAAAAATCAAAGGCAAGTCGTAAAAGATGGTTGAATGTAAAACCAAATACAATTCTGTATTTAATTTAAAAAAAAACAGAAACTTTGAATTGCAAAGCAGAGAGTTAGCTCTTAAAGAGAGGCAGCAGTTGCTCCTGGAGAAAAAGCAAGAAATGGAAGCCTATGAAATAAAGAAACGCTGGGAACTGGAACAACGAAAACAGGAAATAGCTGAAGAACAACTCAAAATCCACTTAGGTGTGTTCAACAATCAACAAGAGTTGATTAAATTTATTTTTGCTTCAAAGTCATGCCAGCAGTGACTGAGTGTTAGGCAGTACCCTAGTCTTGAAATACTTTGCTTACAAATGTGATGTTGTATATGTTTATTTATATTTTAAATTTCAAACCAGTCCTGTTTGTCCGTTCCTACTATCTCAATTTTGTGATACATTTACATTTAAGTATGAGGAAAAATAAAATATGTATTACAAATCAATTTTATGATTTTATTGCATCAGTTACAAATGCCAAAGGTATAAGGTAATACCTAAAGTGTAAACAACAAAGTATGTAACCTATATACAGGGTGGTCCACCACGAACTGCCAAGCTCCATTATGGAAAAACTTTAAGGACCACAATTCTGTCGTAAACCAAAATCGATGGGGGCAGTTTATCTAAAATATTTTTAAAATGGGAAACTTATAAACTATACAGTGTGTCTCTTTGAAAATAAGGGAGTAGGTGTCTAGTTCCGGTATAACTGGAAGTGACACCAGTTTGAGAATATTTTAGATTAACTGCCTCTGATTTTGGTATACTACCAAATTAGAATTGTGGTCCTTTTCCATAACAGATTGCGGAGGTTTGTGGTGGACCACCTTGTATTTATAAACTATGACACAAAATTACACAAAAACAGGATGACGCAATAATGCAATAGACTGGTACATCGTTTTGAATGTGACGTTTGCTTTTTTATTTGTCACATTCAAAATTATGTACCTGTCTATTGCATTGTTGCATGATCCTGTAGTACGTAATAAACCGAAGGTTATTATTAGGCATTTACGAATATTCTACCGGTAGATACCTGTTTAACCTAGAGCGTTCGAAAATTGTTTTTGGTAACTACCATTGCCGTTCTGAAATTTTACTCATATATCGAATATATGTACCCGGTTTATGATTTATGGATCGAGAAGTTCCGTCGGTAAATTAAGAAAAAGGTGACTTTTGACAGGTTTTCCCTTAAAATTTAGAATCATAACCTCAAAATTTAGTTTATGGTTGACGGTTTGTCGGTTTGTTCCACAGTTTAGCTAGCTTATGAGATTGACCTGTTAAATTAAAATGGTTATTGGAATATGTTCTGCTTGCGAGATGGAGGAAGAGTATGCCGATATTATAAAATATTTCAACAATGAACATCTGGATGCCAGATGTCAAAGACCTATCAGAAATAGGAATACCAATCGCGTTCTAAAATTCAGTCAACCGTAATGAACCAGATCCTTAAAAGTTACACCGATTGTGGTAAACGGTGGAATTAGCAGGTATAATTTTCGTAAATGCCTATTGAGTTGCTTGCAAAGATCGCGACATTAGTGGAAAATAAAGCAGATAATTAGTTCAATTTGACGCCACGTGCCGGTGTGACTGACTTGTTTTATTGCACTCGCATCGCCGCGAATGTGTCCATAAAGAAACTGCTGATTGATAAAGAAAAAGAGGACCAGAACGGAAAACAACTCTTGGCTACGCAATATCCGAAAATAGTGTCGCATCGGTGAAGCCGCCACGATATTCAGAAGAGCCGAGGAAGGAACACTTTACATTGTCCAGTGAACACAACGCCAACGGTTGTGTTACTAGAAGAAGAAGTCTAGCATGGACTTTGATGACACTTTGTGATTTTTTTCAACTGTGACAGTTTTTTTTGTTAAGCTTTACAATGTGTACCAACCTGTACTATTGACATTGATTAGGTACCTAGATGGAAATGTGCATGGCCGCTCTTCCAGTTACACTCTGCATTGAGTCTTTGTAGAAATCACTGGGTGTTTACTAAGAAAAATTAATAAAACCATATTACGATTGTCCGTGGCAGTAATATTAGCAGTAATGGAAGTATCAGGTGCAATTAAATGTCACGTATGGAGAGATCCGTGTATGGAGTCCGTCCTTGAGACTGCCAAGTAATAGCTTCCCAGATACGAACTACTAATAACTACTAATATAGGTTACGAACAGCGGTATAGTGAAGGGGTAAAGAAAAATATGTCCGCTGGCTGTCGAGCTGCTCCACCGCCCTAGTCTACATAAGGTGGTGGAAATGGTCAGGAACAAGATTGGGATACTGAGGTAAATGAGGACCATGCAACTACACACCATACAACTTTCATTATTACGATTTTTCAATCCAATCTAAACCGTTTTCCCATGTTAATCTCCTATGTCCAGGATGCTCTTGGACACCTGGTATATATGATGGCAGGGAGAAGAGAGTGTGGAGTAGACTGAGACGGTTTGTAATTAAAACGAGGAGATAAAGCTAATAAGGGAGACGTAAACGTCGTAAACAGACGGGTAAAATGTGGCACACGAGGATTGATATAATGTTTACCGGTCAGTGAGTAAAGGTAACAGTTCTTTTTTTCCAGTGGTTTAGAGAGTGGAGGTTGTTTTGTTTTCGATGTAAGCGGTTTCGCTGGACAACACGGTTAAGGATAGAGTGTAGGCCCCACACAGGGGTCAGGCAACTGCCATTTCAGGTATGTCCGTGGCACTAATATTAGCAGTAATGGAAGCATCAGGTGCAATTAAATAACACGTATGGAAAAAAAATAATATAGAAAAAATGTTCTAAAAGAAAGTGACTATCCTGAAATATTTATTCATAAATGTTTTAGAGATTTAGAACATCCAAAACAATCTGGAAATCAAAATCAAATTTTACCTTTTACTAACCTTTTTATTCCTTACATTCCAGGTATTTCTGACAAAATCAAACGAATAGCTAAAAAATATAACATCAGAACAATATTTAGAACTCAAAACACAAGAAACGTGATATATAAAATTCCTTGCGAATGCAATCAATTTTATATTGGTGAAACCTCCAGACCTTGAAAAAAACGTATTAAAGAACACCAAAACTATTTAAGAACTGGAGACTTTCACAAATCTAATATATGCCAACACACGTTTGATAATGATCATAGAGTCAAATGGACGTAGTATCATAGACAAAGAAACTTTTTCAAAAAGACGTAAAATAAAAGAAAGTGCATATATTAGATTAAATCATGACTCCTGTGTTGCGACATCTTATATTAATATTGACCAAACTTGGTTAAATATTCTAGAGGAGGAGATAACACTTGGTCATATCAAACGAAACTGAAATTTCTTGTGATTTTGTTTTCGTTATAAAATCCACCTTTCACTACAACAATAGATAACCTTTCCTATTGGAATGACAAAAGTCAAAATTTATGTCAATTTTCATTAACAAAACCCTTCTCGGAGCTCCAAATTGAACATTATCAGGTTTAATATTTATTAAGTTGTTGTTTTCTGTGTTCTGCCGTTGTGTTCTTTTTTAGATTCTCTGAAGACGGTGATAGATTTTCCACCGAAATGTCAGCGTTTTTAGGTATCAAGACCGAGCCTAAGTCAGTGGTCTTGTGTTGGGATGACTAGATTAATGTTATTTTCAACTTAGTTGAAAATAGTGCGAAATTCCATTTTCCCAACAAACTTTTTTTGTGTGAGACAGAAGACACAATAAACAAAGAAAAAATGAGTAACTCGTCTCAACAAACATATAGAACATATCTCCAACGTATGGAGAGATATACTTCTTTGTGACTGCCAAGTAATAGCTCCCTAGATACAAAGTACTAGTGTAACTTGTGATAATGCCCTCGTTTACTCGGGTGGTTAACTTGTCAAGGAAGTGGCGCCTAATCATCTCCCTATTTCCGAAATAGCACCGGGATACTGCAAGGTAAGAGTGTTTTCGGGTACTAGCCGAAGGAAAATCGTGAGTTGTTATTTTATGGAGTTGTCAAGCGGAGAATCCGGCTTGAAGCATTAATACGTTCATTTTTTGATCCAGTAGTTCCAAGGATTTTTAATTTAAACGGAAATCTCACAATAAAAATTTCATGTCAAAGCCGGATTTGGTCTTCATTTTATTTTTTTCGTATATAATCGATCAAAATTTGTAATTTTAAAACAAATAGTACTAAGATCAATCGTTGGTTAGTTATTTACACAACATTTTCAATTTTTAAAGTTACCTTATATTTGCACGTAGCAGTTTGGGTTTCTTATCGCAAAGGAATTTACCCAGTTTTGTGGTAAGGGGAATAGTATAAAACGTAATAGGCGTACTATTTGACATTATTCATTTTAATTAACTAATTATTTTTATAAATAAATTAAAGTTGATATGTCACATAAACTTAAAAAATATCAGGTATTGCTTCTAACTGGGTTTACTAACCTCCAAGAGCTATATAAAGTAGCACTTTAGCATTTTAAGTGATTCTGTAACAAATCACTTCTTTAACTACAGATTATTAAACGAAATTTATAGATTGACACAAGATGGGAAACTATCAATTAATCCATTCACAATAAACAACTGATTTTTGGTATTTGAACAAGGTTTGTGTTATAAAGTCAATCTATAAATCCACGTTTACAGCAATAAATATTTAACAGTAACTATAATAATGTTACGGTTTGGGCCTACTATGCTCGATGCGCCGCAATATCTGGCCGGGCGCGTGTTAAAGTAGGCCACAGTTAGGAAGCGCCACACCTGGAAGAATCTTTAATGTTCGATGCAAATCGCGAAGCGTTTTGCGGTCATTCTAGAACGTGGTTTGCAAATATAAAAGAAGCGGTTTCAGACGGCGGAAGTAGTAAATTTGGGAACGCGGTAAAGTTTAAATAGTGGAATAATTGTGGAATTGTAGTAGTGTTTTTAGTAGCTGAGTTAATTATTGTACGGAGTGTTTTGAAGTGTAAATAAATTTATTAATTGTTGAGTTAAATTGACTTTGTGTAAACCCACGGAAAAATCGTAACAATTGGTGTCAGTAGTGCGATGAGATTTTAGTGCGACCTGAATTGGAACTAAACTTCGGGTTAGAGACTTGTGTTCAGAACCGGACTAGAGATTTTCGGAACAGTGGTGTGTTAAATTTATTTTATGCCAATAACAAGACGTCAAAGTGCAAACATGGAGGCCCAACTTGCAGCTATTATGGCAATGCTTAAACAAAACAAGGAAGAACAAGAAAGGATTCGACAACAAGAAAAAAGAATTCGACAACAAGATAAGGAAGAAGACAGAGAGCGGCAAGAAAAGCGTAACGTAGAAATATTGGAGTAGTAGCACTACGAGGATCTGCATTGGAGCTGTTACAGACTCTGCCTATCGCCCAACAAAGCAACTATGAAGCATTAGTAGCTGCATTAGAACGACGTTATGGAGATCAACATAGGAAAGGAGTGTATCAAACGCAATTAAAGGCAAGACAGCAGAAAACTGGTAAAAATCTACAAGAGTTTGAGGCCGAAATTCGTCGCGTTGTGCATCTGGCTTACCCAGCCGTCCCGGATGAAATCCAAGAAGAATTTGTGCCACAGTATTTTGTAGAAGGGATTCGAGATCCGGAGGTAAAGAAAATGCTGAAGATGTTCAAAGGGAGCAACAGCAGCGAATTACTGGTTCGAGCGCTGGAAGTTGAAGCTGCGTGCAATGACTTAAAGCTAAAGATCAGGGCCATGACTATTCAAGAGGAGAGAGTACCGCCAGCTGATCATGCTGCTACATCAATGAATGAAATTAAATCAATGTTCGGCCAATTAGTGCAACAAATGGCAGCATTAGGAAATGGTCTTTCCACACAGTTAGAAAGATCACGCCCGATCACGAGAGTGGAGTGTTATCGATGCGGACGTACGGGACACATTAAACGAGATTGTCGAGTAAGGATACCGTCCCGCTCTCCGAGGGACGTACAACCATCCAGAAGGGACCAGGAAAACTCCCACTAGTCAACATTACGGGACGAATGTTACCTAGCAAAGACAAAGCCCCCAGAATTATCTCCATCAGAAGCCTGGGAAGATCAATGGGAAGCCTGAACGTAGTTGGAAAGATGGATGCGATGAACGTTACTTTTACTTTGGACACCGGTGCGGCAGTATCTTTGATCCGTTCAAACCTTGTGGATAAAAGTCAAATTAAGCCTTTACGAAAAAAGTATTCTCCTGCGCACTGTGACTGAAGAATCGCTTTTTAGGTTTAAGGAGGTTTTAGGAGAAATAATAGTCAAGATTTTCCTTGGGAGGATTACATTTTACCACACCGTGCTAGTAGCATATATTGAAGATGAATTTATTCTGGGAATGGACCCGATTCGTCAACATGGATTTTCTTTTGATCCCGAGCAAAATATCCTAAGGTTTGGAGGTGAAGAGTTCATCCTGTCAACCAATCACCGCTATGGGTCACCCATTAATGTTTTGGCATCTCAGACAGTAAAAATAAGCGGCAATTCCGAGCAAATAATCATTGGACATTTGGAGCAGAATTCTGGGAGCTGTGTTGGACTTGTACGAAACCCGGACCGACCAGGAAGATGCCTCATTGAGAAATCACTTGTAAATAGAGGAAGTGAAGTCCCAATAAGAGTTGCAAACATCTTTCCATACGACGTCAAAATCAACAAAGGCGAAATTAGTGCGGTATTCGAGCCTGTAGTCAAACTAACCAATTGCGATGGGTTACCAGAACAGGAGGAGAAGTTGGAAGAAAACCAACTCTTAAATGAACTTGAAAAGACCTGGAAACATCTGTCAACACCACAACTGAAGAAAGCTCGAAACTGATTTTGGACCATGCTAGCATATTTGGAACACCGAACAATATGGGAAAAACTACCATTGTAAATATAGAAATATACAAAACAAAATATTGTTTTTCAACAGTATGTTTATATGTTCAGGTACAGATAAGGATAAATCAATACTACACACCTTTTTTGTTGAACCTGAGTTAGTACTTTTTCTGATATACATACTCACTATGAAATATATTAGACGTATTCAAACCAGCAAGAGGGTGGTTTCATTTTGTGCGTTGTACGCTGTATGTCTTCTTTTAAACCCATATTCCAATAGGTTATGGGCCCAGTCGCGCTGGTGTAGTGAGTTAGTGTTGTGAAGTTGAAATGGAGAGTGAAAAGTTGACAAAGCGAAATATTAAACCATTTAATGGTGAAAAGTATGCTGTATGGAAATTTCGAGTGCGTGCCCTCCTAGCAGAAGAAAATGCATTAAATGTTCTCGACGATGAAGAACCTGATGTGCTTACCGAAAAATGGAAGAAATCGGAGCGTATTGCTAAAGGCATTATTATCGAACATTTAAGTGATCAAATGCTTAGTTTTGCGACTGAAAGTGAAACAGCAAAAGCAATAGTTCAAAAATTGGACTCTATCTATGACCGGAAAAGTTTAGCAACACAACTAGCAATGGAAAAGAAGCTACTAACTTTCAAGTATCGTGGAGATACCCCTTTAGCAAATCACTTCATGTTGTTTGATGAAATGATAGTTGAGCTACAAGCAGCTGGAGCTTCGCTAAATGAAATGAGTAAGATAGCGAGACTTTTGTTAACTCTACCAGCATCGTATGACTCAGTGGTCACCGCAATTCAAACAATGTCGGACGAAAACTTAAGCCTAGGTTTCGTTAAAATTCGCTTGCTGGATTATGAAGTAAAACTTAATAACGAACAAATGGATACCAGTGGAAAAGTGCTTCTATCAAGTACAGGACTCTACAAAAAGAAATCAAAAACCTGGTGGTAGCAAAGGAAAATGGAAGAAGTTTAAATCAACCATCAGCAGAAATTTTCAAGAGCCTTTAAAACTCAGTATCAGAGAAGAGGATATGATGGCCATTCAAAATCCATGAAATGTGATCATTGTGGCAGAAGAAACCACGAGAAGAAAAATTGCTATTACTACAAGAAAACGTTACAAGTACCGGATGAATGTCCTCAAAGGGTGGCTCAAAATACCCTATCGGCCGGAACTAGTGGCAGCTTTGTTTTTGGAGCTGCAACTACATTTCTGAATTAAATAACAGAACTAATTCAAGGGAAGTTACATTTCTATTAGATTCCGGCGCAACGATCACTTAGTCAATAGTTTAGACTACTTCTCCACTGTTGTAGATTTGCCGGTACCTCTCAAGATTTCAATTGCAAAGAAAAATGAGAGCATTTAGTGCTTTGAAACGAGGATCAATTAACGTCATTACCAATCTGGGAGTTTCTGGCACACTGGAAAATGTTTTGTATGTACCTGATATTCCGTACAACTTACTATCTGTTCGACGAATTCAGGAAGCCGGGATGAGTATTCTGTTTAGTGAAAATGGACAAGTAACAGTAAGAAAGGATGGCGCTATTTTACTTACTGGTAAGTCAAAACAAAATCTAATAGTTGTCGATTTCATTATAAATAACATAAGCTGTAACCAAGTTATTAACGACAAAAATGAATTAGATGCAACTTACCAGTTATGGCATGCAAGAATGGGTCATATTGATAAATTAAAATTTCTTGAAATAAAAAGAAATAATTTATTCTTAAATATGGAACCAATTAAACATATTAACCCATCAGATAAACTTTGTGAAGCATGCATTTATGGTAAACAATTTCGATTGCCTTTTTCAAAAACACGAGATAGAAGTCATGTAACAAGACCTTTATTTATTGTTCATACTGATGTATGTGGCCCTATAACACCATCAACCATTGATGAAAAAAATTATTTTGTAACATTTATTGACGAGTTTACGCATTATACTGTTGTTTATTTACTTCAAACCAAAAGTGAAGTCTTTAACACCTTTCAAGATTTTTTGGCAAAAAGTGAAAATCACTTTAATTTAAAATTGGCATATTTATATTGTGACAATGGAAAAGAGTATCTGTCTAACGAGTTTAAATCATTTTGTGGGACAAAAGGCATTCAATACCACTTAACCGTACCATATACGCCTCAACAAAATGCGGTTGCTGAACGCATGAACCGAACCTTAACCGAGAAAGCCCGTGCTATGATACATGGAGCTGAATTAGGTAAGGAGTTATGGGGTGAAGCAGTTTTAACTGCTGCTTATTTACTGAATTTAACACCTACCAAGTCTCTTTCTTCAAATAAAACTCCTTTTGAACTTTGGCACAATAAAAAGCCAAAGCTAGACCATTTAAAAATTTTTGGGTCTACTGTCTATGTTCATGACAAGAACAGAAAGAATAAATTTGACAAGAAGTCATATAAAGGTGTTCTTGTAGGCTATACGCCTAGTGGCTATAAGGTACTAAATGTGGAAACGAACAACTTTGTTATAGTTCGTGACATTATTGTCGATGAAGTAAATTTCAAAACTTCAAGGCCTACCTCACAAAATGATTCTGATCTAAATGATTTAGTTGTCAAAAGACAGAAACAAAATCATATCAATGTCGATGAAAGCAATGATTTAATAGAAGTTGCTAATAAATTTGATGTCTCAAAATCAGATGACATAACTCTTAGTACGAACTCTTTTCGGACACACCCAATTTACGGAGAAGTGCACGACTCAAAGGCAAACCAATTGTCTCTTATAATGAAAATGACAGCATATTAAACAACTGTTATATAAGTGCTCAATCTGTAATTTGGCGATGTACCACAACAATCCTATGCGGAAGTAAAAAACCGCGATGATAGAGATCAGTGGGAGAAAGCGATAAATGATGAATATAAATCGCTAATTGAAAATAATACTTGGACAATAATATACCTCGTCCAAATGACAAAAATATTGTCAGTTGTAAGTGGGTGTTTGCAATAAAACGAAATGCTAATTCTGTACGATATAAGGCAAGGCTGGTAGCAAGAGGTTTTAGTCAACAGTATTATTTAGACTACTTTTGAAACTTTTGCACCGGTTGCTAGAATTACAACATTTCGAATAATTGTGGCTTTGCAAATCAGTATAACCTGTTAATACACCAAATGGACGTAAAAACCGCTTTTCTAAATGGCGAACTCCATGAAGAAATTTATATGATGATACCTGAAGGTGTTAAAGCAAAAGAAAACCATGTATGCAAATTAAATAAAGCGCTCTATGGACTAAAGCAAGCAGCCCGTTGTTGGTTCCAACATTTTGACACTCTAATAAAAGAACTTGGTTTTGAAAGTTCATCTGTGGATAGATGTTTATATATTTTAGATAAAGGAAACATCTCTGAAAATATTTATCTATTGCTTTATGTTGACGATATCATAATTGTGACTTATAAAATTGATATTTTAAACAAATTTAAAAGTTACTTACAAAAGCAATTTTCAATGACTGACTTGGAAGAGATCAAAATGTTTTTAGGGATAAGAGTCAATAGAATAAACAGCATAATTACCTTAGATCAAACTAACTATCTTGAAGTGTTTTAAGTAAGTTTAATATGACTGAATGTAACCCAATAAATACACCATTACCAACAAAGTTAGATTATGTAGCATTAAATAAAGATGAGTTTTATGATGCACCTTGTAAAAATCTTATAGGTTGCTTGATGTATGCAATGCTGTGTACTCGTCCAGATTTATGTATGGCTGTAAATATTTTAAGTCGTTACCAAACGAAAAACAATAAAGAGCTGTGGCAAAATCTTAAACGAATATTAAGATATGTTAAAGGATCAATAAACTTAAAGCTAGTATATAAAAGAAATGATTTTAAAAAATATTTTATATGGATATGTTGATGCCGATTGGGCAAATGATCAGTTAGATCGTAAAAGCACCACTGGCTATATCTTTAAACTGTTTGATCAAAATACAATATGCTGGAATACCAAGCGAACAAAACTCAGTAGCAACTTCATCTACTGAAGCTGAGTATATGGCCCTTTATGAGGGAATTAAAGAAGCTTGTTGGTTGAAAAGTCTTTTAAACAGCATAAAGTTGGAAATTTTAAATCCAATAATTATCTTTGAAGATAATAATGGATGCATTGCTATCGCAAATAATCCAACAGATCACAAAAGATCAAAACATATTGATGTAAAATATCATTTCTCTAGGGATAAAATAGCCCAAAAGGAAATAATGCTTAAATATATCTCTACAGATAAAACAACTAGCTGATCCATTTACAAAGCCACTTCCTGCAGTACAGTTTCAAAAATTGAGAAATGAATTCAATTTAATATTATGAATTTAAGATAAACTTGGATATAACTGATTGATTTATGCTTGTTCACATTGTGATTATAGTTTTTGTTTTGTTTATTAAAGTTAAAAATTATATTATTAATTAAGTTAAACAGTTGATTTGAATTGTTAAAACTGTATTATTATGATCTAATTGGGTTTTTCTGAGGTTTCCCCAATTCTTAGCAACAAATGTTGGATCATTGTATTTTTCCTCAGATTAAAAATTATAAAGCTGGTTTAACTATAGATAGTTAATTAGACTAGAATTTTTGTTTTGAGTGGGAGTATAGAAATATACAAAACAAAATATTGTTTTTCAACAGTATGTTTATATGTTCAGGTACAGATAAGGATAAATCAATACTACACACCTTTTTTGTTGAACCTGAGTTAGTACTTTTTCTGATATACATACTCACTATGAAATATATTAGACGTATTCAAACCAGCAAGAGGGTGGTTTCATTTTGTGCGTTGTACGCTGTATGTCTTCTTTTAAACCCATATTCCAATAGTAAAACACCGAAAATGCACAACCGATTTGACAACCACCTAGGAGACTACCAATAGCCAAAAAACAGGAAGTGCAGGAATTAGTGGACTGGATGCTTGACGACGGAGTTATAGAAGAATCCTGCAGCCCTTGGTCATCACCTGTTGTTCTGGTCACTAAGAAAGATGGATCAAGCAGATTTTGTGTAGATTACCGAAAACTGAATGACGTGACCAAAAAGGACAGCTATCCACTTCCCCGTATCGACGACACACTAACGACTTTGGCAGGATCCTGTTGGTTTTCTACTTTAGATTTGAAGAGTGGGTACTGGCAACTTGCATTGAGGAGCAAGATAAGGAGAAGACTGCTTTTTCTACTGGAAATGGGTTGAACCAATTCATGTGATGCCCTTCGGATTTTGTAATGCTCCTGCTACTTTTGAAAGACTGATGGAAATTGTGCTTCGCCTTAACTGGAAGACTTGCTTGGTTTATCTGGACGATATCAAGGTGATGGGAAAAACTTTTGAAGAACATCTGAACAACTTGCAAGAAGTATTTGCTAGAAATGTGGTGCCCGTCTTCGATTGAACGCCAAAAAGTGTTGGTTCTTCCAAAAACAAGTCAAATTTCTTGAGCATGTGGTGTCGGTTGACGGAATTCAGACGGACGACAAGAAGATCCAAGCAATCAGAGAATGGCCATTACCGAATGATAAACACGAACTGAGAAGCTTTCTAGGACTTGCCACATACTACAGACGGTTTGTGGAAGGATTTGCCAACATCGCAGCTCCGCTACATCATTTTACTGAAGACAAAAAACTCTACTGTTGGAATACCCAATGTGATCAGGCGTTCAGAAGGTTAAAAGCATCACTTTGCTCCAGTCCCATCCTCAGTTATCCACAACCAAAAGGAAAGTTCATTTTAGACACAGATGCCAGTAAGTCTGGTATTGGAGCTGTATTGTCTCAAATCCAAAACGGAGAAGAAACATGTCATAGAATACTTCAGTAGGAAACTTACCAAAGCAGAACAGAACTACTGTGTAACGAGAAAAGAGTTACTGGCAATAGTAAAATCAGTCGATCACTTTCACAACCCAACTAGCAATTTTTTGTTTTATTAGAATTGCGGCAACGTTTTCTTATAAAACAGCATAAGCTTATGAACATTTTAAAAACAACTACTCGATACTTATAAACGCAAAATTGGCACCACCTTATAAAACATTGTGATTGAATAAAAGTTGCAAAATTAACTCCAAATAGCTTATAAAATACATATATAAACATTATTAATACCACTATAAAATCTTAACTGCGACTTCTATAGAGCAGTTTTTATAGTTTCCACAGCCACTGCTATACAGCAGGAACTCTAAAACAATAATGTAATTGCTTTTTAACAGTTTTATACAAGTTTATTTGACAGTCGTTATAAAACCGATGTGTGTAGTGAATTTACTTTAATGAAACGGTTTTGTTTTTAAAATGTATTAAGATAGCTGCAAAACAATTTTTGCATTATAAACGCTTTCTGTTTATCTACTAAAAGGAATCACGAACATGGAAGCCAAGATGGGGACCAGGTCCGTTTTACATACAGACGCCATACTGATAAACTCTCAACTCATGATGTGAGTGCTTTCGCGTAGTGCTTACCCTCTTTTACAGTGCGAACGAAATTTTTCTGTGAATCATATATTATGTTTGTGACAGATTTTTATCGGGCCTCACGACAATGTTAGTTTAATAATTTTCTTAGCAATATTGTAAAATTAGAGGTTATGTTTTTAAATTTATTTTTTCAACAAAAAAAATAAGTGATAATAATTTTATCAACACTTTCTTAATAAGTTATCGTTTTCATCTTCAAAACAGTAGAAACCATGTGTGTTTATTAGTTTTATTTAATATTTTTTATTTATAACCCCTTAAACTATTAAAACAAAATGGCTCCATTTTATAAAACAGTTATGCACACAACGTAGCTTTTCTGTGACATATTAGTAAACAAGCAACATTTATAAAATGATAATAAAACAAAGATGTCACAGAACAGAGAAGCGGAACCCATAACGCAGGTCTGGCACTCGCTTTTTTTCAATTGCAATATCTTGCTTTTTCAATGTCATTGGCGATGGAAATTGCGAATCTTAACGAATTGACTTTGCAAATAAAAAAGAAAATCCGCCATGAACAATCGTGCGGTAAAGTACATTTTCAATTACAAAATAGTATATTTCATTAGGAGTACAAAATAAGGGGTTTTCCGTTCACGTATGACCAATTCAGATGTGAGGCGAAGCCGAACACCGGAAGTCACGCAAAGCACGAAAAACCTATTTTTGGACTAATTATGAAGGATATTTTTCATTATACTTCTTTAAAAACGAAGGCATAAAAACCAGACTTAAGAAAAAAAGACTTAAAAATGATATTCTTGTTCATATTTTGCCCTAGATTTCTCTGGCAGTAAATTTGCGTTTGACTGTGCCACTTGTTTTAAGATGTATTCTGGAATATCGGAATTATCTCCTGAGTATATTTTAATTTAATTGTTGGGAATGACTGACATCTAATTGATCATTTCTATGACTGGTTTAAAGTAGTTCAAAGGTGATTTAATTGTGGTAAGTTATCACTGTCAGGCAATGTCTATAAAAATTCAAAAAATACTTCGGAAATATATCAAAATATTCCAGCATTTACATATTAAATGATAATGCAGGTTTGTGCTAAATATTTGTCGGCTTATAAATTGTCTTAAATTTAATATATTGTGCTGTACGTTTCTATTTTAAAGCCATTTTACTCAGCATTTTAATTCAGCGCAAAAAAAATCCGTGCGGGCGCCCAGAAAAACGCGTTGTCCTAATAGAGATGAAAATATAGAGGGTTTTCAAAGAAGTATAATAAAAAGCATTTTCCCATTGCATAAAGCAGCTGTAATTGTAATAGTAAAAATAAAAAGCAAACGGCATATTCAAAATATTTGCCTGCCATCAATTTCATATCGTCATCTTATTTTTGTTTGCTTTTTTTCATATTTGAAAGTTTTGAGATGGCGATACGAGAACACTGGATACGGCCCTGTTCGGCCTATTACTCTGTTTTATAGAAAAAACAGTAATAATAATACAACATAACCTAGGAGTACGAAGTCTTGAGAATGTGTTAAAGCAATCTTAATAAAAATAAATGGAGGGAGATTTATTTTATAACGGAGTTCAGGTAGCTCTACACGACAAAAGTGTCGTAATTTGGTTTTAAAATGTTAGGCATAGGCAACTAAAAAAACCCGCCAAACGATAAACCTAACCTCTAAATTTGTCTGAATAAATGTGTAAACATACCATATAATTATTATTTTTTTCAAATATTTGGGCACTGCAAGATGGAAGTGCTTCATTATCACTATTATCAGCTACTGCAATCCCTTGAGTGCTATTCTTCCTTGCAAAATAAAAGCTTTTATTATGCATAATACTTTCATAACGCAGTTTTACTTTTCTGCGAAACGCTCCACTTTTTTTAATTTTTTTCCAGTTTGATTTTTGATGTTTCATTTTCAGCTATAATTCATAATAAAGTATATCATTTTAATATTATATATTATATTTTTTACCACGTACTTACTAAGATAAATTGTGTTCAGCTATAAATTATTTACACAAATACAAAATAATTTATTTAACATAACCACATTTTAGTGTACAATAACCTTCAGAAAAATTGTTATAGTGAACATCTTAATAGAATATTTTAATTAAAGCGGCAAATAAAATACGTATAAAATAATTTTAAAGCAATGTCAGGTTAACAACACAACTATACTAAACGACTGCCAAATAAAATAATTCTATAAAAACGTCGAGATAAATTATAAAATAATTGTATAGCAAAGTTAGACAATCACACAATGTCCTTTATAAAATATTATTGCAACAATTTCGAGAAAGTTAGCTGAAATGTTTTATAGTGGTGCAAGTAAAGTAGCTATAAGTTCTTTTGCGATTTTATAATAATAGTTTTATTAGATAACCATGATATTTGTCATGGAAATGTGATGGTAATAATTTTATAATGTAGATTTTAAAGCCAACACAATTTAGTTCCAGGTGAACCTTTTATAAAATATATAAATCACAGGAAAACTTTTACATAATGGTAATAAAATATTTTTGTCACCAAACTTCCAATTTTAAAACAAGTTTGCTAGTTGGAAGTACTTGTACGGACAGGAATTTTTGATAAGTATTGACCATGCGGCACTCAAGCGGCTCCTCGGAATGAAACAACCGGAAGGGCAAGTAGCAAGATGGCTTGAAAAACTCCAGCAGTATAATTTCAACATCAAGCATCGACCCGTAAAGCTGCATAATAACGCAGATGCTCTATCAAGAAGACCTTGCGCCAAAGAATGCAAACATTGTCAGAAAGCGAACAACGTGAAGGAGTTGTGTCCATCAGAATGGTTTTCAGCTGAAGACCGATGATGAATGGAGTCCCGATGAAATTAGGAAGGATCAACTAGAAGACAGCGACATAGGCCCATTGTTGTTGAGAAAGGAACAAAGCGAGCCAAGACATGTTGGTCTCATCAAGAAATCTCTAGCAAAGGTCTGACGTTCAAAGCACTTTGGGCTCAGTGGGACTCGCTTGTGGTTAAAGGCGGCTTGCTAAAAAGAGCTTGGGGGAGTGCAGATGGAAAAGAGATAAGGAAGCAGCTGGTAGTTCCCAGAGGAAGGGTCGACAACGTACTGAAGGAAATGCACAATGGAAAGACTGGTGCTCATTTGGGAGTAAATAAGACTTTGGACAAAATCCGGCAACGCTTTTACTGGGTGAACTACTGCCCAGACGTGAAATCATGGTGTCGACAATGTTCCATTTGTGCAGCTAGCCACGGACCACAGACGAGATCCCGGGGACCTATGAAACAGTACAACGTAGGATTGCCATTCGAACGTTTGGCCATAGACGTCGCTGGGCCTTTTCCTGAGACCCACCGAGGCAACAAGTACATTCTTGTTGCTATGGATTACTTCAGCAAATGGCCTGAGGTGAACTCCGACTTCCATGTGATGTGGTGTTCGGATCTCCAACAGGCCAAAGCACGAACATTGAGAACTACGTTGACGAGTTGCAAGATAGATTACTGAACATCCATGATCTGGTCAGGGAAAGTTTAAATCTAGCTAGCGACAAGATGAAATAAATTATGATCTGAGGACCAATTCGGGGGGGTTTCAGAAGGATGATAAAGTTTGGTTGTTTAACCCTCAGAAAAAGAAAGGCAAATCACCGAAATTAACACCTGTTTGGGAGGGACCTTACAATGTGGTAAAAAGGTTAAACGACGTCGTGTACAGAGTCCAACGCAGCCCCAAAGGCAAGATGAAAATTGTCCATCTGGACAGACCCAAGAAATACCAGGGATTAGATGAAGCGGATCGGGACGATCAGCTTTAAGAGGGGGGCAGTGTTACGGTTTGGGCCTAGTATGCTCAATACTTCTCGATTCGGTATGAAACCGATGCGCCGCAAGATCTGGCCGGGCGCGTGTTAAAGTAGGCCACAGTTAGGAAGCCACACACCTGGAAGCATCTTCAATATTCGACGCGAAGCGTTTTGCGGTCATTCTAGAACGTGGTTTGCGAATATAAAAGAAGCGGTCTCGACGGCGGGAGTAGTGAATTTGGGAACGCGGTAAAGTTTAAATAGTGGAATAATTGTGGAATTGTAGTAGTGATTTTTTAGTATAATTATTGTACGGAGTGTTTGAAGTGTAAATAAATTTATTAATTGTTGAGTTAAATTGACTTTGTGAAAACCCACGGGAAAATCGTAACAGTATTTTTTATTTGTTATATGTATTTCTATTTCTAATTACATTGTTTGCATTAATTTGGCATACAATTTTGTGTTACCTAGTTTTGATGCAAACTCACTTGTGCACACCAATAAATTAGTGCTACCTTAATCTTTTTTTTAGAATCCAAATTTCGTATTCACTTTTCGTGGTTTCGAATCCAATACGGGGGTATTTGCAACATAATTCAGAAAGAGTAGATTCTTCTCGGTGTGTTTTGTGTTTAAAGAATGATGTTTCAGGTGTAGCAAACATGAGTGTTATTTTGTTTAAAAAAAGTTTTGTCTCTACTACCCTGTGACTGCTTCTTTGTTCTGAGGGATGATTTCTAAATGGATTTAAATTTTAATGTTGTTATTTTTTTAGTATCTGCTGTGCATATTTGTTTCTGTAGATTTAATGTGGCTTTTAATTGCAACTCGTAAGCAGTCTAATAATGTGTTTTTGTACTTTTTAATGCCTGTTTAATGTTAATGCATTAGAAACATGTTATTTTGTCATTTTGTAAATTCTAGATTACGTTAGAACTAAGTACATATTGTGCTCCAAAGCCTGCTGTACGGAAAAGATTATAAACATGAATGAAAAAAATTCTTATGGAAACCTATGCTAACCTAGTGGCTGATCACATTAAATTAATTAAAAACATGGTTATGCAGCAATCGTTATTTTTTAATAAAACTTTCAGTTAAACAACAAATGCTTTAAAAACTGACTCAACCAATCTAATCAAGACTACAAATTTACGTTCCAGGTATGTCTGTTTTATTATTGTATGTTGTTTGTTAATGACTTTTACTGACGTTTCATTATTTTAGAACATTTTAACCATTTTGAAAAAGATCCTGAAAGGATCGAAACTTCAATGTAAAAAGCCTTCAAGAGATTTTATCAACTATGACCTAACAGAACACGAAACATAATGCAAAAAGATAAAGATATCTCTTATCTTGTTATATTTTTCTTCTTAACTATTAAATAATTAATAATAAATGTTGCTATATGCATTGTAATTATGTTATCATACATCAGTAAAATATACATACATAGTACATTATACAGGGTGTCTAAAAAGTCTGGAATATTGCAAATATCTCGAAAACTGCTGATTTTATTTTTCTCAAAATTTGCGTCTTGTTAAAGTAAATAACAGCGCATGACGTGAGGGTGAAATGAGGTTCGCAAGTATACAGGGTCAGTCACAAAATATACCAACTTTCTTAATTCAAACCTAACACACTGTATATTACTTCAGATTTTAAGAGTACTCATAAAGGCCAATTCAACGATCTACAGTATTGCTACTTTATTCTTAGTATTAGTCAATTTTATTTAAGGAAATTATGAAAACACTTAAACGTTAAGTAAATTAATTAAAACTAGCCCAACATTAGAAATAAAACACAAACTACTTTATAAGATTTTATTTTTTTTTTTCACTCAAAAACACCATTTTAAGTAATAGGAAAATTTGCCAATTAATTTAACATTATATTGACGTTAGCTGTCATTGTTACACCTATCATTGTTATAGGTAGATACTAAAAAAAAAAAAAAAAAACTTTGTGACTGATCCTGTATACTTGCGAACCTCATTTCACCCTCACGTCATGCGCTGTTATTTACTATAACAAGACGCAAATTTTGAGAAAAATAAAATCAGCAGTTTTCGAGATATTTGCAATATTCCAGACTTTTTAGACACCCTGTATAGTGAAAAATGTAATAACTTTTTAAAATTTATTTATATTCAATTTAAATTTATTTCTATGTCGTTCCATTGATGTCCGTTACGTATCCCAAAAACTAAACTGCTTCTTCCCAACAATAACACACATTGATTCTAGGTTGCAACAACGTTCTCACCAATGTTTTAACGTTTCTCGTTGATTTTTGTGAGTGGCTTTTTAGTTGATTTGAAGTTGAATTTACGTTGAACGGAAAACCGCCACCATATAACAACAAATCAACGTTATTTAATAACCTTATTTTATACCTTGTTTTTCAAAAACATTGCTATCTCTTGCAACATTTTTGTCAGACATACGGTTTTTCCAAAAAAATTCAATAACTTACAACTCAGTACATTTTTAGCCGAGACGAACAAGCACATACAAAATGATGTAAGTCTCCTGTAGACTTGGATTTATCCATACTCTTGGCTGGTTCCTCCTCAGATGTATCTACTAAGATGTAAATGTAAATTCAGAAGAAACTTTGCAACAATAATAAACAACTTTAACTGAGGCGTTGGTCAAAGAGTTTATATAAGTATCACATTGGATATAAGAGAATTAATTATTTGAAATTTTGATTATTTGAAAATACTAGCAGATTTTAATTCTAAAAATATTAACTAAAAACAATTCTTTTAGTTTGACGTCATACAGTTCCTCGAAAAGGTTACCATCGGCCCGATTTCCAATATTAAATGTACAAATCTTTGTACAACTTGATGACATTTGATGCGAGCATGCCAATACGAGGTAAATATAACGCGAATTTTAAATTTCAAAGTTTATTCATGTCTTCGTCCGCCTGGGTAGATTGCTCGCGTAGGTTTGTAGCATCTGTTCCCATATCAGTTTGTGTCTTCTCGCAATTTGTGTAGCGGTGTGCTTCGATCCATATTGTTACTAATCTCGTGTTTAAAGCATTTGTTTGCTTTTTTAGCGTAGCTGCTATTGGTTTAATTTCTCGTTTGGTGTTTTGTTCTGTAACGAAGTTACTAACTTTTTTGTTAATATGTAGTATTAGATTTAAGAAAACAATGCGCAGCCTCACACGCTTAAGGTACAATGCGTCTTCGCGACAGAATGGTGAACGCACCGTCGCGATTGATAAAGGTTCAGCGCGCAGCCGCGGTAGCGTTAACGAAGCAACATCGCGCCGTCGCGACTCGCGAGCTGGTAACCAGGTAATGCGCCGCGCGCTACATTGATCAGTTCGTCAGTCAGTTAGTCAGTTCATCCCGGACCACCGAACCGACCGACGCTTCAGCCAGCTGAACGGTAAATTCTATTGTTCCTGGGGGCAAGCTTTGAAGGGGAAGGTATTTCGGAATCGTTTCCTTCGGACCGCCAGTACAGGATGTTATAACACTGCTGGTCAACTCCGGAGGCTACAATCTCACTATCACCTAGGTATTTCCGAACCGTTTCCTTCGGACCGCCGGTACTGGATGTTATAACACTGCCGGTTAACTTCGAAGGCCACGGCTCCGAAATCCTGTAACCAAACCTGATCTCACCCAGGTCATTCCGAACTGATTTCTTCGGACTGTCAGCTCCGGCCGATTCTTTGACCCCGTCTGTGCCCCCAGAGCACAGTTTTCATACCGTCCGAATCCGTCATTCATACCGTAACCGTCTGTTTACCCTGGCTGGGAAAACCGTTTCGATACCGTCTTAGTTTCCGCACCGTTCCCCGTTCTGAACACTAGGTTGTGTTGTCCGTTTGTTTTCCGTTTCAAAGTACCGTATTAATTTAGTTAGGATCTCCAGGTCCGACTGTACCGTTTATTAATTTGAACACGAGGCTGTGTTGTTCTCTGTTTGTTCATTTGTGCTAGAGTTTTTTAAGTAAGGATATGAATGGTTGTTAACTGTTATTTTTACTGGTTAACATGACTTGTTTAGTTTAGCTGACAACCCTGTGTTTCCTTATTTTTGTCCCACTCCCTTCATCCAAATAACAGATAAACGTGAACTCTGTCTTCGACTGTGTAAAAGCTCCCCAGGTATACGAAGCGAGTTCCTTAGTTACGCTTCTTCTCCCAAATAAAACTAAGGTGGCGCCCGAGTTTCAAAGCACCTACCCCTAGGTGTGGCAAAAACCGTACCTGGACAGGTACGTAAAGGCGGCGTTACAGTTCTATATTGCTTTCCAGTTCTGTGGCGAGTTTTGTAATTGCAGCTATAGCCTCCTTTAAGATACAGACTTCGGGGAATTCCCTTTTTTTTTTGGTTCGTCTGGGTTCTCTACGTCTCCCATGAAGGTGTAAGCTACTTTTCTTTTAAAGTAAGGGTCAGAAACAGACATGCTTTTGCGCGACTTGAAAAATGTGTGTAAATCCTCTTTTAGTTTAGTCTTGTTGGTATTTGCTTCGCCTATTGTATTTTCCTGCTGTTTATCATCGTCCATTACAGCTACAGCGGAGCTTTCCTTATTTAGTGGTGTTTTCACAAGGCTCGAACCTTCTTGCGAAGGGATTTCTGCGACGCGTGATTGGCCCTCCCCAAAATCAATAGGCCGGCACCAGCCACCAGGGCTTCTACCCGATCGGAACCGGTGGTAGGATTTTTAACCTACCTGGGGTACTGTTTGTTTGTTATCACACATCATTTGCTTGTTTTTCCTGCCCTTCCGCGTTAGTCACTCTGGTCTCTCTCTCCACCGGGGTTGGTTACCCGATCTTGAGATAAACCAGAATGTCCAAGGGCCACCACGTGGAGGTGCGGATAGGACTTCGCCCCCATAGAAGTGCTTACTGCTAAAATGTCATATTGGTTTGGCCCCACTTTTTCCAAAACATGGAAGTTTATGTTTTGCACCCGTTATTTAGTATTCATGTAAATCAATCCAAGCTTATCCATTTAAACTATTTAAAAGAACTGAAATTAAGCAGAGTTAGTAAATACATACAGTCATTTAACCAGGTCATTAGATTAGTTGCTCCCCAATTATAGGACTTGCATTTGGAGGACTCTAAGGCAACTAAACAAGTTGCTTTACGTGTTGCAAATTACGTGCTTGATGACATCCCACAGGGTAAGTTTTTTTAAACATTGTCAGAATAAGAGTTCTGAAGAAAATTTGTTAAGTTGTTGTGTTTTAATTTTATCAAAAATATTATAAAAATCATCTCCAAATACAAACTGTTAATGAAACTTAAAAAAGACATTACAAAAACCATAAACGAAGGATGTAAAATAAAAACATCTACGGAGTGGTGAAACTTATGAGGTGTTTGTAAAAGAACATCCTAACCAAGCGTTATGCTTGAATTGCGCTAGATTTGGTCATGTCACAAAATATTGCACTGAAAAACCATGTTGTCACAAATGTGATGGGGAGTACTAATGCAAAGACTAAAAATGGATCCAAATATGAGTCGACACTCAGCCCGGGATATAAACTGTCCAATTTATAAAAGAAACTCATTATAGTACAAATGCAATATAAATAATGACACAATTTTTTTATGAAGAGATTTTTTAAATTATCCCGGCTAAGCATGAGAAGTAAAAGCATAATTTCCCCTCATGAAACAGCTCTGAAGCCACCCCCATCAAGTTCTAAACATCAAGAATGATTAGAAATTACCATCTTTTATCAAAATTTACAGTAGTTAGGAAATAGTGTAAATAAAACTGAACAAAGGTTACAAAATAAATGAGAATGCAAAATTTTTGTAATAACAGAACATAAAATAAAATTTGTTGTACATCTCAAAACCACTAGAAAAAAAAACTATTTTATTCAAACGGACGTGAAGTACTTACTTACATACAGTGCAGGCCAAAAGTTTAAATTTTCTCATTTTTGTTCGTGTTTTACGACGAAAGGGCTAAAGTTAGAGATCTGAAAAAAATAAAGAAAACTAGTCTGTGAAAGGTACTACAACTTTCATTAATACGATTTTTCAATCAAATCAACCGTACAGGCGCAAAAAAATCAAAACCATTTTCCCATGTTAATCTCCTATGTCCAGGGTGCTCTTGGACACCTGGTATATCTATACACACCTGGTATATATTTACATCACAATCCGACATCCTGGTATATATTTATCTTACTAGCGGGCATCACTAAGTAAAAATGTAGTTTTTTATTTTCAGTCTCTGGGCTTTTCAACCAAGTTGTATTTTGTTGTATTGCGTAACTGAGGGCAAAAGGTCAAATCAGCAAACATTGCAAGACTTACAAACAAACATTATTTAATAATTGTTTAAACTAGTGTTTAACTGAAAAATCCACTATTTCTATAAAATATAAGAAACAATGGAAAATAGGTATAAGGAAGTATTAACAATAATTAATCCCTAGCCTTCTTGCGAGACATTAAAAAATGAGATTGGAAACATAATGTTCCATTTGAAAATAAAAGTTGGGGTTCTTGCATATTTCNANACACCATGCNTCACCACCNCTGNNGTACGTTGAGTAGNNNNCNNACGANCTGCANATNCNCCNACANACANACCAGTGCNGANNGTCNAGATAGNNNTGNCTTTCCTTATGNCGCTANGNAGGTNTAACCGNCCCCGGTGAANACTGNNCNGCANGNTGTGANCTTGACANAGAGTTTGTACCTAAACCCNAATTTTGTGCGATACAANAGTGCNAGGANGATAGTTNNNCNCATTANTCNNGNNTGGCACATGNTAAACGTAACNGTNAAGCCNNTANNTTNCGTCCGNCANNTTCNTANAGACGTGCNCCCTAATANGGANACGNGGTGNGGAACATANNNGAGGTCNCTNTTGGCCGATNCCCGANATNNGNATNNTCCAACATGNTGCTTANTNNGNNACATNTNCTGGAGACGNCATTCAATGANTCTGGANNCAGGNAGCCCATNNTGTCATCTCGCGNANATGGAACACTGGNANACACGATTTAACATTATTCATTTTAATTAACTAATTATTTTATAAATAAATTAAAGTTGATATGTCACATCATAGAGGATGCCTAGTACACAAACAGCTACAACAAAAACTATATCCGACTTTAAGAAAAAACAGAAATCTAGGACACCACACTCAAATAGAATCAAGTCTGCAAAACCAACCTGAAAAATCCTATGCCCAAGTAGTCAACGGTGATCAAAGACAAAATGAACAAGAAGTGCCAACAAATCATTTACCTGTAAATAGTATCACTAAACTCGAAGAAATGATGAGTAAATTAATGGAACAAATGAGCACCATGCTTAACTTACTTACTGTCGTTGTAAGTAAACTAGCTTAATGGATATATTAAAGTTTAAAATTGCTATCTGGAATGCCAATGACCTTCAGCAACATGCCCAAGAAATAAAAACATTTTTAAATAGTGAAAACATAGACATTATGATGATATCTGAAACACACTTTACAGACAAACACTATTTGCACATCCCCAAATACAACCTATATCACACGAAACACCCAAGCAATAAGGCACATGGAGGCACTGCAATCATTATACGAAATAATATTCAACACTATGAGAGTGAAAAATTTTCCAAGGACTATCTGCAAGCCACTACTGTGGCTATTGACGGAAAACATGGGCCAATTTCTATGTCTGCTGTATACTGTCCACCTAAACACCTTAACAAAAAAGAAGATTTCGAAGCCTTTTTCCAAACGTTAGGAAATAAATTTTTTGCAGGAGGGGACTACAATGCAAAACACCCAGAATGGGGCTCAAGACTGACAACTTCAAAAGGAAGAGAACTTTTTAAAGCCATAAAAACTAATAACCTACAATGTTTGTCTACTGGTGAACCAACATACTGGCCATCTGACACCCATAAAATACCAGATGTTATAGACTTCTGTGTCACAAAAGGAGTCGACGCCAAAAAATGTAATGTAGAAAGTTGTTTTGACCTATCTTCTGATCACTCCATAATTATCTTAACAGTTCACACAGAAATATTAAACAAAGAAAGGCAACCGTTTTTGCATAGCTCTCAAACAAATTGGGACGCGTTTAGAAGTAATCTGAATCGCCTCATTTCTTTGGACGTGCCACTAAAAAGTAAAATAGACATAGAAGACGCTGTATTAAATTTAACACAAAATATACAAACAGCCTCATGGTCTGCAACTCCACCAGTTACAACACGTTTAATTAATGGTAAAATCCCAACAATAATTAGAGACAAGCTTGCAGAAAAAAGAAAACTAAGGAAGCAATGGCAATATAACAGAACAGAAATCAATAAAAGAAAATTAAATAGAGCTGCCAAGGAACTCAAAAATCTTATTCAGGAAAACCGGAACCAGGAATTCCAAAAGTATTTAGAAAATCTGACACCAACAGAAGCTACAGAATATTCACTCTGGAAAGCAACTAAAAGGTTAAAAAGACCACAACAACACAATACTCCTTTAAAAAACGACAACAATACATGGGCGCGAAGTGATAAAGATAAAGCCGAGACTTATGCAAAACATTTAAAAAATGTTTTTACACCACATCCTTCTCAACTATCTCCTAACGAAGAGAAAGATATAACTGACCTTCTAAATGGTCCCTGTGCAGCCGAACATGTGCGTCATCGGAAGTTCAAGATCGCTGACATAAAGCAAACAATTATGAACGAAATTAATACACAGAAAGCACCTGGTTTTGACCTAATATCTGGAAAAGTTTTAAAAGAGTTGCCCGAAAATTGTTTTAAACTAATAACTTATATATTTAATGCCATATTGCGACTCAATCACGTTCCTTCCGCCTGGAAAGTTGCCCAAATCATCATGATTCCTAAACCAGGGAAAAAGCCTGAGGAAGTTTCGTCATACAGGCCCATAAGTTTACTACCGATGCTTTCTAAAGTCTTCGAAAAATTATTTGCCAAAAGACTAAACACTGTAATAGAAGAAAGAAAAATTATTCCAAATCACCAGTTCGGATTTCGTAACAAGCATGGAACAATAGAAAAAGTACATCGTGTGGTATGTCATATCAACAGAGATTTAAACGCGAAACGGTACTGTTCCGCTGCGTTTCTTGATATATCACAGGCAGTGTGGCATACTGGGCTGCAGATAAAAATATAGAAACTATTTCCTTATTGTTACTATCTGCTCTTAGAATCTTATTTATCGGAGAGGCACTTTCAAGTCAAGCATGGCAACGAATACACCAAGTTATATCCCATACATTCTGGTGTTCCCCAAGGTAGCGTGCTCGGCCCGATACTATATTTATTATACACTGCGGACCTACCCACAACAAGGACGACTTCGGTGGCGACATACGCTGACGACACTGTTGTCTTGGCCTCCCATACGGATCCTGTATCTGCTTCAAGAAACCTCCAACTGAACCTTAACAAGTTGCAAATCTGGCTAAAAAAATGGCGCATAAAAGCCAACGAAACGAAGTCCGTTCATGTCACATACACTCTACGGAAAGAAACCTGTCCGCCAATAAAAATCAATAACTGTCAGCTCCCACAAGCAGAAGAAGCTAAGTATCTTGGCATGCATTTAGACAGGCGTCTTACATGGAAAAAACATATATTCACAAAACGCAAACAACTAGGACTGAAACTGAGTCAGATGTACTGGTTGATAGGCCGCAAATCGAAACTCTCTTTGGACAACAAACTGTTGCTCTACCAATCCATTCTTAAGCCCATCTGGACTTATGGTATTCAGTTATGGGGTACCGCTAGTGACTCTAACATCGCTATACTTCAGAGGTTCCAGAACAAAGTATTGCGTATGATTGTTGATGCGCCTTTCTACATTTCCAACGAAATAATATTACACGACATTCCATTGGAGTCCGTATTGGCAACTGTCCAACGATACAGTGTGAGATACAGCGAGAGACTGTCAGTGCATCCCAACGCATTAGCTAGACAAATAAAATCGGGCGAGGCTAGGGAACAGCGCAGGCTGAAGCGTCTGTTGCCATCTGATCTGTCCAAACGGGTGGTCTAATCAACAATAAGTGTAATACTAAGACTATAGTGTACTCAAATAGTTTAATTAGTTAATTAGTTTTAAACATAGTTAGGTTGTAGCAATTGAATCTATTTATAAAGAGATCACTCACTGGAGTGAAACTCTACATGTCATTCATTAACTTTGTCAAATGTAAAGCTCATTGCCTTATTGGCAGATTGCTGATGTATCTAGGAGTAATAAAAAAAAAAAAAAATATGTCACATAAACTTAAAAAATATCAGGTATTGCTTCTAACTGGGTTTACTAACCTCCAAGAGCTATATAAAGTAGCACTTTAGCATTTTAAGTAATTCTGTAACAAATCACTTCTTTAACTACAGATTATTAAACGAAATTTATAGATTGACACAAGATGGGAAACTATCAATTAATCCATTCACAATAAACAACTGATTTTTGGTATTTGAACAAGGTTTGTGTTATAAAGTCAATCTATAAATCCACGTTTACAGCAATAAATATTTAACAGTAACTATAATAATGTTACGATTTGGGCCTACTATGCTCGATACTTCTGAACGAGCGCTCGCTTTGGGATAAAACCGATGCGCCGCAATATCTGGCCGGGCGCGTGTTAAAGTAGGCCACAGTTAGGAAGCGCCACACCTGGAAGAATCAGTTTTGCGGTCATTCTAGAACGTGGTTTGCAAATATAAAAGAAGCGGTTTCAGACGGCGGGAGTAGTAGATTTGGGAACGCGGTAAAGTTTAAATAGTGGAATAATTGTGGAATTGTAGTAGTGTTTTCAGTAGCTGAGTTAATTATTGTACGGAGTGTTTAGAAGTGTAAATAAATTTATTAATTGTTGAGTTAAATTGACTTTGTGTAAACCCACGGAAAAATCGTAACAATTGGTGTCAGTAGTGCGATGAGATTTTAGTGCGACGTGAATTGGAACTAAACTTCGGGTTAGAGACTTGTGTTCAGAACCGGACTAGAGATTTTCGGAACAGTGGTGTGTTAAATTTATTTTATGCCAATAACAAGACGTCAAAGTGCAAACATGGAGGCCCAACTTGCAGCTATTATGGCAATGCTTAAACAAAACAAGCAAGAACAAGAAAGGATTCGACAACAAGACAAGGAAGAACAAGAAAAGATTCGACAACAAGAAAAAAGAATTCGACAACAAGATAAGGAAGAAGACAGAGAGCGGCAAGAAAAGCGTAACGTAGAAATATTGGACGTTCTAGTGGGGACCAAGACAGAAATCCAAGAGTATGTAACCCATAGTCTCAATAAAATTCAGAATGATGTTCGGGAGGACATAAATAAAATTCAGAATAATGTCGAGATAAAGCTACGCGACTTAGAGCGGAAAATTGACAGCAGAAGAGTCAACTCTACAGTGATCACCGGAAACGGGCTCAACAAGATCAAGCCTCCCACATACGACGGTCAAACTTCCTGGGCAACGTACCAACTCCAATTTGAAGCCGCTGCTAATGCAAATGGATGGAGTAGTAGTAGCACTACGAGGATCTGCATTGGAGCTGTTACAGACTCTGCCTATCGCCCAACAAAGCAACTATGAAGCATTAGTAGCTGCATTAGAACGACGTTATGGAGATCAACATAGGAAAGGAGTGTATAAAACGCAATTAAAGGCAAGACAGCAGAAAACTGGTGAAAATCTACAAGAGTTTGAGGCCGAAATTCGTCGCCTTGTGCATCTGGCTTACCCAGCCGTCCCGGATGAAATCCAAGAAGAATTTGTGCCACAGTATTTTGTAGAAGGGATTCGAGATCCGGAGGTAAAGAAAATGCTGAAGATGTTCAAAGGGAGCAACAGCAGCGAATTGCTGGTTCGAGCGCTGGAAGTTGAAGCTGCGTGCAATGACTTAAAGCTAAAGATCAGGGCCGTGACTATTCAAGAGGAGAGAGTACCGCCAGCCGATCATGCTGCTACATCAATGAATTAAATTAAATCAATGTTCGGCCAATTAGTGCAACAAATGGCAGCATTAGGAAATGGTCTTTCCACACAGTTAGAAAGATCACGCCCGATCACGAGAGTGGAGTGTTATCGATGCGGACGTACGGGACACATTAAACGAGATTGTCGAGTAAGGATACCGTCCCGCTCTCCAACGAGGGACGTACAATCATCCAGGAGGGACCAGGAAAACTCCCACTAATCAACATTACGGGGCGAATGTTACCTTGCGAAGACAAAGCCCCAGAATTATCTCCATCAGAAGCCTGGGTAGATCAATGGGAAGCCTGAACGTAGATGGAAAGGTGGATGCGTTGAACGTTACTTTTACTTTGGACACCGGTGCGGCAGTATCTTTGATCCGGTCAAACCTTGTGGATAAAAGTCAAATTAAGCCTTTACGAAGAAGTATTCTCCTGCGCACTGTGACTGAAGAATCGGCTTTTTAGGTTTAAGGAGGTTTTAGGAGAAATAACAGACAAGATTTTCCTTGGGAGGATTACATTTTACCACACCGTGCTAGTAGCATATATTGAAGATGAATTTATTCTGGGAATGGACCTGATTCGTCAACATAAATTTTCTTTTGATCCCGAGCAAAATATCCTAAGGTTTGGAGGTGAAGAGTTCATCCTGTCAACCAATCACCGCTAGGGGTCACCCATTAATGTTTTGGCATCTCAGACAGTAAAAATAAGCGGCAATTCCGAGCAAATAATCATTGGACATTTGGAGCAGAATTCTGGGAGCTGTGTTGGACTTGTACGAAACCCGGACCGACCAGGAAGATGCCTCATTGAGAAATCACTTGTAAATACAGAAAGTGAAGTCCCAATAAGAGTTGCAAACATCTTTCCATACGACGTCAAAATCAACAAAGGCGAAATTATTGCGGTATTCGAGCCTGTAGTCAAAGTAACCAATTGCGATGGGTTACCAGAACAGGAGGAGAAGTTGGAAGAAAACAAACTCTTAAATGAACTTGAAAAGACCTGGAAACATCTGTCAACACCACAACTGAAGAAAGCTCGGAAACTGATTTTGGACCATGCTAGCATATTTGGAACACCGAACAATATGGGAAAAACTACCATTGTAAAACACCGAATTAACACCGAAAATGCACAACCGATTTGACAACCACCTAGGAGACTACCAATAGCCAAAAAACAGGAAGTGCAGGAATTAGTGGACAGGATGCTTGACGACGGAGTTATAGAAGAATCCTGCAGCCCTTGGTCATCACCTGTTGTTCTGGTCACTAAGAAAGATGGATCAAGCAGATTTTGTGTAGATTACCGAAAACTGAATGACGTGACCAAAAAGGACAGCTATCCACTTCCCCGTATCGACGACACACTGACGACTTTGGCAGGATCCTGTTGGTTTTCTACTTTAGATTTGAAGAGTGGGTACTGGCAACTTGGCATTGAGGAGCAAGATAAGGAGAAGACTGCTTTTTCTACTGGAAATGGGTTGTACCAATTCAATGTGATGCCCTTCGGACTTTGTAATGCTCCTGCTACTTTTGAAAGACTGATGGAAATTGTGCTTCGCCTTAACTGGAAGACTTGCTTGGTTTATCTGGACGATATCAAGGTGATGGGAAAAACTTTTGAAGAACATCTGAACAACTTGCAAGAAGTATTTGCTAGAAATGTGGTGCCCGTCTTCGATTGAACGCCAAAAAGTGTTGGTTCTTCCAAAAACAAGTCAAATTTCTTGAGCATGTGGTGTCGGTTGACGGAATTCAGACGGACGACAAGAAGATCCAAGCAATCAGAGAATGGCCAGTACCGAATGATAAACACGAACTGAGAAGCTTTCTAGGACTTGCCACCTACTACAAACGGTTTGTGGAAGGATTTGCCAACATCGCAGCTCTGCTACATCATTTTACTGAGGACAAAAAACTCTACTGTTGGAATACCCAATGTGATCAGGCGTTCAGAAGGTTAAAAGCATCACTTTGCTCCAGTCCCATCCTCAGTTATCCACAACCAAAAGGAAAGTTCATTTTAGACACAGATGCCAGTAATTCTGGTATTGGAGCTGTATTGTCTCAAATCCAAAACGGAGAAGAACATGTCATAGAATTCTTCAGTAGGAAACTTACCAAAGCAGAACAGAACTACTGTGTAACGAGAAAAGAGCTACTGGCAATAGTAAAATCAGTCGATCACTTTCACAAGTACTTGTACGGACAGGAGTTTTTGATAAGTATTGACCATGCGGCACTCAAGTGGCTCCTCGGAATGAAACAACCGGAAGGGCAAGTAGCAAGATGGCTTGAAAAACTCCAGCAGTATAATTTCAACATCAAGCATCGACCCGTAAAGCTGCATAATAACGCAGATGCTCTATCAAGAAGACCTTGCGCCAAAGAATGCAAACATTGTCAGAAAGCGGAACAACGTGAAGGAGTTGTGTCCATCAGAATGGTTCAGCTGAAGACCGATGATGAATGGAGTCCCGATGAAATTAGGAAGGATCAACTAGAAGACAGCGACATAGGCCCATTGTTGTTGAGAAAGGAACAAAGCGAGCCAAGACATGTTGGTCTCATCAAGAAATCTCTAGCAAAGGTCTGACGTTCAAAGCACTTTGGGCTCAGTGGGACTCGCTTGTGGTTAAAGGCGGCTTGCTAAAAAGAGCTTGGGGGAGTGCCGATGGAAAAGAGATAAGGAAGCAGCTGGTAGTTCCCAGAGGAAGGGTCGACAACGTACTGGAGGAAATGCACAATGGAAAGACTGGTGCTCATTTGGGAGTAAATAAGACTTTGGACAAAATCCGGCAACGCTTTTACTGGGTGAACTACTGCCAGGACGTGAAATCATGGTGTCGACAATGTTCCATTTGTGCAGCTAGCCACGGACCACAGACGAGATCCCGGGGACCTATGAAACAGTACAACGTAGGATTGCCATTCGAACGTTTGGCCATAGACGTCGCTGGGCCTTTTCCTGAGACCAACCGAGGCAACAAGTACATTCTTGTTGCTATGGATTACTTCAGCAAATGGCCTGAGGTGTTTGCGATTCCAAATCAAGAAGCCAGCACAGTCGCTGATATTCTCGTCTAAAATGTTTTCAGTAGATTTGGTGTGCCGTTGGAGTTACACTCTGATCAGGGACGAAACTTTGAGTCCAAGCTCTTTCAGAGTCTCTGTGACCTGCTAGGCATTAGGAAGACCCGAACAACGCCGCTTCATCCTCAGTCGGATGGAATGGTCGAGAGATTTAATAAGACTATAGTGCAACATCTTTCAAAGGTTGTTGATCATCATCAGAAAGATTGGGACCAGCATATTCCGTTCTTCTTGATGGCTTATAGAGCAGCAGTCCACAACTCAACGGGACAGTCACCATCTAAAGTTCTGTTTGGTCGAGAACTCCGACTTCCATGTGATGTGGTGTTCGGATCTCCAACAGGCCAAAGCACGAACATTGAGAACTACGTTGACGAGTTGCAAGACAGATTACTGAACATCCATGATCTGGTCAGGGAAAGTTGAAATCTAGCTAGCGACAAAATGAAATAAATTATGATCTGAGGGCCAATTCGGGAGGGTTTCAGAAGGATGATAAAGTTTGGTTGTTTAACCCTCAGAAAAAGAAAGGCAAATCACCGAAATTAACACCTGTTTGGGAGGGACCTTACAATGTGGTAAAAAGGTTAAACGACGTCGTGTACAGAGTCCAACGCAGCCCCAAAGGCAAGATGAAAATTGTCCATCTGGACAGACCCAAGAAATACCAGGGATTAGATGAAGCGGATCGGGACGATCAGCTTTAAGAGGGGGGCAGTGTTACGGTTTGGGCCTACTATGCTCAATACTTCTCGATTCGGTATGAAACCGATGCGCCGCAAGATCTGGCCGGGCGCGTGTGAAAGTAGGCCACAGTTAGGAAGCCACACACCTGGAAGCATCTTCAATATTCGACGCGAAGCGTTTTGCGGTCATTCTAGAACGTAGTTTGCGAATATAAAAGAAGCGGTCTCGACGGCGGGAGTAGTGAATTTGGGAACGCGGTAAAGTTTAAATAGTGGAATAATTGTGGAATTGTAGTAGTGTTTTTTTAGTATAATTATTGTACGGAGTGTTTGAAGTGTAAATAAATTTATTAATTGTTGAGTTAAATTGACTTTGTGAAAACCCACGGGAAAATCGTAACAGTATTTTTTATTTGTTATATCTATTTCTATTTCTAATTACATTGTTTGCATTAATTTTGTCATACAATTTTGTGTTACCTAGTTTTGATGCAAACTCACTTGTGCACACCAATAAATTAGTGCTACCTTAATCTTTTTGTTAGAATCCAAATTTCGTATTCACTTTTCGTGGTTTCGAATCCAATACGGGGGTATTTGCAACATAATTCAGAAAGAGTAGATTCTTCTCGGTGTGTTTTGTGTTAAAAGAATGATGTTTCAGGTGTAGCAAACGTGAGTGTTATTTTGTTTAAAAAAAGTCTTGTCTCTACTACCCTGTGACTGCTTCTTTGTTCTGAGGGATGATTTCTAAATGGATTTAAATTTTAATGTTGTTATTTTTTTAGTATCTGCTGTGCATATTTGTTTCTGTAGATTTAATGTGGCTTTTAATTGCAACTCGTAAGCAGTCTAATAATGTGTTTTTGTACTTTTTAATGCCTGTTTAATGTTAATGCATTAGAAACATGTCATTTTGTCATTTTGTAAATTCTAGATTACGTTAGAACTAAGTACATATTGTGCTCCAAAGCCTGCTGTACGGAAAAGATTATAAACATGAATGAAAAAAATGCTTATGGAAACCTATGCTAACCTAGTGGCTGATCACATTAAATTAATTAAAAACATGGTTATGCAGCAATCGTTATTTTTTAATAAAACTTTCAGTTAAACAACAAATGCTTTAAAAACTGACTCAACCAATCTAATCAAGACTACAAATTTACGTTCCAGGTATGTCTGTTTTATTATTGTATGTTGTTTGTTAATGACTTTTACTGACGTTTCATTATTTTAGAACATTTTAACCATTTTGAAAAAGATCCTGAAAGGATCGAAACTTCAATGTAAAAAGCTTTCAAGAGATTTTATCAACTATGACCTAACAGAACACGAAACATAATGCAAAAAGATAAAGATATCTCTTATCTTGTTATATTTTTCTTCTTAACTATTAAATAATTTATAATAAATGTTGCTATATGCATTGTAATTATGTTATCATACATCAGTAAAATATACATACATAGTACATTATATAGTGAAAAATATAATAACTTTTTAAAATTTAATTATGTTCAATTTAAATTTATTTCTATTTCGTTCCATTGATGTCCGTTACGTATCCCAAAAACTAAACTGCTTGTTCCCAACAATAATACACATTGATTCTAGGTTGCAACAACGTTCTCACCAATGTTTTAACGTTTCTCGTTGATTTTTGTGAGTGGTTTTTTAGTTGATTTGAAGTTGAATTTACGTTGAACGGAAAACCGCCACCATATAACAACAAATCAACGTTATTTAATAACCTTATTTTATACCTTGTTTTTCAAAAACATTGCTATCTCTTGCAACATTTTTGTCAGACATACGGTTTTTCCAAAAAAATTCAATAACTTACAACTCAGTACATTTTTAGCCGAGACGAACAAACACATACAAAATGATGTAAGTCTCCTGTAGACTTGGATTTATCCATATCAATACTCTTGGCTGGTTCCTCCTCAGATGTATCTACTAAGATGTAAATGTAAATTCAGAAGAAACTTTGCAACAATAATTAACAACTTTAACTGAGGCGTTGGTCAAAGAGTTTATATAAGTATCACATTGGATATAAGAGAATTAATTATTTGAAATTTTGATTATTTGAAAATACTAGCAGATTTTAATTCTAAAAATATTAACTAAAAACAATTCTTTTAGTTTGACGTCATACAGTTCCTCGAAAAGGTTACCATCGGCCCGATTTCCAATATTAAATGTACAAATCTTTGTACAACTTGATGACATTTGATGCGAGGATGCCAATACGAGGTAAATATAACGCGAATTTTAAATTTCAAAGTTCAGTTTATTCATGTCTTCGTCCGCCTGGGTAGATTGCTCGCGTAGGTTTGTAGCATCGGTTTGTGTTCCCATATCAGTTTGTGTCTTCTCGCAATTTGTGTAGCGGTGTGCTTCGATCCATATTGTTACTAATCTCGTGTTTAAAGCATTTGTTTGCTTTTTTAGCGTAGCTGCTATTGGTTTAATTTCTCGTTTGGTGTTTTGTTCTATATTGCTTTCCAGTTCTGTGGCGAGTTTTGTAATTGCAGCTATAGCCTCCTTTAAGATACAGACTTCGGGGAATTCCCTTTTTTTTTGGTTCGTCTGGGTTCTCTACGCCTCCCATGAAGGTGTCAGCTACTTTTCTTTTAAAGTAAGGGTCAGAAACAGACATGCTTTTGCGCGACTTGAAAAATGTGTGTAAATCCTCTTTTAGTTTAGTCTTGTTGGTATTTGCTTCGCCTATTGTATTTTCCTGCTCTTTATCATCGTCCATTACAGCTACAGCGGAGCTTTCCTTATTTAGTGGTGTTCTCACAAGGCTCGACCTTCTTGCGAAGGGATTTCTGCGACGCGTGATTGGCCCTCCCCAAAATCAATAGGGCCGGCACCAGCCACCGGGGCTTCTACCCGATCGGAACCGGTGGTAGGATTTTTACCTACCTGGGGTACTGTTTGTTTGTTATCACACATCATTTGCTTGTTTTTCCTGCCCTTCCGCGTTAGTCACTCTGGTTCTCTCTCCACCGGGGTTGGTTACCCGATCTCGAGATAAACCAGAATGTCCAAGGGCCACCACGTGGAGGTGCGGATAGGACTTTGGCCCCCATAGAAGTGCTTACTGCTAGAATGTCATATTGGTTTGGCCCCACTTTTTCCAAAACATGGGAGTTTATGTTTTGCACCCGTTATTTAGTATTCATGTAAATCAATCCAAGCTTATCCATTTAAACTATTTAAAAGAACTGAAATTAAGCAGAGTTAGTAAATACATACAGTCATTTAACCAGGTCATTAGATTAGTTGTTCCCCAATTATAGGACTTGCATTTGGAGGACTCTAAGGCAACTAAACAAGTTGCTTTACGCGTTGCAAATTACGTGCTTGATGACACACCCCCACAGGGTAAGTTTTTTTAAACATTGTCAGAATAAGAGTTCTGCAGAAAATTTGTTAAGTTGTTGTTGTGTTTTAATTTTATCAAAAATATTATAAAAATCATCTCCAAATACAAACTGTTAATGGAACTTAAAAAAGACATTACAAAAACCATAAACGAAGGATATAAAATAAAAACATCTACGGAGTGGTGAAACTTCTGAGGTGTTTGTAAAAGAACATCCTAACCAAGCGTTATGCTTGAATTGTGCTAGATTTGGTCATGTCGCAAAATATTGCACTGAAAAACCATGTTGTCACAAATGTGATGGGGAGTACTAATGCAAACCCTAAAAATGGATCCAAATATGAATCGACACTCAGCCCGGGATATAAACTGTCCAATTTATGAAAGAAACTCATTACAGTACAAATGCAATTTAAATTATGAAGACATTTTTTAAATCATCCCGGCTAGGCATGAGAAGTAAAAGCATAATTTCCCGTCATGGAACAGCTCTGAAGCCACCCCCATCAAGTTCTAAACATCAAGAATGGTTAGAAATTACCATCTTTTATAAAAAATTACAGTAGTTAGGAAATAGTGTAAATAAAACTGAACAAATGTTACAAAATAATTGAGAATGCAAAATTTTTGTAATAACAGAACATTGGAAAACATAAAGTCAGCTTGTAGCTTGATCATCAGGAATTTCAGAGTGGCAGCAAATTTCTGTAGAGGTGAAGGTCAAATTTCACGGACAGCAGTTTATGTTCACAAAATTATAATGTGTTTTTTTTAAACACAATGACCAACTCGCTTTCAATTATTAAAAAAGAATGCAGTGAGCCCTTTTAGTAAAACGGGAATTTGAATGTGCAGCATCTTCCTGAAAAATGAAGAAAAAGACAATAATAGTAGTATCCTTGTATAGACCACGATCTGATAGTATTGCGCTTTTTCAAATAAAATAAAATTTGTTGTACAGCTCAAAACCACTTAAAAAAAAACTTTTTTGGACGTGATTTTAACATTGACATGGCCATAGAGTATTTAAACAAACCTACCCTCTTCTCTGTAATGGAATCCTTTGGAATTGCACCAGCCATTTTTGGCCACCCTAGAGTAACCAAAATATGTAAGAAGTGTTCTGATAATATTTTTACAAATTGGAATGATGTAATTGGCTCAATTTTTAAAACGCACATCTCGGATCACTCAGATCAAAAGATGATTTTTAAAGTAGATAACAAGATTGAACAAAAAACCCAAATGGGAAGATTCTTCTCAATCAATGCTAAAAATGATTTCAAATCAGCACTTCGAAAACAGGAGTGGCTCAATATGTATACCGTTCAGTGTGAAGACGTAAATGAGCAATGCAAAAGCGAATCGCAAAGCAAAAAGCGAGTCTTTATGTTCAAATTTAGTGGTATGCTGAATCAACACTTTCCAAAAAGGATTGTTAATAGCGGATATAAATTAAACAAGTGTCAATATCTAAATAACGTTGAAGTAATTAAGTGTAAAAAAGAAACGGAACATCTTGCTTATGTTGTCTAAATATAGATATAAAATCTATTATAAACAAAAATATAACAATACCAAAAAGAACATGATAGCTTACTGGTTTCTCAAAGAGTACAATCCTACAGTAACTGAATAATGTAGTCTATTAATAAAAGCAAGCGCACATGTCATGAGATTCTGTATTGTAATTGCAGAAAAAAACTTAAAAAGAAAAACATTTTTGGGAAAGATGAGAGTCCCACGAGTATTTTAAAATATGTCATTGAGGCACTTGCTGTTGTTCTCTGTTTTATTATAAACAATGAGTTAAAATTTGTAGTGTTTCCGGAGCAACTTAAATTATCAATAGTTACACCCGTTTATCAAAGCTGGCTAGGGACAACATATGCAACAACAGACCAATAAGTCTGCTATACAGTTTTTTTTTAGTGTGTAGAATTAATATTTTTTTATATCACTGCCAATTACTCTTTAGTACACAGCATCGATTGCAAGATAGATTAACAATGACCGATATATTGTATAAAAAAACAATCTTAAAAAACCTTAAAAAAAAACTATGGGTACGTTTCTTGACCTCTCAAAAGCGTATGATAGCATCGACCACAGCATATTAATCAAAAACTGAGATGAAAAGAGAATCAGGAGTGTTAAAGAACTATACCAGGTGTCCAAGAGCACCCTGGACATAGGAGATTAACATGGGAAAACGGTTTTGATTTTTTTGCGCCTGTACGGTTGATTTGATTGAAAAATCGTATTAATGAAAGTTGTAGTACCTTTCACAGACTAGTTTTCTTTATTTTTTTCAGATCTCTAATTTGAGCCCTTTCGTCGTAAAACACGAACAAAAATGAGAAAATTTAAACTTTTGGCCTGCACTGTATAGGCGGTTGTCGGGCAACGGGTAAACAGATCATTGTTGCTGGTACGGTTGCTCGACAACCGCTTATACAGTGCAGGTAAAAAGTTTAAATTTTCTCATTTTTGTTCGTGTTTTACGACGAAAGGGCTCAAATTAGAGATCTGAAAAAAATAAAGAAAACTAGTCTGTGAAAGGTACTACAACTTTCATTAATACGATTTTTCAATCAAATCAACCGTACAGGCGCAAAAAAATCAAAACCATTTTCGCATGTTAATCTCCTATGTCCAGGGTGCTCTTGGACACCTGGTATATCTATACACACCTGGTATATATTTACATCACAATCCGACATCCTGGTATATATTTATCTTACTAGCGGGCATCACTAAGTAAAAATGTAGTTTTTTATTTTCAGTCTCTGGGCTTTTCAACCAAGTTGTATTTTGTTGTATTGCGTAACTGAGGGCAAAAGGTCAAATCAGCAAACATTGCAAGACTTGAAAATTTAATTATTGTTTAAACTAGTGTTTAACTGAAAAATCCACTATTTCTATAAAATATAAGAAACAATGGAAAATAGGTATAAGGAAGTATTAACAATAATTAATCCCTAGCCTTCTTGCGAGACATTAAAAAATGAGATTGGAAACATAATGTTCCATTTGAAAATAAAAAGTTGGGGTTCTTTTTGACTAATCTGGCAACACCGCAAAGTCCAAATATTGTAGAAAGAAGGTTTGGACACAACCTCGGCTACACTCCAAATTTTAACGAAAAATATTGAGCCGTTATCTAGGTACTTCTAATATATTATCAGCGTGAATCTCTCTGTGTATTTATGACATTGATACTATAATTTAAAAGGTTTACAAGAAATAAATTTACTGTTGATAAAAAGAAGACACTTAATACTTTTCAAAACAAAACAGCACTACACTGATTATAGTAATATCAACATAAATATTATAGAAGATAAAATGTGTCACAGCAGCAATGCTACATTTTTGAGAGTGACAATAGATGAGTTTTTGAGTTGCTCTATGAACATAGCTAAGGTAATTTCAAAATTCAGTCAAGTAGGTTATAGCATTAGGCTTCTTAGCAATTATGTGTAACACCCGATACACTAAAGATTTTTTATTATGCAAACTTCTAATCATTGATAAAATATGTCATAATTTTCTGGGGATGCAATACAGATATTCAATCTTTATTGGATACAAAAACGCATAATTAGAATTATTAACAAACTTCATTATAATGAAAGTTGTAGAGGTATCTTTTACGAAGACAAAAATCAACAACAATTTGGATCTTTAAAGTTGACCTTTTTGTCCAAACTGCTGTATATTGACTCTTGTCGTTCAGGTTGCCATTTCTGTTATGGGACCTTAGAGCATCATCTTAAACTAGTTTAACAGCAACAGTTTGAAGTTAATTTTTGGTGATAATTTGTCCGTTTTACTGGTTTATTGTCATGTGGCGCTTCTACAAGAGCTCTACTAGTAAGTTTAAAGGTTTTTTCAAATAATTGTCGTTAGGTTTGGTGTTTTTATTAGGTTCACTGCTTTACTTATACAACATTTCCAAGTTCAACAAAATCGACCAAAACCAATTTAAAAATGTTTCCTGGAAGTTCGCAGGAGTTTGAAACGGACTCCTGCGAAGGATTTAAAAAATCCAAATCGAAAAAAAGGGGAAGGAAACCTAACTCCAACCCAACCACACCAACCCCCACTACACCAACTCACGCATCAAAAAAGCCTGCATTTGAAAGAACAGCTTCAAGTTCAACCACATCAACTTCGACAAAAGCAACAACTAACTACCCACAACAACCAACATTCTCATTCACGTTTATTGTGACTGCGCCGGCGTCACTGACGAGAGTGCAACTAGCGCTAAAATGGGAAGAAATCAAACCAAACAGCAAAGACATCATCACCAATCAAGAGTCTAATTTTTTGATTAAAACTAATGACGAAGATAACACGACAAAAACCCTCAACAATTTACAACAGTACTCAACAGAAACAGTTTAAAAGTTTATTTTGGTGAACATTAGTCTGTTTTACTGGTTTATTCTCGTGTGGCGCTTCTACAAGAACTCTACTGGTAAGTTTAACCGCTTTTTCAAATAATTTTAGTTAGGTTAGGTTAGTAAAAATTTCACATTTTGGTGCACTGCAATCTCTAAGTGCATGCGCTTTTATTGGCATCGTGGCCTGGCTTTATACTGACGCTTGTCGTTCAGGTTGCCATTTTTCTTCTGGGTACCGACTGTTGAAATGTATGTCGATATCAATAAAACCTTATTACTTTGTTGTTACCGCCCTCTATGGTAAATGTCAAACAAGATTTAGTTTTAACTTCTCTATGAGCACTTGCCCTAATAAAAGTCAGTCGTTTTGCTGATTACTCCGAAGAGACAGCGTTTTATTTCGATCCCGAATAATAGGTTATGGGCCCAGGCCGCTCAGACCCAGATTGGTTGCACGCGGTCGTGTTCGTCAAAAGGTAAAAAACGTTAGTGTCGTGAATTTCGTGAGTGCGAAATGGCTGCAAATGGTATTTATATTGCCATTATACCCACACTAAAAGATCCCGAGAATTACGCAATGGGCGTTTGCAGCCGACAATTTTCTTTTGCTGGAGGGCTTGCAAAAGTGCATAAACGGACAGGAGATTAGTGCAGTGAAGAAAACTCAAGTTAGAGCTAAATTGATCTTAACTATAGGTCCATCTTTGTTCATCCACATTAAAGACACAAAAAGTGTGGATGAATTGTGGGAAAAATTTAAGAGAATCGGATTATTGAGATCTCTGATATCAGCCCGTTTGGAGAACATGGACAATATGGCCGCCTACGTGAATCATGTTAACTTCCCAAAAGTTACGAGGCACCGGATTCAACATCGATAACGAGTGGGTTGGCTCTCTGCTGCTTGCAGGCCTACCCGAAGGGGTGAAGAAGGGTGACGGACGACGTTCTGTGAAATGTTACAAATGTAAACAAGTTGGTCATTTCAAAAATAACTGCCCCATGTGGAAAAACAACAATCGCGATGGAAATCACGGAAATGGCTTCAGTGCAGTATTCATGGGTGCACATACCTTTGGCGAGCGTGATTGGTATTTGGATTCGGGTGCAAGTGTGCACATTACCAGGTGCAAGGATTTGGTGGCAAATCAAAACGCAGTTCCAGTATTGTGCAAAGGCAACGTAAAAATCACAACTAAGGTTGGTAAATCAATATATCAGATTCTTGTAAGGGATGTGTTTTATGCACCTGATATTGCAACAAACCTTTTATCTGTAGGTTTATTAATTAAAAATGGAAACCAAGTTTATTTTATTGGTCATGGTTGCAATATATTTAATTCAAATCATAAATTGGTTGGTACAGCAAAATTGTGCAATAATATGTACAAAGTAAACATTGAAACAATGGATATGTACCAGTTTGCGTTGTCAAGTGCTGTCAGTGGTTCTATTTGGCATAGACGGATGGGACGCTTGAACCAAAAAGATCTTTGCAAAATGAGGGATGGAGCTGTAGAGGGTATGAATGTATTGAAGAGATTCAGTCCAGTAAAAGCAATTGTAATGTGTGCAATGAAAGTAAGCAAAGCAGATTACCTTTTTCAACTTGTGGATCAAGGACCAATGATTTATTGCAAACTGTACATGCAGACATATGTGGTCCGATGTAGGAAAAGTCATTGGGAAGCGCAAGATATTTCTTGAGGTTTTTAGATGATTTCAGCAATATGGCTTTTGTGTATTTTTTAAATTCCTAGGATCAGGCCCTAGATAATTTTAAAGCTTTCAAAAATCTTGTGGAAAACCAAAGTAACAAAAAAATTAAGAGTTTGAGAACAGATAATGGTGGAGAATTTTGTGGAACAAATTTTAACAATTTTTTGATAAAGTGTGGAATTCTCACCTGAGCAAAATGGTTCGGCAGAAAGGTTAAATCGTAGTATAGTTGAGAAGGGGAATGTTTGATTTTCGATGCCCACTTGAGTAAACAGTTTTGGACAGAGGCAGTAAATACAGCTATTTATCTAAGAAACAGAAGTACTAATGCATGTCTTGAGGGGTGCACACCTTATGAAATGTGGTTTTGCAGAAAGCCTGATAAAAGTCTGTTGCGTACGAAATAGAGTTGTCGTCCGTAACTCGTTTGGTTTGTGTTTTTAATGTCCGCGGGCCTAGTTACACTAGTAGACCGATTCCGATCGCTTAAGAGCTCCATTTGCAATTTGTGCACATTTTGTGGTTAATGTGGGTGCGTGACCTGATAGGTTATCAGGTGCCGTAGTCACGTGATTAGTTTTCTATTTTTGTCAGGGAAGCGTCGGTTTGTGGTCGTGTTTCTTTGTGTCAGGTGCCATGTGGCCTATTTAATCACCCCACTTTGTGATATCAGTCCTTTTACCACTGCAGCACCCGAACTGTTAAGATCGAAGTGACCTGACGTTTGATTCTTAACCTATGTGGCTCGTGTTTGCGATTTAATCTAAATTCTAATTGGTTTGATTTTGGGTTATTTCAGAATTATTTTGTAACGGTCATATTTTCCAACACAGATTTTGTGTTCGGCTCGACCCAGAGTTCTGGAAATTTTTCCTGACCGAAATAAGTTCTGACTGGGACGTTACGGCAGGAGTTTCCCCACAGCACCCCAAAATCGTGCTAGACCACCCTAAGGGCACTGTCTAACATCAACAACCCTTATAGGTGGAAGAGCCGGCCGCAACAGCCAGGGGGTTTTAAACTTGAAAGGTCAGGGTTGAAACCACCAAGTCAACTTACCTAATTTAGTTTTTTTTTGTTCAATTCCGTAGTTTTCCTTTTACTTAATTTAGTTTTTTTTAAATTTTTAATTGAACAGCTTTTCCCATCTTGTGCTTATTTTGTAAGTTTTTTTCTTTGTTTTTTTAATTAATTTACCTTGAACGGCTTTAGCACTTGTCAATACCTCTGGAAACCTTTTGGGTTGCCAGAACAAGCGTTGAGGTCGTTTATCTGTTTTTCCTGTGCTTTGCTGTTTTCTGTCCTAGGGAACCTGTCACCAGTTTCTGGGCTCCATTTCCTACCTGGAAATCAGCAGTGGCCACTCCTGACAACTACCAGAACTTCCAGTATCCTCTTCCCATTTGTCCATTCCGAATTTAAACTGGTAAGGGCAGTTTAAAGCGGTTTTGGCACTGGGAAAACTTTTCCTGTTTTTTTTATTTTCAACTTCAATTCTGTTTTTTTAATTTTCTTTAAAATTTCTTTTCAACTGTAATTATTTGTTTTTTTTTTTGTAATATACACTTGTACATAACATAAAGGTCAATTCTTTGATTTCCTGCAGAATATCCAAGTGTGTTCATTTACAGCTAATTATGAACTCATGCTATTAATCCACGACCTTGAGCAATCTAATGAAAAATGTTGGAATCTCATTAACGTGAGGTTTCATCATAACAAATTGGCGACCAACGTAAAGGGCTTTTTTGATTTTTAGTGGATTGAACACGCTTGGATTGTGGGTTATCAGACTGCCTTGTTTGTGCATGTGTGTTTTTGAATGACTACAATATTTACTTAATTTTTTTCACGGTGCCAGACGTATTGATAGTTTCAAATATTTATTCTTAAATTAAAGAGTGTCAAGTTTGGTATTGCTGGTTTATCGTACTATCGTTGAATTTTTACCTTTTGCTTTGTGACCGTGCCGATCTATTTTTAGACCGAAATTTCAGGTTTGCCCCGTTATCTTAAGTTTTTTTGTAGTTTTACCTATAACATTGTGGTTCGGATTTGCAGTTAAAAGTGCGAATTAATTTTCTCTTTTGGTAGAGATTTTATTTGTACCGATTTGGATAATTTTAATTTTCCTTAATTTGATTAAGGGTTTAATTATTGATTGGCTGATTTATTTGATCAGTTTTGAGTAACTTGGATCACAGGTAGTGATCAAGTTTTTAATTGTTGTCCAAATCAGTTGTTTTTATTGCACTTTAACTGTAAAATTTATATATCACTTGTGTTTATTTAGTTTTTGGGATTAAACTAGAAATTTTAATAATGGCTCTCCAAATTAATGCCTTGCAAGCCCATGAGCTGGATTATGAAATTTCCATCAGATCTATTAAGCCATCGGGCACTGTTGATCAGAGACATAACATTTTCAGGGGACTGTTGGCTCAAGAAAATGCCAATCGTAGTATTTGTCAAGTGTCGAACATATTTGAATTTGATTTTGATAAAAAGGAGCTGGTGTTATCTAATGCATCAATTAGAGTTAAAATAGTAGGTTATACCGGTACATCCAGTGATCCTTCATACAAAAACATTTCAACTCGGCTCTGGCATGTCTCAGGCCGACTTAATCGTATGAATCATACTTCTGATGAGGAAACTCAAAGGAAAAATGATTTATATGTTGAGATATTAGCTTTGGAAGGTGATCTCGGTGCTAAAGTTTTTCCAGCTACTTCGACTCCTCTCGACCCAAATTTGGGTTCTGTCAGTTTTAATGCTAATGCAGTTAGTCAGGTTGTTAGCAAGTCTGTGCCTGTACATCAATGGGGACTGCAAAAGTTTACTGGCGAAGGTTCATTAATGGCTTTTCTTGAAAAGGTAGAAAACTTTAGAATGTCTCGTGGCTGTTCAACTTCACTTTGCTTCTGCTGGAGACCTTTTTGATTCACAAGCTTGGTGGTATAATCATCATAAAAAGGAGCGTTTTATTGATTGGGATGATTTAGTGGGTAAATTAAAAGAGACTTTTTTGCGTGACCACTATGATAGAAATTTACTAGAAGAAATCAAAGCTAGGAAACAAAACCCTAAAGAACCAGTTTGTTTATTTATTAGTTCTATGGAGGGTCTTTTTAATTGATTAACTGAGGCTCCTTCTGAAAATAAGTGGTAGACATTATCAGGGAAAATGTAATGCCGGATTATGTTAGGACTTTGGCATTGCATGACATAACCGCTGTTAGTGACTTGACTTCTTTGTGTAAATGAATAGAGAGCAGTCTCTATGTTTCAAATCAGTACCTGCCAACAACACATAGATGTAATTTAATGGAACCTGACCTTAGTAGGCCAGGCTTTCCTGGAAATATTAGTTCTGTTTCCTCCAGTGTGGTTTGTTGGAATTGTAGGAAACGCGGTCATATGAACACCGAATGTACCGCCGAAAGAAGTTTGTATTGCTACGGTTGTGGTAAAGAAAATTTTACGAAGTCCAACTGTCCTAATTGTGCAAAAAACATCACAAGACCTGGCAAGACCAACAATCCTTCTGTCAGGTCGACAAAAAATTCGCAAAAGAAAGAGAACAAAAAAGACAGTCAGTAGTGACTGATCTTTTGGATTGGCATAAATGGTTGGACCAAGTGAAATTTTTTATGTCTGAAAAAGTTCCTATTGTTGGTGATAGTCAAGTTACGACGGTGCGTTGTCTTTGTCCACGGAAATTTCCGTTAATCCTGTTTGTGCTAAAAAATCGTTTGATGACCGTCCATATTTAAATGTTAGAATTTCTGATTGTTCGTTTTTGGCTTTGATCGATACTGGTAGTTCTATCTCTATTCTGGGTTTTGATGGTCTGCAGATACTTAAAGACGTAGACTTATGTTTGACCGAAGGTTCGTCATTTCACGTCACTACTGCTGACGGAAACTTACAGAGTGTGTCAGGTTATTTTTGGGCTCCTATAACTTTAGGTAATGTTACCAGACTGTTGAAAATTTTAGTTATTCCTTCTTTAAAACATGAGTTGATTTTGGGCATTGATTTTCTTAAAGCATTTAATATTCAATTAAATTTTAGAAACCTGTCATATCAATCAATCTTTAATTCAGTGTCTGTTATAAATAAGATTCAGTCTGCTGAAGAGTTAACTTTGACACAGACTGAAGAACTTAATAAGATCAAGGATCTGTATAAAACTATTGCACCAAAAAATAAATTGGGTTTAACCCATTTAATTAAACATACCATTAACACCGGTAATGAAAAGCCTGTCAAACAGAGACAATACCCATTATCATATGCAATGCAAAAGTGTCTTAACGAGCAGGTGGATGAAATGCTGGAGCTTGGTATAATAGAACCTTCTAATTCACCTTGGTGTTCGCCTATGTGGCTTGTCAAAAAAAGTGATGGCTCATTTAGAGTGTGCTTGGATGCCCGGAAGCTTAACTCTGTTAGTATTCCTAGTGCATATCCAATGCCTCTTATTGATTCTATTGTCACCAGGGTTCGTGATGCGAAATTCCTGTCTTCAATTGATTTAAAGCAAGCTTTTTACGGTCCATACTGATCATTCCTCTTTAGTTTGGTTGAATAACATGAAAAATCCTTCTGCTCGTATAGCTAGATGGATTGTTAAGTTATCTCAGTATTCATTTAATATCGTGCATAGAAAGGGTGTTGCCAATACTGTAGCTGACGCTCTTTCGAGAAGTTTGGAAGATGTTGCAGTTTTAAATTTGACCAATCTAATTTTGGATAAATGGTATCGTGACATGTTGGTGAAAGTTCAAGAATCACCTGATAAATTTCCGACTTTTAAGGTGAAAAATAACTGTCTTTATAAACATGTATTTTCTAAGTACAACTTGGATGGCAATGTTTCCAATTGGAAAATTGTTGTACCTACGGCTCATAGACAGGAAATTCTTGAAAAGTTTCACGATCATGAAACAGCCGGTCATTTAGGCATCTCTAAAACGTTATCTAGGGTTGCTGAACTGTATTATTGGGCAAATATGCGAGATTCTGTTTACCGTTATGTTAGAAAATGCACTATTTGCGCTGCTAGTAAATCTAGTCATTTACCCCAGGCAGGTCTTATGGGTCAATACCGAAAAGTTAATTTTCCTTTCCAGTTATTGTCAGCTGATCTTATTGGTCCTTATCCAAGATCAAAATCGGGAAACCAGTACGTTCTTGTTGTGGTGGATTGGTTCACTAAATTTGTACTTGTGCACCCTATGGCGAAGGCGACTTCTAAGGCCATAGTTAAGTTCATAGAAAATCAAGTTTTCCTTTTGTTTGGGGTTTGCCAAATTTTCTCCTATGACAATGGTAGTCAGTTTACTAGCAAGGATTTTAAAAATCTCATGACTAAGTATAATGTCCAGAAAATTTGGTATAACGCTAGATATCATGCACAAGTGAACCATACTGAAAGAGTCAACCAAGTGATAATCACTGCAATAAGATCCTACATTCATGAAAATCACAGGGATTGGGATAAATCTATTTTCCAAGTTGCCCAGGCTATTAGACTGGCTAAACATGAAATTACTGGTTTCTCTCCTGCATTTTTAAACTTTGGCAGGAATATACCTGTTGATGGTTCATTTTATGGTTTAATTAGTGATAATGCTGACAATAAGGTGGAAATTTCTGATAAAGTGCATAACCCCAATACAGTTCAGGAATTACCTAACATCTATGAAGAAGTTCGGAAACGACTTCATAAATCTTACATTCAAAGTAAACAACGTTATGATTTTCGAAAGAGAGATGTTAAGTATCATGTTGGAGATCAGGTCTGGAAGAAAAATTATGTTTTATCTAAAGCAGTAGACGGTTTTGCTGCCAAGTTGGCACCTAGGTACATTCCGTGTACTATTTCTAAAGTCCTCTCTAATTTAGTATACCGTTTGGTTGACAGGGATGGAAATAATTTGGGAGATTGGCATGTATCTGACATTAAACCGGATGTGACTTTAAGTGACGAGTCTGAGCATTCTGATGCTCATTCGTCTGACTGATTATTGAGATTTAGTTTTTGTTAACTTTGTTTACTAATACACTAACCGTTCGGTGTATTTTTCGGGTTTTCTAGAGAGGGTTCCTATCAAAAACCTTTCCTTTTGTTGGTGGACGATTGTCTTCTCTTTCCTGTTAGTTTTCTTTATTTCATTTCCACCTGCCAGGTGATTTGTTTTGGTTTCTCTTTCTGTGGTTTTCCTGAGCGTTGAGTCCTGTCTCTGTTTGTCTCTACCGAGACCAATGAATGAGGTTTCCTCTCACATAACGAGGTTTACGCAACGTTGGTTTCATGTTCAACCCCGTTTTAATTTTCTGGACTTAAACCGGTTAGAGATTTGTAGGGTCATGACGACTTCTCCTGGGAATATTGTTTGAGTGGGAGACTGGAGCGAGTCAACCGGTACCTTGCCTTCTTTACAGTACCGAGCCTTCTTCAGTTGTGGTGTTGACAGATGTTTCCAGGTCTTTTCAAGTTCATTTAAGAGCTTGTTTTCCCCCAACTGCTCCTCCTGTTCGCCTATTGATTTTTACGTCGTCTAAAAAAATGTTTGCAACTCTTATTGGGACTTCACTTCCTCCATTTACAAGTGATTTCCCAATGAGGCATCTTCCTGGTCGGTCCGGGTTTCGTACAAGTCCAACACAGCTCCCAGAATTCTGCTCCAAATGTCCAATGATTATTTGCTCGGAATTTCCGCTTATTTTTACTGTCTGAGATGCCAAAACATTAATGGGTGACTCATAGCGGTGATTGGTTGACAGGATGAACTCTTCACTTCCAAACCTTAGGATATTTTGCTCGGGATTAAAAGAAAATCCATGTTGACGAATCAGGTCCATTCCCAGAATAAATTCATCTTCAATATATGCTACTAGCACGGTGTGGTAAAATGTAATCCTCCCAAGGAAAATCTTGTCTGTTATTTCTCCTAAAACCTCCTTAAACCTAAAAAGCCGATTCTTCAGTCACAGTGCGCAGGAGAATACTTCTTCGTAAAGGCTTAATTTGACTTTTATCCACAAGGTTTGACCGGATCAAAGATACTGCCGCACCGGTGTCCAAAGTAAAAGTAACGTTCAACGCATCCACCTTTCCATCTACGTTCAGGCTTCCCATTGATCTACCCAGGCTTCTGATGGAGATAATTCTGGGGCTTTGTCTTCGCTAGGTAACATTCGCCCCGTAATGTTGATTAGTGGGAGTTTTCCTGGTCCCTCCTGGATGATTGTACGTCCCTCGTTGGAGAGCGGGACGGTATCCTTACTCGACAATCTCGTTTAATGTGTCCCGTACGTCCGCATCGATAACACTCCACTCTCGTGATCGGGCGTGATCTTTCTAACTGTGTGGAAAGACCATTTCCTAATGCTGCCATTTGTTGCACTAATTGGCCGAACATTGATTTAATTTCATTCATTGATGTAGCAGCATGATCGGCTGGCGTTACTCTCTCCTCTTGAATAGTCACGGCCCTGATCTTTAGCTTTAAGTCATTGCACGCAGCTTCAACTTCCAGCGCTCGAACCAGCAATTCGCTGCTGTTGCTCCCTTTGAACATCTTCAGCATTTTCTTTACCTCCGGATCTCGAATCGCTTCTACAAAATACTGTGGCACAAATTCTTCTTGGATTTCATCCGGGACGGCTGGGTAAGCCAGATGCACAAGGCGACGAATTTCGGCCTCAAACTCTTGTAGATTTTCACCAGTTTTCTGCTGTCTTGCCTTTAATTGCGTTTTATACACTCCTTTCCTATGTTGATCTCCATAACGTCGTTCTAATGCAGCTACTAATGCTTCATAGTTGCTTTGTTGGGCGATAGGCAGAGTCTGTAACAGCTCCAATGCAGATCCTCGTAGTGCTACTACTACTCCATCCATTTGCATTAGCAGCGGCTCCAAATTGCAGTTGGTACGTTGCCCAGGAAGTTTGACCGTCGTATGTGGGAGGCTTGATCTTGTTGAGCCCGTTTCCGGTGATCACTGTAGAGTTGACTCTTCTGCTGTCAATTTTCCGCTCTAAGTCGCGTAGCTTTATCTCGACATTATTCTGAATTTTATTTATGTCCTCCCGAACATCATTCTGAATTTTATTGAGACTATGGGTTACATACTCTTGGATTTCTGTCTTGGTCCCCACTAGAACGTCCAATATTTCTACGTTACGCTTTTCTTGCCGCTCTCTGTCTTCTTCCTTATCTTGTTGTCGAATCTTTTCTTGTTCTTCCTTGTCTTGTTGTCGAATCCTTTCTTGTTCTTCCTTGTTTTGTTTAAGCATTGCCATAATAGCTGCAAGTTGGGCCTCCATGTTTGCACTTTGACGTCTTGTTATTGGCATAAAATAAATTTAACACACCACTGTTCCGAAAATCTCTAGTCCGGTTCTGAACACAAGTCTCTAACCCGAAGTTTAGTTCCAATTCACGTCGCACTAAAATCTCATCGCACTACTGACACCAATTGTTACGATTTTTCCGTGGGTTTACACAAAGTCAATTTAACTCAACAATTAATAAATTTATTTACACTTCTAAACACTCCGTACAATAATTAACTCAGCTACTGAAAACACTACTACAATTCCACAATTATTCCACTATTTAAACTTTACCGCGTTCCCAAATCTACTACTCCCGCCGTCTGAGACCGCTTCTTTTATATTTGCAAACCACGTTCTAGAATGACCGCAAAACTGATTCTTCCAGGTGTGGCGCTTCCTAACTGTGGCCTACTTTAACACGCGCCCGGCCAGATATTGCGGCGCATCGGTTTTATCCCAAAGCGAGCGCTCGTTCAGAAGTATCGAGCATAGTAGGCCCAAATCGTAACATTATTATAGTTACTGTTAAATATTTATTGCTGTAAACGTGGATTTATAGATTGACTTTATAACACAAACCTTGTTCAAATACCAAAAATCAGTTGTTTATTGTGAATGGATTAATTGATAGTTTCCCATCTTGTGTCAATCTATAAATTTCGTTTAATAATCTGTAGTTAAAGAAGTGATTTGTTACAGAATTACTTAAAATGCTAAAGTGCTACTTTATATAGCTCTTGGAGGTTAGTAAACCCAGTTAGAAGCAATACCTGATATTTTTTAAGTTTATGTGACATATTTTTTTTTTTTTTTATTACTCCTAGATACATCAGCAATCTGCCAATAAGGCAATGAGCTTTACATTTCACAAAGTTAATGAATGACATGTAGAGTTTCACTCCAGTGAGTGATCTCTTTATAAATAGATTCAATTGCTACAACCTAACTATGTTTAAAACTAATTAACTAATTAAACTATTTGAGTACACTATAGTCTTAGTATTACACTTATTGTTGATTAGACCACCCGTTTGGACAGATCAGATGGCAACAGACGCTTCAGCCTGCGCTGTTCCCTAGCCTCGCCCGATTTTATTTGTCTAGCTAATGCGTTGGGATGCACTGACAGTCTCTCGCTGTATCTCACACTGTATCGTTGGACAGTTGCCAATACGGACTCCAATGGAATGTCGTGTAATATTATTTCGTTGGAAATGTAGAAAGGCGCATCAACAATCATAAGCAATACTTTGTTCTGGAACCTCTGAAGTATAGCGATGTTAGAGTCACTAGCGGTACCCCATAACTGAATACCATAAGTCCAGATGGGCTTAAGAATGGATTGGTAGAGCAACAGTTTGTTGTCCAAAGAGAGTTTTGATTTGCGGCCTATCAACCAGTACATCTGACTCAGTTTCAGTCCTAGTTGTTTGCGTTTTGTGAATATATGTTTTTTCCATGTAAGACGCCTGTCTAAATGCATGCCAAGATACTTAGCTTCTTCTGCTTGTGGGAGCTGACAGTTATTGATTTTTATTGGCGGACAGGTTTCTTTCCGTAGAGTGTATGTGACATGAACGGACTTCGTTTTGTTGGCTTTTATGCGCCATTTTTTTAGCCAGATTTGCAGCTTGTTAAGGTTCAGTTGGAGGTTTCTTGAAGCAGATACAGGATCCGTATGGGAGGCCAAGACAACAGTGTCGTCAGCGTATGTCGCCACCGAAGTCGTCCTTGTTGTGGGTAGGTCCGCAGTGGATAATAAATATAGTATCGGGCCGAGCACGCTACCTTGGGGAACACCAGAATGTATGGGATATAACTTGGTGTATTCGTTGCCATGCTTGACTTGAAAGTGCCTCTCCGATAAATAAGATTCTAAGAGCAGATAGTAACAATAAGGAAATAGTTTCTATATTTTCATCTGCAGCCCAGTATGCCACACTGCCTGTGATATATCAAGAAACGCAGCGGAACAGTACCGTTTCGCGTTTAAATCTCTGTTGATATGACATACCACACGATGTACTTTTTCTATTGTTCCATGCTTGTTACGAAATCCGAACTGGTGATTTGGAATAATTTTTCTTTCTTCTATTACAGTGTTTAGTCTTTTGGCAAATAATTTTTCGAAGACTTTAGAAAGCATCGGTAGTAAACTTATGGGCCTGTATGACGAAACTTCCTCAGGCTTTTTCGCTGGTTTAGGAATCATGATGATTTGGGCAACTTTCCAGGCGGAAGGAACGTGATTGAGTCGCAATATGGCATTAAATATATAAGTTATTAGTTTAAAACAATTTTCGGGCAACTCTTTTAAAACTTTTCCAGATATTAGGTCAAAACCAGGTGCTTTCTGTGTATTAATTTCGTTCATAATTGTTTGCTTTATGTCAGCGATCTTGAACTTCCGATGACGCACATGTTCGGCTGCACAGGGACCATTTAGAAGGTCAGTTATATCTTTCTCTTCGTTAGGAGATAGTTGAGAAGGATGTGGTGTAAAAACATTTTTTAAATGTTTTGCATAAGTCTCGGCTTTATCTTTATCACTTCGCGCCCATGTATTGTTGTCGTTTTTTAAAGGAGTATTGTGTTGTTGTGGTTTTTTTAACCTTTTAGTTGCTTTCCAGAGTGAATATTCTGTAGCTTCTGTTGGTGTCAGATTTTCTAAATACTTTTGGAATTCCTGGTTCCGGTTTTCCTGAATAAGATTTTTGAGTTCCTTGGCAGCTCTATTTAATTTTCTTTTATTGATTTCTGTTCTGTTATATTGCCATTGCTTCCTTAGTTTTCTTTTTTCTGCAAGCTTGTCTCTAATTATTGTTGGGATTTTACCATTAATTAAACGTGTTGTAACTGGTGGAGTTGCAGACCATGAGGCTGTTTGTATATTTTGTGTTAAATTTAATACAGCGTCTATGTCTATTTTACTTTTTAGTGGCACGTCCAAAGAAATGAGGCGATTCAGATTACTTCTAAACGCGTCCCAATTTGTTTGAGAGCTATGCAAAAACGGTTGCCTTTCTTTGTTTAATATTTCTGTGTGAACTGTTAAGATAATTATGGAGTGATCAGAAGATAGGTCAAAACAACTTTCTACATTACATTTTTTGGCGTCGACTCCTTTTGTGACACAGAAGTCTATAACATCTGGTATTTTATGGGTGTCAGATGGCCAGTATGTTGGTTCACCAGTAGACAAACATTGTAGGTTATTAGTTTTTATGGCTTTAAAAAGTTCTCTTCCTTTTGAAGTTGTCAGTCTTGAGCCCTATTATGGGTATTTTGCATTGTAGTCCCCTCCTGCAAAAAATTTATTTCCTAACGTTTGGAAAAAGGCTTCGAAATCTTCTTTTTTGTTAAGGTGTTTAGGTGGACAGTATACAGCAGACATAGAAATTGGCCCATGTTTTCCGTCAATAGCCACAGTAGTGGCTTGCAGATAGTCCTTGGAAAATGTTTCACTCTCATAGTGTTGAATATTATTTCGTATAATGATTGCAGTGCCTCCATGTGCCTTATTGCTTGGGTGTTTCGTGTGATATAGGTTGTATTTGGGGATGTGCAAATAGTGTTTGTCTGTAAAGTGTGTTTCAGATATCTTCATAATGTCTATGTTTTCACTATTTAAAAATGTTTTTATTACTTGGGCATGTTGCTGAAGGCCATTGGCATTCCAGATAGCAATTTTAAACTTTAATATATCCATTAAGCTAGTTTACTTACAACGACAGTAAGTAAGTTAAGCATGGTGCTCATTTGTTCCATTAATTTACTCATCATTTCTTCGAGTTTAGTGATACTATTTACAGGTAAATGATTTGTTGGCACTTCTTGTTCATTTTGTCTTTGATCACCGTTGACTACTTGGGCATAGGATTTTTCAGGTTGGTTTTGCAGACTTGATTCTATTTGAGTGTGGTGTCCTAGATTTCTGTTTTTTCTTAAAGTTGGATATAGTTTTTGTTGTAGCTGTTTGTGTACTAGGCATCCTCTATGATGTGACATATCAACTTTAATTTATTTATAAAAATAATTAGTTAATTAAAATGAATAATGTTAAATAGTACGCCCTATTACGTTTTATACTATTTCCCTTACCACAAAACTGGGTAAATTCCTTTGCGATAAGAAACCCAAACTGCTACGTGCATAAGGTAACTTTAAAAATTGAAAATGTTGTGTAAATAACTAACCAACGATTGATCTTAGTACTATTTGTTTTAAAATTACAAATTTTGATAGATTATATACGAAAAAAATAAAATGAATACCAAATCCGGCTTTGACATGAAATTTTTATTGAGAGATTTCCGTTTAAATAAAAAATCCTTGGATCTACTGGATCAAAAAATGAACGTATTAATGCTTCAAGCCGGATTCTCCGCTTGACAACTCCATAAAATAACAACTCACGATTTTCCTTCGGCTAGGACCCGAAAACACTCTTACCTTGCAGTATCCCGGTGCTATTTCGGAAATAGGGAGATGATTAGGCGCCACTTCCTTGACAAGTTAACCACCCGAGTAAACGAGGGCATATTATCACAAGTTACACTAGTACTTCGTATCTAGGGAGCTATTACTTGGCAGTCACAAAGAAGTATATCTCTCCATACGTTGGAGATATGTTCTATATGTTTGTTGAGACGAGTTACTCTAATTTTTTCTTTGTTTATTGTGTCTTCTGTCTCACACAAAAAAAGTTTGTTGGGAAAATGGAATTTCGCACTATTTTCAACTAAATTGAAAATAACATTAATCTAGTCATCCCAACACAAGACCACTGACTTAGGCTCGGTCTTGATACCTAAAAACGCTGACATTTCGGTGGAAAATCTATCACCGTCTTCAGAGAATCTACAAAAGAACACAACGGCAGAACACAGAAAACAACAACTTAATAAATATTAAACCTGATAATGTTCAATTTGGAGCTCCGAGAAGGGTTTTGTTAATGAAAATTGACATAAATTTTGACTTTTGTCATTCCAATAGGAAAGGTTATCTATTGTTGTAGTGAAAGGTGGATTTTATAATGAAAACAAAATTACAAGAAATTTCAGTTTCGTTTGATATGACCAAGTGTTATCTCCTCCTCTAGAATATTTAACCAAGTTTGGTCATTATTAATATAAGATGTCGCAACACAGGAGTCATGGTTTAATCTAATATATGCACTTTCTTTTATTTTACGTCTTTTTGAAAAAGTTTCTTTGTCTATGATACTACATTCATTCCATTTGACTCTATGATCATTATCAAACGCGTGTTGGCATATATTAGATTTGTGAAAGTTTCCAGTTCTTAAATAATTTTTGTGTTCTTTAATACGTTTTTTTCAAGGTCTGGAGGTTTCACCAATATAAAATTGATTGCATTCGCAAGAAATTTTATATATCACGTTTCTTGTGTTTTGAGTTCTAAATATTGTTCTGATGTTATATTTTTTAGCTATTCGTTTGATTTTGTCAGAAATACCTGGAATGTAAGGAATAAAAAGGTTAGTAAAAGGTAAAATTTGATTTTGATTTCCAGATTGTTTTGGATGTTCTAAACCCCTAAAACATTTATTAATAAATATTTCAGGATAGTCACTTTCTTTTAGAACATTTTTTCTTTATTATTTTTCTTTCCATACGTGTTATTTAATTGCACCTGATGCTTCCATTACTGCTAATATTAGTCCCACGGACATACCTGAAATGGCAGTTGCCTGACCCCTGTGTGGGGCCTACACTCTATCCTTAACCGTGTTGTCCAGCGAAACCGCTTACATCGAAAACAAAACAATCTCCACTCTCTAAACCACTGGAAAAAAAGAACTGTTACCTTTACTCACTGACCGGTAAACATTATATCAATCCTCGTGTGCCACATTTTACCCGTCTGTTTACGACGTTTACGTCTCCCATATTAGCTTTATCTCCTCGTTTTAATTACAAACCGTCTCAGTCTACTCCACACTCTCTTCTCCCTGCCATCATATATACCAGGTGTTCAAGAGCATCCTGGACATAGGAGATTAACATGGGAAAACGGCTTTGAATTTTTTGCGCGTGTACGGTTGATTTGATTGAAAAATCGTAATAATGAAAGTTGTAGTATCTACGACGAAAGGGCTCAAGTTAGAGATCTGAAAAAATTACAGAAAATTAGTCCGTGATAGGTACTACAACTTTCATTAATACGATTTTTCAATCAAATCAACCGTACAGGCGCAAAAAAGTCAAAACCGTTTTCCCATGTTAATCTCCTATGTCCAGGGTGCTCTTGGACACTTGGTATATTTTACATTCTCCGTTCTTTCTTCTTTCACTCCGCATACACACCGCCCATTCTCTATGATGCTAAATCTGACAAGTTGGCATGCCCAGTCAGTAGCTGACACCGTCAACCTATCCCGTTCTACTTCTCTGCACACCTGATACACCCCCCTACCCTTACCAGAATTATCCTACTCATTCTGCCATTCATTCATCAGCCTCTCTTGCTTTTCTTTGGCTTATCTTTCCTTTTCCTCATTTTTATTTCTCCCCAGTCCACTCTTCCCCCCACTTTGCATTTTCAGTTGCATGGTCCTCTTTCCCAGTGCAATAAAAATGTTCATCCCATTTACCTCAGTATCCCAATCTTGTTCCTGACCATTTCCACCACCTTATGTAGACTAGGGCGGTGGCGCAGCTCGACAGCCAGCGGACATATTTTTCTTTACCCCTTCACTATACCGCTGTTCGTAACCTATATTAGTAGTTATTAGTAGTTCGTATCTGGGAAGCTATTACTTGGCAGTCTCAAGGACGGACTCCATACACGGATCTCTCCATACGTGACATTTAATTGCACCTGATACTTCCATTACTGCTAATATTACTGCCACGGACAATCGTAATATGGTTTTATTAATTTTTCTTAGTAAACACCCAGTGATTTCTACAAAGACTCAATGCAGAGTGTAACTGGAAGAGCGGCCATGAACATTTCCATCTAGGTACCTAATCAATGTCAATAGTACAGGTTGGTACACATTGTAAAGCTTAACAAAAAAAACTGTCACAGTTGAAAAAAATCACAAAGTGTCATCAAAGTCCATGCTAGACTTCTTCTTCTAGTAACACAACCGTTGGCGTTGTGTTCACTGGACAATGTAAAGTGTTCATTCGTCGGCTCTTCTGAATATCGTGGCGGCTTCACCGATGCGACACCATTTTCGGATATTGCGTAGCCAAGAGTTGTTTTCCGTTCTGGTCCTCTTTTTCTTTATCAATCAGCAGTTTCTTTATGGACACATTCGCGGCGATGCGAGTGCAATAAAACAAGTCAGTCACACCGGCACGTGGCGTCAAATTGAACTAATTATCTGCTTTATTTTCCACTAATGTCGCGATCTTTGCAAGCAACTCAATAGGCATTTACGAAAATTATACCTGCTAATTCCACCGTTCACCACAATGGGTGTAACTTTTAAGGATCTGGTTCATTACGGTTGACTGAATTTTAGAACGCGATTGGTATTCCTATTTCTGATAGGTCTTTGACATCTGGCATCCAGATGTTCATTGTTGAAATATTTTATAATATCGGCATACTCTTCCTCCATCTCGCAAGCAGAACATATTCCAATAACCATTTTAATTTAACAGGTCAATCTCATAAGCTAGCTAAACTGTGGAAGAAACCGACAAACCGTCAACCATAAACTAATTTTTGAAGTTATGATTCTAAATTTTAAGGGAAAACCTGTCAAAAGTCACCTTTTTCTTAATTTACCGACGGAACTTCTCGATCCATAAATCATAAACCGGGTACATATATTCGGTATATGAGTAAAATTTCAGAACGGCAATGGTAGTTACCAAAAACAATTTTCGAACGCTCTAGGTTAAACAGGTATCTACCGGTAGAATATTCGTAAATGCCTAATAATAACCTTCGGTTTATTACGTACTACAGGATCATGCAACAATGCAATAGACATAATTTTGAATGTGACAAATAAAAAAGCAAACGTCAAACGGCTCTAGCGATTCCTTATGACCTCCTGAGTCATATAAACTAAACTTGTCTTATACAAATATGCCCGGAACAGGTCGAAAAATGACTTTGAAAACCAATTTTTTTTATTTTCCCCCTGGGCGTATTTTTCACCGGAAAATTTTGGGAGAAAAATTATGTTAACTAAATCGGGGTCGCTCTACAACCCTACGTGGTTAAATGTGCAATTTTCCAATAATTTTCAAAAATTTTCCCCAAATTTTCCGCCCGGAAAAATTTTCCCCCAAAAAAAATGTGCGTTATTTGTTTGTAGACATGTTTGTATTCGATGTCCGACGCACGCGCGGCTTCCTTCCGGCGTAATCTTCAAAAATCCGATCCGCAAACCGGTTTTTTTTCCCCCCATCTTCAAAGGAGGGATCGGGAAAGAGTTAAAATTTTGGCAGATGGGTCTGCGGGAGACCAGTTCCATGGCGAAGGAGTTAAAATTTGGATATCCAAAAGATGAGGATTTATCCCCCTTTTCAACCCCCTGGGGGGAAAAGGAAGTGGTGCCCGGAAGGAGGTTGCCGCCCCCCAATTTTGACGTCAGTTTTTTTTCTGGACACTATTCGGGCCCTGCTAACACCTCCCCAAGGGACAACGCGTGGACATGATTTTTAAACATTTGCCACACCTTGCCGCCTCCGGTGCCGCCCCCAACTGGGTGTCACCAACGGGCCGTCCCAAGATTCCCCCCCATGCCAAAGCTCATCCCGATCGGTCAAGGTCAAGTTTCCGAGTTATGGGCTAAAAAAACCGTTCGCGCATGCGTACAAAAAATTCTTATTTTCGTTCGAACGCAGTGCCCAAGTGGACAGCAGTGCCGGGCTCAACTCGCCACCAAGTCATGACTCTGCCGAGATACAGGTATAAACTTTTTTTGGAGGGGGAATGGAGGATTTTTTTTTCATTTATTTTGTTTTTCGGGGGACCCCTACATGACTCCAAATTTGGTTAGAATCCTCCATAAAACTTGGGATAAAAGGCCTGGCGAAGCCCAAACTTAAATAGCATTTTGGTGGTCCAAAAGTTTTGAACCTCCATAAGTCCCGAAGGGTTGAGTCACCATCATAAAACTTGCAGGACATAAAGGACCCTCCTGCATCGATTCCTGGCAACTGCGCAGAAGTGCAGTGATGCGCTGCGCAGAAAATTTTCTAAAATCCTACTGCGCATGTGTCCAACCTTTTTTTGACACCGCCATTTTTTTGGCCGGAAAAAAATTATGTCGGTCCTGAAAGTTTTAACCAAATCGATTTTCAAAATATACATACATTCGCGAGGCCGAAATTCACGTTCGCCATTGACGGAGTTTGCTCTATTTGACCTGATCAAAATCAGGTCAATAGAGCTTGACTGTCACTTCATTACCGTTGTTTTTCGGTGAAATACTGTCACGAATGGAAAATCCGTTAATTCAAAGATGGACTTATTAACTTAAAAACATAAGAATATTCGAGGATTGCGAAATATTAAGCGCACGAGGCAAGGTCGCACCACGATGCACCGAGTGTGTCATGCACCGAGTGCACCATATCGGTGATGAGTCACCACCACCTGCTTTGCAGGAATATGAAAAATAGGCGACGAACAATAACAAACTACGTCAGCGATCAATCGGGTATAAAACACTTGTAACGAAGTTACGAATATTTTTCTGTTTGGTTTATTAAGCCGTCCGTTAGTACCGTTGGGTTTGCGGCGATATGCAGATAAGGGATCTATTAATAGAAGCCGTTTAGTACAGTAACCAGTGTTAGTACGTGGCCAAAATACGATAAGCCGTATTATTAAGTTATTATATTTTCTCAGGATTGGCCAGTCCGATTTTTACCATTCTTGTTGGAAACCATTGGTAATATTACAGGGTTTCCAACAATGCTGCAGTATGATAGCGCGTAATAGGAAATTAGTGGTTTACGACTTTCCTTGTAATTATAATTCGCGAGTTGACGTAGCTGGCTAGGTTGGCCGAAGCGTACCGTTTTCCTGCAGTTCTGCGTTTCGCTACGCGTCACTCGAGTAGGGCCGTGTTTCCCACTACCCGACAGTGGGGGAATCGGACTGTCTATAAAACTGGCGTGCGCCGTCAGTTCGTGGTCTGTTGAGATCACTAGCTCCTCCGAGCAACATCTCAACCTCCCAGCAGCACCGCCGCATCACAGTAAGTATACCTGTTTAGTGGTTAGCTCTCCTAGTGCACTGTGTACCTGTTATTTGAACACCGAGGCTCGCTAGACCGGGTGTTCGTTCCTTGTTTACTCCAACCCTGTACCGCCGTTTGTTGTAGCGTCGTGGTTCGCTAGACCGGGCGCTGCTGTAACGTTCACGTCACCTGTTTTCATTGCAAACGCTACATGGTTCGCTAGACCGGGCGTTTGCACCGTTAGTCCCAGCCCGGCCATCTTTCCGGCCCTTTGTACTTCAGTAGCATTGTGGCTCGCTAGACCGGGTGCTACGCCATAGATCCGGCACTGTAGGTTTCTATACAAACACTACATGGTTCGCTAGACCGGGTGTTTGTATACTTTTCCCCGATAGGCCAATTTCCGGCCCTAGTTCACTCTGTAGCGTCGAGGTTCGCTAGACCGGGCGCTACACGATAGTTCCGTATTCAACACAAACGCTACGTGGTTCGCTAGACCGGGCGTTTGTGTCATTTAGTAGTCCGGCCGCACTTCCTGGCCCTGTCTTTTGTTGACTACGCTACATGGTTCGCTAGACCGGGCGTAGGAGGCAAGTTTCTAGATCCCGTTGCCAACGAGAACCACTACAAGGCTCGTAAAGACCGGGTGGTTCCGTAGTACCCTTTTTCAACTCTTTTACCGACCCGTGACACCGTAACTCTGTTTGCACTAGGACGGTTAATTGCTTAGTTGTAAACGTAGACCTGCATTGTCCCTGTAATTAACTTTGATTCATCTTGTACCTGTAACATTCATTGCATTGCGTGGCTTTTTTTGAACTTTCTGCATTATACCGTTGACCTGTTTTGCATCGCATCCGATCCGTACCGTAACTAAGTTGCACACTCTCACTCGCGTTCTTGTTTAATTAAGGGGAGGGGGGATTTAAGATACGTTTGTTTGCTTAAGTATTTGCTTTAGTTAAGTTTGCTGGCATTTTAAGTTAATCACAGAGAATATACGTTAGTTGATTGGTACTTTTGGCTTTTATTTGCGTTGTCACGAACTGAACCACTGTTACCACAGATTGTCGGGAACCTTGTCTCCAGCTGTTTAAAAGCTACCAAGGCATACGAATTGTGTTTCCTGGTTCACATTTCGAAAACTCTAAATACTTTCTTAAAACCAGGTGGCGCCCGAGGCAATTCTCATTAACTTTTGTTCTAGAACATACTTTAATTCGAACTCCCGAATAAATAGCGTCACAAAATTGGCGCCCGAGCAGGGACCGTATTTCTGTTTTCTGATTGTGACAGTGGGACAGTACTTTTCTTTCAAGAGTAGTACAATAGCTTTGTTTTTTTTTGAGTGTGCAACTTGGTTGGGGAAACCCAACATAACTCGACCGCCTGTATTATAAAACGTCATTGCTTGTAACATTTTACACCGCCGGCCTTTTACGCACGTTTGCTTTGGTTTGGTTGCTAGTTAGCTTGTTAGTTGCTATTTAGATCCACTAATAGAGTATCCCCGTTCCTGTAATATCCTAACATGAATACCGAACAGAGAGAGGATTTACCGTTCGAAACTACCGCCGGTGCCACCGAACCCCTTGACTCCAAAATCGCGATAATATGCCAACTAAAGAAAGATGCTTTGATAGTTGAATTATCCAAGATTGGATTAGACACCAGTGGCACCACAGAGGTGTTAAGAAAACGCCTAATTGCTTATTTAATGGGTGGAGAATCAACCCCAATAGTCAAAACTGCACCATTTTCTTTCCCTGCAGTTTATACCGAACCGACCGCTACCACAGTAACTTTACCCCCGACTACCGTAGTAGTTAAAGTTACCGAGTCACTCACGACGACCGCCCCCATTTTTACAACGCCATCAACGTGGGGTGCTTCACGCCCCATCCCCAGTTGCAACACCGCCGTAACGTTCACTTCGGCTTACACCACGCTACCGATCCCCGGGGTCCGAGCCCCCCCTCTATCTTTGACTTTACCGGTGACTTATCCCTGGATACCACCCATGACCACAGCCAAAGAGGCGTTAACAAAGCCACTTTCCTGTCTGCCGGAACCCACGCCGACCCTGAACCGACAAACTTCCATGTATTTTCGCGCTCAAGACTGGAAAGTATATTTTAATGAACAGGATGATCCTGTTGCTTTCCTGGAGCAATTAATGGAGATTTGCGCCGCTAATCAAATCCATCCAGACTTATTGGTGCCGCAATTACCTATGGTGTTGCGTGGTAATGCGCTATTGTGGTTCCGAAACAACCGGCACCGTTGGGCGACGTGGCAGCAATTTGAGGCTGATTTCCGCACTTTTTATTACCCTCTGGATTACTATGATGATCTTGAGGCGCAGATAAGCCGAAGATTGCAAAAACAAGGGGAATCTGTCAGTCTGTACTTCACTGATTTACAAACTATGATCCGCCGACATGGGAGTATAACACCTGAACAGGAGTTACGTTGGTTGTACCGCAATATGACACCTCAATTAAGGCAGATGGTGCGGCCGACCGACTTCTACGATGTGTTAACTCTGTCACAGAAAGCCCGTGAGACCGAACGCCTCTTAGAGGAGGTAAGGCAGGCAGAGGCATGTAGTTACCGCCCTCAACCTGAGTTTGCTAGAGTGAATAGTAGTCAAGAAACGACCGTAAAATCACAACAAGTACCCGAGACACGGGTTACTATACCAGGCCGCCCACGATCAAATGAAGTGAGTCGACAGACTCGCAATAACCAGTTCCTCAATACGCACAACCGGCCACCTCAACACCCATCCCGTACCGAAAACCGTCAGGATGCTCCCGTGGGCAATCCTGAAGGGATATGCTGGCGATGTGGAGAGTCTGGACATTTCCGTACAGAATGTACTCGTCCACCCCGTCTGTTCTGTTCCAGATGTGGGAAACAAGGTGTCCAGTCTCGGCATTGTAATTGTGCACGGCCGGAAAACTAGAAGGGCGTTGTGATAATGCGAGGAAAGCACAACCGCCCGACGTAACAGCCTCGACCCACCTTGTTCCGACCGTTACCGCCTGTCAGCCGTCATCTGTAAATACCGTTCAGCCGTCAAACCCCATCTTACCGACCGTTACCTTAGCTAACGTTACCGTACCGCCTGTTCCTGTCACCTGTCATACCGTTCCACCTGTTCCTGTCACCTGTCATACCGTACCACCTGTTCCTGTCACCTGTCATACCGTACCACCTGTTCCTGTCACCTGTTACCGTACCACCTGTTCCTGTCACCGTACCACCTGTTCCTGTCACCTGTCATACCGTACCACCTGTTCCTGTCACCTGTCATACCGTACCACCTGTTCCTGTCACCTGTTATACCGTACCACCTGTTCCTGTCACCTGTTATACCGTACCCAAGTATACCGCCGACAAAGTTAACATTACCGTACCGACCGTGACTGCAACCTGTTGTACCGTACCGACCGTTAGCAGACATGAACGTGACGTTACTCCAGTTACTAAAGTACCTAACGTTACTACCAGTTACCCTGTACCGACCGAGACGTTGGATAAGGATTCTGGTACAAAAGACTACGTTCATCCGACCGCAACACCAGACCTTACCGTACCGACCGTCCCAGTACCGTCTGTTGCTGATATACCAGCAGTTACCGCCCTTAATGCTTTCGTGTCAACTGACAACCGACCCCACATCTCTGTCAGAATATTTGACACAGACTTTATGGCATTAGTAGACACTGGTGCTGCCCGTTCATACGTAGGGGCCGTGGTACGACAGTTGTGTCTTAAGCACGATTGCACACCTCTCCGTCCAGCCGTTGAAAACGCAAAAGTTGCAAACGGCAGTAAGGTAGATATTACCGAGGCTTTCAGGGTCAAACTGACTTTTGAGGGCTACCCGACTGTAACGGAGGTGTTGCACTATTTACCAGGGTTGACCGTATTTATCGTACTTGGTATGGACCTACTGGGAAAACATCCATTTCAAGTAAATTTACAGACAAGGGCTGTACAAATAGTAAGCCCCAGACCAGTCAGTATACCGAAAAAGATTAGTCCAGTCAACACCATTGATCCTCCTGAGCCCTTAGCGTTGACTGAAACCGAAAACACCAGGCTGCTACAGTTTTTGAACACCGAACTTCCAAAGTTCGATCGAATTAGCGGTGTAACTCCACTAACCACACATACCATTCATTTGGAACAAACCGAACCAATTAAGCAACGCTATCACCCTCGCAATCCTCGTATGCAGGAGATTATTAATACCGAGGTAAAGCAGATGTTGCAAGACGGTATTATTGAGCCGTCAACTAGTCCGTGGAGTTCCCCTGTAGTAATTGTCCGTAAAAAGGATGGTAAGCACCGTTTCTGTATTGACTTTCAAAAAGTCAATGACGTTACCCGAAAAGATGCATACCCGTTACCGTTTATTAATGCAATCTTGGACAAACTCCGCCGTGCCCGTTATATATCCAGTATTGACTTGAAACAGGGTTACTGGCAAGTAGCTCTCGATGAAGCTAGCAAACCAATTACCGCATTCACGGTGCCGGGCATGGGCTTGTTTCAATTCAAAGTCATGCCATTTGGTTTGCACTCAGCTCCCGCTACATTTCAACGATTAATGGATAGAGTCATCGGCCCTGATCTGGATCCGTACTGTTTTGCGTATCTGGACGACATTATTGTTCTTGGTGAAACTTTTGAACAACATCTCGACAACCTGTCCGAGGTATTCCGTCGTCTCAGAGCTGCAAATCTTAGACTTAATCCAGAAAAGTGCCAGTTTTGCCGAAAATCCCTACGTTACTTGGGTCACCTGGTTACATCCAATGGTATCTGTACCGACCCAGAAAAAGTGTCAGCTATTCAAAATTTGCCGGCACCAACTACCGTAAGAGGTGTCCGCCGGTTCTTAGGCATTGCCTCCTGGTACCGTCGTTTTGTGAAAGGCTTTTCCCAGATTGCCTCTCCCCTAAACCGACTATTAAAAAAGGGAGTCAAGTGGTCCTGGTCAGAAGACCAACAGCAAGCATTTGAACAGCTAAAGATATGCTTAACCGAAGCCCCTATTTTGGCATGTCCAGATTTTTCCCGACCGTTTGTACTACAAACAGATGCGTCGGATCATGGGCTAGGTGCTGCATTAATTCAGCATGATTCCAATGGAGACCACATCATAGCTTATGCAAGCAGAACGCTGACAGCTACCGAGCGGAAGTTTTCGGTGACCGAGAAAGAATGCTTAGCAATAGTCTGGGGAGTTGAAAAGATGCGACCGTACCTGGAAGGTTACCGTTTTACCGTAGTGACTGATCACCAGTCGTTACGTTGGCTACACTCTTTAAAAAGCCCGTCCGGACGTCTAGCACGTTGGAGTATTTATCTCCAACAATTTGATTTTGAAATCAAGTACCGTAAGGGAGTTTTGAATAAAGTCGCGGATGCTCTGTCACGAGATCCGGTTCCGACAACGTCTACCGATCCGCCAGACTCCGTAGCAGTAATTGAAGATTTTGAGCCGTGTTCTTGGTATCTGGCCAAGAAGAAAGCCGTTGAGAACAATCCTAGTGAGTTTCCCGATTACTGCATAAAAGACGACCGCCTGTTCCGACATTTCTGGGATATAAATGAAGGCATAACCGCCGAACCGAACGCGCCTTGGAAACTTTGCGTCCCAAAACCTGCTCGTGAAACCGTTTTACGGCAGAACCATAATGAACCGACCGCCGGACATTTGGGAATAGCAAAAACTACCGTCCGTATTGCCCAACGTTATTACTGGCCGGGAATGATGCGTGATATTGCTAAATATGTCCGTAATTGTTCCTCCTGTCAACGATATAAGCTTTCACAGCAGGCACCTCCAGGCCAGATGCAACCGTCTCGTAACAACAATCCTTGGGAAACCGTCAGTACCGATTTAGTTGGCCCTTTACCTCGTTCGGCCAAAGGAAACAACTACCTAGTAGTTTTCCAGGACCGTTTCACTAAATGGGTACAGTGTAGAGCGATAAGGAAGGCAACAGCCCGTGCCGTAAGCCAGGCTTTCTACGAGGAGATTGTAACTCGTTTTGGTTGTCCAAAGACCGTGCTGTCCGACAATGGCACCCAATTTACCGGCCAACCGTTTAAACAGTTGCTTGAGGAGTTAGGAATAGCTCACCGTTATACTCCGCCGTATACGCCTCAAGCTAATCCTGTGGAGCGTACTAACAAGACGCTCAAGACCATGATTGCGCAATTCTGCGAGAATGATCATCGCAAGTGGGATGTTTTTCTGCCGGAATTAGTGTTTGCTATAAACACGTCACAGCATGACTCTACCGGGTTCACGCCCGCGTACCTGAATTTTGGCCGAGAGTTAGAGCCCCCAAAGGCTCTGTATCGTTTTGCCAGGCCGGAAACCGACCGTACCGAACCGTCCGTGGAACCCCAGTTCTCCGATATTGAGGGACATAATAGTCGCCTCAAACAGCTCTGTGATATTTATGAGCTGGTCCGTCTAAATCTGAGTCGGGCGTTCACCACTCAGAGCCGCCACTACAATCTCCGGCGACGCGAGTGGAGATGTCACCTGGGAGATCAAGTTTTCCGCAGGGAAAATCCTCTGTCCTCCGCTGTCCGAGGTTTTGCCTCGAAACTAGCGCCTAAATACTCAGGGCCGTATACCGTTGTCAAAGTTGTTTCTCCCGTGGTCTATGATCTTAAAGATCGTACCGGCAAAGTTCTTCGTCATATCCACATAAAGGACCTTAAGTCGGCTTATGTCGAGTCTAGTGCGGAAGTCGATGGTAGGACAGGTCAATCGTAACCACCTGAAGTTTCTTTTTCTCCTCCCCGAACGTTTGCTCAGCGTTTCTTTTTGCCTGTCCGACCGAACCCGTTTTTCTTTAGATGTCCGTTAACCGTACCGTTCCGAAGTCTCGCCGGCGCTTGCCCGGTGAACCACCCCACGGCGCTCCTCCGGAGAGTAGTACCTCGATGAGAGTAGCCAGCTCCTTGGCTGTCACCGCCAGAAAGACCCGGGTGGCGCAATTGAAAAGGGAGGCCCAGGCACTAAGAGCCCCGTTCAGGAGTCGGCCCGCACCCACCCCACCTAACTCTGCTTCCGGTCCGCCCCGGATGGCCGGCCGCATTCGGGTACTATCGGACATCCGAGTGCGTCTGGTAGACCCGATTTCGTTGCGGACGACGGCTTTTGACGCCAATCTAGAGCGGCTGGAATGGGCTGTCCAGCATACCGAGGAATTATTTCCTGACCCTGCCCGTCCTGTCACCGTCGAAAGTACACCGGAGAGCGAACCAGCCCGGGTGACAGCAGAACCGTCCGCCGAACCGTCCCCAGTGGATTGGGAAGCAGTGGCCGATTCCATCATGGCCACTCCTGACCCGAAGCGTTGGTCTCCCGCTTTGGTGAGTCAGCTTCGGACTCTGCGTCCGCCTGGCTACCCGCAACACCGCCGGTTGCGGAGACATCTTCGGACCAGCGATGGTCGCCGGGTACATGTCAACGTGCCCTAAGCCCGTCAGTGCCGGTGGTCCTTTCCTGACCCTCCGTCCGTGAATTTGCTTTTTTTTTGATAAGTAGTGCCGTCAACCGTGGGAAACATTTTTTTTTAATTTTGTTTTGTTTGCTCCGCCCGCTACCTCCCCAAATCTCCAGTTAACAGTTTTTTTTTTTGTGGTTAAAGATGTCGGATACACCTGTACTGGAATTAACCTCGGAGGACTTGTGCCTCGAGATGATGTGTGCAGTGGAGGAGGAACCAGGGGCATCCACCGCCGAGCTATGCTCGTCACGGGCTACGGAAGCATTGGAAGAGTTGCCACCGCCCGCACCAACCGAATCATCTTCCATGATGCCGGTCACCACGGTTGTTCCCACCGAACCGTCACATCTGCCCGAAACGTGTGCTTCGGCACCAACACCGACTTCTCCCGGGTTCGAGCTGGTCCCGGGGTTGAAAATATGGTCGGGTCTGCTGGACGGCGGCCGAACCTCGCCGGATCCAATACCCTTTACACCGCCGGAGGATCCGACGGATTTGCCTTTATTTTTGCCCGTAAAAAGGGGGCTATGCTGGAGATGTGGCCAAGAAGGCCATCACCGGGCCATCTGTGACCGTCCACCCATTCGGTTTTGCTCCAGGTGTGGGCACCGGGATCGCCTGTCTAGGCATTGTCCATGCAGGCCGTGGTTTCCGGAAGAGGAGACGACCGTATTGCCGCCTCCAAGAGTGACTCCAACTACACGCCAGTTTGTGTCCCGAGGAGTTCAATGCCGCCTGGATCGCGAGGGGGCAAACCGACGATGTGACCGTTGTAGCGGTACAGTGACGCGCCGCGTGTATTACCGTTAGGGGCCGGGTAGTAGGCTTAGAATTGGTATAGATTTGTTTTATTTAAGTTTCATTTCACCAGGGATAGTTGTAAGTTCTTTGTTTTAGATTAAGGGGGGGAAACCGTTGGATTGATTTAAAAAAAAAGGGTAAACTAGTTTTCCTCTTTTTTTTTACCGAAGAGAGAGGGGTGTGTAACGAAGTTACGAATATTTTTCTGTTTGGTTTATTAAGCCGTCCGTTAGTACCGTTGGGTTTGCGGCGATATGCAGATAAGGGATCTATTAATAGAAGCCGTTTAGTACAGTAACCAGTGTTAGTACGTGGCCAAAATACGATAAGCCGTATTATTAAGTTATTATATTTTCTCAGGATTGGCCAGTCCGATTTTTACCATTCTTGTTGGAAACCATTGGTAATATTACAGGGTTTCCAACAATGCTGCAGTATGATAGCGCGTAATAGGAAATTAGTGGTTTACGACTTTCCTTGTAATTATAATTCGCGAGTTGACGTAGCTGGCTAGGTTGGCCGAAGCGTACCGTTTTCCTGCAGTTCTGCGTTTCGCTACGCGTCACTCGAGTAGGGCCGTGTTTCCCACTACCCGACAGTGGGGGAATCGGACTGTCTATAAAACTGGCGTGCGCCGTCAGTTCGTGGTCTGTTGAGATCACTAGCTCCTCCGAGCAACATCTCAACCTCCCAGCAGCACCGCCGCATCACAGTAAGTATACCTGTTTAGTGGTTAGCTCTCCTAGTGCACTGTGTACCTGTTATTTGAACACCGAGGCTCGCTAGACCGGGTGTTCGTTCCTTGTTTACTCCAACCCTGTACCGCCGTTTGTTGTAGCGTCGTGGTTCGCTAGACCGGGCGCTGCTGTAACGTTCACGTCACCTGTTTTCATTGCAAACGCTACATGGTTCGCTAGACCGGGCGTTTGCACCGTTAGTCCCAGCCCGGCCATCTTTCCGGCCCTTTGTACTTCAGTAGCATTGTGGCTCGCTAGACCGGGTGCTACGCCATAGATCCGGCACTGTAGGTTTCTATACAAACACTACATGGTTCGCTAGACCGGGTGTTTGTATACTTTTCCCCGATAGGCCAATTTCCGGCCCTAGTTCACTCTGTAGCGTCGAGGTTCGCTAGACCGGGCGCTACACGATAGTTCCGTATTCAACACAAACGCTACGTGGTTCGCTAGACCGGGCGTTTGTGTCATTTAGTAGTCCGGCCGCACTTCCTGGCCCTGTCTTTTGTTGACTACGCTACATGGTTCGCTAGACCGGGCGTAGGAGGCAAGTTTCTAGATCCCGTTGCCAACGAGAACCACTACAAGGCTCGTAAAGACCGGGTGGTTCCGTAGTACCCTTTTTCAACTCTTTTACCGACCCGTGACACCGTAACTCTGTTTGCACTAGGACGGTTAATTGCTTAGTTGTAAACGTAGACCTGCATTGTCCCTGTAATTAACTTTGATTCATCTTGTACCTGTAACATTCATTGCATTGCGTGGCTTTTTGAACTTTCTGCATTATACCGTTGACCTGTTTTGCATCGCATCCGATCCGTACCGTAACTAAGTTGCACACTCTCACTCGCGTTCTTGTTTAATTAAGGGGAGGGGGGATTTAAGATACGTTTGTTTGCTTAAGTATTTGCTTTAGTTAAGTTTGCTGGCATTTTAAGTTAATCACAGAGAATATACGTTAGTTGATTGGTACTTTTGGCTTTTATTTGCGTTGTCACGAACTGAACCACTGTTACCACAGATTGTCGGGAACCTTGTCTCCAGCTGTTTAAAAGCTACCAAGGCATACGAATTGTGTTTCCTGGTTCACATTTCGAAAACTCTAAATACTTTCTTAAAACCAGGTGGCGCCCGAGGCAATTCTCATTAACTTTTGTTCTAGAACATACTTTAATTCGAACTCCCGAATAAATAGCGTCACAAGATACGAACACTTAACACACTTAACAAAATAACTGTTCACACTGTTCTTTCCAGTTTAATTTGTCATCAAAGATGAGCCCTAAAAATTTTGTAGTATTAGAATGTGAAACTAATTCATCTCCAACTCTCAAAGACAGAGCAGGATTACTCTTACTCTGATAAGTATGAAATCTCAAAAAGACGGTTTTCTGAATGTTTAAACAGAGAGAGTTATTGTAACACCAACTTCTGAATGCTTCCAAACCCGAGCCACACCTGTGCTCTATATCATCTGCATTATCGGCCACAATGAACGAAGAAATCGTCAGCAAAAAGTGTTGTATCCATCTTACTGCCTATCTCCGAAATAAGGTCATTGACATAAGCAAGAAACAAATAAGGTCCCAATACACTACCCTGCGGTACCCGTATTTATTGACGGTAAACAAGAACGCTCCAATTTACTTCTCCTGCGGGGTTGATGTGGTCACTACCACATACTGATACCTATTTAACAAGAAACCGACCACCAGTTCAAAGCTGGTCCCGAACACCGTACGTGTCTAACTTTTGCGAGTAAAAGCTTTATGTCGACGCAATCAAAAGCTTTACTGAGATCGCAAAAAACGCCCACTGTGCACTTTCCCTGCTCCAAGTAATGTATAAGCTTTTCGTAAAAGTGTTTGGACGGCTGTCATAGTAGAACAGCCCTTTCTAAAGCCAAATTGGTCAGGGAGCAGGACATTGTTAAAAGAAAAAAAATGTTCTATCTACTTAAGAACGCGTATTCTAGAATCTTTGAAAAAAAAGGTGTTAGGGCTACTGTCGGTAATTATCCATAATGCTATCATCACCCTTCTTAAAAACAGGACGACCTTATTTATTTTAAGGATTGAAGGAAAGTAACCTTCAGTAAATGATAAATTAATGAGGTACTTTAAAACTGGTAGCAATGGATAAAACGTCTTCCGAGTCATGTAACCGGAAACCTCGTCAAATCCCGTTGATCGTTTGTTTTTAATTTATTTGTAACAATGTCATACAGTTCTTCTTCTGTTATTGTTTTTAAAAAGATAGTAGAGGAGAGGTTATTTTTTGAATTGGTGCTTTGTTGAACTCCTGACCGAATATTTTTGATTACTGATTCGGGAGCCTGCTTAAAAAACTTATTGAACTGCTCAGCTATCGCTATCGGATCACTCACCATGCAGCCGCCAATCGAAAGTTCAATATTCTTACGTAAAGGAGATTTGTTAGTGACTTCCGTCACAACTCTCCATGCTTCTTTGACGGGATTGTCAGAACACGATATTCGAGATTGATAAAACTGCTTCTTAGCGCGGGATACCAACCTTACATGCTCTAACTTTTTGGTTTTATATAATTGATTGAGAGCGGGATATTTTGTCTAGAGTTTAAATAGATCTTTCAACCTTAAACCCGACTCTACTACGTTTGGGTTTATCCAAGAATTTTTTTTAGGTCGCACAGTTATACGCTTTAAAGGAAAATGTACCAAAATAGTGACAGTATAGATTATAAAAATTTTCGAAAGCAATGTTCGCGGTTGTCTCTTGGTAAACCGAAATCAGTCTTCACGGAATAAGCCATCAGAAATGCGGCCATGCTTGCGTCAGAAAAGACTCTCCTCATAATTGATTGCGGCCGCTTGTTATTGGGGTTAGAGCACCCAATACAGACATTCAGAGATCTATGATCGGAAAGTTGTTGTCCTGAACAGACAGACAAACCAATGTACTACTGGTGTAAAAAGTGGTCCAAAGTATTATTGCCTCTAGTTCACAAAATTACCCGAAATGCCGTAAGTAATTAAAATATCACGTAATGCTATGTAATCGTTCGAATCCCTGTAATGGTCTATGTTAAAGTCGCCAACAAGGAAATCTGCATTCGCTTCGGTGGCTTAAATAAACTATCTAAAACACAAATAATCTTATCACAAAATAGTTTAAAATTACTTCCTGGAGATCGATAACAGGTCAGTATAGCGCATGATACGATACCATCGAGGTCATCAATGAGAATACCGCTTATTTCAAATTCTCTCTCGATACACATGGTCGAAAGATCGAGAGGTGATGCGCAAATGTCCTTATGACAATATACAGATATTCCACCGCCCCTCTGAATGGATCGACAGTAATGTGATACTAAATTGAAATTTTCAAAATTAATTGACCTTACACTATCCCTGCTTGCCCAGGTTTCACAAAAACACAAAACATTTATTTTATTTGACAGCCCAACGGCAATCAAATCAGCCTTTTCTTGGCTGAGAGCTTGACAATTGCTATAATAAATATCATACCTAGTGTTGCTAATTGTTTTGGTAGCCGTTCTCGTTTGATCCTTACTCAGACGAGGTGAGATGGCTTCCCTCTCCGTGAAAAAATACCGGCTCACTATAATGCCCGCCGGCCAAATTTCCGGATCCAAAAACCGCTTTCTGTTGCTCTCGAAAATGGAGACTTTTGAATGACGAGTAGCTGTTGGGATACTTGGATGTAATTTTTTCACATTGAATTTCAGGGAATGTCTCTTTGAAAAGCGCTTTCACCATCTCGATGGCAATGGATGGCAACAACCAGAAGCATGTTGGTGTGGCAAGAGCTGAGCACGGCAGCTCGCGCAGCAGGCAACGAATATTGGCTGAGCTCAAGGAGCAGGCAGACACAAAAGGTTTTATTGACTCCTAGTAAAATCAAGGAAATAATGAATATTTTTACGGTTTGCAATGGTAGAAGTACAAAAGTTTCTTGAATTTTTATTGCTTCTAGAACAATGAAGGAAATAATCAGTTTGAACGGCTCTCGTTGGTCGAACAAAAAAAGTTTTATTGATTCCTAGTAAAATTAAGGAAATAATGAATATTTTACGGTTTTCAATGGTGGAAATAAAAAGGTTCCTTGTATCTTATCGGCTCCTAGTGAAATCAAGGAAATAATCAGTTTGGAACGGGTCTCGTTGGTCGGACAAGAAAGGTTTCTTGAATTTCATTGACTCCTAGTAAAATGAAGGAAGTAATGAATACTTTACGGCTATCAATGGTGGAACTTCAAAGGTTCCTTGAATCTTATTGGCATCTAATACAATGAAGGATATAATCGGGTTGGAACGGCTCTCATTGGTCGAAGTAAAAAAGTTTTTTAAGTTTATGGGCTCCCAGTAAGATAAAGGAAATAATCAGTTTAGAATGGGTCTCATTGGTCTAGCAAGAAAGGTTCAATGAATTTTATTGACTCCTAGAGAAATGAAGAAAATAATGAATATTTTACGGCTTTCAATGTTGGAACTTCAAAAGTTCCGTGAATCTTATTGACTCCTAGTAGAATGAAGGAAATGATGAATATTTTACGGCTTTCAATGGTGGAAGTACAAATGTTTCTTGAATATTATTGGCTCCAAGTAAAATGAAGGAAATAATGAATATTTTACGGCTTTCAATGGTGGAAGTACATATGTTTCTTGAATCTTATTGGCATCTAGAACAATGAAGGAAATAATCAGTTTGGAACGGCTCTCAATGGTCGAACTAGAAAGGTTCCTTAAGTTTTTGGCTCCTAGTAAAATAAAGAAAAATAATCAGTTTGGAATGGCTCTCAGTGGTCGAACAAGAAAGGTTTCTTTAATTTTTTTGATTCCTAGTAAAATGAAGGAGGAAATGAGTATTTTTCGGCGTTCAATGATGGAACTACAATGGTTCCTTGAATCTTATTGGCATCTAGTGCAATGAAGAAGATAATCAGTTTGGAACGGCTCTCATTGGTCGAACTAAAAAGGTTTTTTAAGTTTATGGGCTCCCAGTAAAATGAAGGAAATAATCAGTTTAAAATGGCTCCCACAGGTCTAGCAAGGAAGGTTCCCTGAATTTTATTGACTTCTAGTGAAATGAAGGAAATAATGAATATTTTACGGCTTTCAATGGTGGAACTTCAAAGGTACCGTGAACCTTATTGGCTCCTAGTAAATTGAAGGAAATAATTAATATTTTACGGCTTTCAATGGTGGAAGTACAAATGTTTCTTCAATCTTATTGTCATCTAGAACAATGAAGGAAATAATCAGTTTCAAACGGCTCTCATTGGTCGAACTAGAAAGGTTCCTTAAGTTTTTGGGATCCTAGTAAAATGAAGAAAATAATCAGTTTGGAATGCCTCTCGGTGGTCGAACAAGAAAGGTTTGATAAATTTTTTTGACTCCTAGTAAAATGAAAGAAATAATGAATATTTTACGGATTTCAATGGTGGTACTACAAAGGTTCCTTGAATCTTATTGGCTCCTAGTGAAATGAAGGAAATAAACAGTTTGGAACGGCTCTCATTGGTCTGACAAAAAAGGTTTTATTGACTCCTAGTAAAATTAAGGAAATAGTGAATATTTTACGGTTTTCAATGGTGGAACTACAAATGTTTCTTAAATCTTATTGGCATCTAGAACAATGAAGAAAATAATCAGTTTGGAATGGCTCTCACTGGTCTAGCAAGAAAGGTTCCCGGAATTTTATTGACTCCTAGTGAAATGAAGGAAATAATTAATATTTTACGGCTTTCAATGGTGGAACTTTAAAGGTTCCGTGAACCTTATTGGTACCTAGTAAAATGAAGGAAATAATTAATATTTTACGGCTTTCAATGGTGGAAGTACAAATGTTTCTTGAATCTTATTCGCATCTAGAACAAAGAAGGAAATAATCAGTTTGGAATGCCTCTCGGTGGTCGAACAAGAAAGGTTTCTTTAATTTTATTGACTCCTAGTGAAATGAAGGAAATAATGAATATTTTACGATTTTCAATAGTGAAATTTCAAAGGTTTCTTGAATCTGATTTTCATCTAGAACAAGAAAGGAAATAATCAGTTTGGAATGCCTCTCGGTGGTCGAACAAGAAAGGTTTCTTTAATTTTATTAACTCCTAGTAAAATAAAGAAAATAATGAATATTTTACGGTTTTCAATGGTGGAACTACAAAAGTTCCGTGAATCTTATTGACTCCTAGTAGAATGAAGGAAATGATGAATATTTTACGGCTTTCAATGGTGGAAGTACAAATGTTTCTTGAATCTTATGGGCATCTAGAACAACGAAGGAAATAATCAGTTTGGAACGGCTCTCAATGGTTCGAACTAGAAAGGTTCCTTAAGTTTTTGGCTCCTAGTAAAATGAAGAAAATTATCAGTTTGGAATGGCTCTCAGTGGTCGAACAAGAAAGGTTTCTTTAATTTTTTCTGATTCCTAGTTAAATGAAGGAGGAAATGAGTATTTTTCGGCGTTCAATGATGGAACTACAAAGGTTCCTTGAATCTTATTGGCATCTAGTGCAATGAAGGAGATAATCAGTTTGGAACGGCTCTCATTGGTCGAACTAAAAAGGTTTCTTAAGTTTATGGGCTCCCAGTAAAATGAATGAATTTAATGGTTGGAATGGCTCTCATTGGTCTAGCAAGAAAGGTTACCTGAATTTTATTGTCTCCTATTGAAATGAAGGAAATAATGAATATTTTACGGCTTTCAATAGTGGAACTTCAAAGGTTTCTTGAATCTGATTGTCATCTAAAACAAGGAAGGAAATAATCAGTTTGGAAGAGCTCGCATTAATGGACTAGAAAAGTTCTTAAGTTTATGGGCTCCTAGTAAAATGAAGGAAATAATCAGTTTGGAATGGCTCTCGTTGGTCTAACAAAAAAGGTTTTTATTGACTCCAGTAAAATTAAGGAGATAATGAATATTTTACGGTTTGCAATGGTAGAACTACAAAGGTTTCTGGAATCTTATTGGCATCTAGAACAATAAAGAAAATAATCAGTTTGGAACGGCTCTCAATGGTCGAAAGAAAAAAGTTCTATCAATTTAGGGACTCCAGTAAAATGAAGGATTTAATCAGTTTGGAATGGCTCTCATTGGTCTAGCAAGAAAGGTTACCTAAATTTTATTGATCCTAGTGAAATGAAGGAAATAATGAGTTTGTTTACGGCTTTCAATAGTGGAAATTAAAAGGTTTCTTGAATCTGATTGACATCTAGAACACGGAAGGAAATAATCAGTTTGGATAAGCTCTCATTGGTGGAACTAGAAAAGGTTCCTTAAGTTTATGGGCTCCTAGTAAAATGAAGGAAATAATCAGTTTGGAATGGCTCTGATTGTTCGAACAAGAAAGGTTTCTTTAATTTTATTGACTCCTAGTAAAATTAAGAAAATAATGAATATTTTACGGCTTTCAATGGTGGAACTACAAAGGTTCCTTGAATCTTATTGGCTCCTAGTGGAATGATGGAAATAGTCAGTTTGGAACGGCTCTCATTAGCCTTACAAAAAAGGTTTTATTGACTCCTAGCAAAATTAAGGAGATGTAATGAATATTTTACGGCGTTCAATGGTAGAACTACAAAGGTTTCTTGAATCTTATTGGCTTCTAGAACAATGAAGGAAATAAAAAGTTTGGAACGGCTCTCGTTGGTCTAACAAAAAAGGTTTTGTTGACTCCTAGTAAAATTCAGGAAATAATGAATATTTTTCGGCTTTCAATGGTGGAACTACAAAGGTTTTTTGAATCTTATTAGCTTCTAGAACAATGAAGGAAATAAACAGTTTCGAACGGCTCTCGTTGGTCTAACAAAAAAGGTTTTATTGACTCCTAGTAAAATTAAGGAGATAATGAATATTTTACGGTTTTCAATGATAGAACTACAAAGGTTTCTGGAATCTTATTGGCTTCTAGAACAATGAAGGAAATAATCAGTTTGGAACGGCTCTCATTGGTCTAACAAAAAAGGTTTTATTGACTCCTAGTAAAATTAAGGAAATAGTGAATATTTTACTGTTTTCAATGGTGGAACTACAAATTTCTCTTAAATCTTATTGGCATCTAGAACAATGAAGGAAATAATCAGATTGGAACGGCTCTCATTGGTCTAGCAAAAAAGGTTCCGGAATTTTATTGACTCCTAGTGAAATGAAAGAAATAATGACTATTTTACGTCTTTCAATAATGGATCTTCAATCGTTTCTTGAATCTGATTGGCATCTAGAACAAGGAAGGAAATAATCAGTTTGGAACGGCTCTCATTGCTCTAAAAGAACAGGTTTTATTGACTACTAGTAAAATTAAAGAAATAATGAATATTTTACGGTTTTTAAAGGTGGAACTACAAAAGGTTCCTTGAATTTTATCGGCTCTAGTGAAATTAAGGAAATAATCAGTTTGGAAACGGGTATCCTGGTCTAACAAAAAAGGTTTTATTGACTCCTAGTAAAATTCAGGTAATAGTGAATATTTTACGGTTTTCAATGGTGGAACTACAAATGTTTCTTAAACCTTATTGGCATCTAGAACAATAAAGGAAATAATCAGTTTGAAACGGCTCTCAATGATCGAAAGAAAAAAGTTCTATCAATTTATGGGCTCCAGTAAAATGAAGGATTTAATCAGTTTGGAATGGCTCTCATTGGTCTAGCAAGAGAGGTTACCTACATTTTATTGACTTCTAGTGAAATGAAGGAAATAATGAATTTGTTTACGGCTTTCAATAGTGGAACTTAAAAGGTTTCTTGAATCCTGATTGTCATCTAGAACAAGAAAGGAAATAATCAGTTTGGAAAAAGCTCTCATGGTGGAACTAGAAAGGTTCCTTAGGTTTATGGGCTCCTAGTAAAATGAAGGAAATAATCAGTTTGGAATGGCTCTCATTGGTCGAACAAGAAAGGTTTCTTTAATTTTATTGACTCCTAGTAAAATTAAGAAAATAATGAATATTTTTCGGGTTTTAATGGTGGAACTACAAAGGTTTTTTGAATCTTATTAGCTTCTAGAACAATGAAGAAAATAAAAAGTTTGGAACGGCTCTCGTTGGTCTAACAAAAAAGGTTTTGTTGACTCCTAGTAAAATTAAGGAGATAATGAATATTTTACGGCGTTCAATGTTGGAGCTACAAAGGTTTCTTGAATTTTATTGGCTTCTAGAACAATAAAGGAAATAATCAGTTTGGAACGGCTCTCATTGGTCTAACAAAAATGGTTTTATTGACTCCTAGTAAAATTCATTTAATAGTGAATATTTTACGGTTTTCAATGGCGGAACTACAAATGTTTCTTAATTATTATTGGCATCTAGAACGATAAAGGAAATAAGTAGTTTGGAACAGCTCTCATTGGTCAAATAAAAAAGGTTTTATTGACTCCTAAGAAAAATTAAGGAAATAATGAGTATTTTACGGTTTTCAATGGTAGAACTACAAAGGTTTCTTAAATCTTATTGGCTTCTAGAACAATGAAGGAAATAATCAGTTTGGAACGGCTCTCGTTGGTCGAACAAAAGAGGTTTTATTGATTCCTAGTAAAATTAGGGAAATAATGAATATTTTACGGTTTTCAATGGTGGAACTAAAAAGGTTCCTTGTATCTTATCGGCTCCTAGTGAAATGAAGTCTCGTTGGTCGGACAAGAAAGGTTCCTTGAATTTCATTGACTCCTAGTAAAATAAAGGAAGTAATGAATGTTTTGCGACGTTCAATGGTGGAACTTCAAAGGTTCCTTGAATCTTATTGGCATCTAGTACAATGAAGGAAATAATCAGTTTGGAATGGCTCTCAGTGGTCGAACAAGAAAGGTTTCTTTAATTTTTTTGACTCCTAGTAAAATGAAGGAAGTAATGAATATTTTACGGCTTTCAATCGTGGAACTTCAAAGGTTCTGTGAACCTTATTGGCTCCTAGTAAAATGAAGGAAATAATTAATATTTTACGGCTTTCAATGGTGGAAGTACAAATGTTTCTTGAATCTTATTGGCATCTAGAACAATGAAGGAAATAATCAGTTTGGAACGGCTCTCATTGGTCGAACCAGAAAGGTTCCTTAAGTTTTTGGGCTCCTAGTAAAATGAAGAAAATAATCAGTTTGGAATGCCTCTCGGTGGTCGAACAAGAAAGGTTTCTTTAATTTTATTGACTCCTAGTAAAATTAAGAAAATAATGAATATTTTGCGGCTTTCAATGGTGGAACTACAAAGGTTCCTTGAATCTTATTGGCTCCTAGTGGAATGATGGAAATAGTCAGTTTGGAACGGCTCTCATTAGCCTTACAAAAAAGGTTTTATATACTCCTAGTAAAATTAAGGAAATAATGAATATTTTTCGGCTTTTAATGGTGGAACTACAAAGGCTTGTTGAATCTTATTAGCTTCTAGAACAATGAAGAAAATAAAAAGTTTGGAACGGCTCTCGCCGGTCGGACAAGAAAGGTTCCTTGAATTTCATTGACTCCTAGTAAAATAAAGGAAGTAATGAATGTTTTACGGCGTTCGATGGTGGAACTTCAAAAGTTCCTTGAATCTTATTGGCATCTAGTACATTGAAAGATATAATCAGTTTGTAACGGCTCTCATTGGTCGAAGTAGAAAGGTTTTTTTAAGTTTATGGGGCTCCCAGTAAAATAAAGTAAATAATCAGTTTAGAATGGTTCTCATTGGTCTAGCAAGAAGGTTTAATAAATTTTATTGACTCCTATTTAAGTGATTTCAATGGTGTAACTACAAAGGTTCCGTGAATCTTATGGGCTCCTAGTGGAATGAAGGAAATAGTCAGTTTGGACGGCTCTCATTGGTCTAACAAAAAAGGTTTTATTAACTCCTAGTAAAATTCAGGAAATAATGAATATTTTTCGGCTTTCAATGGTGGAACTACAAAGGTTTTTTGAATCTTATTAGCTTCTAGTAAAATGAAGGAAATAAACAGTTTCGAACGGCTCTCGTTGGTCTAACAAAAAAGGTTTTATTGACTCCTAGTAAAATTAAGGAGATAATGAATATTTTACGGTTTTCAATGGTAGAACTACAAAGGTTTCTGGAATCTTATTGGCTTCTAGAACAATGAAGGAAATAATCAGTTTGGAACGGCTCTCAATGGTCTAACAAAAAAGGTTTTATTGACTCCTAGTAAAATTCAGGTAATAGTGAATATTTTATACGGTTTTTAATGGTGGAATTACAAATGTTTCTTAAATCTTATTGGCATCCAGAACAATGAAGGAAATCTCATTTGTCGAACAAGAAAGGTTTCTTGAATTTTATTGACTCATAGTAAAATGAAGGAAGTAATGAATATTTTACGGCGTTCAATGTTGAAACTACAAAGCCTTGAATCTTATTGGCTTCTAGAACAGTGAAGGAAATAACCAGTATAGAACAGCTCTCATTGGTCTAACAAAAAAGGTTTTATTGACTCCTAGTAAAATTAAGGAAATAGTGAATATTTTACGGTTTTCAATGGTGGAACTACAAATTTCTTTTAAATCTTATTGGCATCTAGAACAATGAAGGAAATAATCAGATTGGAACGGCTCTCATTGCTCTAAAAGAACAGGTTTTATTGACTACTAGTAAATTAAGAAATAATGAATATTTTACGGTTTTTAAAGGTGGAACTACAAAGGTTCCTTGAATTTTATCGGCTCCTAGTGAAATTAAGGAATAATCATTTGGAACGGCTCTCAATGATCGAAAGAAAAAAGTTCTATCAATTTATGGGCTCCCAGTAAAATGAAGGATTTAATCAGTTTGGAATGGCTCTCATTGGTCTAGCAAGAGAGGTTACCTACATTTTATTGACTTCTAGTGAAATGAAGGAAATAATGAATTTGTTTACGGCTTTCAATAGTGGAACTTAAAAGGTTTCTTGAATCTGATTGTCATCTAGAACAAGAAAGGAAATAATCAGTTTGGAAAAGCTCTCATTGGTGGAACTAGAAAGGTTCCTTAGGTTTATGGGCTCCTAGTAAAATGAAGGAAATAATCAGTTTGGAATGGCTCTCATTGGTTCGAACAAGAAAGGTTTCTTTAATTTTATTGACTCCTAGTAAAATTAAGAAAATAATGAATATTTTTCGGGTTTTAATGGTGGAACTACAAGGTTTTTTGAATCTTATTAGCTTCTAGAACAATGAAGAAAATAAAAAGTTTGGAACGGCTCTCGTTGGTCTAACAAAAAAGGTTTTGTTGACTCCTAGTAAAATTAAGGAGATAATGAATATTTTACGGCGTTCAATGTTGGAGCTACAAAGGTTTCTTGAATTTTATTGGCTTCTAGAACAATAAAGGAAATAATCAGTTTGGAACGGCTCTCATTGGTCTAACAAAAATGGTTTTATTGACTCCTAGTAAAATTCATTTAATAGTGAATATTTTACGGTTTTCAATGGCGGAACTACAAATGTTTCTTAATTATTATTGGCATCTAGAACGATAAGGAAATAAGTAGTTTGGAACAGCTCTCATTGGTCAAATAAAAAAGGTTTTATTGATCCTAAGAAAAATTAAGGAAATAATGAGTAATTTACGGTTTTCAATGGTAGAACTACAGAGGTTTCTTAAATCTTATTGGCTTCTAGAACAATGAGGAAATAATCAGTTTGGAACGGCTCTCGTTGGTCGAACAAAGAGGTTTTATTGATTCTAGTAAAATTAGGGAAATAATGAATATTTACGGTTTTCAATGGTGGAACTAAAAAAGGTTCCTTGTATCTTATCGGCTCCTAGTGAAATGAAGTCTCGTTGGTCGGACAAGAAAGGTTCCTTGAATTTCATTGACTCCTAGTAAAATAAAGGAAGTAATGAATGTTTTGCGACGTTCAATGGTGGAACTTCAAAGGTTCCTTGAATCTTATTGGCATCTAGTACAATGAAGGAAATAATCAGTTTGGAATGGCTCTCAGTTGTCGAACAAGAAAGGTTTCTTTAATTTTTTTGACTCCTAGTAAAATGAAGGAAGTAATGAATATTTTACGGCTTTCAATCGTGGAACTTCAAAGGTTCTGTGAACCTTATTGGCTCCTAGTAAAATGAAGGAAATAATTAATATTTTACGGCTTTCAATGGTGGAAGTACAAATGTTTTTTGAATCTTATTGGCATCTAGAACAATGAAGGAAATAATCAGTTTGGAACGGCTCTCATTGGTCGAACCAGAAAGGTTCCTTAAGTTTTTGGGCTCCTAGTAATATGAAGAAAAGAATCAGTTTGGAATGCCTCTCGGTGGTCGAACAAGAAAGGTTTCTTTAATTTTATTGACTCCTAGTAAAATGAAGAAAATAATGAATATTTTACGGCTTTCAATGGTGGAACTACAAATGTTTCTTGAATCTTATTGGCATCTAGAACAATGAAGGAAATAATCAGTTTGGAACGGCTCTCATTGGTCTAACAAAAAAGGTTTTATTGACTCCTAGTGAAATGAAGGAAATAATGAATATTTTATACGGTTTTTAATGGTGGAATTACAAATGTTTCTTAAATCTTATTGGCATCCAGAACAATGAAGGAAATCTCATTTGTCGAACAAGAAAGGTTTCTTGAATTTTATTGACTCATAGTAAAATGAAGGAAATAGTGAATATTTTACGGTTTTCAATGGCGGAACTACAAATGTTTCTTTAACCTTATTGGCATCTAGAACAATGAGGAAAATAATAAGTTTGGAATGGCTCTCACTGGTCTAGCAAGAAAGGTTACCTGAATTTTATTGACTCATAGTAAAATAAAGGAAGTAATGAATATTTTACGGTGTTCAATGTTGGAACTACAAAGATTCCTTGAATCTTAATGGCTTCTAGAAAAATGAAGGAAATATTCAGTTTGGAACGGCTCTCATTGGTCTAACAAAAAAGGTTTTATTGACTCCTAGTAAAATTCAGATAATAGTGAATATTTTACGGTTTTCAATGGTGGAACTACAAATGTTTCTTAAATCTTATTGGCATCTAGAACAATGAAGAAAATAGTCAGTTTGGAACGGCTCTCAATCTTCGAAAGAAAAAAAGTTCTATCAATTTAGGGCCTCCAGTAAAATGAAGGATTTAATCAGTTTGGAATGGCTCTCATTGGTCTAGCAAGAAAGGTTACCTAAATTTTATTGACTCCTAGTGAAATGAAGGAAATAATGAATTTGTTTACGGCTTTCAATAGTGGAACTTAAAAGGTTTCTTAAATCTGATTGTCATCTAGAACAAGGAAGGAAATATTCAGTTTGGATAAGCTCTCATTGGTGGAACTAGAAAGGTTTCTTTAATTTTATTGACTCCTAGTAAAATTAAGAAAATAGTGAATATTTTGCGGCTTTCAATGGTGGAACTACAAAGGTTCCTTGAATCTTATTGGCTCCTAGTGGAATGATGGAAATAGTCAGTTTGGAACGGCTCTCATTAGCCTTACAAAAAAGGTTTTATTGACTCCTAGTAAAATTAAGGAAATAATGAATATTTTTCGGCTTTTAATGGTGGAACTACAAAGGCTTGTTGAATCTTATTAGCTTCTAGAACAATGAAGAAAATAAAAAGTTTGGAACGGCTCTCGCCGGTCGACAAGAAAGGTTCCTTGAATTTCATTGACTCTAGTAAAATAAAGGAAGTAATCAATGTTTTACGGCGTTCGATGGTGGAACTTCAAAAGTTCCTTGAATCTTATTGGCATCTAGTACATTGAAAGATATAATCAGTTTGTAACGGCTCTCATTGGTCGAAGTAGAAAGGTTTTTTAAGTTTATCGGCTCCCAGTAAAATAAAGTAAATAATCAGTTTAGAATGGGTCTCATTGGTCTAGCAAGAAAGGTTTAATAAATTTTATTGACTCCTATTTAAGTGATTTCAATGGTGTAACTACAAAGGTTCCGTGAATCTTATGGGCTCCTAGTGGAATGAAGGAAATAGTCAGTTTGGACCGGCTCTCATTGGTCTAACAAAAAAGGTTTTATTAACTCCTAGTAAAATTCAGGAAATAATGAATATTTTTCGGCTTTCAATGGTGGAACTACAAAGGTTTTTTGAATCTTATTAGCTTCTAGTAAAATGAAGGAAATAAACAGTTTCGAACGGCTCTCGTTGGTCTAACAAAAAAGGTTTTATTGACTCCTAGTAAAATTAAGGAGATAATGAATATTTTACGGTTTTCAATGGTAGAACTACAAAGGTTTCTGGAATCTTATTGGCTTCTAGAACAATGAAGGAAATAATCAGTTTGGAACGGCTCTCAATGGTCTAACAAAAAAGGTTTTATTGACTCCTAGTAAAATTCAGGTAATAGTGAATATTTTATACGGTTTTTAATGGTGGAATTACAAATGTTTCTTAAATCTTATTGGCATCCAGAACAATGAAGGAAATCTCATTTGTCGAACAAGAAAGGTTTCTTGAATTTTATTGACTCATNNGNNAGCNCNCGNCCATCTAANAANTCGAACNAGTANNGNAATTAGCCNACAGCCANNAGACCCGTTGNGAGAAGGCCATCNTGGNCGTTAAGTCAGCCGNTTGANNAGACGNCNCAGNANTCNTACGNCTTGNCCAACACGCNNNCGCNAGATGNGTNAGTTNAACTTNAGTNCGACTATNTGNCAATNGCCGCNATGANACCGNTGNGAGTNCGTTAATNTTGGTTNACCNCCTAANNTAANCATCTNTGTTTAAGTTCNACNGTCCNGGTCGNCNCGNTANATCCNTAACNANGCANNCANGTCANCTGGCGCGGGACGAANNGTTTAGTGANTNGTTCNTTAGNCGNGCGATTATCTCTTCAGANTNTNTCGATTCACATCCNNANGATTANAANGCCTCACATTAGAACCGNGNTATNTAGCTAANCNCCGNCNCTTTTGACTGAANGGCATTNNANANAGCGCNTAGCANTAATTCNTACNAGNTTNANACGNCAGTTTTTCTGGGCGGAGGCTAAGGATTTTATATTGTCACGAATGGAAAATCCATTAATTCAAAAGATGGACTTATTGACTTAAAAACATAAGAATATTCGTGGATTGCGAAATATTAAGCGCACGAGGCAAGGTCGCACCAAGATGCACCGAGTGCATCATATCGGTGATGAGTCAACACCACCTGCTTTGCAGGAATATGAAAAATAGGCGACGAACAATAACAAACTACGTCAGCCGATCAATCGGGTATAAAACACGTCGATTTCAGCAGTATAGGGAGAGTGTGAACCAATCGACAGTAGTGCGACCAGCTGAACCAGGAAGTCGAGATGTCGACTCTCCTCGGTCAAGAAGATCAAGTTAAGTAGTCCATTCTCCAGAACTGTTCCAACACGAAAGTGACTAAGCCAGCCGCCAGAAAATGCTAAGTCCTTAGCTTATCAGTCTATGTAAGTACAATTGTTAAATTGTCAACTTTTAGTGTGTTTATGACCGTATTGTGCAGACCCATTTGTGTATACTGTATTTAATAGATTTAAGTGTTTAATAGAAAACTCAGTGTTTGATTCCATCCTTAAAACTGAGATCCCGGCGCGACGTTTAACGTCGTGAGTCAGTTTAATTAATGAATCCGAAAGGGCTCCTAAAATAAACGTGACAATATCACTGCCAATTACTCTCTGGTACACAGCATGGATTGCAAGATAGATCAACAATTACCGCTATATTGTACTGGGTGTTCCACTAACAGAGGTCATCGGCCATATCTCGAAAATTATGAAAGATACAACTTTGGAAACAATTTTTTTATAACTAATGTGGACTAAGAGAAAATTCTGAAAATATTTTTTTTAACTCTAACTCTTCCGCTAGGTTTAACAACTCAACAACTTTTTCCGCTTTTTTCCGCAACTTACATAATAAACGCAAAAAAGTGAAATAAATGTGAAAATCTAAATGAAAAGCTATGTTTAAAATAACACACTTACGTTTTCAAAACAATTCTACACATTTTTTGTATAAGAAAGTTTTCTCCAACATCACGCGTTTTCCGTTGAGGGCGCTGTGAATCTCGTCACAGAAAAACTTAAATATCTTGATAACGGATAATTATTATTCAATGAAGTATAGCTCGTTAGTAAGGTATTGGTTTGCTCTATTTAATGGTCTATAACACAATTTATTTTTGTTAACTAACTAACTGCTAGAGGGCGCTTTTTCAAAAAAATCGCAATTTATTTGCAATTATCTCAGAAAACTTAAATAAAATACCTTTTGAGGTACCTTTTTTATATTTTAAAAAGTCGCTATCACATCATGCTCCCCGCCATCTTGGCCATCTGGGGGTAAGATTATCGTCTAGTCATTAAGGCACTATTACTTAATAAAAGTGGGTTACCTGTGGAATCCTGTGTATTCTTCCCCCTCAACCAACCCTTAACGTGACAGTATGAAGCTCGTTCATTTTATAACCTAGCATAGTTTTTTAATTTAATATGTTTAGGGCGCATCGATTTTAAACATGCATATTTATGAAATGAATATTGATAGCGACTTGAAACTTTCAGGACGTAATCAAAATTGTATGCTCTTTCTATCTAAAATATAAAAAAGGTACCATTTCATTTAAGTTTTCTGAGATAACCGCAAGAATTTGCGATTTTTTGAAAAAGCGCCCTGTTAACGCTCATATGCGTTTGTAGTTTGTATTATAAGTTTGGCAACCGCGGCAACGTGTGGAGTCCCATCCCGGGCTTTCCTGATCAAGCCGGATTAGTCAAGTTGGTTGCCGATTAATCCAGTCCAGTTCGTGTGCTGATTAGTCCAGTTGGTTGGGGATTAATCTAGCCTGGTTGTTTGGATACACTACAGTCTACACCACATTGATCCAGTTGGTTTTGGGATCGTTCGAGGTTAGAAAACAAGGAAAACAACAAGCAGAAGGACGTTGGAGGTTAAAATAAAGCTACAACGTGATAGAACGAGTCGTGATCGTGAGTATATCGTATCCTTTTGCCCATTTATTATTCCTTTTCATATTTGATTTCATTGTGGCTTGTATTTTGTGCCGATCGTTTGGAAAACTTGTTCAAACTTGCGCCTACTTACGGGCAAGTGTGAGTGCATTTTGTTTGATTGAAATAAAGAATATTTTGTTGTTTTGTGTCCCAATATGGCGTCTGAATCTTTCGAGGCGGAGTTAAAAGCAAATATTAAAAAGCGTGGAGTTTGCAAAGCAAAATTGACTCAGTTTGAAAAGTTTTTGAACACATTAGTTTCGTTAAATCCTGATGAAATCAGTGCTGTGAAGTTTTGTGAACTAGAGAACCGGGTTGATAAGTTGGCTGACGTTTTTTCGGAGTTTGATTCTCTGCAAAGCTTCATAGAACTGCATCATGAGATTTTTGATGAGCAAATTGTAGAAAGGGAAACGTTTGAAAACAGTTACTATAGTTTGATTGCCACTGCTAAAGATATTTTGAATTCATATCATGCTAAAAATAGTAGTGACGCTGGATCTTTGTTGAATGTTGTACAAAATGGCGACAACGTTAACATACATGGCAACTTAGGTTATTTTCGCTCTAGACCTAAGCTTCCTTCGATACCCATACCCAATTTTTCTGGCGAGTTCGATAAATGGTTGGAATTTCGAGACACATACAAATCTTTAATTCATGATAACGCGGATATCTCAAACGTTGAAAAATTTCATTTTTTACGTGGTGCTTTGGAGGGATCTGCTAAGGCTGTGTTACAAAGTTTGGAGGTAAGTTCGTCGAACTATTCTATCGCTTGGGATTTATTATGTGAAAGATACGATAATAAGTCTATGTTGGTTACAAATTATTTGAAATCCTTGTTTGGAGCAGATCTACAGCAGGCGCTTCGCCTTTTCGGCCGTTTTAGGAACTTGACTGATGCCGTAGTCTACAGCTTAGAGTTTGAAGCCGCAAAGAATATCTCCTACAAAAAGGAAAGAGTGCGGGAAGTAAAATTTTCGGATGACCAATACCAAACCATGAATTTAATTGTTAAGAAGCTGGATCAAATTCTTCAAAACGGAGACAATAACAGAAAGTAAAATGTCTGCCAAAAAGTTATACCGTTTAGACACTAGGAAAGAAATAGTTCCAAAGGCCCCATCTGCTCGCTCCCCTGTACAGTATCCAAGAACGTGGTTCCAAAGCAATCATCCGAGCAAGCCAACACTGTCCCTTATCTTAGAAGCCGTTTCTCTTTCCAACATAAGAGGAAAGTTAGCGAGGGAAATAGCCCGATCTAATCTGAAGATTAACACTGTAAAAACATTTGGTATTTGGGGTGGAGCAATGACACCGAATACATCAAGCTTGTGGCAGCAGTAGACATGTTCTTTTTCAGGTTTCCAGAACATAAATTGTCTAATTTAAGGATCGGCACTACCGGATCTAGATTCAAGGACTGCGCAGCTTTGATATCTTTTGGATATACCAGGTGTCCAAGAGCACCCTGGATATAGGAGATTAACATGGGAAAACGGTTTTGATTTTTTTGCGCCTGTACCGTTGATTTGATTGAAAAATCGTATTAATGAAAGTTGTAGTACCTATCACGGACTAGTTTTCTGTATTTTTTTCAGATCTGTAACTTGAGCCCTTTTGTCATAAAACACGAACAAAAATGAGAAAATTTAAACTTTTGGCCTGCACTGTATAGGCGGTTGTCGGGCAACCGTACCAGCAACAATGACCTGTTTACCCGTTGCACAAAACTAGACTACTAGTCCGTGATAGGTACTACAACTTTTATTAATACGATTTTTCAATCAAATCAACCGTACAGGCGCAAAAAAATCAAAACCGTTTTCCCATGTTAATCTCCTATGTCCAGGGTGCTCTTGGACACCTGGTATAACAGAGCTTCTAGGCCTTGAATCTCTCTGCGATTTCTTAGAGTGGATTTTTTTTTGCTGGCATAATAAAATAGATGAAATAATGCAATCAGAAGAGGAGATGGATAAGGAATTTTCTTACTTTCCATATCAGATAGATCTAGGATTAGTAAAACGCTCAGGATACTCTGCCTCCTACAACCCCCTGCTTTTTGAGACTATCCACCTAGTTGGAGCTCTACTGAGATCTCAGAGGTCAAGCAATGCACGTCATATAACTGATTCGCAAAAGATGAACTTGCTCTTAAATGCTGGAATGTTTGCATATGTTTTCTCACACTTCTTCGCTCCCACACTAGTATATGGGGATGATGTCGCGCGAGATCCAAATATTCAAATTCCTTCCAATTGGAAGGGGATGCTGTATGGTTGTATCAACCCAGAAGAAAGAAAAGATTGAGCCCAAAATTACAACGACCCTGGGAAGGACCATACAGGATAGTGAAGAAAATAAATGACCTAGTGTTCCGAATTCAACTGTCACTACGATCTAAACCGAAAGTAGTTCATGTGGAGAGACTAAGCCCATACAGAGAAAGGAATCCGCCATCTTGGAACCTTCAGAATGCCGCTATCCGGGACGAATAGCTTTTAAAGAGGGGGGCAGTGTTACAAACCCTCATAGCCAGATTAAGATTTTCTGAAATTTAAGGAAAAACGAGGGGTTACTATATATAATTTCCCTAAATTTAGGGAAAAAGTGCACAACTTGGCAACACCGCATCCCAGGGGTGTCCCAAACTTACCCCCCTAATATGAAGTCTCAACCCTCTAGGCCTTAAAATAAGGGAGTGACCCATTTAACCCCATGTAAAATGCAAATCTACAAAACAACTACTTTTGGACATTTCCGGTATCATTAAACTTGGATCGGCGCATCGGATCGAATGTTCGCTATACAATAAACGTTTACTCGACGTATAGCGGGCACATTCTGTGCATACAGGAGCATACGAGAATCGATTACCCACACATATATAAACCGACCGAGACGACCGACACAGGCAGTTGTGAAATAACAGTGACGCGATAAAGCAAAAAGCGAAGTAGTGAAAAGTGCTAAAAGTGATTTTAGTGGTTTAAAAGTGATTTCTAGTGTTGTAAATTGTTGTGTAATTAGTAAATAAAGTTTGTTGAGTTTATTCAAAGTCTCACTTATCAAAATAAACCCAGTAAAGTGTAACAATATTATTTCACTTATGTTTTTGAATATAACTTTCAGATAGTGTTAAAAACTCTGAAGATGAACTAGAAACGTCGTCGGTAGCATCTGAGCCTGCAAGTTCAATGAAAACCTGCGAGAACACCAGAACCAAAGAGTCGTACTTGGATATTGCGTCCAAGTTTCTTGAATTTGTCAGTACGTGCCTGTGGAAGTGTACTTCTGGCTGTCAACAACTTAATACACAAAAAACGTCGCTAACCATGTCCTAATAAATCTTAAAACAAATGATATCCATTCAACGAAAAGAGTTATTAATTTGTTTCTTTTTTATTTAAAAGGTCAAGGAAAATCGAATATCTCCACGCGCTGTTTGAACAACACCACGACAATTAACCAATTCAGATAAATGCCCTCCAGGTTCAGAAAGCGACTAATTAAAATTTGTTTTCTCGGAAATACATAATACTATGCCTTAATTTAAACAACTTTTAATATATCGTCGCAATAATTTTTGATGAGAGACATGAACGTCAACGTTTTCGCTTGCTTCATAGACTAACAAAAGGCAAATCCTGAAAATAAACCGGAGTAGACCAACAGGAAATAAACATCATCTTCAACTTTTACTGGCACCAAATCGCCGATGTGAGAGTAAAACAAGGGGAGTAAGACAGAGCTGCACACTCTCTCTACTCCTTTTCAACAGACAGAGGCCATATTTAGAGAGGCACTAGACACAGTAAATGGGGGCATCGCGGTAAATGACTTCAAGATTAACAATATTCGGTACACGCATGCCACTGTGATCATAGCAGATAACGATAGACCTGCAGGGCATGGTCGACCGCGTTGTTCAACACAACGAGCAGTATGGACTGCTCATAAACATTAAAAAAACAAAGTGCTCGTTTTTTCAAAAACTAACATCAACGCAAACTTGTCGATTAAGGGCAATATTGTCACGAATGGAAAATCCATTGATTGAAAAGATGGACTGATTAACTTAAAAAACATCGAGGATTGCGAAATGTTAAGCGCACGAGGCAAGGTCGCATCACGTTGCACCGAGTGTGTCATCCACCGAGTGCACCATATCGGTGATGAATCACCACCACCTGCTTTGCAGAAATGTGAAAAACAAGCGACAATAACAAACTGCGTCAGCCGATCAATCGGGTATAAAATACGCCGATTTTAGCAGTATGGAAGAGTGTAAACCAATCAACGGCAGCGCGACCAGCTGACCCAGGAAGTCGAGATGTCGACTCTCCTCGGTCAAGAAGATCAAGTTAAGTAGTCCGTTCTCCAAAGTTGTTAAAACGTGAAAGTGACTAAGCCAGCCGCCAGAAAATGCTGAGGTCCTTAGCTTATGATATGTAAGTACAATTGTAAAACTGTCAACTTTTTGTATGTTTACAACCGTATTGTGCATCCATTTGTGTATACTGTATTTAATAGATTTAAGTGTTTAATAGAAAACTCCGTGTTTGATTCCATCCTTAAAACTGAGATCCCGGCACGACGTTTAACGTCGTGAGTCAGTTTAATTGGTGAACCCAGAAGGGCTCATAAATTAAACGTGACATTTGGTGGAGGCGCCGGTCTGTTTTGAGATGGATGAAAAACAATAGTTGAGTTTTTTATTTTTATTTTATCTTTTGGGGTATGATTCAGATTCAGGAAAATAATGTGTGTAAATGTGTGTATAACACTGTTAAAAAAATGTGAATTTTTAAACCAGAAAAAATATTTTTGATTTTTCTCATCGTGAGTGAAAATTACCTCTTTAAAGCAAAAATATAATTTTTCTTTTTGCATAATTAATTTTGTTCTACATTGTCATTTTGAATATTTGTTTTCTAAATTGTTAAAAGCATGTCAGTATTGCTGAAACGATCGTGTCTTATGTTTAAAAAGTCAAGAAATTAATGGCTAATATAACTTTACGTACAGCACTGGCCGAACAAAAAGCCCTGGCCATCCCTAAATTTACGTGTCCACCTACGTTTAATCCATCAAGTGATTGCCCCATTACATTTTTAAATAAATATGAAAAGTCCGCAAGATTAAACAACTGGACTTATTCTTTAAAGATTTCATATTTTAATAATTATTTGGACGGACCAGCACAAGTTTGGTATCAAAAATATGTAAATGATCCAAAAAATGTTTTGAATACTTGGGCAATAATTCGAACAGATTTTCTAAAAGAATTCGCAGGTGATCAGCCATTTCGTAAACTAAAATTCAGTTTAAACACGCGTAAACATCGGGACAATGAAGACATTAAAACTTATTATTATGACTTACGTACTTTGGCAAATGAAATAAACCCGGACATGTCTTTTGAAACTTTTAGAGATTATTTTGAAAACGGTTTAAATCCGTCGTGTTTTGAAATGTATTATTTGCTAAGCTCTAATAATAAAAATTTGAGTGATTTAAACCAACTAGTCTTGAAAATAAGTGATATTAAAGAGCGTGTGTTATTTAATCAAATGAATCGGCAAAGTAAATTTTACATTTCGGACGGAATGAATTTTCGGTCTCGTAATGATCGGTTGAAAAACAAATTTGACAAGTACGGTACTAATCGTACTTGGCCAAATAAGTATTGTAAAAATTGTGAATTTCAGTCCAACAATTATTGTGGAAATAATAATTACAAAGGGACCAAGTTAAACAAAAATGATTTTTACTATCGAAATGTGTCACAAGAAAAGCAAAATTATTTGAGGCTTGATCAAAATCGAGGTATAAGAAATAGTAATACCAGAAATAATTATTCATCAAAATGTAAAAATTTTAATCGAGGTAGCAACAAGTTTTACAATTTTGGACAAAATAAGAATTTTTTTACACATCAGAATCCTAGTAAATGTGAAAACTCAATGTTAAGTGTCGATAAAGTTGCTCTAAACTCGACATACGCTAATATCGCTCTAAACAACGATGAAGTAACAGTTAATCTCAATCGACCTGATTTAGATGTTACATCTAAAAACCAAGCTCAGAAAGAGTATCTAATGGGTGTAGAAATTTCTGACGTCGAAAAAACAGTAAAACCTATAATAAAATTGAAAGTTGCTCGAAAGTATATTGTAAAACCAAATACGCAAATAACGTTAAGATTGAAAACCGCGAATAATGTGCCTGATTTAACAAAATGCAATTTTATTAAAAGAGACAGTTATTTATGTCCAAGAAATCTGTGTGTAGGCACACCATTTTTGCAAAATGGGCACAATTTATACATTAAAATTGTCAATAAGGGATTTAGAACAGTTCCTATTTTAAAGCATTCTGTTATAGGTAAATTCGACGTTAATGAATCAATCAATACAAATACAACAAAGGATTCAATGTTTTGCATTTCAGAAAAACGCAAATCAAAAACTGCTAATAAGTTTCAGTCCGATTTTCCTGTTCAACCGAAAATGTTACATCCTAATTTACAGACAAGTAACATAAATGAAATCGATAATATTGATTATCGAAGAAAAGTTGCGATGTTTAAATCAACTCGTAAAACTTCACACCAAAATAGAGACACAGCTGACCAAGTTGAATTACAAAATGTAACATTCCCTGTATCCCAATTTTGTGGGTTACAATATTCAAAGCAAAATGTGTGCTTTTAGCTTACTATTTAGTAGAAGTTTGTATAAAATTTAAGCTAAAAAAAAAAAAATCAAACAGTTTGGAGAAAAAATTGAATTTTGCATACTGCAGCATGCTATTAAATTAATTTTTACATGTCTTCTAAATCGGAAGTTAAAAATAAAATCCACACTGTAAAACAGCGGATTGTGTTGTTAACAAAAAATCGTTGTATAACGACAAAAAATGTGCCGATGCGCTGAATGAAACTTCTAATTGTCTACAAATAATTTTTTACTTATTATGTGTAGGTACCAGCTTTAAATAAAAGCCTAGTGCAGAGTTAAAACAGGATTTCGATATGTTTCCACCATTTGAAAACGAACAGTACATAAAAAAATCGAAGGTTATTATTTGGTCGCTTGCAAAAATCGCGACATTAGTGGAAAATAAAGTGAAGCAGACTAATTAGTTCTATTTGATTGCACTCAACACACATACTACTCGAATGAGACGATAAGACCCACACATCATGATAATGTGACTTTATTTTTAATTTATTTCAGCTGAATTTTATTACGTTAAATAATTAAGGTGAAAAACGCTAGCTGAGCGTAATACCTTATTATGTAAGTGGCACATAGAGTTTGTTTCTTTAACCGACCCATTGTAATGAGTTTTATGAGTACTAAAGTTTCGACTTACATGCAGTTGAACTATTTTTGGTGCATCTATACGAAGATGTCCAGCTCAAGATTCATAATTAAATGAAATAATTATTGAATTGCCAATGAAAAAATATTGGTATCTTTTATAAAGGAGTAATTGTAATTTAAATACTCAAGAATTCAACAGGAAAAACAGTATAATTCAATGTTGGTAGGAGTATTAGCTCTCAAAGTAGTTGTTTCTGATTTTTCCCTTCTCAGTTGAGTTTCTGATACAGAAAGGTCTGTACATGTTGAGGAATATTTGTTTTAGTGCCACACAGCAATACTATTTGCTGTTATCGATGTTAGGGCGGTGCATGAATTTTTCTTAAGGAACAAACCAAAGATACTCGTTGAACGCTAAATTAGTAGCAGGCTGAAATGATTGTGTGTATGCTAAACCTTATACATACGTTTATTAAGTTTTGAAAATTGGGTCTTTGAAGCAAATTGATACTAGACTTCTTTGAACTCGGATATAAAAGGTCCATATGAAGTAGCTAAACTTGTCAAGATTTTCAGGCAACGGAGATTCCTATTCCTGACAGCAACCGGTTATACGTTATCCTGGAAATTTGCGTATTAGTTGCTTTAATCGTTTACCTTAATTCCGTTTATAGGATCGTCTCATTACGATGTACAATAAGTTGTACAAGTTTCTAGCAGACTGACTACGACTACTTTTTGAAACAAATATTGAACTGCTGAATAATTCAGAGTTACAAGTTACAAGCCCGATAAAGTCCTAATGCTCATAACTAAGTTATAAAAATGATCTGCTTTTACTTGCTTAAATGAAATATCCTACAGTAGGATAAATTTTGTTTTTTGTGCACATGAAAAAATACGATATATAGGTACGCAAGTTTGGAAAAACATTGTACCTAACCAATTGATTAGATAATTCTTTTCTTATGCCGCAGACCTAGATGGTAATCACTTTGTTATTTAAGGTTGTATCATCGTGGTAAAACGACGCCGTCTAACATGAAAAAATACGTATATAGGTACGCAACGTACCTAACCAATTGATTAGATAATTCTTTTCATATTTGACCAGACAGATGGTAATCACTTTGTTATTTAAGTCATCGTGGTAACGACGCGTCTAAAAAACTGCGTATGGATAAATATCATTGTAATTTCATTTTGACATGCAAATTTTTAGCATATGAGAATAATTAAGAAAAATGGCCATTGTTATTATGAAAGTTAAAAAGTGTACACTTGAGTTTTATATCGTGATTTTTCATTGTATGAGTAAATGGATTAATTGAAGACTTTACTAAATAAAACTGGGCTAAATACTTATTGAACATTGACAAGTAAAGACTGTATTGCACGGTCAAGATGTCAAGATACTAGTAGCAAATTTTGAAACTTGAACACTTGTCATATTAGGTTATCAGAGAAATTTTTCCCAACAGTTAATAAGTGCACCATGCTTAAACCCATGGGATTCGCTGATTTGGCCAGTTCGGAATAATATCTCAATGAGACCAGACATTGTTCAGTACAGACCGAGTAATGCATAAAATGCAAAATGCAATTAAAGTACAATAATGCGGTAATAGACGTATTACCTTAGGCATATAGTTGTTTATGCATTTTTGCGAGGAACGCAACTAATTCGCGAGCGATGAGAAATGAATGTGTCGCTGCGCGCATAAATAAATGACTAATTTAAATAGTCTGAGTTAGGAAGACGGTTTACATTATGTGCATATTGATTTTCATTACGTGATTTTTGAATAAACCGAATCATTCCCAATACACGCATACTTATGCTACGTTTCACCAGTTTCGGGTACCAGTAGTACCCCAAACACAACAAAGGGTTGAAACATCAGAAGTGAATTCTGCTGGCGCATCTTCTGGAGGTGCGTTTGGACCACAAACTTATGGGACCACCTGAATCCCACGCAAGTCAGGTTGTCCGCAATCCGGCACTGGGCCCGAATCCGGATAACCAGGCGCAAGTGCGAGCAGGGGGGCCCATTAATCCTCAAACTAGAGATGATCTAGAGCAAGCGGTAGCACAGCCGTTTGTTGCTCTGTTAGAGCCTTTTGGAAATATAGGGAAGAATATTCCATATTCTGCTTATCAGCAGCAATAAGGTCTACTTGACATTTTGATTTGATTGATAAGGTCTACTTGACATCTGAGTTTTTTAAACGTGACATTTTTAGTAAGACAAACTTTAGCCTTGATTTAGCTTTGTAAGGCAAAGTAAAACCAAGACAAACAATGCAAATTTGTGGTAATGCAATAATTAGAGTTTTTTTTAATACGCCAGAAAGGATTTAAGTTAATCATTTAATACCTACTTGCATTTACATACTAATGGCATTTTATTTTTACAGAAATGAATGAAGGAAAAGCATTTGATTGAGGACATTATATCGAATTTTTGATAAAACAAACTTCTCCAAAAGGATTTGAAGTTTATTAGAAACGGTTAATGTTTCTGTATTTTTTGAAACAGGCAAATACGTTCTATTTTCCATAAAATGAAAACTAGAGCGTCTTATACTTACGGAGTTCAAACTTTTTAGTTTCAGGACCGGATTCCTGTTTATTTTTACATGTCAATTATGTGATGCCCCGGGAAAATAATAGCAATTTTCTTTTTGTTTATTTTTCAAAGTCAAAATTGTAATCAAAATTAAATTAAAACTTACGGAATTAGTTTGAGGCACATCTGAACACTACTAGACACAACACTTAAATGAAAGACTAGTTTGAAGGAAAAATCTGACTTCAAATCCTAAGCCAAACCTCTAAGAGATTTAATTGGCCAGCGTCGTTAATCCAGAAGCGGGGATATATTTCTATTAGTAGGTGTTTACAAAGAAAGGAATTTTTCCAAGTCAAACTGTCGCCACAAATTCTCACCTTTTTGACCCCAAGCAAAAATGATTTATTGCCTGGAGCTGCAGGAAAAAATTAATATTATTTATTGCACCCGGCGACATGTTTTTGAAATTCCACCTTTTGACCTGTCGCATTCCTGCTCACAGAATGATGTAAATTTCGTAGTATAAATATTCACACCATTTTGGCAAACAGTCAGTCAGAAACGGGCAGTCAAAACTGAAACGTCGTCAAGTCGAAGACAAGTGTGAAAAATCGGTTAAAGTCCAAAAAAAACCTAATGGGGTCAAGTTCTAGTCATGTTCAGTAGTGCAAAATAAGTTCTACCAAAATTCTTCAGTGTGCAAGATTTGTGAAACTAAGGTGTTTGGAAAACCCTTAAAAATTCTCGTAAAGAAACCACGTAGCCGCTTGACCTAAAGCCTATCACTACAACTCAACTCAACATGTCCAGAAGGTACGTTTAAGCCAGAATTGCTAACTAGACCTAAGTCTTAGATACCGAACCGTACCTAGCTGAGTAATTATCTATGTTTTTGGAATCTGAATAAATGTTTGATCCAAGATTGGTGGTTGTGTCATTTAGGGTATAGCGCTTGCCCCTCGAACCCCAAACATAAGCTTGTAAGACCCAAAATTGGAAGAAGGCATTTTTGGGCCATTACATTTGGTGTCAGGTGTGGGGTTGTTAAAACTATCCTAGAGGAAACAAAGGGTAGAAGGGGCAAGTTATACTTGGATTAAAAAGGAAAAAAAAATCCAAAAGCTATCCCTAAACATGGAGAGAAGAGGTAGAGGAGCAGAACAACACGCCAACCGAGATGACCAGCAGCCGACTAACCCCGTGGTTAATAATGGAGCAGTTATGTGCTTAGATATAGTACCAACATACGACGGACAAGGCTCAATTGGAGACTTTATGTCAATTATTGAAGAAACAGCGATTTTAGCTAATTGGAGTGACCGACAGAAAACTTGCATTGTCAGGCTAAAGTTACGTGATAAAGCTAAACAATTTATTGATTCGGAACCAGAACTGCAAACTACCGCAGATTGGGCTAAGCTTAAGCAGGAATTACGAACGCAGTTCAGCCGCCCTTGTGTGAAAGGATCCGCCATTAAAAACTTCATTGAGTGCCGCCAACGCATAGGAGAAACCTGTCGTCAATATCTCACCCGTCTGAAGCTGCTTGCTAATAAAACCCTGGAGTTGACTGGAGATGCTACGGATGACGCCGCTGACCGACGCAAATTGGAAAAGGACATCTCCACACAATTTGTATTGGGCTTAGTGCATCCCTTAAAACAACGGGTACTTAGTAAAAACCCAAGCAACTTGACAGCAGCGTTAGAGTGTGCCGAGCAAGAGGAAAGTATAGAGAACCTAATTCATTCATCCACCAGCCGAGAGTGTCGAGCCGTTAAATTGAACCAACAAAACGTACAGCCTAGAAAGTATTATTGTAATATTTGCAAGAAGCCAGGACACACGGACAACTACTGCCGAAATGCAAATTCCCGAAATCTCCGTCAGGTTCGAACGAGAAATAACTTATGCTTTAAGTGTAACAAACCAGGGCACTACCAACGAGACTGTCCTGATACTAGACGAGCAACTCAAGTTTACAATAACCAAAATAGAAATACTTCTGTAAGGGCCAGAAATACAACCACTAGCAATCAGCAACAACGAACCTGCTTTAGATGTAACCAACCAGGACATTTTGCTAGGGAATGCACCGCCGAAATTGGGTCTTTAAATTTAAACTCCGACGCAGCCGCTTCCCAGCCCCGAAGCCCGGCTGCCATGGAGGCAACGTGGGAATAAGTGAAAGTGTTAGTGTAGGGATAAACATTTGCGAATGGAAGAGAATCTCCGGGCCCTGCAATGTTGCTAAGGTAACAATAGCTGAAAAGTTATATTGGGCACTGATAGATTCTGGAGCTGTTTTATCCCTAGTTAAACCCTCAGTTGCTCAGTGGTTTATACCGTTACAAAATAGTGGAATTAACTTAGTGGATATTCAGGGAAATAGTATTCCCATTTTAGGAAGCACGTATTTGCGTGTAGGCATTGGGCCAAGAAGAATTGTGGAACATGAGTTCAAAGTACTTGAAACTGAGAGTTTTCAAACAGATTTAATATTGGGTCTCGATTTTTTGCATAAACATGGTGCAACTATTGATTGGGGAAGAGGAGAAATGGTACTCCTAGGAGAAAAACTACCTCTATATGAAGAGAATTTGGGGAGTTTATATGGGACTTTAAATGGACACAAGTACAGAATCAAACGCATTCACACACTGCTATCTCCAACGATCATTCATCGTTGCTACCAACAACGAGGGATGTGGGCCTTCAAACGATTGGTAGTCGTTTGGAAGCAATGGAAAAATCAAACTCAGAAAAACATGGATGTTCTGAGGGCAAACTTGTATGTTGCGGTGATTTTAAAATGGATTCACGAGCTGCCGAAATGGAAGGCTCCGAAGTCCGGGGAGAATTTTGGAATCTGGATATTTTCAAGTACCCTTACACCCTGAAGATAGAGAAAAAAGTGCATTTTTGACTCCAGAGAATCACTATGAGTTTACTAGAATGGCCATGGGATTGAAGAACGCACCTGCTACGTGGAGTCGCTTGATGAACCATATATTTGCGAATCTTACTTACAATGAGTGCCTCGTATATTTGGATGACATCATTGTATTTAGTCCAGCCAATATTGACGTACATTTAGAGCGCCTACGTCATATATTCGAAAAAATGCGGGAGAGCAATTTAAAATTTAAACCAACTAAATGTAAATTTTTACAACGGGAAGCCGAATACTTGGGACACATTATAAAAGCCGGAGGGTACACTACTCAGCCTGAGAAAACTCGAATTATTGAAAACTATCCTGTGCCAAGGACAGTTAAAGAGTACGTGCTTTTCTTGGACTTTGTGGATTTTATCGCAAGTTTGTTCCAAATTTTGCCAAGGTTAGTCACCCACTGACTCAGTTGACCAAAAAAAAATGAAAAATGGCTTTGGACACAGAACCACCAAATCGCATTTGATACCCTGAAACAAGCTTTGATTAAGCCGCCTATTCTAAAGTACCCAGATATGAATCGTGAATTTATTTTGAACACAGACGCAAGTGCAACTGCAGTCGCCGCCATTTTGACGCAAAAATATGATGGAATCGAACATCCTGTATGTTACGCGAGCCGTACGCTAAATACTGCTGAACAGCGGTATTCGACAATTGAAAAAGAATGCCTGGCTATAGTGTACGCTGTTAAGAAATACCGAATCTACTTAACAGGAACTCATTTTACCATTATGACGGACCATCGGCCACTGAAATATTTATTAAATATTAAGGATCCAAGTTCCAGACTGGCCAAATGGAGTATGTTCCTAATGGAATACAGTTTTACCGTTCAATATAGACCAGGAAAAATGAATGCAAATGTAGATAGCCTTACAAGACTAAGAACAGATGATCCGACGCAGATTTCAGCGGTATTACATGAAAATGAACTCACACCGATTTATGATGTACATTGCAATAAAGAGGATGTTAACTGCTTAATAAATAATAGTACGTTGGACGAGGATACAGACTATATAATAATAGATGGACTTCTGCGAAAACGACGTAATTCAAACCAACGGAAAGATCCAATCGTTGCGCCAAAATGCATAATCAACGATTTATTGAAAATATACCATATGTCGCTGTATGCAGCTCACCCAGGACAAAAGAAGACGAAGGAAATATTAGAACGTGATTTTTACTGGAAAAACATGCGAAAAGATATTCAAAGATTTGTCGAATCCTGTCCGTCCTGTCAAATTCAAAAAACCAACCCTCAAGGACCTCCTGAACTTCAAAAAACACCCATTTCAACGCACGTTTGGGGAAGAATATCTTTGGACCTAGTGGGACCTCTAAATCGAACACGCCAAGGAAACAGATACATTCTCACTTGCGTTGACTTTTTGACTAGATACCCAGAGTGCATACCACTACCTGATATAAAAGCTGAAACTGTCGCGAGAGCCTTTGTTGAAAATATCATAACTAGACATGGAGCTCCCAGGGAACTATTGACGGACTGTGGAAAGCAATTTATAGGCCACCTCTTTACTAACATTTGCAAAGAACTTGGAATTCACAAACTACGCACAACCCCTTATCATCCAGCAACCAATGGAATTTTGGAACGATTTCATAGAACGTTGAAGACTACTATCAGTCATTTCGTTAGTAATTTCATGGAAAACTGGGATGAGATTCTGCCTTATGCGTTGATGGCTTATAGGAATCAACCTCATGAAGCTACCAAAGAAAGTCCATACTTTCTTATGTTTGGACGAGATATGGAACTACCAATTCATTTAACGATTAATGACCACGTACTACGATACGACTTGGACGAAAATTATGCCAGTGAAATGTTAAAGAAAATGCAAATTTCCCATGAACTTGCAAAAGAAAACTTAGCAAAAAGCATTGAAAGCAGATATGCTAAGCATAACGCCAGGAAACTAAAGCGAGAGTTTCAATTAGGCGATTTAGTGTTCATGAAAATTGTAGTTCCGCCTAAAGGGAACTTAGCTGCTAAATTTCAACCAAAATGGAAAGGGCCTTTCCGCATAATAGAAAAGAAGGGTCCTGTTACATTTAAAATAAAAGAACTTTCTGGACGAACTGAGCACATGATACATGCAGAACGCCTAAAGCCCTATAAGAATACATGGGATTGTGAAGAAGAGAACAAAAATGAACCAGACTCAACCAAGGATCCAATTGTAGACAACGAGAAGGTCCAGGATGAAGTGGATGAGTTTTTACTATATGGAAGTGAAAGAAGATCCAGAAGGGTGCAACAAGATGAAGGTGATACTGATGAGGACACTGATACTGATACCATTATTGAAATAAGTGACGATGAAAGTGACGTTTCCACGTATGAAACCGGCTTAGATACTAGTCAGGAAGATTGGGAAGCCACCCCAGTCAATATAGGCCGAACAAGAACTAGAGACATACAGCCATCTTCGCGGTTAATATAAAAACACTTTAGGAACAGGAAAACGGTAGTTCTACATTAATGCGGTTTCAGGTTAATTATCCTGTTCGTCTTTGGACTATTACAAGTTGGGAAGATGGCCCTTATTGCTTACGACTGTCACAATACCTCCACCAACATCACAGCCATATCCTTAAGAGAGGTTCAGCCCTGTCCCGACCCAGAGACCGGATATAATTCTTCCAGTGGCAGTATTCAAATATTGGAGAAGCGCAGGTTTGAATTAATTCATGTCTACAGTTGCCTTATTGAAGTGTCCAGATTCATAACATATTGTGGCGCCTTCTCACATATGTCTATAGTCAGTGAAGGAGTATCTAACTACATTTATCAAATTGGATCTGAGGAGTGCCGTCGTATTCACCAATATCGAGAGTTCCGAGGTCTAGGAGGAAACATCATCTCAAAATTAGCGCCAAATTCAACAACATCAACATCTCTTACGCTTGCAGGAGCAGTTGACGACGCGGGGAGATGTGAAGGAAGTCCTTATAGTGAAAACGGGAAAACCTACAAAAATGTGGTTGTTACTGCGGGAGTTAAAATAACTCTAAAGGATTATAAAACTCGTGTCGATCTAGAAAATAATGAAATTAAGTTGAGGGATGGGTTGACATGTCCATTCAAAGTAGGTTACTGTATGGACTACGATACAGGCGAAACAACTTGGGAACAGATTGCAGAACCGGAGTGTAATCGGTTCAATGTCCTGTATGAAGGTCAGGCTACCTTCATTACCGAAAGAAGTGACAAAGCCAACCAATTTATTGTAGTCGAAGATCACATGAAGATATTCGCTCTCAAACTTGTCCGGAAAACTACCTTGTGCGGTTATCCAATTTGGGAGAGTGAACATCCACGACTAATGGTTGCTCCCAAAGTTAATCCGTTCGCGACCACACATTGGGAAAATTCGGAGCAATCCAACGAAGCAGATTTGATTACTTATGTCAATACGAAGTTCCTATATGTCGAGCAATCTTTCAAGCGAACCATAGATTCAATGTTCACCCCAGACTATATACCGACGGTGCCTGTTAAAAGGGATATATTAAAAAATAGATTGGCAATTGCTCCTTTAACTCCTAATGTTGTGGCGACCTTATTCCAAAACCAATTGGGATATGTTGCCAAAGTAGCTGGAGAGGTTTTATATGTTATGAAATGTCGCCCAGTTTTGGTTGAAGTACGAAGAACCAAGGGATGTTATGCGCAATTACCCGTAACCGTCTCCAATAAGACTATGTTCATGTCTCCAGTAACACGAATCTTACAAGAACATGCTGAAGAAATAGAGTGCACCTCCATAATTCCACCTATGTACTACATACATAACAAATGGGTTGGATTTGATCCCTATCCAGTAATCGGGCTTCAGCCGCAAGAATTGAAAGCTGACGAAGAACCATATCAATTCGAAAGCATTAAAAATTTAGGCTCGGGCGGCATCTATACTGACGCAGAAATTCATCGAGCTCAAGACGCCATGATGTTCAACATGCAGAGACCAGCCCTGAATAATATATTGTTACGAAAAATGGCCGGACAACCGATAGATTCACAAGGTTTTACGACCTTATCGTTGTTTGATGCCAAGGAAATGGAAAAAATCGCATCATCCACCTTACAGAGACTGTATGGGTGGTTTACAATTTTAGGAGATATATCGAGTGGAATACTTGGACTCTATGTAACCTTTCGGATTGTTAAGTTTGTCTTTGAGACGACCTTAAACGCGTTGGCCATTCATAAAGCTCTTGGATGCAGTTTCCACATGCTTGCTTCATTTTGGGATAATCTAACTCTATTTGTATTGCAACGGAAAGAAAAACCCAGCAAGGATGTGTCAACAAACTCTAAGCCTCCACAGACAGACCGAAAATTAAGCGCAAGCGCTCCCAGTGAACGCAAGGAGTATGAAAACCAAGAATCGGTTAAAATATTAAATAATTCCACGCAGGCTGAAACTACGTATTTCCAAGTGCGAGAAGAGCTTTCCGAAGTCCGGCAATTGGAAAACATTGACGATGCACGTTGCGACTTTTTTGTTCGTAACCAAAGTGAACAAAACAGGAAATAAAGATGCCATAAACCCGCCTTTAATCTGTACAGTGAAATTAACCTTTTTGAACTCAACATACTTAAACAAATTTTGTCGAGGAACTCACATTCCTCAACCGACCCTGGCCACGAAAGGGAATTTGAAAAGTCCGCAGATTCCTAGTCTATACCACGGATGATGCTTAAAATGACGTAAACTTTAAGTCCATATAAGAAGCAACAATTAAATGGGGGATAGCCAGTGTTTAATCCTGCCGGTTGTGTTACTGAATTCGAAGATACTCTAGTTATTACTTTGGAAAAAAAAAGTTGACAATCAGTGATGGAGTACATAGTAGTTTTTCTCTACTATGTCCGATTAGTACGGGACAGGGGTAGTAAATTTATGGTGTACCGGATGGCTCTTTATCACCTATGGGAACTGGCGACTCTTTACCGACTCCGAGTGACTCAACCCTTGGAAATAACCCGGGCTCTATTAAATTTATGGACGGAAGTGATCCACTTGGAGTTCCAATTGTTGAGAACAGACCCCGCCCGACCATGTGACTGTGCCTTCTGCGTCCCTCCACCACCGAATATGTTCACACCGACGCAATTCTGGAACGCATGGGGCAATGTCATGATTGAAGGTTGCGCCTGTCCCGTTTGCGCCTTCCGGCGATGTAGCCCAGCTGAACCCCCACAACCGCACTTAAGACCCCAAACTCACTCTCAGGAAGTCGCCGCCGGATCACTAATGCCGCCGCCGATGCAACCCATGGTACCGCCAACCCGCCAGGATCCAGTTGGCCGATCAAGGCAAACGCGAGTTCCTAGGCCAATCGCTAGCCGACCCTACCCAGTTTTGGAGGCAGACCTTTTGCCTGGAAGCCAAACGGGGGTACGCATACGACGGGCCCCTGATCCAAACCAACCAGGAACATCCCGAGAGTGACCGGTTGGTAATTAGTCGGTACGTTAGTTTATTCTTTATTTTTTTATTTTTTTTTATTTTTATTTTTCGTTTTGAGTGCCGCATATGTATTTACCTCTTCAATTGTTTATGAGAGTAATCATGGAACATTATTTTATTGTTACTAGATTTTATTGAATAATCGTAGGATAGGATTTATACGTGTATAGTAGACTTAAAAATATTCTATTGGGACTGGCACGCGTAAGCGATTGTTGTTAGACCTTCTGGACAGATTTGCTTATTCGACAAGGTTTTCATACATTGCCTTAGGTCAAGTGCGATGTAACTGACTCGGATTTACGCTGAACATATGATTCAGAGTAGTACAGCGTTGCACTGATACAAAGCAAATATATTTTATATTTGCTTTGTCCTACAGGGATGGGTGGGATGTGATGTCCCGGGAAAATAATAGCAATTTTCTTTTTGTTTATTTTTCAAAGTCAAAATTGTAATCAAAATTAAATTAAAACTTACGGAATTAGTTTGAGGCACATCTGAACACTACTAGACACAACACTTAAATGAAAGACTAGTTTGAAAGAAAAATCTGACTTCAAATCCTAAGCCAAATCTCTAAGAGATTTAATTGGCCAACGTCGTTAATCCAGAAGCGGGGATATATTTCTATTAGTAGGTGTTTACAAAGAAAGGAATTTTTCCAAGTCATACTGTCGCCACAAATTCTCACCTTTTTGACCCCAAGCAAAAATGATTTATTGCCTGGAGCTGCAGGAAAAAAATTAATATTATTTATTGCACCCGGCGACATGTTTTTGAAATTCCACCTTTTGACCTGTCGCATTCCTGCTCACAGAATGATGTAAATTTCGTAGTATAAATATTCACACCATTTTGGCAAACGGGCAGTCAGAAACGGGCAGTCAAAACTGAAACGTCGTCAAGTCGAAGACAAGTGTGAAAAGTCGGTTAAAGTCCAAAAAAGACCTAATGGGGTCAAGTTCTAGTCATGTTCAGTAGTGCAAAATAAGTTCTACCAAAATTCTTCAGTGTGCAAGATTTGTGAAACTAAGGTGTTTGGAAAACCCTTAAAAATTCTCGAAAAGAAACCACGTAGCCGCTTGACCTAAAGCCTGTCACTTCAACTCAACTCAACATGTCCAGAAGGTACGTTTAAGCCAGAATTGCTAACTAGACCTAAGTCTTTGGTACCGAACCGTACCTAGCTGAGTAATTATTTATGTTTCTGGAAACTGAATAAATGTTTGATCCAAGATTGGTGGTTGTGTCATTTAGGGTATAGCGCTTGCCCCTCGAACCCCAAACATAAGCTTGTAAGACCCAAAATTGGAAGAAGGCATTTTTGGGCCATTACACCAAGTTGAATTAGCACATAAAACCACCTCCTATATTGTTTTTTTTTTTTCAGTAGAGTGACATGTTTTTCATAAATGGGTAGATATCACTGTTCAAACTTTGTTGGACTTGCCACATCCACAACCTACATCAGAATTTGGACTTTCTAAACAGCTGAATTAGGTAGGTACTTTTAGTATCATAAGTAAACTATAATAACTATTCAAATAGATTTGTAGGAGAATCACAGTTACAGTAGTGGACAAAACCTGTCAGAACATTGAAAATTGGGTTGGTTAATCTCGTGGAATCATCACTTTCAAAGTTATCTGGTTTAGTGACTTTTGTGTTGTGTTTTCTTTTGTTCATGTGTTTAAGTTCAAACCACAGGTTCAACACAACATAACTGTTTTGTTTGTTGTACCTATGTTGTATGTAAATAAAAGGGATTTTTTGGAATCACAGATTTTTTTTCCTAGATTTACAAGTTAAGGTATCTTAGATGTCTTAAACATATGATGTGATGATGTCTCTTGAACAAGTATTACAAGAAATCTTCCTATAACAGGAATAAAAATGGGGCCCTAAGTAAGAGTGGGACCCTAAGCAGACAGCTTACATTTATTAGTGAATGATTTTAGCCAAACTTGAAGATGGTTTAATCACTTAGTGTTATGAGTCACTAGGTGCTGTTAGCTGTTATGCTAAGCTAGGATTTTATTTCTGAGCTTTCTAGAACTTTTTACCACTGTTTTTTTTTTGCCATCTGTTCAAAGCTCTTCACCAAACTGTATGTAGGGACTCTGCAAGTTGAAGTGTGAATCAATAAATACAAACTTTCAGTGTAAAAATCGTTTTTATTTGCAATAATTGGTTGTGGGGAAAAGTGGGTACAACTAAAAGTTAAGCACATTTTGTCCTTTCTTAATCAAACCACAGACCACTAGATGACTAGTCCATTATTGTTTACAAACCTGAGAAAATAGAAGGAGTGAAAGACAGCTGGATTTAATAATAGTTTATGTTTTATATCTACCCATTTTTGAAGACTCCTCATTGTACTGAAAAAAATCCATGTGGGAGGTGATTTTTTATCCACTTTGACTATGGTCTGTGTTCCATGATTTTTCACTTATATGCACTTCAAATGTGTTCAAGTTTTACCTGCGGGCCTGAAGATGATTCATTGGTGGTTTTTATCAACAACTAGAAACCACGTTTGTTTGAAAAACGTAACCATTCAACCTGGAATGAGCTGCAAAACAAATTTACCTATTGAAGGGATACTGATTTGAGATTATGGTGCAACTTACTTACGACATTTTGTAGATTTATTCCCACTAGCTTCTAATAAAGTATCGCTATCGGCTTTCTGTTTCATTTTCTTTGCTTTATGTATGTAATAGTTAAAATGTATGTAAAAATTAACTCGATTAACAAGTTTGACAAAGAGATAAAATGACATTTCTTTATTATGATTTTAAAATGTTGGCAGCGCCGAAATTTGTTTACGGGCCATAGTTACCGTGCGGCGGGACATTCAAATTTTCGGATTTTTAGAGGCGTTTTGCGACTAAACGACTAAACCCACAGTACTGAAAAAATTACAGGTTGATAGCCGAAGTTGCACTCTACAACTTTTATTAAGGAAGTTTTATAATTAAATGAACCGACCAGGCGCAAAAAAATCAAAACCGTTTTCCCATGTTAATCTCCTAATAATATACAACATACATATCAATAAAAAATAAACTTATTGTTTTATTTAACTTCTACCTACAGTCCTAATAATGCAATAAGGTAAGTGATGTAAGTACATATAATTAAGTTAATGGCATATAGGTATATGTAGGAAAAATATAAAAAATATGATGATGTAACAACAAATGTATTTAAGGTAAAGACTAAAGAATAGTACATTTTCTCACAGTGGAACCGTCGCCGAACCCCATTTGCACCGTCGTACTTTAAGCAGGCTTAAGTTAAGCGTGGTTTAGAATATGACAATATAGGTAAAAAAAAGTCACAATCTGAAGCACGCTTAATTTAAGCTTGGCTTAAATTACTTCGGTGCAAATGGCGGTAAGTCCTCAAATGTTACTGAGGTCCGAGGGGTACTGTACTGTTAATCACCTGTATTGTCACAATCTGAACCAAACTTAATTTAAGCTAGGCCTAAGTACGACGTTGCAAATAGGGATTATTTTATATTTTATTAGTATAATGATAATGGCGTTTTTGATTCGCATGTTTAGTGCAAAACTGGTGTTTACTGTTTCAATTAATTTTTCATCTTAATAGAGCAGGATACATTAGTTTTGCACTAAACTTGCCAATCGAAAACGCCATAAGAATGGTGAGAGGTGGAGGTGAGACATATGACAGCATGACAGCAATATGCATATGACATATGACATATGATGCATAAATGCATATATATTATGTACAGAACTACAGAACACCACGCCTTACCTACAAACAATACAAACTCTCTATTTGGTTGTTTTGTTATTACTGTTATTTGTTTAATCCTTAAATTTATTTGTGTAAAAAATGTGTCCATATCTGACTTTTTGTGATGTTTCAGTGGCCTTAAATCTTGAAACCCTATACCTAGGTATAGAAAAAAAAGTAAAATGTAGTTAGTGTATATGATGTAAATAATTAATTTTATTATAGGGTAGTGAGGGAACTGGAGGACTGGTTTTACTCTGAGTCTGATTTTGGAGAAAGGGAATGAGAAATATTTGATGCTCAATTTAAGTAATAAAAAACAGTCTGGAGTCTGGATTTGCATATTAACTATTTTCTGTAATAGCACTGTGGGTCAGAGGTAGGGCTTACAGTATAAATATTGATAATAATATTTACACATCAGATATTAATTTAACCCGGGTTCTGGGTTTACCCAACTTCACAGTCCTAATCATAAACTTAATTTTTGTCAATAACAACATTAGTAATTAAAGTAGTCCAGGTGACTTGTTTACTATGGGTTGATATGGACAAAAATTAAGTTTATGATTAGGACTATGGAGTTGGGTAAAGTCCGCCTAAGATGCTAATTTATGTTCTGTTATATTACTGTCCTGGTGCTGGAAGGTAGCAGCTATGTCATTATTTAGGGTGTGGGATGGTTGAATTTAAAGAGTAAAATAGGTTTTTAGGTTTGTAGTATGCCTGTTTTTTCCAACACATGCTACATGGAGCCTATATAAGGACAGTTTAGGCCAAGTTGTGTTTTGACTTCAATTTTTCATCTGGTGTGTCACATTTAAATCTCAAATAATTAAAATCAGTCCCTAAAACCAACTTAACCTGGGTCAAGAAAATAGTCATTAGTTTCACTTTATTTGCAATAGATTAATGCCTATCTTCAAACAAAGCCGCAAATCTATGTAAAACATTCATATTTGTTTATGATAAAATGCTGCTTTTTCTTAGGATTTTAAAATAAACAAACAAAATAAGAAAGAAGTAGTAGTCCATATTCTTTCAGTGGAGTCGCAGTGGTTGCCCCAAATGCCTAGTTTAGATTCACGTACCCAGCTCTACATTGATAATTTTAACAAAAAAATTACAATACTGCAAATTTGTATTGTCAATTGATTTCTATACAAAACATGTAGAATATCTATATCATAATTTCTAACGAGTTAGCAAATTAGGAACTCTCTTAAATACAGTTTAATCCTTTTGGATTATAATTTTTAATTTAGAGCTACACAAAGTGTAAATGCTTTGGCAAATAACAAAATGATACTCTGTTGAATTTCAGGCCGTAATACGACTTGCCTTGTCAAATAACATCTATACTTACTTACCTAAATCTAAACTAGGCATGCATTAAGTTATTGTTAAATAATTTAAATAAGGGCAGGTATGGGCAAATAGTAAATACCTATAGATAAATAGCAATAATTAATCTTGAATTGTTTTTGCTATTTGCCATGGCACTTAGTAAAAAATGATCAAAAACTTCTATGATCAATGTTTTTTGTTTATACCTTGAGTATTTTGGTATTTTTCAAGTTTATGGAGCTACTGCAAATCATGTAAAGGACATTTTTGTCAATAATTGTAAGTGTCGTAATTTAAAAACTAAAATTTTCTAATTTCTTCCATTTCATTTTGAAGCTCCCGCTTTCTATATTTCTATGAAATTTAATTTGTCAACTGTCAATCAACACATCCACCGGTAAATACAAATCTACCATTCGCCACCCCCAAAACCTTTGTTTTTTTTTGTGCAGTGCAGTTCATCCTTTTCTTATCTTAACATTGTTATGGAAAAAAAATGCACTCTTCTATAAGAGAACATTACAAAATTAAACCATTTCTTAGAAAACCGTTAAAAATTTTCATATAAATTGGGCGTTTTTGATACATTCTTTCTTTCTGGTCGTGAGCGTTTAACGATTGAGTCAGAAATTTTACATGCGACTTTTCATTTTGTGATTGCAATTTGATCCTACATTTACCATTCGAGCGATATTCCTAAATAGATTTCCAAAGCGATATTTATTTACTAATCCTGTTGTTGTTTTAGTGTTTTGATTTTTTTAAATAGGTATATAGCAGCGAACATCAGGACGCTCATCATGGATGAGGGAGTAGTCATTCATTCATAGTATAGTTGGGNAAANANTGAACNNTGGTAATNCACGGNCGNNTTNNTACCGNGNCANACGAGTCTTGNATACCTNAGTNCTAGGTGGAGNCCCTGAGNCCTTGTCATTTGGACGATGGGTAGCCCATNTCGCNATACGCTTCATCGGCGACTTNAANTGAAGAACNGCCACAANGTAGTNTAAGATTAGTGTCCGNTTATTNTGNANCTNANNGCTTCCNNTNCGNNAATACCTAGTAGNATTGTCGGTGANCATNNNGTATCAGNTCTGTGAAACCTNTCACGCNAAATTNGNAATCATCNNCNGCCCGTNCGNAAANGTATCGAACGCGNNTTNGATGCATTNCGCANCATAATGGTNNTCNCGNTCNNCGCTNCGCNCGACTACACCGCGTATATANNACTNGGTTGCTAGCGNAGANTGTGCACTANNGTGNGTTNAGTCGTGCCNTTCTCGTGTANACTTCNGCNCCNCNAGTANACGCTNTAGGAGGACAGACTTTTTGTCTAGCAAATCAAGAAAATATTGTTGTGAAGATCATTTTAACGTAAGATTTTTTTTCAATGATTTAAGAGGTATTTTGTGTGTCGTTTAATACAAGCAAAAAAAACACGTTTATTTTAAATAAGAGCGTTTTAGCTTTTAGCAATAAAATTTTGACATTATGTAAGTTTTTTGGACTCTCTAGAACTTCAGTAGGTACCTATCTAATCAATGTTTTTTATTGTTTTTAGTTAGAAGAAGATATGGAAAACTACATGCATTTTAAATTAATGAAAAATGTTGCAGTAAAACTAAAACCTGGAGTAATCCCATATATTTGACTGTCAAAAGCAAAGAAAATCTATGCATAGCCAAGCTCCCAGAAATGCATTTTTAAAAGGGAACGTCTTCGAGAACTTGAACCTTCAACAAGTGCAAAAAGAGTTTGCTCTGAAAAAATTACTGCTACAGATATTCAAGAACATTCTGAAGAAAGTGAATTTTGCCGTGTTGTTAAAGCTGACAAGCTTACCCAAGTTAACTTAAAAGTAAAAACCACTTCCAAAGCGATCCAATGTAGTATACTGAAGAAGCCAAAACAACCTAAATTACAAATGCCAGACAAACTAGACATAAGCAATTCGTCTAAAAGTTCTTTTAGATCTTCTGCGTCGTTCAAAATAAGTATAAGTAGTCATAGTGATGTTGAGCCTATAAACAGTGACACTTGGAATTTTAAGGAAAATGTAGAGCAGCGAACAATTTATGTGATTGAAAAAAATCCAAAACTATACAGGGTGTCCCACGACGAAAGACCTCGATTGATATTGGAAAAAGTATAAATAGGAGAGTTTTGAAAATTTGGTAGGATACTGATGTGGGCATGCCCAATCCAACAAAAATATTTTCAAGATGCACGAAAGGAAGGAATTGACAAACAGTCTTCTCCACAATACTTTATTATGACCTTAGATGGTAAGGTCTGCTCAACAAGTTTCGGTCACATAAATGACCATCTTCAGGAGCTACAAGAATAACCTACTTTACATGGTGTACCATAAGTTTAATGTTAAAAAACGAGATGTTAAAAAACGAGAAAACGTACCTTAAATCGATCGATCAATGTGACTACTGTCTTTTTACAAGGGGAGAGACAGAGAGACCCATGTTATAACGAATTAGTGACTATAACATAGTTAAGTAGGTGAACAATGCTGTAAAATTTAACACATGTAACAATTGATTAAAGGGATTATAGGGAAATTTAATAGTTACCTCATTATGGAGAAAAAACTAACTGTAGCACATTAAATTAAAATTAAAACTTAGACTAGACCCATTTTAGGGCTGGGTGAGACCCTAGGGGGAAAAAAAGATCTTAAAACTCGTGCACCATCCACTGAAGAGGCGATCAAACAGGAAACAAAATGGAGGTGCAAAAAAATTTTTAAAAAATTTCACATTGATAAGCCGTTAATTTGAAGGCAGAGGGGGAACCGTTAAGAGGGGGTTACAATAAAATAAAATAAAATCAATAATTTAGCTGACAACAGGTGGATAGTTCTGCAACCCACAAAACAAGTGAAGATCAACAATAGAAAGGTTAAAACCCGCAACCACTCATACCGCAGGTGGTGGAGTTGAAAGTAAACAATGCACCAAACCAGCAAACAGGTGGACAACGTATTAAGCCAGATGAGGGTGGCTAATAGGGGTTCAAAAATGGTGGCAAAACTGGAAGAAATGCCGACACCGACACACGCCACGGTGAGGGAGGGGAAAGTGAAAGAGGAGGTGTTAGGGTTGTGTAAAAGGGGTATGTGAAGCATTAAAAGGTTAAGGACCTAAAAAAGGAGGTTGGGTTATTTTCAAGATGGTTGCACTTCCGCTTATACCGGAAGTCGATCACAACTTTCTTATTTTAAATAGAACACCCTATATATTATTACATATTTGGATTCCTCACAAAATTCTGACCAACTTTTGTATAGAATGCCCTATGTCTATCTCTAGCCGTTTTCGAAATATTTGATGTTTTTCCAAAAAAGTGACAGTTGCAACGCTCAACATATTTTTGTACTATGTTAAAACCGTATTTCATTTTGCAATGAAACTTTGGGATATTGTAAATGAAGGATCGTTTTATTATACTGAGGGTGCGTAACGACTCATTTGTATACAGGGTCGTCAAAAAAAAATCATAAACTTGCCACTAAAAAAAATGAAAAATCTCAAGTTTTTTAAATGGAAACCCCCATTTTTTATGACGGAATCATTTTGAGCATTAAAAATTACTATAAGTTTCAATTTACTTGCCTATACCTAAATCCAACCCATTTCGTTTTATTTGAGAATAAACATTTTTTATTATAAAAATTCCAGATTTCTTGAAAATTTCTCTCTCTAATTACGTGTAACTGACAGAGAAACGTAGATAATTGCATGCGTGAAGACAGTAAACGAAAAAAATACCAAGTAGGCCATATTTTCAGTACGCTGTTGCCAAAATCCAATACCGTCGACAAAATTAATTGAACATACATTGTACTGAAAATATGGCCTACTTGGTATTTTTTTCGTTTACTGTCTTCACGCATGCAATTATCTACGTTTCTCTGTCAGTTACACGTAATTAGAGAGAGAAATTTTCAAGAAATCTGGAATTTTTATAATAAAAAATGTTTATTCTCAAATAAAACGAAATGGGTTGGATTTAGGTATAGGCAAGTAAATTGAAACTTATAGTAATTTTTAATGCTCAAAATGATTCCGTCATAAAAAATGGGGGTTTCCATTTAAAAAACTTGAGATTTTTCATTTTTTTTAGTGGCAAGTTTATGATTTTTTTTTGACGACCCTGTATACAAATGAGTCGTTACGCACCCTCAGTATAATAAAACGATCCTTCATTTACAATATCCCAAAGTTTCATTGCAAAATGAAATACGGTTTTAACATAGTACAAAAATATGTTGAGCGTTGCAACTGTCACTTTTTTGGAAAAACATCAAATATTTCGAAAACGGCTAGAGATAGACATAGGGCATTCTATACAAAAGTTGGTCAGAATTTTGTGAGGAATCCAAATATGTATATATAGGGTGTTCTATTTAAAATAAGAAAGTTGTGATCGACTTCCGGTATAAGCGGAAGTGCAACCATCTTGAAAATATTTTAGTTGGATTGGGCATGCCCACATCAGTATCCTACCAAATTTTCAAAACTCTCCTATTTATACTTTTTCCAATATCAATCGAGGTCTTTCGTCGTGGGACACCCTGTATATTGGAGTGCCCATTGAATCAATGTTTATAATTGACCAGATCTCTACAATGTGCCAACTTACAAAAATTGAACTTTACGTTACTCTGAAAAAAATTAGACTCAATCTTCCTTATAAAATATTAGCAGATGATTTCTGTTTGTCTGCTTCAACTGTATGTGCAATAATTAAAAAATCTTTGCCAAAATTAGTTACCTACCTTAAACCGTTTATTCAGTGGAAGTCATTATCCGAAATTCAAAAATGTCTACCGATACCATTTCGAATGAGATATAAAAATGTTCAGTGTATAATAGACTGCTTTGAAATAGCTATCCAAAAACCACAAAATCCTGTATTGCAATCTTTTTCATGGTCAGAATACAAAAAATGCAACACTATGAAATATTTGATAAGTTGTACTCCTGATGGGCTAATTTCTTATGTATCGGATGGATTTGGAGGAAGAATTACAGACAAAAAGATAGTAGAAGAGTCAAGATTTTTAAAAAACTTGGAAAATGGCGCCCATATAATGGCTGATGGTGGATTTAAACATATAGACGAATTTTTAGCAGCTGGAAATAACGTTTTGGTTAGGCCTCCGTCTGTGTCATCAACTGTAAAAAGTTCTAAGCAAAAAGTAAAAGAAGCTAAAAGAATTGCGAGTTTAAGAATACACATTGAAAGAGTAATTTCAAGAATAAGGGAATATGCAATTCTTCAACCTCATGCTCAAGTCCATAGAAGCCTAATTAAGTATTTGGACTATATTGTGTTAATAGCTTGTGCTTTAATTAATTTGCAAAACTATTTGATAAAATAAAATTACAATATTGTATTTTTTTACTCCAAACTATATATTACAATCGGCAATCTTTTAAAAATTAAATTTTTCTGTAGGTTATCAAATTTTATTAAATACTGCTTGAGACCAAAACGTTGTTATTTCCTTTAACATTTTTATGACGAAATCAGTGTCATATTCATAATATTTATATATGATTTCCTTGCTTGTCTCAAAATCAGGTTTTGCGATTACGAATACACTCTTGTATCTCTTTGTTAAATGCATCTGCAACTGAATTTGATACAAGTACTTCAGTTTAATGTCCCCATTACTATCAATAAAATTAGAAATAGTTTCATCAGAAAACGGACATTTAATTTCAACAACCATTTCCTCATTAATAGCGTGTGGACTAGCTCCTAAGATTGGATAATCACTTGAAAGAAATAGACCAGCTTTGTAAAATTTTTTGCTTGTTTTTTTTTGCCAGTTCATTCAACACTGCTTCCTCTAAATACAAGCCTCGTTTCATAGCTTCTGTTTGAAAAATCTTAGCACCCAAAATGTTTTCCACCAATACTCCGTCGAAAGTACCGCATTTCGCGGCATCGTATGCTTTTGATGCTGTAACACGGCCGTACCTCATCTCCGACCATAAAGTACACGTGGATTGATTTCTGGTATTTTTTTCTATATTTTTAATAATTTTTTCTTGCATTTGCCGTTTGCAAAATTTAATAAAATTATCCGCACCATGTTCAATATTTTCGGATAGAAAATGTAGTTTTAATGTGTGTAAAGAAATAGAATGATCATTTTCATTTAGGTGGTACCTCATAGTGCTATTTTCGACGATATAGGATTTTAAAAGTCTATCGTCACAAATTACAGTCGTGGTTGCACCAAAGTCTTTACTGGTTATGGAATGAAGGAAAAAACAAATAAAGTTTCACATTTTATCACAAGGAAAGGTGACAAAGTTTTCACAAATTAGCCTGAATTTTACCCTTAGTTGAAAGTTGGCCAACTTCAAAGTTAAAATTAATTTTAGTTTAATGTAAATTTTAAGTATAGCATGTCATATACAAACATGTAGCTTTAACTTTAAGCAAATTAATTTGACTTTAATGATATACTTAATTAATTAATAATAATTTACTTTAATTGTTAATTTGGAGGTATAGCCCAGACATTGTCCCCGATTTATACCTCCAAATTAACAATTAAACTAAATTTTCATTAAAGTCAATTTAATTTTATCAAAGTTAAAGCTAGACATTTGTATATGACATGCTGTACTTAAAATTTACAAAAAACTAAAACTAATCTTAACTTAAAAGTGAATCAACTTTCCATTGGGTGAAATTCAGGCTAATTTGTGAACCCTTTGTCACTTTTCGTTGGGGTAAAATGTGAAACTTTATTTGTTTTTTTTCTCATTCTCTGTTTATCGGTCTTACTCCATATCCCCAATTTCTTTTCCATCGTTTTATCAAGGATACACTAATTCCGACTAATGCAGTAACCTCAGCCAAAGAAAACTTCATCCCCTGTTTAATGTTTTTAATTTTACAAATGATTATTTTATTGCTAAACTCTTTCACCCTTTTTAGGTTAGAATATGTCAAATACGTCAAAGTCAAAAACACATCTGTCATTTAATTTAGCATATCTTGAAAAGTATAAATCACAATCATTTTCATTCAATTTTACATGTAATTTAAATTTGAATTAATTTTTTAATTTGAAGGTATAAACCGGGCATGAACCCCACTAATTTACATATATATATATACACAATCTTTATTTTTCCATACGAAAAAAAAGGCTATCGACCACACGTGATCTTTCTGCCTATGTTAACAGATTTTTAGTTATACAGTTATTTACAATCTTATTTCTAATCAATATTTACAAATTATAGATAAAAAAAAAATAAAATTCTATTGGAAGTGCTCCAATAGGGTGGATGCGGGAAAGATGTAACGGGATTGTCTAGTTGGTCTTGTTAAGCACAGTGGAGTAATTATAGTCCAGTTGTGTGGATTGTTTTTCCATTTGTTTTGGAGTTGTACGAGTCTGTCAGTTATTTTGGTCATGTTTGTACGTTCATAGAGAAGTTGGTTGGATGGGTTGTGGAGTGGGTTTTCTGGGTGTCTTATTTTGGTTATTAGTCTTAGAGTAATCTGTTCCGTTGTTTGTATGTGTTGTTTGGTTTTCGGAGTTGAGTTTGCCATTAGCATGTTTCCATAGTCTAGAAGTGGTCTGCAGATGGATTTGTAAATTTGTGTTGCAGTTTTGGTACTGATACCTTTAATTTTGTAAGTTAGTGATCTAAAATGTTTTGTTCTTTTAATGAGTTCAGTTCTTGTATTTTTTACATGTTTAGTGAATTTCATTTTGTTGTCTATAGTCCTTCCTAAATATTTAATGTAATTTTTAGGGGTAGTTCTTTGACCATCTGCTGAAACAGTTGGTGAGTCCGGTGTAATTTTATGGTTGGAAAGTAGGAGTTGATTTTTAGTAGCGTTAGGTGTTAGTCTCCATTTGTAAAACCACGTCATTGTGCGATCCGTCATTGTCTGGAGTCTTTCTACTGCTTTTTTAGTAGTTTTATCATGTGTAACGAGTGCCGTGTCGTCCGCGTACTGTAAAATATAAGCTGTATCGTTTATGTGTTTTTTATTTTGAAATCGGTGGTTGTATATGTCATGGCAGTAGATATTATATAAGAAAGGCGAAAGTGGTGAACCTTGCGGAAGCCCTTGTTCAGGACAAAATGGGAATGAAAAGGTATTGTCTATGCGTACTTCTAATTGTCTGTTGTTAAGTAGGTTTTTAATAATGTGAAGTAGATATTTTGGTGTCTTAAACTAATTTACATTAAATTAACTTTAATTAAATTTTTTAATTTGAGGGTATAAACCAGGTATTAGTTTTTTTAAATAGAACCTTATATTTTTTAATACATTTGGAGATACTATGTAGAATTTTCAAAGTTTTATGTTAATGTCTATACTTCAACCTGATAGTTTTACTTGAGGTTTTACTAATATTCATTTTTTTTCAAAGATATTAGTTTTTACTCTGATATAAAATTGGTTGTATTACCAATTACCATTGTTTGCACAGGGACCATAAATTAGATTTACGCTAATAAATTTGCGTTAGATGCTACAGAGCGTGCAATTTTTGTACTGAGTGTTTTACGATAAATGCGTCATATTTTATGGTTTGATTAAATATAACAAAATAACTCTACTTTGCTTTATAAACCATGATCCAAAGATGTTTTGCTATGGAGATACATGGTGTCAAAGTTTGCATAAAAAAATCTAAATTTATTTATTTCTTCAAAACGGCTGCAGATATTTATGTTCATAAAACTTTGTAGGTGTCAACAATAGAGCACGCTTTGCAATAAAAAAGATATTTTTCAATTTTGCCAGTGGCATCCAATTGAACGAGTTGGTGAATATTTTTGTTTTATGTAAATAGCTGCAGCCGATTTGAGAATTATAAATAAATTTAGATTTTTATATCAAAACATTAAGACCCTGTACCTCCATAACAAAACATTTTTGGATCATGGTTTATATAGAAAACTAGGTTTTTTTTATGTTTAATCAAACCCTAAAATACAGGGTGTTTCACGATAAATGCGTCATATTTTATGGTTTGATTAAAAGTAAAAAATTACCCTAGTTTGCTAAATAAACCATGGGCCAAAGATGTTCCGTTATTGAGATACAGGGTGTTAAAGTTTGGATAAAAAAATCTAAATTTATCTATTTCTTAAAACCGGTTTCAGGTATTTTTATAAAACTTTGTAGGTGTCAACTGTTCATGATAAGGCACGTTTTGCAAAAAACATATTTTTTTAATTCTGCCAGTAGCGTTCAATCAAACACGTTCCTGAATGTTTTTGCAAAAAAAATGTTTACACCACTTTTTTTCCATTAAACGCAACTCATTTTGAATTCTCTCTTCAATTTAGAACAGAAAAGCTATCTAGTAACTTTTCGGTGCACCTTTCTGTTTTCCAATAAAAATCATAAAAATGTACCCATAAAATCAATACTAAATCGTCGACTGTTTATTAATCAATATCTAAATTTTTATTAATTTAGTTTCTTTCAAAAATTATATTTTTTATTCGATAGGAACAAGCAGTATTTTCCTATTTTTTCATTAAAAAACTGAATAAATCAAAATTTTAAAATTGAATAGAAACGAAAATCGAAGATTTAGTATTAATTGTAAAGGTACTTTTGCAGGATTTTTTATTCGAAAACGAGATGACGTACCAAAAAGTTACTAGATACCTTTTCTGTGTTAAATTGAATAAGGAGTTCAGAACTGATTTGCATTTTATGGAAAAACAGTGGCGGACATACTTTTTTTGCAAAATTGGTCAATAACTTTTTCGATTGGACGCCACTGGGAAATATAAAAAATATATTTTTTAATAGAAAAACGAACTTTATCGTTGACAGTTGACACCTAAAAAGTTTTAGAAAAATATCTCTTATTGTTTTGAAGAAATAGATAAATTTAGATTTTTTTACCCAAACTTTAACACCCTGTATCTCCATAATAAAACACATTTGGTCCATGGTTTATACATATAGGAAACTAGAGTTATTTTTTGACGTTTAATCAAACCCTAAAATATGACGCATTTATCGTGGAACATCCTGTATAACGCATTCACGATGAAACACCGTGTTGACTAATTCAGCTTAAGTAATTTCGACTTTTTTAGATGGAACAGCCTGTGTATTACTTATTTTTCTGATAGCTTTTACAATTCAACTTTTATGAAGTATGTCATTTAATACCTAATTTAAATAGTCTGCGATTTATTTATATTTTTTAACTTTTACCTCCATTTTTTGTTATCTTAACTAAACTGTAATCTGAAAATTGCCTCTAACAATTCAATTGAACAAGAATAAACATTTTAAATTGTTGTTGTGAGTGACAAACAAAATTAAAACATTTGTTTGTGTTATAAATTTTATAGGGTGGACTATAAGTAATCGGATATAGAGCAACAGCATATTCCTGACATCAAAATAATACGATTTAGCTAAATTGTCCTATACCGAAAGTTAATATTAATAAAGTTACAGGGTGTGAAAGTTGAAATTTTGTTCGTGTTTTTTTTTAATCGTATCATCAAGGTGTTTTTATATAAATAACGGAAAATTTGTATAAGGGGGTTTTGGTAGCCGGTAAATACGATGCTGTCATTTATTTTGCAGTAGCTGATAGGGGGCGTTACCTGCAACCATTTCAGCTGCTTAAAAGGACTTGAACTTTTTTTACGCAATTGACATACGACTTCAAAATATTATTCTAATATGTTTTCAATGTAAAAAAGGTTACTACTACTACTTTTAGATCTTAAAAGTTGGCCGTTATCGAGATATTTAATGTTTTAATATTGCATTGCTAATACGGTTAAATGGTTAAAAGGTAAAGTACATTTACGTAATTCATACAAACCCTAAAAAAACTAATTGGGAAACCTTTTAGCTAAATCACACAACAAAAAGACCGATAAAAATAAATGAAAAATCCATACGTATTTTCAGTAAATTTGGTGAAACAACTTACACCACAAACCACTGGAAATTAAAGTATTAGCATTAAAAAAAAGGTTTTTTTTTGGACAAGTTTTCTACAAAGGCAAAATAAAAACTTACTTTCATAAAAAAAATATTTACTAATTTGGAAGTAGGAGATATGTTCTATATGTTTGTTGAGACGAGTTACTCATTTTTTCTTTGTTTATTGGGTTTTCTGTCTCACACAAAAAAGGTTTGTTGGGAAAATGAAATTTCGCACTAATGTTATTTTCAACTTGTTGAAAATAGTGCTATTCCCTATCTTGCACCGTTTCTTAGATATTTCATAATAGTGGTGGATTTGTCAGCAAAATGGTAGTCTAAACATTAATTAAAATTTCAAGCCCTGAAAGGTTTGCTGATGTGATCTTTTGTCCTCAGTTAGACAATACCACATGGTTGAAACGCCCAGAGACGGAAAATGACAAAAACTTACAGGGGGTCAATATTTACCTTTTAGTCGGACAGATAGAAAAACTACCAAAAGTTCGTTTTTTAAATGGATCCACCAATATATTATGGTTTGTAATAAAAGCACATTCAATTTAGAACAAATCTATGTGTACTCTTCCTATACCTAACTTCAACCGTTTCTGACTTAATAACAGTTTTTCCTTAAAGTGCGTATAAAATTGTAATCCGTACTAATCTGAATACGGACACCTGCTTGTGCTAAGTTTCAACCAGTTTTGTATTTGACAAATATCTGTCAGAACATGCTGTCGTTATAAAAACGACAACTAGTCATTTAGCACAAGCAGGTGTCCGTATTCACATTATTTTATTACAAACCATAAAACACCGATGAATCCATTAAAAAAAAAGAACTTTTTTGTTCAAACGGACGAGAAGTACTCACTTCACGTACTGCTTAGCGGCCGTGAAATGCACTTTTACGGCCGGTGTCAATAGCAACGGCCGAAAAAAAAATACAGGGAAAAAGTAAATTAACAATCACTATGTCACCGTCTGCGCTTATGGTTGCTGGTTACGATTTCTCTATGTGACCACTGTGTGCACCGTTTACAGCAGTACACCCATCCATATCAGTGCAGCAATATTCGTCTCCCAATTTCATTTTCGCGTATATGAAAAAATGAAAAATATTTCTGACAAGAGTCAGTTTATTATTTAATGTCACATCAACAATGCATAACCAGCAAACCTAATAATAAACGTCACCGTGATTGCTAGACCCTTCTCATTTTATTTATCAAAAATTAAGAGTTTCTAAATAAATATCGTTTGAACAAAAAATGTTGTGTACAGGGTGCTGCATTTTCGATGGTTTTACGGGGTACAGAGAAAACGGTAATAGATAGAAAAAAAGTAGCATACATGTTCTGATGACTGGCGAAGAGTGGGCTGCGCAAACTTCTTTTGTTTCAAAGATACGGGGGGCTTTTAAAAATTGGTCATTTTGGAACCCCCTCTGAATTTCATTTGCTATTAAAGTTATCAAAAAAGGAAAAACGGTTTCCGGTAGAAGTTTTGACGTAGAATCCAATGGCGTAATCAGTTTTTTTCTATTACGTTTAGTTTTTGACATGACACTAAGGTATATTTTTTTAAATGGAACACCCTATATATTTTTAGTTCATTAAATTCTGTTGATTTTTACTTTTTCACCGGTGTATTAAAACATATAAGTTTGTAAACGTTAATCTTGGTAATTAGAATCTTTGAAACAAAAGAAGTTTGCGCAGCCCACTCTTCGCCAGTCATCTCAGCTCAGAAAAAAAGATAGTAACATAGTAGCAACACGTATGCTACTTTTTTTCTATCTATTACCGTTTTCTCTGTACCCCGTAAAACCTTCGAAAATGCAGCACCCTGTACACCTCGGCCGTGAAATATTTTTTTTGTCCTCAAGATTGTTGTCCTCGGCCGTAAGACGGCCTCGGACGCCAAACTTTCTTTAGGCCGAAAAAATACCATTTCACGGCCTAGGTGTACAAATAACTATTGGCAGTTTTTATATCTGTCCGACTTAGGAGCGGTAGGTTTTTTTCATTTTCTGTCTTTGGGCTTTTCAACCATACAGTGCGTTTTTTTTAACGCGCAACATAGGATTTTACGTGTTAAATTTTTAAGCCCATGTTAGACCATGTTATTTTGGAACTGCAGGTCTAAAACTTGACGGGTGTGTCTTTAGTACCCTGAAGCTTAAGTAGGTTTACCAATTTGGTCTAAAAAGTGATTAAAAACTGGCAAAAAATCATTTTTTTTTCGAAAAGATTTTATCGTTTTATACTCCCTGTATGCATTGTTCTTTTCTGTTTTTGATATCGACAGGGCAGGTAGCAGGTAGAGTGACATATTTTGACTGCATCATGGCCCGACATCTTTTGAACGTCAAAAAGGCATTTTATGATTGTTTGGAATACTGTTTGGTTTCAAACTGAGGTCACTTTGAACAATTCACTTATAAAAATACCTCTTTTGTTCTTAACTTTCTTGATATAAAGTTAATGATCACCCTGTTTTACTTTCTACGCCAAATTTTACCTGCTACCTGCCGTGCCAGTATCAAAAACAACAAGCACCCATCATACATACAGGGAGTATGGAAAGATAAAATCTTTTCGAAAAAAGATGATTTTTTGCAAGTTTATAATCACTTTTTAGGCCCAATTGGTAAACTTGCTTAAGCTTCAGGGTACGAAACAGCCACCCGTCAAGTTTTATACTTGTAGTTCTAAAATAACATGGTCTGACAAGTGCTTTAAAATTTAACACGTAAAATCCTATGTTGCGCGTTAAAAAAAACGCACTGTATGTAGTATTGTCTAACTGAGGACAAAAGGTCACATTGGCAAGCCTTTCAGGACTTGAGAATTTAGTTAATGTTCAGACTACCATTTTGCTGACAAAGCCATCATTTTAGAAACGGTGCAAAGTAGGTATAGGGAAGTATTAAGAATAATTACTAGCCTTCTTGCGAATAATTCAAAAATAAGAATAGAAACAGGGTGTTCCATTTAAAATTTTTCCTCCCTAGGGAGGAAAAGTGCCACCCGCAAAAGTCACACTGTCTAAAGACAGTTTGTCACTTTCTTGACAAATTGACAAACATATTGTAACGGTTTGGGCCTACTATGCTCGATACTCGATGAAACCGATGCGCCGCAATATCTGGCCGGGCGCGTATTAAAGTAGGCCACAGTTAGGAAGCGCCGCCTGGAAGATTCTTTAATGGTCAAGGCAACCCGCGAAGCGTTTCGCGGTCATTCTAGAACGTGGTTTGCGAATATAAAAGAAGCGGCGTCGTCGACGACGGAGAGTGTAGTGTAGTAGTCTAGTAGTGATTTGGGAACGCGGTAAACTTTAAATAGTGGAATAGTTGTGGAATTGTAGTAGTGTTTTTAATAGCTGAGTTAATTATTGTACGGAGTGTTTTGGAAGTGTAAATAAATTTATTAATTGTTGAGTTAAACTGACTTTGTGTGAACCCACGGGAAAATCGTAACAATTGGTGTCAGAAGTGGGATCAGACTTTAGTGAGACGTGAATTGGAACTAAACTTCGGGTTAAAGACTTGTGTTCAGAACCGGACTAGAGATTTTTGGAACAGTGGTGTGTTAAAGTTATTTTATGCCAATAACAAGACGTTAAAGTGCAAACATGGAGGCCCAATTTGAAGCTATGCTTAAACAAGCCAAAGAAGAACTAGAAAAGATTCGAAAACAAAACAAGGAACAAAAAGAAAGGATTCGACAACAAGAAGAAAGAATTCGACAACAAGGCAAAGAAGAACAAGAAAAGATTCGAAAACGAAACAAGGAAGAACAAGAAAGGATTCGACAACAAGAAGAAAGAATTCGACAACAAGACAAAGAAGAAGACAGAGAGCGGCAAGAAAAACGTAACGTAGAAATATTGAACGTTCTAGCGGGGACCAAGACAGAAATCCAAGAGTATGTATCCGATAGTCTCAAAAAGATGGAGTATGACGTTCAGGTAAAATTAAATGATGCTCGGGAGGACATGAATAAAACTCAGAACGATGTTCGGGAGGACATTAATGATGTTCGAGAGGACATTAATAAAATTCAGAATAATGTCGAGATAAAGCTACGCGACTTAGAGCGGAAAATTGACAGCAGAGGAGCCAACTCTACAGTGATCACCGGAAACGGGCTCAACAAGATCAAGCCTCCCACATACGACGGTCAAACTTCATGGGCAATGTACCAACTCCAATTTGAGGCCGCTGCAAATGCAAATGGATGGAGTAACGAGGAAATGGCTGTAGCACTAATAGTGGCATTACGAGGACCTGCATTGGAGCTGTTACAGACTCTGCCTATCGCCCAACGAAGCAACTATGAAGCATTAGTAGCTGCATTAGAACGGCGTTATGGGGATCAACATAAGAAAGGACTGTATCGAACGCAATTAATGGCAAGACAGCAGAAAACTGGTGAAAATCTAGAAGAGTTTGAAACCGAAATTCGTCGCCTTGTGCATCTGGCTTACCTAGCCGTCCCGGATGAAATCCAAGAAGAACTTGTGGCACAGTATTTTGTAGATGGGATTCGAGATCTGGAGGTAAAGAAATGGCTGAAGATGTTCAAAGGGAGCAACAACAGCGAATTACTGATTCGAGCGCTGGAAATTGAAGCTGCGTGCAATGATTTAAAGCCAGAGTCTATTCAAAAGGAAAGAGTACCGCCAGCCGATCATGTTTCTACATTAATAGATGAAATTAAATCAATGTTCGGCCAATTAGTGCAACAAATGGCAGCATTAGGTAATGGTCAGACCACACAGTTAGAACGATCCCGTCCTATCACTAGAGTGGAATGTTATCGATGTGGGCGCAAAGGACACTACAGAAGGAATTGCAGACAGCGGTCTTGTTCTCCAAACCCACAGTGCCGACGAAATCAGGACATTAGAACAAATCACCGGAACTCCTCTGTTAAAAGAAACATTACATGTTATATTTGTGGACGTAAAGGACATTACCAATCCAATGGAATTGCAGACAGCAGTCTCGTTTACCGACCCCGCAGAACTGGCGTAACCATCAGGAGCAGGAAATGAAGAACCCGGAAGGACATTTACCGCGATATGTAGAGGATCGTCAAGCTTTGGATAGTGACTTAAGGTACCGGAAAGGACAAATTCATAATGGTTGGAGGATTGGTCAAATCGCGATGGTGACAGATAAAGAGGCTACAAAAAGAATGAAGAGCTGCGTTTCTAAGGAGGACATAATAAAAGGACAGCGCTCAGACTCTGATTTGAAAGTAATCAGAAGATGGTTGGAGAAGGATTTGAAACCGGATTGGCAACAGATTTCCAGATATGGACCAACAGTAAGGGGTTACTGGTTGCAAGTGGAATTCGCTTCGACTGCGAGATGACTTAATTACTCGCAAATGGGAAAGTCCAGACGGAAAACGCTTTGTTTACCAAACAATAGTGCCCAATTCCTGCAAAGAGAATGTGCTGCGAGAACTACATGACAGTCGCGGAGGAGGACACTTTGGAGTAAACCAGACTTTGGCTAGAATAAGAGATCGATTTTACTGGATTAACTTCAGAAAGGACGTTGAGGAATGGTGTAAACGGTGTGACCAGTGTTCGTTACAGAAGGGATCCATCACAATTCGGGAACTTGAGAGAGAGAAGATGAAACCAAACAACGACCGTATGAAGATGACACTGGACCACAGACCAACTGGTGGCAATTATAAGGAAGGTGATGCTGTGTGGATGTTTCAACCCAGGAGGAGCAAAGGATTAAGTCAAAGATGGCAACGACACTGGGAGGGACCTTACAATGTGGTAAAAAGGTTAAACGACGTCGCCTACAGAGTCCAACGCAGCCCCAAAGGCAAGATGAAAATTGTCCATCTGGACAGACTCAAGAAATACCAGGGATTAGATGAAGCGGATCGGGACGATCAGCTTTAAGAGGGGGGCAGTGTTACGGTTTGGGCCTACTATGCTCGATACTCGATGAAATCGATGCGCCGCAATATCTGGCCGGGCGCGTATTAAAGTAGGCCACAGTTAGGAAGCGCCGCCTGGAAGATTCTTTAATGGTCAAGGCAACCCGCGAAGCGTTTCGCGGTCATTCTAGAACGTGGTTTGCGAATATAAAAGAAGCGGCGTCGTCGACGACGGAGAGTGTAGTGTAGTAGTCTAGTAGTGATTTGGGAACGCGGTAAACTTTAAATAGTGGAATAGTTGTGGAATTGTAGTAGTGTTTTTAATAGCTGAGTTAATTATTGTACGGAGTGTTTTGGAAGTGTAAATAAATTTATTAATTGTTGAGTTAAACTGACTTTGTGTGAACCCACGGGAAAATCGTAACAATATCTTTAGTAACAACACCTTCTTCAACCAGGTATTAACATAATATTTAACTGCTGCTTTATACTATGCGCAAATAACTATTTTCTACGACCCCTATAAAATATAAAAGTTTGCTCCCTCATTTGAGAGATGAAAATATTACTTTCACTATCTAGGGAATAATTAGAGAATTTTAAACTAAAGCCTGTCTGAATATTGTGGACTTTCTTTCGTTTGTTATCTGTTTAATGACTTTTTCAATATTAGGTATTAATTATACATGTGTTGACGGTGTGGTGATAATTATACATTGTCACAAATGAGTTTTTGGGAGTATAGATAAGGCTAATGAAGGCACATTTTAAAATTAGTCAGGAGACTATACCAGGTGTCCAAGAGCACCCTGGACATAGGAGATTAACATGGGAAAACGGTTTTGATTTTTTTGCGCCTGTACGGTTGATTTGATTGAAAAATCGTAATAATGAAAGTTGTAGTACCTATCACGGACTAGTTTTCTGTATTTTTTTCAGATCTGTAACTTGAGCCCTTTCGTCGTAAAACACGAACAAAAATTAGAAAATTTAAACTTTTGGCCTGCACTGTATAGGCAGTTGTCGGGCAACGGGTAAACAGATCATTGTTGCTGGTACGGTTGCTCGGCAACCGCTTATACAGTGCAGGTAAAAAGTTAAAATTTTCTCATTTTTGTTCGTGTTTTACGACGAAAGGGCTCAAGTTACAGATCTGAAAAAAATACAGAAAACTAGTCCGTGATAGGTACTACAACTTTCATTAATACGATTTTTCCATCAAATCAACCGTACAGGCGCAAAAAAATCAAAACCGTTTTCCCATGTTAATCTCCTATGTCCAGGGTGCTCTTGGACACCTGGTATACGGTGTCGCAAAAAATATTTGAAAATGCGTATAACCTAAATAACTAAAATTATAATAAAAAATTCTGTATTTTTTTCAGATCTGTAACTTGAGCTTTTTCGTCGAAAAACACGAACAAAAATGCGAAAATATTAACTTTTTACCTGCATTGTATAAGCGGTTGTCGAGCAACCGTACCAGCAACAATGACCTGTTTACCCGTTGCCCGACAACCGCCAAAATAAGTTGCCCTTGTGCATTTTGCCTTTGTTCTGCCCTCAGCAACACATATTTGAAAATATTTAAAGTTTCTGCACTCCCCTGTACGATTGGGGCTCCCGCACCTACGGGATGGGGTCCCCTGCCCCGCGCGTTTCATTTTTATAATTTTTGATTATATTATATAACATGTTAATAGTTACTTAGTGTAGTTAAGTGTTTTTTCTCCATGATAAGTTTAGTTGCCTTCCATTAATGTTTAAGATAACTCTTTGTTACTAATGGGTCTCGCTGTCTATCCCTGTTTAGAAAGACAGCGTCCAACGTGTTAAGCAGCTTTTAAGCTCCTGATGATGGGCATGTCTATGCCCGAAACTAGTCGAGCGCCCCATTAACTGGTGGGTTAATAAATTTATAGTGGAGAAGACTGTGTGTTATTCCACACCCTGTGTTATATTAATATATACTGGGCGTCCTAACTAGTTTGCTGTCTTATACAGAGTGTCGCACCAATATCGGCTTCATTAATTGAATGTGTAATCTTTTAAAAAGTTATGTCTCAAACTAAAGCTGACTTGGCATACTCATTTAGAATATTTTCTAGAGAGAGGCACTTTTATTCATGTCGGAAGTAGAGATCAACTGGTTGACTTAATTTTTTTAATTCTGTGCTATTCTGTCTATTATAAGTTTTCGATTTTGATTGATATTGCGCTAACTTGGAAAAGAACCCAAAATTTAAATATTTTCGACCTTCTTTTGAAACAGCAAAATTTCTGGTTATTTTGAACGACCTGAATCTCCAAAATTACGTTTAACAGCAAAGAGGGGTTCGAAAAACCGTTTCTTATAAGATGATGCACAGATTGATTTTTAATAAAAGTAATTTCTTTATTAATTACAGAATACAGGGTAAGAAATATTGTACTAGACGTTTTTGCATACAAACTAGTTCATTTAATAGCTGGGAACATTTTAGAACTTTAGTTGTGTCATATACAATAATAGGCCTGAATGGTATCTCAAAACACACGTTTAGAGGTTTTTAAAATTTAATTCACAAACTTGCAAGCGTAATGTCTATTTTAATATTACATTTTATGGTGTTGTACCTTAATTCGAACACTTCCACCATTAGAAGAATTGACTAGTAGGAGTGCAGTTTTTGAAAAGTAACTTAGAAGGATAACCAACTTAAACTTATCTAACTAATTAGCTTTTACTATTTTAAAGTCTTAGTTCAAGCTCTCTAAGTGTTGTGAAAAATGTCAGCCAAAAATGTAAAAATTTTCGTTCAGACAGAAGTCATTTTTTACATTTTTACGTTTATTTAATTTGACAGTAATTGTGTACTAGGTTAAGAGCCAGTAAAATAAAAGTATAGTAGTAAAAGTATACCATTCTTGAATGGATTGCTATAAAACTTTAAGACAATATTGTTTGAATACTATTTAGTAGCTAATATCAAAGAATAGCTATGTAACAAGAACAGACAGTTGAAAAGAGAAAGCGAATTAGAGAGAGATGGACTCTTCCTACCAAAGTTTAATTGACAAGCGACTGATATCGGCTTTGGCCGTTAAATATCAGGAGTTTGGTTGTTCATTCAAGTTGTTGAAAAACGTTGCCGTATCTCAGACCACATCAAATATTTGTTTTGAAACATCGGTTTAAAGTTAATAATAGTTAATAAGGACTAATATCTTCCAATGATTAATAGGCGAACTTAAAACACTTGGACTCAAAAGAATTAAACAATGATTATAAGAAATTAGTTTATATTATATTTGATTCTGATAATTGGATGCCATTTTTATTTCAAAGAAAGAGACAACCGGCAACATGTTTCCTACCAAAGGGAACTCGAGGTCAGCCAAAAACATCACCCCAACATCAAAAGAATTATGTCCCTTCTTGTTAAAATATGTTAGGCTTTTCACATTTTTTTTTGCATGTAATTTGTATTAGCGCCATCCGATGCAACAACAAATTACAATAAGCTACAAATAAAAACATTTTAAGACAAGTTAATATACAGTGTGCTGCACCTGAAGTCCCTCGGATGCATACGGATTTATGTCTTGCCGAATTGAAAAAAATAAGTGTCGGTTCAAACAGGCTTTCCCAGAAAATTGTGGTATAGAAAAGATTTGCTTTAAAATTGTATACTAAAGTAATCATTCCTATATGTGGCACTCTGAAGATAAAATGTAAACATTTAATAATACAGTTTTAAATTATTATGTTTTTAAACAAATTGTATGCACTAATTTGCCATAGCCCTTTTTATCGACCTATGTAGCAGTTTTCTTTATAAAAGGTTCGACAACAAATTTATAACTTTTATTTATTTTGAAGTGTGTTTATCCCTTACATAAATATTCCCAATTTGCTAAAAGATGGCATGCGTTTTAAGCAATAGACAACATGCTCTACTAAAAGATGGCATGGCCACCTTGCCAATAGCTGACCCTCGCAAAGTTACATTGGTACTCAGTTTCTTCCAAACATAGCTAATTCTCTCTCTCTTCACACTGATTTCCGGCTGCCATACTCTAAATAAACTTTGGTCCATATTTATGGCAGGTAGTACATCAGTTTCATTGAGAATAACTTGTTTTTGGACAAACTATACTGATTTAAATTTTCTCAAATATTTTGACCCTTCGACTGGGGGTTTATTTTTAAGTTTCTTAGAATTTTTATAGGTCGTCATCTATTGGTAGTTTTACCTTATTACATTTTGTGAATAGTTTTATTTCTTTATAAGAAAGATTAGTTATATGCTGTATTAAATTTAAATTTAAAGCAGACATTTTATTCCAAATTTTGTTGAACATTTTTTTACCCGAAAAGGATCACAAAAGGCATTTTGACATAGTTTATGATAAATGAAAAAGTTCAAGTCAAATTTCTTGACGTTCACTACTTCTAATTTCTTCTTTGGTTTTCGGATTTGCAAACATGGAAACTTTTAACTTGCACGTTTTTTTCTGAAAAAACGTTGCTCGCTAGATGTATCATTTATTTAAAAAATCCTTCTTACAAACAATAGAACTATTTAAATAAATGTAATATAAAGCATTTAAAAAAATACAACTTTACCACATCTTAAATTTCTGCGGCACTCTGTAAAGTTGACCATGAATTCCACGGATTATAGTTATATGATGGTGTTTTTAGGCATAATGCCTGATATTAGACAGTTATTGGTAAGGTTACGTTCTTAAACTTTTTCTTCATATTGGCACATGAATATATGTATTAGACTCAGCAAATAGTTTTTGTCTACAAGCATCAAATAATAAAGCATTTTTTTACTTTGAAAATGGTGAGGTTTTGTTTTTTGTTTATCAATCCCAATCTTCTGACCGGTTTCGCCGTATTACGGCTCATCAGAGAGGCTATAGGGCTTGATAACCAAAGAACAAAACCTTCATTCCAGTATAGTCAACTGGATGCCAGAAATGATAGTTGTGTGCAACATCTGGTGACATCTGTACTCAACTCTATGAGTTAGAAAGTACAGATGGCGTTCCAAAATCTAGGAACAGCACCAATCAGATCGGTGTTTACCGAATGATGCGGCATTAATGGTGCATCTAATTGCATAAAAGCACTATTATCAACTTGGAGGGGATCAAACAACTCAACACATTCTTTGAAACGAGTTAAAGGTGGTTTAAAACTAGCTTTATTTTAAATTGCAAACGATTAAAATGGTCTCTAACGTCCGTCATTTTGTCTAGATTTTATAATTAAAATGTATTTATTTTTATAAGGCTTCGTCGATTTAAGTTAATGTAAGTAAGTGTTATCAAATTGAGCCAAATTCAAGACTTACTGTTCTATCTGGTAAATTTTCCTTTTTGGTCTGCTTACTGTAACCAATGTGATCGTCGTCACATTTCAATATACCAGCCGCTGCTGGAAATCCAGGTCTCCAGGTTTTAAATTCCACCCTTCAAGGTTATCGCCGAGGCTTGACGACCTTCTAATCAAAGACTGTAATCTTCCAAAGGCGTTTCGTCTTCTTCGCCTCTAAAGACCATCCGCTATTCGCTTCTAAAGACCATTTTCCTTTTTCAAGTGGACTGTATTAATTAAACTGGTGGAAAAGTCAATTCCACAACTAATAATCTTAAAATTTAATAACGGTTTTAAACCAGAAAGAAATCAACTGTTGTGCGAGTCTTCCCATTCTCTCGCAGACTGCACTTAGAAACTTAAAAACTTAAACTCATTGTGGGTGAACCTCCGCGATGTTGCCGACTTTTTAAAGAGTTAACAATCTAGTAACGAAAGATTTTTTTTTGAGAAACAAAACCTCACCAATCATGTCGCTGTTTACTGAATGATGCGATATCAATGGTGCTGTTCCTAGATTTTGGGACGCCATTTGAACATTCTAGCTCATAGAGTTGAGTACAGATGTCACCAGATGTGGCACAACAGCTATTGGGTTAATAGGTTGAACGGTTTGGCCGCTAGAGGGCGTCAAAGTTGACTCATTTTTTATGTCTTTTTTGGTGCATCTTTTCTTACAATTCAATAACTAGGATATTTGCAACACTTTGTATAAACTTTTGTATGTCAATGAATAGCCAACGAAATAAGCTTTCTATTGACGTATAAAAGTTGATTGGTTAGTGCTACGGTTTCCAAGCTAGAGAGCGTCAAAATTTTAAAATGTATAATTCTTCGTTGTTTTCCAATGGATTTTATTTATGATTAAATTTAAATGGAAGATGTTTAAAAATTATTTATAATATAATTAGTACGAAATAGTATTTTTTTATTTGTTTATTTTTAATACTAATGCTAATAGTTCGGTAGTGGGTTAAAATTTAGGTTAGCTTAGGTAGTTAGTTAGGTTAGGTACTGCAAGTGTATATTTTATTTTTATTTTACATAAAATGGTAAATATCTCAGAAATGGATACAGATAGGTATAACCGGAAGTTTTGAATTTTTGTTTCTTGTTGCTTATTGATTCAGTGACATAAGAGAGAACATGATACAAATACACTAGCTTCGCACAAGCTTGCCAGTAAAAACCACAATTTCTGCAGTTAAAGAGTAAAGAATTAATGCAAAAAGAGAAAATTAAATATATGTATCTTATCGTAAATGAACACCACAATGAACACTACAAAAACAATAACTAAAACAAAAAGCGATTATCAAACTTTTGACACAACACGCAAACTGAACGCATAAAGCTAGCTAACAAAACTGATACCTGAGTTTAGCTGTTACCTTTATTTAAAGAAAGTGTAGTTTACGATTTAGCTCGTTTTATGACAGGACATTCTTTTTCTTTTTTTTTTAATTCTTTTTAGTCACGTAGCTGAAATTGTTAGGATAATAAAATTATATAAGTTATTGCGTCATCTTTCGTTCTTCGGGCCTCACCATGGTTATTTCGGTTATTTGAGAAGACCGAAATTTAGACATAGTTGAGCAATTCGAAGTTCAATGAAATGTTGCTTCTTCCTCTACAACATTGCAAAATTATATTTTTTAGATCCGACGTATTGGTTTTTGGTTTCCATCGTCACTTTTATTTGTCTAATGGGTGTCATAATCTATTTTTAACAATTTTAATTCAACTTGTTTTCTGATTACAGTGCTGTTTCAGAAATTATGTTTTTACAACGAGTGCCTTCACCACAATATCTCAGCAATGCTTCTTTAGGTCAAATTACCCTAGTCAACATAATATATTTCCATTTTGCAACAGAATGATCATGTGACACGGAGTGCGCTTTAACCTAATCAATTGTTGCTAATCAAAGCTCACGAGCTGTGACCGGTCAGTCAAATAAGAACGTATCAAATTGACGCTCCCTGAAGAGAATTTGTAATGTTTTAACTGTAAAGCAAGAATATTAGATAATACGTAGTCAAAGGCTTTCGTTAGATCACAAAGCAGTCCCCAGCGTCGAAACTGGTATTAACTAATTCCACAAGTTTATTGATAGCCATAGTCGTAGATTATTCATTTCGAAATCCAAACTGACATTCAGAGAAAAGCTTGTGAGTTTCAATAAATTTGCTGATTCTGTTACTAAGTACCTTCTCAAGCAGTTTAGACAATGGCATACAGCCTCTATTTCTGTTTGTTTAATACAATTAAGAAAAAATGTTTGGGTGCCTACATATATTAAAGTAAAAGAATTGATAAATCATGAATAATAGGACTCTTGACCAACTACACTATCTCGCTACGCCTTTCCCCCTTATACACTGGTGGAACATTTTACCAAAAAAAGGACTAATTTTTAAGTTAATTTTTGTATAGGTACTGTAAATAATAGATAGAACGTGAAACTAAGTATTTTCTTTTACCCATATTATACAAATATCTGATACCAATATAATTGTATTATATCACGGTCAGAAAAACCAAATGGTCGATAGTCCTTTTCATTATTAGGAAATAAATAAGAGATATATACATATACAGGGTGTTACAAATTCGAGGCATTAGCATTGCTATCTCAGAAACTATAGCTGATAGAGCTTTAGTTAAATAGAGACAAAGTTGCGCATTTTATTGCTTAATAATTTGGTAAAAAAATACGTATATATATATATATATATACATATAAAATTATACCAGGTGTCCAAGATCACCCTGGACATAGGAGATTAACATGGGAAAACGGTTTTGATTTTTTTTGCCCCTGTACCGTTTATTTAATGGAAAAACGCTTTAGATAAAAGTTGTAGAGCACATTTTCGGCTATGAACTTGTAATTTTTTCAATACTGTAGATTCGACCATTAAGACGCAAAACAGCTTCTCGCGCCAAGCGGTCGTTAAGGAAAACTTATATCCGGCCGTGCTACCAACGTTTCAAAATTATAACAAATCTCCGTCAGTCATTATGTAATCAAAACAAGTTTATTTAGTAATAATGTTGAGTTACTACCCACATAATGCAAAGAAAATAAAAATAAATCGTGATAAAAATATTTTATTAGTAGCCACAGGCCACAGCCCAAAAATCTGGTGAGTTGCATTTATAAATTTATAACCTCATTCAATGTCTCTACTCAACTTATTTACTTTGTAGCAAAGTTCTTTAAGAAAACACTGGTTTTGCTCGCAAATATTTAATGAGGACGACCGAATCACCTATCTCAAGCCTCTTCATAACACTTCACACGATTTAAAGTGATGAAAACAGTGGACAATGAAGCCAGATCTTTGAAGATAAGTTTCCTACTGTACAGGGACAACAACAAAGGGGCCAAATATTTCCTTCAAAAGTGATGTGATTTAGCTTCAATGTGCTTAACTTCATGGTCTATCGTCCATGAAGTTGTTCCAAATAAAACTTTGTACACTGAATGTTTGTGTTAATTATTTATTCACAGTTCAACGTACAGTATACATTTTCTTCAAGTGAAAAGCTTAGGTACAATAGGTAGCAAAGAAAACTGGTCTTACCACATAAACAGTGATTATTCCACATATTGAGTGTGAGTGGGTGAACTTTTCACCATACAAGCTATGCTAAAAACAACTTTGTCTTACTAACCTAATGTTTGTTTGAATAATAGTGGAGTTCCAAATTAGCAAACGTAGGTGAAATTTAGTGATTGAAAGTCTCTAAAAAGATACAACTTGCTGCTAATTCAATACACCATTTCACAGGACATAATTACCTTTACCAATCAAATGTGAACTCGAGTTACACATTACTTGCAACTATACTATTTTTGATAGGTAGACATTTTACAAGTATCCTTGTAGGTGAATGATGTTCAAGTTAACTATTAAAGCTAATTAAATATCAGTACTTACCTTAACCTGTAGAACTAGGGAAAAAACATTGATTATCAGTTATAAAAAAATGCCTTTTTATTAACATGATGCAATATAAAACCACTTAAACACTATGGTGTGTTGACAACACTACAAAACAGAAGGATACAATAAAACTAGCAATCACGTTCACGCATCACTTTTGAAGGAAGTATTTGCCCTCTTTTGTGGTCCCTGTGTAGGAAAGCAACTTATCTTTGCTATGGATCTGGCAGGTTTCATTGTCCACTGTTTTCATCACTTTAAATCGTTTGAAGTGTTATGAAGAGGCTTGAGATAGGTGATTCGGTCGTCCTCATTAAATATTTGCAAGCAAAACCAGCGTTTTCTTAAAGAACTTAGCTACAAAATAATTAAGTTGGGTAGAGACATTGAATGAGGTTATAAATGCAAATTACCAGATTTTTGGGCTGTGTCTTCTTTGCAATATGTGGGTATTAACTCAAAATGATTACTAAATAAACTAGTTTTGAATGTTTTGATTAGATAATGACAGACGGCGATTTGTTATGATTTTGAAAGGTTGGTAGCACGGCCGGATATGAATTTTTTTTAACGACCGCTTGGCGCGAGATTTAAAATTTCCGAATTTTAAAGCTGTTTATATTATTTAAAATTATATATCCGACAAAAACCGAAAAAGTATAATTTATATTTTATTTTTTTACCACTTTATTATTGATTATTTTAGAAAACCAATGGAACCTTCTGGAGGCACTTTTTTGTGCTCTTCAAGAAAATAGTTTTAGTTTTCAGCTCCGACGTTTCGTTTTTTAGATACCATAATCAACTTCAATTCTTCAATTACGGACCTGGACTTTTTGTTTCGTTTTTGAGTAGCTACAGACCTTGCGAAACTAATTATTTGTAACACTTATCAAAAAAATATACCTAGTGTATTACGCACTTGGTACTTTAAGTTTTTTAAGTAAATTAGGCAATTGAATTTGATACGTTGTCAGTAAAGCTATTAGTTCGTAATGCTTACACTATTTTTTGTACGACTTCAACAATATCATCCGAATTATTAAATAAAATGAAAATATTCTAACAAATTCCCTTTAATCCTGTATGTTACTTCCCGTTCGGCTGAACGGTAAGTACAGCAGGTATTTACTTCCCAATTTGTTAGCCCTAGCAAGCAGAAACTAGACAGGAACTAGTCCTTCCCGCGTTCAAAACAGGTGCTGTAATCACTCAAAATTATAGGTCGTAAAAAAAATAAATAATTAACCCAAAACATTTTTTTTTGAACGAATGAAAAGTACCATAAGAAACTCTCTCTCTTTTTCGAAGCAGCAATAAACCTAATTATTAAATTATATCAAACCAAATTATCTACTCATTGTGACAACATATCAATTTCATTTGCTTAATTTAGTTAAAAAACTTAATGTACCAAGTACGTAAAACATTAGGTATATTTTTTCGACTAGTGTGACACATCGTTAGTTTCGGAAGGTCCGTAGCTACTAAAAAACGAAATAAAAAGTTCAGGTGGGTATTTGAAAAATTGAAGTTGATGATGGTATCTAAAAAACGAAACGTCGGGTCTGAAAACTAAAAATATTTTCTTGAATAGCACAAAAAAGTTCCTCCAGAATGTGCCATTGGTTTTCTAAAATAATCAATAATCAAGTGGTAAAAAAATAAAATAGAAATTAGACTTTTTCGGTTTCTGTCGGATATCTGCGGATGTAATGAAAATTTTTTAATTGTTTTTTTTTACTAAATTATTAAGAAATAAAATGCACAACTTTTCCTTCATTTAACTAAAGCTGTATCAACAATAGTATCTGAGAGCAGCAATGCTAATGCCTCGAATTTGTAACACCCTGGCTCTTTAACGAAATAATTTGCATTCGGTTTTCGTTCCTTTAAAAAGTCTGTTAATACATTGGTCGACGCAAAACCGGTTCTAACGGATGCCAAATTCTAATATCTCTTTATCTTTTTGACCCGCCATAAATGTTAAAAGTATTTTTTTTTTTTAGAATGACACCGTTAGTTGTTGTGTATTATTTCTTCTATACCTGAGTTATGCCCCACCTATTTGATTACATGTCCTTTTAAGTAGAATCTCTTTAGCTGGACTTCAGTATTTCTTTTAAATAAAACGGTGCGTTTCCTATAAGAGAAATTGGTTTGGTAAATTAATCGCGGCGGAAGACCAAAACAAAATTTTGTGGTTGTGTACAGTAGGAGGATGCAAATCTATAGTGTTTACCGACGTTAATCTAACCTTCCTCGGGATCGTGAATGATCACAGACACCATCGCTACTATGTCAATGACCGGCCTAGTAGCTTAAGAACTTGTCTGGAAACTGATTTTTTTCGGCCATTTACGAACTAAGGACCAAATCGGGAATTTAATTTCAGTCGCAAAGGATTTGGAGAAAAGAGCAAAAGGGAAAAACGCACTAAAAGGGAAACTGATAATAAGTTGTCTTTTAAACAAGATTTTCCAGACGAGCTGTATAAAGCTAGTTGAGAAAGGGGAACAGGAGGGTAATGAATTTGAGTTGGTGACAAAATTTTCTACATCTAATGACTTCAAGGTTAACTTAGATAGTTACTAAATTTGGTTCCTTTCCTTTCAAATAATTGTCAATATACGCTACATTTTCTTTGTTTCTTTCTAGATTTTTCTTGTTTCAAAATTATATGTATATTATGTATTTTTCGTGTGTTTTGTTCTAATTTTTAATTTTCGGTGCACTATTAGAATTTTGTTTCTGCATATTTGTATTTTGTTGGCTGTAGGATTTTATGCTTGTTTATTTGGAGCTGTTCATTTAGACACTAGTCTTAGCGTTATTTGGTTGGAAGTGGAGAAATGTGGTTTACGACTCTGTTGCTTGGAATGGGTTATATTTACTGGTCGTTCATGGAAGAAATACCAAGTTAGCGCCAAACGGTTTTTTTGATGAACAGAAGAGAAGTGGACCTAACCTAACATTGCGTGGTTTTAGAACCGCGACTCCGCCAAAAAAAAATAGAATGGAATTCTCATGCATGTTTTTAGAATTGGGTTAAGACAAGTAGTAATAAACGTTTTAATAGAAAATACAGTCCATTAGTCATTCATTTTGTGCAACAAGAGAAAATACCTGTGGCACTGGGCCCCAAACTCGTTCATGTTCCATCGAGCCAAATGGAAGTAGTCTTGGCAAAGTAGAAGACAAAATTCAGTCTAAATTTAGTGAATAAAGTGAATAGTGGCAGATGCAAATGGTAAGTCCCCATTCCCTTAGTTTTTTGTCCAATTTGCCATATCGTAGCTTTCTGAGTAGACCTGGTTTTCTTAGTCAGCTGTGGTTTGATAGCCAAGCAGTTTAACTTTATGTTAAACTCACGTTTTTTATTAGGTTTGCTGGCTTAATAATAGGGATCCAATCATATACACATTGTTTGTTTCATTTAGTAGTGTAGTTAGTACAAGATGAGCAGAAAACCAGCTAAAACTGATAGTTCCGCTAGTGTAGCCACAACTAATGTTGAGTTAGATAGACTAGTATTGCAAAAAAAAACCAGTTACAGCAACAACTAGAGCGATTTTCTGAGTTCCTTTCAAGTATGAACACATTAAATGGCAATCAAATAAATGAATTACAGGTTCGTACTGCAAAATTTGAAAAGTGGTTAGAAAGGTTTGAAGAAGTGCAATTAGAAATTCAAGTTATGAGTACTGAGGAAACCAAAGTTAGTATGGATGAGCAATGTATATTCGAAAGGCAGTTCTACACATTGTTGTCTCATCATCAGGGCCAAATAGCACTGCCTTGGGTCCACCCGAAGCTGTCAATAATGGTTGTTTGATGGTTGGTGTTAGACTTCCTAGCTTAGACCTGCCAAAATTTAATGGTGATTTTGAAAAATGGTGTCAATTTTCAGAAACATTTCAAACACTGGTACATAACAATGTAAATTTAGATGAAATACAAAAGTTCTATTATTTACTAAGCTGTTTAGAAGGGAAAGCATATAAAGTTATAGAAGGTTTAGAGATTTCTAGATGTAACTACTCAGTTGCATTGGATATTTTAAAGGAGAGGTTTGAAAACAAACCATTAACAATCCATAAGCATATCAAATCGCTTGTAGACATGCCTTCAATGATTAAGAAATCTGTTAGTCAGCTAAGAGACATTAATGATGCTCTTGAAAAACATGTTAGAGCTCTCAGAGCCTTAGGAGAACCAGTAGACTATTGGGATCGAATTCTCATTTTTTTGATAAGTAGGAAAATAGACAATGAATCTAAAAGATTATGGGAGGAAAAAACCATTTCAGCCTTTAATGGCCAACCAACATTGAACGATTTCACCCAGTTTCTAAGTAGCAGATGTTTGATTCTTGAAACAGTTGAAGGTAATGCAAAGGAATGTCAAGTAACAAAATTGCGTTTTAAACATAAAACAGGTAATAGTAGGGTCTGTAACTATGTTTCTGATAATAATATTCGAGGTAATATTAAATGTGAAATTTGTCAGGGCTCGCATTTTGTTTACAAGTGTAATGAATTGTTGGCACTTTCTATACCAGAAAGATCAGTGGAAGTAAGAGACAAAAAACTTTGTTTTAATTGTTTGAGATCTAGTCATATTGTCACGTTTAATTTATGAGCCCTTCTGGGTTCATCAATTAAACTGACTCACGACGTTAAACGTTGTGCCGGGATCTCAGTTCTAAGGATGGAATCAAACACTGAGTTTTCTATTAAACACTTAAATCTATTAAATGTAGTATACATAAATGGGTCTGCACAATACGGTCATAAACACACTAAAAGTTGACAATTTAACAATTGTACTTACATAGATTCATAAGCTAAGGGCTTAGCATTTTCTGACGGCTGGCTTAGTCACTTTCGTGTTGGAACAATTCTGGAGAATGGACTACTTAACTTGATCTTCTTTTCCGAGGAGAGTCGACATCTCGACTTCCTGGTTCAGCTGGTCGCACTACTGTCGATTGGTTCACACTCATCCTATACTGCTGAAATCGGCGTGTTTTATACCCGATTGATCGGCTGACGTAGTTTGTTATTGTTCGTCGACTATTTTTCATATTCCTGCAAAGCAGGTGGTGGTGACTCATCACTGATATGGTGCACCCGGTGCATGATACACTCGGTGCATCATGGTGCGACCTTGCCTCGTGCGCTTAATATTTCGCAATCCTCAAATATTCTTATGTTTTTAAGTCACTAAGTCCATCTCTTGAATTAATGGATTTTCCATTCGTGACATATGCCTCCGCCCCAGAAAAACTGGTCCCCAGTTTTAAAACAAAGGACACTATATACTCTCTTTAAAAACAACCATCTTGAAAAAATATCTAACTTGTAACAGTTTTATACAATTAAACTAAAATTTCAGATTGACGTACATAAAAACCATTAGAACAATCGGTAAGTTACGGTACTACTAAGTACATTATGATTAAAGCATATAAGTATTGCTTATGATTAACACAAACAACTTACTAACACTAATAAACCCAGAAAAGGATAATGGAGTAGATTTATAAAGAAAGAAGTATCTAGGCTTTGAAAATACCAATTATTGAATGTGCGTAAAATATTTTACTCCATTTGCCTTACATCGCTTCCATTTAAATAATTTCTTAAATCTAACATAGTTTAATAGCTCAACACAGAGAACATTATTGTTAAGCCGAGAATAGTTTACTCTTACCACGAAGATGTTCACTGCGCATAACTAAATGCCAATATAATGTTACGTATTCCTTATTACTTGCATCAAATTGATGGATGTGACGTGGGTAAAAGTCCAATGATGTGTTGGTATTGCGTGTGTACTATGTTGTATACCAACGTCAACAGTCGTGGAAGAAATTAAATGTCTTCAGCAGAGCAGGATCAACGTGTGGTATTATTTCGATCTGGCTTGTTGACTCTCATGTGTGCGTTTACATGAAATAAAAATAGGAACAAAGGGTAATATGTGTTCATTAACGCTTAATATACTTATATTCAAAGTATACTCTGCATGCAGTGTTACGTATTACTTTATGAAGTTAACTGACATGTTAAAATAAACAGGAATCCGGTCCTGAAACTAAAAAGTTTGAACTCCGTAAGTATAAGACGCTCTAGTTTTCATTTTATGGAAAGTAGAACGTATTTGCCTGTTTAAAAAAAAACGGAAACATTAACCGTTACTAATTAACTTCAAATCCTTTTGGAGAAGATTGTTTTATCAAAAATTGGATATAATGTCCTCAATCAAATGCTTTTCCCCCATTGATTTCTGTAAAAATAAAAATATGTTATTAGTATGCAAACGCAAGTATTAAATGATTAACTTAAATCATTTCTGGAATATTAAAAATAACTCCACAAATTTGCATTGTTTGTCTTAGTTTCACTTTGCCTTACTAAACTTAATCAAGGCTAAAGTTTGTCATCATTCGGATTATCAGCCGGACGAAGTAGAAATAAGCAGCGATGTTCGCTTTTGCTTTAGTCCAAGAGCTGATGTATTTTTGTAACTCTTTATTTCGTGTGGTATAATTCATAATATACCAAGTATTGTCTTACTATTTTCCAAATAGTATAAAAATCAGAATAGGTAATAAGTAGTATCTTGACTTCTTGACCGTGCAATACAGTCTTTACTTGTCAATAACCGATTTTAAGCGAATGACCAATGTGAAACGGTATGTACCATTCTTAACATGTTTTTAACCGGATCATTTAAGCGTGACCGGTTATAAAATTGGTTTTAGTAGTAATGACGTCATGAATCAGCTGTGAAACGTCAAAGTTATAACCAGAGTTTTGCGGTTTAAACCTTGCTTGGCAGGTGTTTTAACAAGCCGGTTATGTTTGATTTGACTAGGAGGAAATGGTGATAAATTTGGATGTTTAGTTCGAATGTTGCATCATGTTAAATAACTACTAAAAATGGAGCAGAACTTCATCCTGAGTATAAATTATGAAGGAACAGATTATCAAGTACAAGTGGATAGTTTGGAAACTGCCAATCTGTTATTAAATGGTAAGTTTTTATAATCATAAAAATTTCTGAATTTTAGCTATCTCCAAACACAGAAGTAAAGAAACCAATTAATACCAATAAGTTTATTTTAGATTCTCAAGCAGCCAGACAGTATGTGGAGTCAATTATGCAAAAGAAAAGTGACCATGGAAATGACCTGGTGAAATCAGACCAGTCCCATCAGGTTCCTTTAGAAACTGGAGAAGGCCTTAGTAGTCAAGACCCAATTTGGTCAAGAAAAAAACCCACACAGCAGGATATAGAAGCTACAAAGTCCATGTTAACATTAAGAGAAAATTTAAAACATCTCTTTGATGACAAAAAAACAAAAAAGTTGAAATTATGGAAGGATTTAGCAAAAGAGCTGGAACTTCAGGGTTATAATTTAGGAGGAAATGGCGGTGAGAGGTGTAGACAAAAATTTGCTAATCTTCAGAAAGCATATTTGTCCTACATATCCAATCAAGTAACTACCGGATCAGAAGTTAAAGATGTTCCACCATTTTTTGAGGAGATGCATGGTATTTTAGGTAAGTAATGCTTACTTATGAAAAATACTGAAAGGAGTTAGTTGTGTCTATGTTGTACCTAGGTATGAAACATAAAGTGATGCCAAAAATGTTAGAGGACTCCATGCACATGGCTCCAGATGAAATATCAAATGCAGAAAATAATGTTGATGTTGATGTTGATTTGTTCATTATGTTGTTAATATATTTTAAGTTTTTATTTTGGTAAAAATGTTTTTGGTGTGAAATCTTGATCTCATCATAAAGATATTTGATTTATACTTTCCATGTGTGTTTTGTAGATTTTGTTTGTGTTGATTTCGAAAAAATAAAAATATTTAGAAATTAAATTGTTCACCATGATGTTCACAAAAACGGTGGTTTAATCTGCCACTTGTAGATGGATGGACGATCAATAGGAGTAGCGACAAAATAGCGACTTTTGACAAGGTAATATGGCGACAATTCGGCATGTGCCACCGGTAACACTGGTCAAAACTGATTAATAATTTATATGACCAGAAATTTTGTATTGCTATAACAAAATTGGAAGCTATTATAGTTAATATTATTGTACCTGACATTTTTGAAAGTGTAATACAGAAATTACAACAAGTAAGGAAGGAAGAGTGTTCGCCGATGTGTGTCCGTGCAGCTTGTTTGTTCTCGCTCGTGGAATTTTTGCTTTTGCTGCGGTAATTGTGATTAAAATTTATTGTGTGTATATTCAAATAAATCGTCACATTGAGACTAATACAACCATATGATTAGTTAATTAAAGAAGTTGTCGGTTGTGCGTGATATAGTGAAAATTCCTGTAGACAATGGAATTCCATTGTCAGTGAAACGATTTTTACTCCGTGGATAGATAAACAAATAAACAAATCAAAGTGCCGAAAGTAAATAATTGTAAATAATGGCGGCGGCAACGCCGGCCATCGATTCTATGGATGAAAGTAATCCAAACTTAGGTTGTTTTAATTGTAAAACCGTTTTTGAAGATCCTAAATCAACCATAAGATGTACACTATGCGGAAACTATTTCCACGGAAAATGTGAGGATGTAAACTTGCGTGGCTTTCATATGAGAAAAGCTACATGGAGGTGTAAAACATGTGCTGAAAGTTTGGGTGAAGTAACTAGACCAGAGAGGTCTAGAAAGAGAAGTCGAGTAGAGGAAGGGTATATTGATCAAGATACTGTTAGTTTCATAAATACAACTTTGGAGACCTTGGTAAATAACACCAATGTTTTAATGGAAAAAATGGACTTGCTTATCGAAGAAAATCGTTGCCTCAAGATGGAAATAGCATGTCTTAGAGATTTGAACACTCAGGTACCTAGAAATGATGACTTACAATTGACCTACTCGGCTGTCGCAAAAAAATCGAACAACGTACTTATTGTAAAACCCAAAAGGAAATCAAAGAAGTGAAACAAGATATACGGCAGAGAGTTGATCCAACGGATATGGGAGTAGGAGTGACTATGGGACGGGTGACAAAATAAGGAGGTGTTATTATAAATTGTAGTGGTAGTAGGGAAATAGCAAGCGTTCAGACTGAGATTCAAGATAAACTTGGAGGCAGTTACGATGTGGAGAGGCCTAAATCTCTGCAGCACCGTGTCAGGATTGTCGGAATAGATGAATGTGAGTACGATAGGAATGATAGTGATATATTAGTTAAGATAGTTAAACAAAACGAATTAAATATCAATGATAATTGTTCAAAAATTGATATAATTCGTAAAACTAAAATTGTTAGGAAAAAATTTAGTATAATCATAGAACTAGATCAAAATACCTATAATGTGATAATAAAAAAAGGAAAAATTAGTATAGGTTGGAGTCGATGTCCAATATATGATGAATATGGTATTATTAGATGCTTTAACTGTTGTAAGTATGGTCATTTTAGCAGAGATTGTACTGATAAAAAAGTTTGTCCTAAGTGTAGTGGAGAGCATAGTTTAGTTAGGTGATTGTCAGAGTAATTTTGTTAAATGTTCGAACTGTCTTTGGTCAAATAAGAAATATGGTATGGCACTCAAGGTAGATCATACAACATGGGATCATAACCAATGTGAAACATTGAAACGATTTGAAAAAATTCAAAATGATAAATACAATAAATAGCAATTAGATGCGGATAGTTTTAATTCCAGTTTAGTGTATCTCAATTGTCAGGGTTACTTAAACAATAAGGACGGTATAAATTCTCTTATAAACCAGTGGCGACCAAAAATTGTTTTTCTGTCAGAAACTCATGTGTGTGCTGAGGTGATTCTGAGGGAGTTAGATATTGAGGGCTATAGGATTGAAAAATGTACGACGGATAATAGAAGAACGGGTGGAGTTATGGCACTGATAAGAAAGGACGTAAGATGTACTTTGAGATCGGTAGAATGCGTACAAAACTTTGTTTGGCTTTTGTCGGTTGAATTTTCTAATTTTGGAATAAAGTACCTCTGCACGGTACTGTATCACCCACCTAAAAAAGAGGATGCACAATTCTTGGAATTTTTTGTTGGTTACCTCGATCGGGTTAGTGCATTTGATGGAATCATTTTAATTTTTGGTGATTTTAATTTGGATTTGCTAAAACACTCATTTTATGGTGACAAAATACTTCATAGTATAAGCTCTAGTGGTTTCACACAGATTGTAACTTCACCTACAGTGATACGTGCACTGACAGAAGTCAAACCCTGATTGATTATATAGTAACAAACAACAGACACCTGCAGCATGCAGTACATCTATTNGNCGNGTACTATANNACAANCAAGNANNGGCTTANCGCGAGCGGTGAGNGCATANANTCANTNTAANCNGNCTNGGGACTAGCCGNCCGTCAACCNCCCACNCNAGCTNATTCNANNGCNTCCAGCTNGCGACCGTCAAATACGCANGCGCGGNGCTCTNATGATGCCGANCANANCACGCTATNGTTGTAANATGACNCNTTCGNANTAGTNGAANCTNNTGGNNCGCACNTTGNANGGNGTCNCNGNAGAGAAGCTNCGTGGAAAATNGAAGGNAGTCCTCGTCGGAANGNCTCAGTAGCGGNGNNCNTNCNGTGCATGNAACTCCTCTCTCNGCACGGGTTNCNCAGTNTANGCGTNACNGGATGTNTGCCTCNTGATGNNGCANCGGAGTCTCTGAANTNGGACANCAGCAGNGNCNCCGTTNAGGNCGNGGNCACTCANATTGGGAGNCCCTNGNGACGTCTTCCACNTTCGTTGAGGTAAACATGACCGTTCGTCGACTATTTTTCATATTCCTGCAAAGCAGGTGGTGGTGACTCATCACTGATATGGTGCACCCGGTGCATGATACACTCGGTGCATCATGGTGCGACCTTGCCTCGTGCGCTTAATATTTCGCAATCCTCAAATATTCTTATGTTTTTAAGTCACTAAGTCCATCTCTTGAATTAATGGATTTTCCATTCGTGACATATGCCTCCGCCCCAGAAAAACTGGTCCCCAGTTTTAAAACAAAGGACACTATATACTCTCTTTAAAAACAACCATCTTGAAAAAATATCTAACTTGTAACAGTTTTATACAATTAAACTAAAATTTCAGATTGACGTACATAAAAACCATTAGAACAATCGGTAAGTTACGGTACTACTAAGTACATTATGATTAAAGCATATAAGTATTGCTTATGATTAACACAAACAACTTACTAACACTAATAAACCCAGAAAAGGATAATGGAGTAGATTTATAAAGAAAGAAGTATCTAGGCTTTGAAAATACCAATTATTGAATGTGCGTAAAATATTTTACTCCATTTGCCTTACATCGCTTCCATTTAAATAATTTCTTAAATCTAACATAGTTTAATAGCTCAACACAGAGAACATTATTGTTAAGCCGAGAATAGTTTACTCTTACCACGAAGATGTTCACTGCGCATAACTAAATGCCAATATAATGTTACGTATTCCTTATTACTTGCATCAAATTGATGGATGTGACGTGGGTAAAAGTCCAATGATGTGTTGGTATTGCGTGTGTACTATGTTGTATACCAACGTCAACAGTCGTGGAAGAAATTAAATGTCTTCAGCAGAGCAGGATCAACGTGTGGTATTATTTCGATCTGGCTTGTTGACTCTCATGTGTGCGTTTACATGAAATAAAAATAGGAACAAAGGGTAATATGTGTTCATTAACGCTTAATATACTTATATTCAAAGTATACTCTGCATGCAGTGTTACGTATTACTTTATGAAGTTAACTGACATGTTAAAATAAACAGGAATCCGGTCCTGAAACTAAAAAGTTTGAACTCCGTAAGTATAAGACGCTCTAGTTTTCATTTTATGGAAAGTAGAACGTATTTGCCTGTTTAAAAAAAAACGGAAACATTAACCGTTACTAATTAACTTCAAATCCTTTTGGAGAAGATTGTTTTATCAAAAATTGGATATAATGTCCTCAATCAAATGCTTTTCCCCCATTGATTTCTGTAAAAATAAAAATATGTTATTAGTATGCAAACGCAAGTATTAAATGATTAACTTAAATCATTTCTGGAATATTAAAAATAACTCCACAAATTTGCATTGTTTGTCTTAGTTTCACTTTGCCTTACTAAACTTAATCAAGGCTAAAGTTTGTCATCATTCGGATTATCAGCCGGACGAAGTAGAAATAAGCAGCGATGTTCGCTTTTGCTTTAGTCCAAGAGCTGATGTATTTTTGTAACTCTTTATTTCGTGTGGTATAATTCATAATATACCAAGTATTGTCTTACTATTTTCCAAATAGTATAAAAATCAGAATAGGTAATAAGTAGTATCTTGACTTCTTGACCGTGCAATACAGTCTTTACTTGTCAATAACCGATTTTAAGCGAATGACCAATGTGAAACGGTATGTACCATTCTTAACATGTTTTTAACCGGATCATTTAAGCGTGACCGGTTATAAAATTGGTTTTAGTAGTAATGACGTCATGAATCAGCTGTGAAACGTCAAAGTTATAACCAGAGTTTTGCGGTTTAAACCTTGCTTGGCAGGTGTTTTAACAAGCCGGTTATGTTTGATTTGACTAGGAGGAAATGGTGATAAATTTGGATGTTTAGTTCGAATGTTGCATCATGTTAAATAACTACTAAAAATGGAGCAGAACTTCATCCTGAGTATAAATTATGAAGGAACAGATTATCAAGTACAAGTGGATAGTTTGGAAACTGCCAATCTGTTATTAAATGGTAAGTTTTTATAATCATAAAAATTTCTGAATTTTAGCTATCTCCAAACACAGAAGTAAAGAAACCAATTAATACCAATAAGTTTATTTTAGATTCTCAAGCAGCCAGACAGTATGTGGAGTCAATTATGCAAAAGAAAAGTGACCATGGAAATGACCTGGTGAAATCAGACCAGTCCCATCAGGTTCCTTTAGAAACTGGAGAAGGCCTTAGTAGTCAAGACCCAATTTGGTCAAGAAAAAAACCCACACAGCAGGATATAGAAGCTACAAAGTCCATGTTAACATTAAGAGAAAATTTAAAACATCTCTTTGATGACAAAAAAAACAAAAAAGTTGAAATTATGGAAGGATTTAGCAAAAGAGCTGGAACTTCAGGGTTATAATTTAGGAGGAAATGGCGGTGAGAGGTGTAGACAAAAATTTGCTAATCTTCAGAAAGCATATTTGTCCTACATATCCAATCAAGTAACTACCGGATCAGAAGTTAAAGATGTTCCACCATTTTTTGAGGAGATGCATGGTATTTTAGGTAAGTAATGCTTACTTATGAAAAATACTGAAAGGAGTTAGTTGTGTCTATGTTGTACCTAGGTATGAAACATAAAGTGATGCCAAAAATGTTAGAGGACTCCATGCACATGGCTCCAGATGAAATATCAAATGCAGAAAATAATGTTGATGTTGATGTTGATTTGTTCATTATGTTGTTAATATATTTTAAGTTTTTATTTTGGTAAAAATGTTTTTGGTGTGAAATCTTGATCTCATCATAAAGATATTTGATTTATACTTTCCATGTGTGTTTTGTAGATTTTGTTTGTGTTGATTTCGAAAAAATAAAAATATTTAGAAATTAAATTGTTCACCATGATGTTCACAAAAACGGTGGTTTAATCTGCCACTTGTAGATGGATGGACGATCAATAGGAGTAGCGACAAAATAGCGACTTTTGACAAGGTAATATGGCGACAATTCGGCATGTGCCACCGGTAACACTGGTCAAAACTGATTAATAATTTATATGACCAGAAATTTTGTATTGCTATAACAAAATTGGAAGCTATTATAGTTAATATTATTGTACCTGACATTTTTGAAAGTGTAATACAGAAATTACAACAAGTAAGGAAGGAAGAGTGTTCGCCGATGTGTGTCCGTGCAGCTTGTTTGTTCTCGCTCGTGGAATTTTTGCTTTTGCTGCGGTAATTGTGATTAAAATTTATTGTGTGTATATTCAAATAAATCGTCACATTGAGACTAATACAACCATATGATTAGTTAATTAAAGAAGTTGTCGGTTGTGCGTGATATAGTGAAAATTCCTGTAGACAATGGAATTCCATTGTCAGTGAAACGATTTTTACTCCGTGGATAGATAAACAAATAAACAAATCAAAGTGCCGAAAGTAAATAATTGTAAATAATGGCGGCGGCAACGCCGGCCATCGATTCTATGGATGAAAGTAATCCAAACTTAGGTTGTTTTAATTGTAAAACCGTTTTTGAAGATCCTAAATCAACCATAAGATGTACACTATGCGGAAACTATTTCCACGGAAAATGTGAGGATGTAAACTTGCGTGGCTTTCATATGAGAAAAGCTACATGGAGGTGTAAAACATGTGCTGAAAGTTTGGGTGAAGTAACTAGACCAGAGAGGTCTAGAAAGAGAAGTCGAGTAGAGGAAGGGTATATTGATCAAGATACTGTTAGTTTCATAAATACAACTTTGGAGACCTTGGTAAATAACACCAATGTTTTAATGGAAAAAATGGACTTGCTTATCGAAGAAAATCGTTGCCTCAAGATGGAAATAGCATGTCTTAGAGATTTGAACACTCAGGTACCTAGAAATGATGACTTACAATTGACCTACTCGGCTGTCGCAAAAAAATCGAACAACGTACTTATTGTAAAACAAAAAGGAACCCAAAAGGAAATCAAAGAAGTGAAACAAGATATACGGCAGAGAGTTGATCCAACGGATATGGGAGTAGGAGTGACTATGGGACGGGTGACAAAATAAGGAGGTGTTATTATAAATTGTAGTGGTAGTAGGGAAATAGCAAGCGTTCAGACTGAGATTCAAGATAAACTTGGAGGCAGTTACGATGTGGAGAGGCCTAAATCTCTGCAGCACCGTGTCAGGATTGTCGGAATAGATGAATGTGAGTACGATAGGAATGATAGTGATATATTAGTTAAGATAGTTAAACAAAACGAATTAAATATCAATGATAATTGTTCAAAAATTGATATAATTCGTAAAACTAAAATTGTTAGGAAAAAATTTAGTATAATCATAGAACTAGATCAAAATACCTATAATGTGATAATAAAAAAAGGAAAAATTAGTATAGGTTGGAGTCGATGTCCAATATATGATGAATATGGTATTATTAGATGCTTTAACTGTTGTAAGTATGGTCATTTTAGCAGAGATTGTACTGATAAAAAAGTTTGTCCTAAGTGTAGTGGAGAGCATAGTTTAGGTGATTGTCAGAGTAATTTTGTTAAATGTTCGAACTGTCTTTGGTCAAATAAGAAATATGGTATGGCACTCAAGGTAGATCATACAACATGGGATCATAACCAATGTGAAACATTGAAACGATTTGAAAAAATTCAAAATGATAAATACAATAAATAGCAATTAGATGCGGATAGTTTTAATTCCAGTTTAGTGTATCTCAATTGTCAGGGTTACTTAAACAATAAGGACGGTATAAATTCTCTTATAAACCAGTGGCGACCAAAAATTGTTTTTCTGTCAGAAACTCATGTGTGTGCTGAGGTGATTCTGAGGGAGTTAGATATTGAGGGCTATAGGATTGAAAAATGTACGACGGATAATAGAAGAACGGGTGGAGTTATGGCACTGATAAGAAAGGACGTAAGATGTACTTTGAGATCGGTAGAATGCGTACAAAACTTTGTTTGGCTTTTGTCGGTTGAATTTTCTAATTTTGGAATAAAGTACCTCTGCACGGTACTGTATCACCCACCTAAAAAAGAGGATGCACAATTCTTGGAATTTTTTGTTGGTTACCTCGATCGGGTTAGTGCATTTGATGGAATCATTTTAATTTTTGGTGATTTTAATTTGGATTTGCTAAAACACTCATTTTATGGTGACAAAATACTTCATAGTATAAGCTCTAGTGGTTTCACACAGATTGTAACTTCACCTACAGTGATACGTGCACTGACAGAAGTCAAACCCTGATTGATTATATAGTAACAAACAACAGACACCTGCAGCATGCAGTACATCTTGCGCCTAGAATTGGTGATCATTGTATATTGTCTGTTGACCTAGGGAGAGATCGTGTAGAAGGGAATAGGGTTAATATTTGTCGAAGATCATTTAAGGGGTATGACACAAGCAAATTACAGGATTATTTTTTTATTATACTATAGTTCATGCGCTCGGAGCGTTGCGGGCGATTCATTCATGAACTATAATACAGTGCGTTTTTTTTAACGCGCAACATAGGATTTTACGTGTTAAATTTTTAAGCCCATGTTAGACCATGTTGTTTTGGAACTACAAGTGTAAAACTTGACGGGTGTGTGTTTAGTACTCTGAAGCTTAAGTAAGTTTACCAATTCGGTGTAAAAACTGTTTACAAACTAGCGAAAAATCATCTTTTTTTGAAAAGATTTTATCTTTCCGTGCTCCCTGTATGCATGGTAGGTGCTTGTTGTTTTTGATACTGGCAGGGCAGGTAGCAGGTAAAATTTGGTGTAGAAAGTAAAACAGGGTGGTCAAAATGCGAATATTAACTTTATATCAAGAATTAAGTACAGAAGAAGTATTTTTTTAAAAAAATTGTTCAAAGTGACCTCCGTTTGAAACCAAACAGTATCCCAAACGATCATAAAATGCCCTTTTGACGTTATAAATAATAATGTCACTCTAGCTGCTACCTGCCCTGCCAGTATCAAAAACAACAAGCATCTACCATGCATACAGGGAGCATGGTAAGATAAAATCTTTTCGAAAAAAGATGATTTTTCGTTAGTTTGTAAACACTTTTTAGACCGAATTGGTAAACTTACTTAAGCTTCAGGGTACTAAACACACACCCGTCAAGTTTTACACTTGTAGTTCAAAAACAACATGGTCTAACATGGGCTTAAAATTTTAACACGTAAAATCCTATGTTGCGCGTTAAAAAAAACGCACTGTATAGTTCGTGAATTAGAATTACTACGGAACCGGGCCATAGTAATTCAACCGCATCCGGCGATGCATGCGGTAATTCACGAACTTTAAAATCCCCTTTCCCCACTTTGACTCCGCCTACTTTGATAACGGTTATCAGCATTTTCTCCCGCCAATATTCATATATATAGCCGGCTGCTGCTGCTGCTGCTGGGAATGAAAACGAAGTTTTCATTGACCAAGTGATCAGGATTTTTATTTCCGCGAACGAGATAAGCATTCAGTGTTTAAGTTGAAGTAGTATGAGCGACATCGAAATTAGTGATAGTGCGTATATAAGTGGTAACGAGAGTGAAATAGGATCAGTGCATAGCGATTTAATTTTGAGTCAAGATGGCGACCAGCAATACATCGATTTCCAACAAGAGGAAGAGAGAAGACGCAACCTCGCCGAAGCGGGCTACCAGCCCTCAACTCCAGAATTGGATCCGAGTCTTGGGGCAGAAGTTGAAATATCAAATGACAACATCGGAGGAAGTGGAGATGATGGACAAGCTAATATTCATCGAAACCTTAACCGATATGGAGAACGAGCTACTTTGCAACATGAGATTTTGGGAGACCGAGTCGTGGACAGTTTGGTTAAGCATGCTGCAGGAAAAGGACAAACCCGATTGGTTCGAGAATCCATTAGGTTGGGAGATGAGTCTTTGTTTGAGCTTGGAAAAAAAATTGCTAAGATATCAACAATGTTGCGTCAAAAAGGAACCATATACGGCATTAGTAAACATGACGAACCGTTTCCTCACTACCACATCCTCCACACTTGCCCGTGGAACTGGTATTGCTGCCGTTGCTACAAACCAGACGGGAGAGGTAAGCGGTATCTCAAAACTACTCTCCTTACCTCGATTACTGCCATCAACTGGCAACGTCTCCTCGAGTATTACTGTTCAGACGGAAGACAGTTACAATACCTATTCAGCGGAGAAACCTATGCAGACGCATTACATGGAATTAAATTTATTTTTCACAAACGATTATCAGAGGTACTCGAAGGACACGCAGAACAGATGGAGGACGGCAACACACCGCATCAAAAGCGGCCTTTCTCCGACTCAGATGAAGAAAGTGATGGAACTCATAGACGAACTAAGCGAGGAATTAATGCAGCAAACGGACCTAAAGACTACAGTACTGCTGCGAAAATAGAAACTTTTATTATGAAACATCCTGTAGCACCTTTACAAAATGCATGTAAAACGGTGTATTGGTTAGCATCACCGTATCAATATCGAGGTGTCAGTGACAGAACATATCAACAAGTATTAACTACTATTCGTGCCAAAATATCCCATTGGACAATTGCAGATTATGTAAAATTGTATGAAAACTGCCAGCCATGGTTTCAATGTCTTAATGGTCAACTAAACGAGCATTATTTATCGATCGATGATTCTGTTATGGAAATAGAAAATTTAATAAGCAAACAGATGACTGATATTTGGGCTTGCGATAATATTGATGAAATGGATGGAAAACAAGATTTCTGGGAAACCATGTATAAAATATTAGATCGCAATTATGGAAAAATTAATACTTTTGAAATTATTGGTCCACCGTCCTGTGGTAAAACATTCTTTACAAATTTTATATGTGATTTCTTTTTAGCAGTTGGCCATATTGAAAACTTTACTCGTCAAAATAACTTTCCTTTACAATCTGCATATAATCAACGTATATTACACTGGAATGAAGCCCAATGTGAACAATCAAAATTGGAAGATGCTAAAAAAATACTTGGAGGTGACCCTTGTGCAGCAAATATCAAGTACCAAGATACTCAAGTAATCACGAAAACACCCGTGATAATCACGGCCAACCGACGTCATATCCCGTGGACTGAAGCATTTCGAGTACGAATGATAAGATATGATTGGCGTGACATTGGGTTATCAGACGATACCAAACAACCTCCTAGTCCACTTGCTTTAATTGACATATTTCGCAATTATAATTTGATTAATTAAGTTTATCATGTATGTTTACTTACTTTTATCTTATACAGTGTGACCCATTTAGAATGGAAACACCCCTATAAAATTTTAGGTTATTAACCGATTTCAATGATTTTTTTTTTGAAATAATTAGGAATGAAATGTCTATTACGGGAGAAAATTTTAAATATTTATTTCAGTTTTCAGGTCATATTACGAGACTTTTTCTTGATAGAAAATGGAGAATTTTTATTAGCGATTTTTTTATTGAAAAAATTACTACGCCACTGGATCTATAGTGCTTTCAAATAGCTGTGACCAAATTTTTTTTTGATTTTTTTTTTTTAATTTTTTTTTTTGATTTTTTTTTTTTTTTTTTTTTTTTAGAAATTAATCAATTAATAAGTAATAATAAACAAGTAAATAGTAACACCATTTCTATGGCAACAGTTGATGCAGGGTGTCCTTTTGTGACCGTTAGCTTAGAGGATTTTTGAATTTTAATTTGTCATAACTTTGTTATTAATGAATGGATTTTTATGAAATTTTGGTCACAGCTATTTGAAAGCAGTATAGATCCAGTGGCGTAGTAATTTTTTCAATAAAAAAATCGCTAATAAAAATTCTCCATTTTCTATCAAGAAAAAGTATCGTAATATGACCTGAAAACTGAAATAAATATTTAAAATTTTCTCCCGTAATAGACATTTCATTCCTAATTATTTCAAAAAAAAAATCATTGAAATCGGTTAATAACCTAAAATTTTATAGGGGTGTTTCCATTCTAAATGGGTCACACTGTATGAATTGGTATAAATAAATAAACTTGGGTATTGGGTATCAGTATGTTTTTATTCCCAGGACACAAATATCTTGGTCCTGGTAATTCTATTGATAATGGTGAACCTATTGACTCCGATGATGAAATAGCGCAAAAACACGATAAGGCATACGAAATCGCTCAAGTTAAAGAAGATATCTATGAAGCCGACCGTGCAGCTATATCTAGTTTTGGAAAAAGTGCTTTAAAAGGAAATTGGCCTTCAGCAATAGGTTTTGCTGGTCTTGGTTTAAAACACCTTACAGAAAAAGCAAGTGGTAAAGTTTTTTATCCGTCAATGTCCGACAGTGATAAAGACAAAGGAAAAGGTAAACGAGTTAATATTATCTCAGATCTAGAAAGAACACCAACTGGTCGTGAGTGGAAACCTAAACGTCCTCGTATTACTGAATATATATCACCTGAAAAAGCAGAACGTCAAAATAGGCCTATGCCTGCAATTCCCGGATTAGACGATGGAGCATCTGGTTCAGCAATGGACACTGGAGAAGCAGGCCAAATGCGGGCTCCAAGAGAAGCTGGTACTTCACGTGCAGGTAGTGGGCCTGGAATGGGTGCTAGTGGTATTAGTGCTGCAGCTGCTCCTTCAATTTTTACAAGTAAACAGATACCTGGGACGACCTTTCAGCGTGAGTATTGCACTACAACCCGCTGGATATTACCTGCTTGTAAAACTGCAAAACGTACTAAAGTTATATCCAATCCTACTAGTGATATTACTGCTGATGGCTATGCAGAAATACAAACGAGAGTTGGAGGATCTGCTCATGTCCCTTGGGATCGCATAGCTATGTATTTATCACCATATGAGTATTATGAAATCAGAAAAAATTATATAAGCTTCTTTATAAAAGATATATCAGCTACAGTTACTAGTTTGGGAACAAGGGCACCCTATAGTACAAATACATCTAATATTGAAGTAGCAAACAGTAATTTACAAAGCCCTATAATGGATTATTTTGGAATAAATGAACATTATAGAACTTTAGTTAATGAAGATGTAACTCCTCTTTTCGATAAAATAAGAGGAGATGTAGATGTTAAAGGTGGTGGTGAAACTGTCAAAAATACAGATTTCACTACAACATATTCAAATATTAGTTCCAGATTAGAAACACGAGTATACAATAAGCGATTAATATTGTGTCAGGGCTTACCATTAATCAAATCAGGTGAAAATAATATTACTTTAGATTCAGGATATGTGCATAGTAATATAAATTTACTACAACATTGTCACAAAATGATTAATGCATCAAATCATCTTGGTGTAAGCTTTACTCATGATTTTGAAATAAATAAAGAATTTTATCGTCGTCAAGATCAATGTGGAACAGAAGCTGGAGATGTTCAACATGTAGAAATACCACAATATAATAATCATTATGATAAAACCATAGAAGCGGATGTGACCAATAACGTCCCAAATGCCCAACAAATGCTTCGAGGATGGATTGTACCAAATTACTACTATGCCAGTGTTATGGAAGTATCGACTAAAGGAACAACTTTAAAAATACCGACTTTTGCCTTTGGACATTATTTATTAAGAAATATTACTACGGATTTAGATTCTGATGTTTCTACTGAAGCTTATAATTCGATAGTAGATCTTAATCATGAATTCATTTTAGAAATGCGTTTAACTGCCATCATAACTGTTAATATGCCTATTTATTATAATCCTTCTATAGCACCAGACAGTCACTGGTATGGGAAATATGTACGACAACGAGTTGGAGGAACAACAGCTGCTCCAGTATTAACTATTGATGCTCATGAACAACAAAACGGAGTTATGTGTTATAGTAATTCAACTGTATTAACAAATGCTCAGGGAAGTTATATGTGTAATCCTGCATATGTCACAACAAGTGGAATGATAAAACGCAGAGATATAAATAAAGAACCTAAAGTTACTAAATTTACTCCATATAAAAAAAACTAAAATCCGCCAAGGGAGAGCAACCCGCGTCAACAACTCCAAAAGTTCCATCGACGACTCCCTTGGCGACCAAAAGCACCACCGGCACCACCACGGAGAAACAAGTACCTAGTTGGTTACCATGGAAACCACAACAAGCACAACAACGAACCTCTAATCAAACCCAAAAGAAGCCACCTAAAAGTGGTTAATAATAAAAAAATTGTATATGTAATTAGATATTTTATTCAAATTTATTAAAAATAAACATTTAAATTAAATATTTATTGTTTTTTATACACCTTTACAAAATTCATAGAAGGCGCAACACTATTTATTGGTAGTCGTCTTCGAGTATTAAACCGTTTTCAAAATAATCTCTAAAAGTTTCAAAAGACATGTCCGGGTTAATTTCATTTGCCAAAGTACGTAAGTCATAATAATAAGTTTTAAAGTCTTCATTGTCCCGATGTTTACGCGTGTTTAATCTAAATTTTAGTTTACGAAATGGCTGGTCACCATTCTTTTAAAAAATCCGTTCGAATTATTGCCCAAGTATTCAAAACATTTTTTGGATCATTTACATATTTTTGATACCAAACTTGTGCTGGTCCGTCCAAATAATTATTAAAATATGAAATCTTTAAAGAATAAGTCCAGTTGTTTAATCTTGCGGACTTTTCATATTTATTTAAAAATGTAATGGGGCAATCACTTGATGGATTAAACGTAGGTGGACACGTAAATTTAGGGATGGCCGGGGCTTTTTGTTCGGCCAGTGCTGTACGTAAAGTTATATTAGCCATTAATTTCTTGACGTTTTTAACATAAGACACGATCGTTTCAGTAATACTGACATGCTTTTTGCTGACTGCAATTTAGAAAACAAATATTCAAAATGACAATGTAGAACAAAATTAATTATGCAAAAAGAAAAAAAATATATATATTTTTGTTTTAAAGAGGTAATTTTCAATCACGATGAGAAAAATCAAAAATATTTTTTCTGGTTTAAAAATTCACTTTTTTTTTAACAGTGTTTTTGTTTTTATTTGATAATCCTCCACTGTTTCCTGCTTGAGAGATAATAATTTCTTCCTCCTTTGAAGATGTACCACCCATATTAAACCAAAATTTTATCAAATGAGCGCTTCAATAGCAAAGGTAATCCCCAAAAAATCACTAAATAAATCAACGTTACTATCCCTAGCCAAAAGATAATAATATCTAAAATTTCTTTTATAGCCCACACATTATTTTCCTGAATCTGTATCATACCCCAAAAGATAAAATAAAAATAAAAAACTCAACTATTGTTTTTCATCCATCTCAAAACAGACCGGCGCCTCCACAAAATGTCACGTTTAATTTATGAGCCCTTCTGGGTTCATCAATTAAACTGACTCACGACGTTAAACGTCGCGCCGGGATCTCAGTTTTTAAGATGGAATCAAACACTGAGTTTTCTATTAAACACTTAAATCTATTAAATATAGTATACATAAATGGGTCTGCACAATACGGTCATAAGCACACTAAAAATTAACAATTCAACAATTGTACTTACATGAATTCATAAGCTAAGGACTTAGCATTTTCTGGCGGCTGGCTTGGTCACTTTCGTGTTGGAACAATTCTGGAGAATGGACTATTTAACTTGATCTTCTTTTTCGAGGAGAGTCGACATCTCGACTTCCTGGTTCAGCTGGTCGCACTACCGTCGATTGGTTCACACTTATCCTATACTGCTGAAATCGGCGTATTTTATACCCGATTGATCAGCTGACGTAGTTTGTTATTGTTCGTCGCCTGTTTTTCATATTCCTGCAAAGCAGGTGGTGGTGACTCATCACTGATATGATGCACTCGGTGCATCATGGTGCGACCTCGCCTCGGGCGCCTAATATTTCGCAATCCTCAAATATTCTTATGTTTTTTAAGTCAATAAGTCCATCTTTTGAATTAATGGATTTTCCATTCGTGACAATATGTCAAAAGATTGTAGGTCAAGTGGTTGCAGGAGATGTGGTAAGCGCCACAACTCATTATTACATAGAGATAGTGATGTAACTCAGAATGTGACCCAGGGTAGGGACAGCTCTAATCAATAAAAAAAAAAATATAGTACAGGAAATGTTGTAGAAGGTGCTCACTCCTGCTCTGAAGAAATAGAGTGTCCTGGTGCTAGTTCAGAAGTGGCAACTTCACTTAAAACTTCACAAAATTTGAGCCAAATTTTATTGTCAACTGCTATCATTTACATTAAGAATAATAATGGTTTATTTGTTAAATGTCGAGCATTACTAGATAGTGGTTCGCAGTTGAACTTTATTTCATCTGAATTAGCTAAGAGGCTTAAGTTACATCAACAAGTGGTCAACATTCCAATTGCTGGAATAACACAAATGAGAGCTACCATCAATTACCGCTTAAATTCTGTTGTTAAATCCTGTCATAACAATTTTCAAGCCAATTTATCATTTCTTATTTTGGATAATATCACTGCAAGGCTTCCAATTAGAACCTTTAGTACATCTGAGTTGGAAATCCCTTCAAATTTACAGTTGGCTGATCCCAATTTTAATGTGTCAGCACAAGTTGATTTGTTGATAGGTGCAGGTCTATTTTTTGATTTGTTGTGGGTGGGGCAAATTAAATTGGGAAAAAACAAGCCTATCTTGCAAAAAAGTGTACTGGGATGGATTGTTTCTGGTACCGTTTTTGAAGATAGTCATGAACCTTTGTCAATAGTAGCATCTTGTCATGTTTTAGAAGAAACTGTACAAAATCAGTTAGAAAAATTTTGGACAATTGAAGAATTAGACAATAAAAAACATTTGTCCAGAGAAGAAATTGACTGCGAAACATGGTTTACTAGCACATTATCACGCGAAGTGTCAGGTAGGTTTTGTGTATCCTTACCTATTAAAGGCAATGTAGGCAGTTTGGGAGACTCAGAAAACGCAACTAACAGATTTCGTTCTCTTGAAAAAAGACTTTCAAAAAATTCCAAAATGAGGGAAATGTATATCTCATTTATGAATGAGTACATTGAGTTAGGTCACATGTCTAAAATAGAACCATCAAACTTAAAGGCTGACAATGTTTTTTATTTACCACATCATTGTGTAGTTAACTCGAGTAGTACAACAACAAAAATGCGTGTTGTTTTCGACGGTAGTGCCAAAACATCTAGTGGTTTATCCTTAAACGATGTGCTTAACCCTTTAGTGCCCGTCGGTACTCCTCAGTACCAACCATTTTAATTCCATATAACTTTGTATTGCAGGCAAGTAAACGCTTTGTACCCCGACGGTACACGGGAGTACCATTTATAAAGCAATGTAAACGTTCATCCGGGCCATGCGCGCAGTTTCAAGCGTTATCCCGCCATTTGTGTATCGCTGTGTTTTGGGTTATGACGCAATTTTAGTGCTCTGTATTTGCACTACAATTTTACTGGTTATTAGTGCTTTTAATTTGTCTTCTTTGTTTTGTACAGTTGCTAATACATATACTGGGTAAGTTTATATTTGAAACAATTAAAAATTGATAAGTTTTGACATAAAAATGTCTCTTTTATTCTTAGGACTTCAGAGTACCGTTAGGAATTAGGGACCCAAAAAAAAATCAAGTGGCTTTCTAGGAAACCACTTACACCTAGCGAACTAGAAGACATTGCGGAACAAATATTTTCCGAAGACTTGCCGCTTGATAACAATTTTATGACTGACGAAGAAATGAGTGACTCAGAAGACGCAGACTTTCAGTCAGATTTATTTATTGACTATTTACCTAACCTCTCAAGCACAGGAAATAGTAACTCTGAATCCTGTTTGGCTGGTGCCGATAAACTAGCTGAATGTGTTGCTGAAAACCAAGATGCAATTGGGACAGATTTTGACCCGGTACCGCCATGTTCGTCGAACCGTTCACCTCAAAGCGCAGTTTTAGAGGAAAAAACGTTGGACGATATGGGCAAAAACGTTGGCACCACAAAGAAGCGGAAAGAAACACGTTCAAAAAGGAATTTCGAAGAAATAATGATAGAGGAAACTTCAAGGTAAAGAGGTTCAGAAACAAAAGCTGAGCGAAGGTGGAAGCGAACGCCAGCAGAAGAAATAATACCTGACTATCATATTTCTGAAGGTCCTGTGGAATCGCAATTAATAGGTTGTAATTCTCCAACTGATGTATTTTTGCGAGTGATGGGAGATAGTGTCGAAGATATCGTATTTCAAAGTAATCTCTATGCCACCCAACGAAACAAAGTTTTGAATCTCACAAAAGAGGAATTGTTTGCCTTCATAGGTATAAATTTTTTCATGTCCTATCATCGGATACCGGCGTGGAAAAATTATTGGAGCACAAGCGAGGATCTAGGCGTGCCTCTGGTAGCCAAATGTATAAACAGAAATCGCTTCGAGGAAATCTTGAGATATCTTCACTGTAATGATAATACACTAATTCCAAAGGATAATAAAGATAAAATATATAAAATCAGACCGTTTTCTGATTCTTTGAACAGGCAATTTCAAAAATGTTATGAAACCACTAGGAGAATAAGTATTGACGAAAGTATGATACTCTTCAAGGGACGAAGCTCCCTCAAGCAATATAACCCAATGAAGCCAATCAAGAGAGGTTACAAGTTGTGGTGTGTGGCGGATCAGAATGCTTATGTATCCCGATTTGAGGTATATCAAGGTAAAAACGAGAAACTTGAAGAAGAGTTCAAGGACTTTGGACTTGGAGAAAGAATCGTCCTTTCTCTCAGTAAACCTTACTGGGAGAAATACAAGATTATTTATGCCGACAATTATTTCATTTCCATCAATTTATTAGAACAATTGTACATGAAAAAAACATTAGCTTGTGGGACGATCAGAAGCACAAGATTGGGTTTTCCCATGATGGGTGAAGATAAACAGATGAAGAGAGGGGATTATGATTACAGGGTGTCAAATACCAAAATTAGAGCATTCAAGTGGAAAGATAATAAAGTAGTCAATTTTGCTTCTAATTTTCATGGTACGGAAGAAATAACCGTGAAAAGAACACAGAAAGACGGAACGCGGGTAGACGTAAAATGCCCCTCCATTGTTGCTGACTATAACAAGCATATGGGTGGAGTCGATCGAGCAGGTCAATTACGAAGCACTTACGGGATGATCCGTAGATCCAGGAAGTGGTGGCATAGACTTTTTTGGGGATTTCTGGACATAGCATTTGTCAATGCATATATTATATACAATAAAATGGATTTTGAAAAAAAAACCACGCTGGAGTTTAGAAGATGTGTTAGCATGGGCCTTATGGCAGCTCTGAACTCAACCAAATCGCGCAGATCTGGTCCAGCCAGGAAAAGAAGGAAACATAACTACAGTGTTCCTGAGGATGTGCGGCTGGGAAATCGTGGTTCTCATTGGGTCATATTTCAAGAAAATAGAGGAAGGTGTGAAATGTGTAGTGCGCAAGCGGTGCAATCACGGCCCTACAGCAAATGTTCTGCATGTGGAGTTTTTCTGTGTTCAAACAAAAATAAAAACTGTTTTCTCGAATTTCATGAAATGGACTAAATCAAATTTTATTCATAAATAAAATTAAGTTCATTTTATGACATTTGAGAAAACAGGTGTATTCTTGTTTGAACAGAAATTCTATACTGTAGAATATAAGTGCTCTAATAAAGTTAGTAGTTACATAAAGCTGTATATTATTTTGTATGAGTAACCTTAGTTCCTAATGGTACTTTTGAGTCCACTTTTTGATTTTTTTTAAAAAATTAAAATAAAATTCTGAAAAAAAATACATAGCCTTTTTGTATCATTAGTTTGTAGAAAATAACATAAGCTCTGCAATTTTTGATTTTTTTCTATATCTGGGCACTAAAGGGTTAAAGTAGGACCCTGCGTGCAGGATGACTTATTTAGCATATTAGTACGGTTTCGACAATACGATGTGGTGATTACTTCAGATATAGCCAAAATGTACCGCCAAATTAATATTCTTCCTCAACAACGCGACTTGCAAAGAATACTTTGGCGGCCGAATGAGAATTCGAAACTAGATCATTATAGACTTAACACCGTTACTTACGGCACATCTTCCGCGTCATTTTTAGCCACTAGATGTCTTGAGCAAATAGCGCAAGATTTAGAGGTTACAATGCCAAAATTGAGTAGAGTTATATCAAAGTGTTTTTATGTAGACGACTTAATTTTGAGTGTCGAGACAGCATCTGAGGCCGTTGAAATCGGAAGTGCCTTGGCAATTGAGTTGAACAAATACGGGTTACAAATCATCAAATCAAGATAGTGTACTAAAATCTTTGTCATTAGAAAACTTGGATAGCTTAGGTTATTTATTTACAGATGATGATACGAAAAAGACTTAGGTGTTTACTGGCAGGCTAGATCCGATAGATTACAATATGTTATAAATTTGAAGTCAGTACCTCATTCTTCAGTTACTAAACGATTTATTTTGTCAGTAGTGTCTCAAATTTTTGATCCGTGAGGTCTTGCAGGCCCCGTAACAATAACGGCAAAGATTTTACTTCAGAAAATTTGGCAATTAAAACTTGGATGGGATGATTCTCTTCCCATAGACTTATTTTCCTCTTGGACTAGGTTTTATAGTAATATAGAGTCCTTAAATGCAGTTGTGATTCTTCGTCAGATTTCTATATCGAAAGCTGCATCGTTTCATTTACACGGGTTTTGCGACGCCAGTGAAAATGCTTATGGAGCTTGCCTTTACCTACGATCTGTAGATGGCTCTGGAAACGTAAAGGTACAGCTCATATGTGCTAAATCTCGCGTAGCACCCCTCAAGAGTATCAGTATTCCTAGATTGGAACTGTGTGGGGCTCTTTTACTGGCTCGTTTATCTTCAAAAATACTATCTACTTTGGACATTAATGTAAATACGGTTTTCTTATGGTGTGACTCCACTATTGTTTTGTCGTGGCTTTCTGATGAGCCAAGTAGATGGAAGTTATTTGTAGCTAATAGGGTGTCTGAAATTCAGACCTTGACTTCAGCATTTAGATGGAGTCATGTAGCGTCAGAGGACAATCCTGCTGACCTAATTTCTAGGGGAGTTGAACCAAACCTTTTGCGCGAGCACCATTTATGGTGGACAAGTCCCACATGGCTCCTTAGTAATGATCAGGATTGGCCGACTGATACTAGGGTAAAGGTAGACTCTATTCCTGAAGAACGAGATGTCGCTAAGGTTAGCTTGATTAGCCATGAACCTGAGAGGTTTATTTTTGATAAATATTCTTCCTTACATAAATTAGTTCACGTGTTTAGTTGGTGCTTAAGGTTTGTGCACAATCTTCGAGTGAATCGAGCTAACCGATGTTTTGAATCAATTTCAGTTTAGGAATATGATACAGCTTTAATTAGTTTAATTAAATTAATGCAAAACGATGTTTTTTCAGCAGAAATTCTTGCTCTGAAAAATTCAAATAACATCCCTAATCGAAGTTCAATCAGGTCGTTAGATCCTTTTTTAGATAATGATATTATATTACGGGTAGGAGGTCGCATCAAGCATTCTAACAAACCATATAGTGCTCGCTTTCCAATAATTTTACCACAAAAGCATCCTTTAACTAATTTAATCATAATGGACCAACATCACAAAAGACTTCATGCTGGTCCTCAAGCAGTGCTAGCAGCCTTGCGCAGGCAGTACTGGCCGAATGGTAGAAGTGCCGTTCAGAGCATCTTGAGCAAATGTGTTACCTGCTTTAGAATTAAACCTCATCTTTGCTATCAAAAAATGGGAAACCTGCCAATGGATCGTGTTATTGCTCAAAGACCTTTTTTTATTTCCAGGGTAGATTTTGCAGGTCCCTTCAATTTAAAAGATGGAAAACTGCGAAATCGATCACTAGTTAAAGGGTATATGTGGCTCTATGTTTGTTTTACAACCAAGGCAGTGCATCACTTCATTCCTTAATTGCTTGAAACGATTCATTTCACGTCGTGGTTTATGTAAACGGTTATACTCCGACAATGCCACTAACTTTGTCGGAGCTCAAAATGAACTCATGAAAATTGCCGAATTTGTTGCTAGTTTAAACAAAAATAAAGATTTTAACAAATTTTGTTTGGAATCCTATATTGAGTGGAAGCATATTCCTCCCAGAAGTCCACATTATGGTGGTTTATGGGAGTCCGCTATTAAGTCAGCAAAGCATCACCTAACACGTGTAGTAGGAAATGTTAATTTAACTTTTGAAGAGATGAGTACACTGTTTACCCAGATAGAGGCGACTTTAAATTCTCGTCCTTTGACACCATTGTCCTCTCATCCTCACGATTTACTTCCCTTAACCACTGGCCATTTCCTCATTGGGGACGCCTTAAACACATTTCCACAACGAGACGTAACTGAGCAGCTTTCAAATCGCTTGAATCAGTATCATCTCCTTCAAAAGATGCAGCAACAGTTTTGGGTTCGCTGGTCGACCGAATATTTATCCCAGCTTCAACAGCGGGCTAAATGGCAGCAAACAGCCGAAAACTTGAAGCCTGGTTCCATGGTTATTCTACGAGATGAAAATACCCCACCCTTAAATTGGAGACTGGGCCGAGTTGTGGAGCTCCATCCTGGCCAGGACGGATTGGTACGAGTAGCCAGCGTTAGAACCTCGTCCAGAATTACCCGACGTGCTACGCAGAAGCTATGTTTGTTGCCAATTGAGACGTCAGTGTAACTCGTGACGTGCGTGAGTGCACCGTGCGTACAATCTCTGTGTTAAGAAGCTTGCTGTCGTCGTTGAAGTTTTCTTCAAAATTAAGTTTATTTTTTCTTTAAGATTGTAAATGTTACATTTAGTTTATGGCGTGTATTCGGACAAGAAATCGATAACTTTGACATGCTTTGAAAGTAGGAACTTTCAAGGCCGGCGGTATGGTCGTTCATGGAAGAAATACCAAGTTAGCGCCAAACGGTTTTCTTGATGAACAGAAGAGAAGTGGACCTAACCTAACATTGCGTGGTTTTAGAACCGCGACTCCGCCAAAAAAAATAGAATGGAATTCTCATGCATGTTTGTAGAATTGGGTTAAGACAAGTAGTAATAAACGTTTTAATAGAAAATACAGTCCATTAGTCATTCATTTTGTGCAACAAGAGAAAATACCTGTGGCACTGGGCCACAATCTCGTTCATTTACTAAAAGAAAAAAGATTGCATATGTTAACATATTGTTTTATAAAGCTCTGTTCAAATTTGAAACTTAAAAGGTTCAGTATTGTCACGTTTAATTTATGAGCCCTTCTGGGTTCACCAATTAAACTGACTCACGACGTTAAACGTCGCGCCGGGATCTCAGTTTTAGGGATGGAATCAAACACTGAGTTTTCTATTAAACACTTAAATCTATTAAATATGGTATACACAAACGTGTCTGCACAATACGGTTATAAACACTAAAAGTCGACAATTCTACAATTGTACTTACATAGTCACAAGCTAAGGACTTAGCATTTCTGGCGGCTGGCTTGGTCACTTCGCGTTTGAACAACTTTGGAGAACGGACTAATTAACTTGATCTTTTCCCGAGGAGAGTCGACATTTCGACTTCTCGGGTCAGCTGGTCGCACTACCGTTGATCGGTTCACACTTATCCTATACTGCTAAAATCGGCGTATTTTATACCCGATTGATCGGCTGACGCAGTTTGTTATTGTCGTTTTTCACATTTCTGTAAAGCAGGTGGTGGTGACTCATCACCGATACGGTGCACTCGGTGCATGACACATTCGGTGCATCGTGATGCGACCTTGCCTCGTGCGCTTAATATTTCGCAATCCTCGAATACTCTTATGTTTTTTAAGTTAATCAGTCCAACTTTCCAATTAACGAATTTTCCATTCGTGACAGTATAATTTTTTGACAATCTATACTTGCAATATTTTTTTTTAAGATAAAATCGAATTGTTCATAAAAGTATATTTAAAGATAAGTAGTAGGTTAAAAATCAACCTACTTCTAATCTAAATATTTCCCTTCCATGGAGCTGTGTGACCTTGACGTAGGTGGATGGGCTTAGTAGATCATTGTTTTCAATCTTAATCAGATTAGATAGACAACAATGATTGAAGCTAACGACAGCTCATATTATAATTTGTTTAAACACAAAAATATACACAATCATGAAGTTTTTAATAAATATGTCGTGGATTCAAAAAATCCACAGAGTCATGGCTAATCCAAGCCATGGCTAATCTGCAAGCGCGGTACATTTTTGCGTGCCCGCTTTTAAGAGAGACCCAGGTCCGTAAACAAGCTCCGCCCCCTGCAGTTTGGAACCCAAACGGACCAATCAGGAACGACCTTCGTTATACGGGAAAGTATAAAAGAAGGGACGTTTCGCATAGGAGAGACAGTTAGTGCGCGCGTGTTCGGGTCTTCAAATCGGGAAAAAAGTGAAAAGTGAACAGTGAGTAGTGAGTGAAAAAGTGAAAGTGAGTGAAAAGTGAAAGTGAAGTGAAGTGTTGGGAATCGTCCACCGTAGGCCGTTCCAGTTTTCTCTTCGCCGGTACACCCAGGGAAAAGCGTCAGGGACCTTTTCGCCGCAGTTACCGAGGCTTTTCAAGGATTTTTTCGTGCTTTGCCGTCGGGGACGGAAAACACGGAATTTTTCAACCAGCAGCCACACTGCAGACTCAGGTTTTGATATCAGCTGTCAAACGTGACGCTTATTTATTTCTTGTTTTTATGACAACACTAAAATGTTTAAAAATACTGCTTTTTAACTTTTGAGTAAGTCTCATTTTTTTTTCTACCGTTAATTTAAAAATTAGTTCTTTTGTCGTTAGTTACTTTAATGTGTGTAAAAATACTAAACAAATAATTTGTTATTGGGTCTATATCTGCTACTCATTGCAAGTTAACTTCATATTTCAGTTATTTGTAGGAATAATTATAGACATAATCGTAGTAATTGTTTAAAAATAGACATTTTTAAAAGTTATATTCGATTATGAGTTCCATTTGAAAAGAGAAAGTTTTGTCAATTATTGAGAAAACGGAAGGCATAGGAAAAAAGCACGCCACTGTAACCACATCCAGAATGTGCCTTAAAAATGTTTTTGTTTCACTTATTTTAATAAAAAAAAAAGGATTTCAAAATGGGCGAAATTTGAAATACTCCCTCTAGCGTCGCAAACTGACAAGGTATGGAAATACGGTTTTCGCCATTATTTTTTTTTTTTAAATTGAACTCTTGACATGTATACTAGTTTTTTACTATCTAGCCGGGAAATAAGGTTTTCCTGTGAAAACACTATAAATTGGGACACCTCGTACATCACTGTAAATTTATCTAAAAATCAGCATATCCGTGATTTTGCACGTTTATATACCAGGTGTCCAAGAGCACCCTGGACATAGGAGATTAACATGGGAAAACGGTTTTTGAAAAATCGTAATAATGAAAGTTGTAGTACCTATCACAGACTAGTTTTCTGTATTTTTTTCGGATCTCTAACTTGAGCCCTTTCGTCGTAAAACACGAACAAAAATGAGAAAATTTAAACTTTTGGCCTGCACTGTATGGGCGGTTGTCGAGCAACGGGTAAACAGGTCATTGTTGCTGGTACGGTTGCTCGACAACCGCTTATACAGTGCAGGTAAATAAAAAAATGTATTTGAAAATCAACTAATTTTCCAACAAGACGGTGCACCTCCACCCTATTCACTTCCCGTTCGAGAATATATAACAAACGATTTCCTGGAAGATGGATTGGTAGACGTGGTCCCATGGAATGGCCTGCGAGATCACCCGACCTCACTCCGTTGGACTTTTTTCTATAGGGATACTACAGGAGGCACATTAGACAGTTTTTGGTGTTCTATATTATATACTGATCGTATAGTTTCTGCGTTATTCATTCTAATATTAGACACATCTGAGTCATAGTCATAGTCTGACAATAACTGAATATAATGATATCAATATTTTTGTTTCTTTTTTAATACTTCATTAACTCAAGCAAATTGATAAAATAAATAGCTGAACAAGTTTTGTCAAACATTGCAATATAATTATAAATCGTTTATTAATTTATTATATTCACTTTGACTTGCATTTCTAGACTATCTCATTTTAATTATAATACCAGTCGTTGAGTATTTAAAATCACTATTGTTATTATTTTATATACGTGATTTATTCCTTACATTAACAATGCTTATTGAGTTGGGTCATTTTTCAGTGCCCTCAATTTTTCAATAGGTCGTTAAAAATTAATTTTTCCTATTGTTTGTTTAAAACTTTAAATTCTAGTTTTTTGGGGAAAACAAATTATAGTTTTTAGGGTGGCAAATTAAAGAACGTTCTAACTTATAACGCTTATATATTAAAAATTCCTTTTATTTTTGTTTGACAACCAAGTCACTTAAATTTTACCGTACAAACGCCTTGCCTATAATTTGTTCAGTCTATAAACTAAAATTTTCGTATTTTCAGTCTGTCAACTGATTGGTTACAAAAATCAACTTGCCACAAATGTAATTTTCATAATACCAAAGTAAAAAAATGCATTATTATTTGATGCTTGTAGACAAAAACTATTTGCTGAGTCTAATACATATATTCGTCTGCCAATATGAAGTGCCTAAAAACACCATCATATAACTATAATCCGTGGAATTCATGGTCAACTTTACAGAGTGCCGCAGAAATTTAAGATGTGGTAAAAAGTTGCATTTTTTTAAATGCCCTATATTACATTTATTTAAATAATTCTATTGTTTGTAACAACGATTTGTTAAATAAATGACACATCTAGCGAGCACCGTTTTTTCAGAAAAAAACGTGCAAGGGTTAAAAATTTCCATGTTTGCAAATCCGAAAACCAAAAAGAAATTAGAAGTAGTTAACGTAAAGAAATTTGACTTGAACTTTTTCATTTATCATAAACTATGTCAAATGCCTTTTGTGATCCTTTTCGGGTAAAAAAATGATCAAGAAAATTTGGAATAAAATGTCTGCTTTAAATTTAAATTTAATACAGCATATAACTAATTCTTCTTATAAATAAATAAAACTATTCACAAAATGTAATAAGGTAAAACTACCAATAGATGACGACCTATAAAAAGTCTAAAAAACTTAAAAAATGAACCCCCAGACGAAGGGTCAAAATATTTGAGAAAATTTAAATCAGTATAGTGTGTCCAAAAAATAACAAGAGTTATTCCCAAAGAAACTGATGTACTACCTGCCATAAATATGGACCAAAATATATTTATGTATGGCTGCCGGAAATCAGTGTAAAGAGAGAGAGAATTAGCTATGTTTGGAAGAAACTGAGTACCAATGTAACTTTGCGAGTGTCATCTATTTGCAAGATGGCCATGCCATCTTTTAGTAGAACATGTTTTCTATTGCTTAAAACGCATGCCATCTTTTAGCAAATTGGGCACATTTATGTAAGGGATAAACACACTTCAAAATAAATAAAAGGTATAAATTTGTTGTCGAACCTTTTATAAAAAAAACTACTACATAGGTCGATAAAAAAGGCTATGGCAAATAACTAGTGCATACAATTTGTTTAAAAACGTAATAATTTAAAACTGTATTATTAAATGTTTACATTTTATCTTCAAAGTGCAACATATAATAATGATTACCTTAGTATATAGGGTGTTAAATTTTAAAGCAAATTATTTCTATACCACAATTTTCTGGGACAGCCTGTTCCAACCGACGCTTTTTTTTTTAATTGGGCAAGACATGAATCCTTATGCAACCGAGGGATTCCAGGTGCAGCACACTGTATATTAACTTGTCTTAAAATGTTTTTATTTGTAGCTTATTGTAATTTGTTATTGCAGCGATTGGCGCTAATACAAATTCAACATGCAAAAAAAAATGTGAAATGCCTAACATATTTTAAGAAGAAGAGACATAATTCTGTTGATGTTGGAGTGATGTTCTTGACTGACCTCTGTTTCCCTTTGGTAGGAAACATGTTGCCGGTGGTCTCTTTCTTTGAAATAAAAATTGCATCCAATTTTCAGAATCAAATATAATATAATATAAACTAACTTCTTATAATCATTGTTTACTTCTTTTGAGTCAAAGTGTTTTAAGTTCGCCTATTAATCATTGGAAGATATCAGTCCTTATTAACCATTATTAACTTTAAACCGATGTTTCAAAACAAATATTTGATGTGGTCTGAGGTACGGCAACGTTTTTCAACAACTGACCAATCAATAAAACGCCTGATATTCAACGGCCAAAGCCGTTATCAGTCGATTGTCAATTTAACTTTGGTAGGAAGAGTCCATCTCTTTCTAATTCGCTTTCTCTTTTCAACTGTCTGTTCTTGTTAAATAGCTATTCTTTGATATTAGCTACTAAATAGTATTCAAACAATATTGTCTTAAAGTTTTATAGCAATCCTACTAGTCAATTCTTCTAATGGTGGAAGGGGGGTGGGGAAATTGGGGGTGCCATTTAAAAAATGAAAGTTACCCCCCTTCCCCCCCCCCACATGGAGGGGCAGAGGAACACAAATTTTGTCATCAATGTATTTCCCCCGCGGAATAATACAACTTTGATACTAAACATTTTTTCGAAAAGTGCTTATTTTTCGAGATATTGAGATGTCTCAAGTTAAATGTTACACCCGGTATATGCATTTGTGGCGAGGTTACAGTAAAGTTCTATTTTAGTTTAAGACATGGTTTCTGTTGTTTGGTTGGAGTTGTTAAAGTGCACCAAAAATGACGGTGTTTGAAACGGATCAGGTGTCGAGTAAAACCGTTTTGGATGCAGAAAATTGCTGTTGTTTTAAAGAATTGTTATTCCCAATACCACCCCTTTCGTTTGAAGAGCTGTTACTCGCGCCACACGAAAACGAGGAGGCGAAGGGGCAGGTGGACTTTCTCAATTCCCTACGATGTCCTGAAATAATGGATTTTTATTTTTGTGAGCATTGTAATCATGTAGCTAGATTACATGAAATAGGTGTGCTTTATGGGGGCTGTAATAAACCTGCTAATTATGTACTGTATACATGTTTTTTATTTATTTACAACCTTTGTTATATGAGTAAGTAGTATTTTAAGTTGTTCATACAAAGACAAATTTGGACAGGGAATGTCAAAGATGCTTAAACTTAATTGATCAGATTTTTTTAAAGCATTTGAAAATTCATCATATTCAAAATAGCGCTAATTTTGTAAAAAAATACAACCACCCATCACACACACGTACATTGGTATAACGGAAAGTTCCATTTATAATAATAATAATAATAATAATAATAATAATAATAATAAATATCTTTATTTCAAAATTATGCAATTGTAAACATAAAGCGAAATAACGTCAAATTTCTGAAGGAAGGAAGGAGAAACCAAGAAAAGAAAGCAACTACACATTTACATACATTTCACTTAACTTACATTGCGATAAACAAATATGATCACAAATTACACAACAATATACTTACAACATACATCGTTTTATGTTGGAGCAAGATTCAGATAATCAGACACTGTATAAGGCTCTGTTTTCACCAAGAATGCATGGAGGAGTTTCCTGAACTGGTTGGTATGGCTTATTTGTTTAATACTCGGTGGTAATTTGTTAAAAAATCTTATACAATTATAATATGATCCATGCTCATAGACTGTCAAGCCTATGTCTTGGTAGAATGTAGTGTATTGACCTAGTTGGCGGTGTATTTTTTGGAGCATGTTCTTGAAATAAATGTTTGTGTTTAATAAAGAATAATATGCACTCCTGTACATACACTGCATGTACGGTAAGCAATCCGACCTCTCTGAATCTTCCTCGACATGACTCTCATGGGTTTAATCCCAACATAATTCTTATTGCTCGCTTTTGACAAATAAAGACTTTGTTGATGACAGAACATTGACCATAAAACATAATTCCGTATCTAAGCTGGGATTCTAAATTTGCATAGTACATCATTTTCATAGTTGGCATCTTCACATATTTTGATACAATTCGAAAACTATAACATACTTTATGTAATTTTGTCACAACATAATCTACATGAGCATCCCATGACAATGTGTTATCCAGTATCATTCCAAGAAACTTAGTCGATTGTGTAATTTGAATTTTAACATTGTTAAGATTTATTGCCAGTGGAATGTCTAGATTTGACAAATTTGTCTGAAAAATTGTGACAGTTGTTTTTGAATTATTCAAAACAAGTTGATTTTTTGAAAACCATGTGTTAGCTTTTTCTAAGATTTTTTTAGTATCTCTGAAAACTGATGTGATGGAAGTGCCCATCGATAACAGGCTTGTGTCGTCGGCGTAGTTTGTGATTTCAAGTTTGATTCCTTCTTCTAGCAATTCTGTTATGTCATTTATGTAAACTAAAAACAGTAAAGGACCAAGTATACTCCCTTGTGGTACGCCTATTGACATTTCAAGCCTATCCGAAAGAACTCCACCAATCATCATTTGTTGCTGCCTGCCAGCCAAATAAACCTTACCCATTCAAGTGCCGTATCCCTTATACCACAATTACTTAGTTTAGTAACTAAAATGTCATGATTCAATGTATCGTATGCTTTGGACAGATCCAAAGATACTCCCAGTGGTATGACTTTGTTTTCTAAGGAACCTAACACAGAATGTACAAAGTGAAATACTGCGGTGTGTGTTGATTTGCCTTTTATGTAAGCATGCTGTGATTCATTGAATATGTTATGGTGAGAAAATAGTCGATAAATCTGTTAGATACTACTTTTTCAAAAATTTTGGAAAAACTTGTTAGCAAGCTGATTGGTCTATAGTTTTCGAACTGATCTTTGCTGCCTTTTTTGTGTATTGGAATTATTATTGCCAATTTTAATTGATGTGGAAATATGCCGAATCTAAGTGAATTATTGATTATGTAAGCTAGTGGTTTAACAATACTGGTTATTATGGTTTTGAGCAGATTTGTGGATATGTTGTCGTGACCGCTACTATATTTATTTTTTAAGGTCGCTACAGTGTTTAGGATTTCTATATCATCGACCATGTCAAGAGAGATGACTTCAGGATTCACAAGTTGTTCAGTTGTAAAAGAAATATTAGTGATGTCTTTTGTGACGCGTTTTTAAAATGCCTCTAATTACCGGCTCTAAACTCGGGCGCCACCTACTGAGTCGTTACGTGCCAGTAGGAACACGATTGCCTTCGGGCGGCTTTTAAACAGTGGAGAACGAAGTTTCTGGGTTTGTGAGCTCCGCAAGGATGAGTAAAACAAACTGTTAACAAAACAACTCTCTTTATTCGGAAACGTAACCATACGGTGAAACGTAAAACAAACCTAAAACTCCGCACGGTGCAAGAAACTTAAAAGCCTTATCCTAGCCTTATCCTAGCGTACGCATGCTTAACCTACGGTGCCTAAAACTAACGCGGCAATGTTCGGCGGCCGTCTCGCTTTAGTGAGAACTACCTTAAGAAAGAGCAGAACGAACGTCCGTACGACACTACGCCATACTTGGTTCGGGACAGGACCACGTTCGACCATACGCCAAAACGTGTTACGGTGGGGGAAAATGTCATGCGAACTACGCCAACACGACCAGGTAACCCTGCGACCCTACGCCAACAGGGGGGGGGGAACGGATGTGTTCCGACCATGCGCCAGAACATAGGGTAAAGGAGCATCGTGCGACATGCGCCTACACGACCAGGCATCCCTGCGACTCTACGCCAACAGGGGGGAAAGAAGGGTGAAGGACGTGCTCCGACCCTACGCCAGAACACAGGGAAAAAGGGCATCATGCGACATGCGCCTACATGACGAGCAAGCCCGGCGACACTACGCCACCAAGCCACGGTACTTACGGTTACGGACGTACGGAACGGTTCGGTTCGGTATATCGGAGAGAGAGTCTTGCGAAGGCGGTGCGAGACTGCCGGCTTAGTGCTACGGAGCTTCATTTATACTAATCGCCGGGCCCCCACTACAATGACGCGTCGGTGGTGGGGGCCGCCGCCGCTCAACACAGGAGCGCCACAGTTCCGATCGGCACGTTGCTCGAGGCTTACCCCCTCCACAATTTCGTCCAACCGCACACAGAAGCGTATTTACAACAATCCACGGTGCACAGTTTCACCCGTTCGGTGGAATTTAGTAACGAATTTAAACGCTTCGTTACACTTTTAAAAGATTTGTGGGCGCATTTGAAAGATATGCGTTGAATTCATTTGCTACTTCAAACTTCCGCTCGCTTTCAACGTTTATTTCTGACTTGCTGTTTTTATTTTTACCTAATATTTCATTCACAATGTTCCACGTTGTCTTAGATTTATTTTCCGATTTTTTAATAATGGTAGAGTAGTATGATGCCTTTTTGTTTTTCAATAAAGCATCATACTGCTTTTTTGTTCCGATATATCTATTTCTATATTCAATACTGATATTTTTTAAAACATATAGTTTGTCTAATTCTTTTTTACAATGAATTACTTCGGTGTCTCTGTGCAGATACTTGGCATTGCCTCGATTTCTAATTGGCATTTTTCTTAAAGGAAAACATGAATCAAAGCAGCCTGATATTATTTTGCCGAAGGAGTCCCATTGATTGTCAACTGCGCTGTTATGTAAGGAATACAATTTGTTAAAATTTTGTTCTGCAAGTAGCTTTTGGAAACGCAGTTTACTATCATCATTGAATATTCTTTTTTCAACATGGCTTTCAGTTATTTTTCCTTGCAATGGTAAGGATATTATTTGGGCAGAGTGGTCTGATATGTGATATTCTAAGATAGCTGTATTATAGTGACATTGTGCATTAGTGATAATGTTGTCTATGCATTTACTGGTATTACTTGTAACTCTAGTCCCCTTAGCAATAGCAAATTTGAAATTGTATGATGCCATGAGTGCTAAAACATCGAACGTTTTGCTTTCTTTAGACAGAAAATCCACATTGAAATCACCAGCAATTATACAAGTTCTTTGCTTGCATGCAAATACTTAATACAGATTCAAATTATATATAGCTGGAGGAATTCCGTTAAAGTCTTTCGAAATATACCCATAGCTTTCTACAGTGAAGGAACATTCATTGATTATACAATAATAATTATCGCTAAAAAAATATATGGTTTTCCCGCTGTAGGTGTTGATTGCCCCAATCAAATCGTTTTCAAAGGGAATCTGTAGATCTGATAAATAAAGTTTTCTACTTAGCTTAAAATTTGTATCGTTTATAACATAGATTTCCTTATTTACAATTAAAACTAATTCATTATTAGGTCTTTGATAGGCGGCCGTAATTTCCTATTTTAGGTAAAAAAGGAAATACAGAGTAGATAGAAATAATCTGTCTAGACATTTTCTTAAACTGTAAATCCATAACACATATTTGATCTGAATGTAGGATATATAAGTTGTAATGCATTATTGAGAAAAACAAATCACTTGGATTTACATCACATATATCGTTGCGGCTTAATTTCAGGCTTGTACGGTAAGGGCGGCTGTGTATAGGGTGTGTGCACGGTAGTAGTCAGAGTAGGTTTATAGACGGTGCGAGATGGCACAGTAGTAGTAGTAGTAGTTGGAGGAGTTTTAAATCCATATAAACTTTGAATAGCCAAAATATCGTCCGAGTGTAAGCGTGAATTACCGTTGTAGTATGCATACATGATGGCTTTAAGGAACAGCTGAATCTCCTAGTCCGAGCGCATGACCAATCTCATGCGTTAAAACATCTATGAAGCTGTGCTCATTTGAAGGTGCTTTATTTTCTGTACCTAGATATCATTTTTCTGAAGAATCTAGGTGAATCTCGAGACAAGTACTTCCATTGCGTCCATGTGGTCCAAACGAATGGCCTAATACACCACCTACCCCATCAAAATAATAAGGGCAGTTTTTCTTTAAGCATCTAACCTGGTTAGAATGGTTATAGCTAACAAAAAAAATTATCAAATCCGGGTTTCTAATGTCTCTTATAAATTTTAAATTAGTAACATTGCTCCACACACTAAAATCTTGCGAGGCTAGTGGCACTAGCTTTGCATGTGGTAACGGAGTGGTAGGGAGAGCAATATGCCAAACTATTTTTTGTTTACCCCATTTTCCCTGAAGTGAAAATGCATTGTCACTCACACCACATCTAGCTTTTTTCATAAATTCTAATGTTTGATCATCAAGAATTCCATTTACATTTAAGCTGTAGTACTCTTGAAATGCCATTAAGGCATCCGTTAGATCTGTTTGAGCGTTTTCATTTGCACTTGAAGTATTAAGATAACCATATTTAGCTAAATAATCTGTAGCACTAAAATTAGCATCACAACAACAACTGCTAACTAAAACCAAAAACACAATTAAGCACTTCATTACTGCAAGGAAGTTGGGAGTAATATGATTAAGAAAGTGATATACAATTAATTTAAAACTGGTTTATTTGTCATAGGTTAGGGTTCCAGTGAAATACTACAATCACGTTTTCATGGTTTTATTGTTTTGCAAATCTTGTATAAGCTGTTTTTTGTTATTAGCTAAACACTCCCTTATACAATATGTTTCTACATGAGAATTAATATTACAAAACACGCGTACAAGAGCTTCAATTTTATCTACAGAAACATTATTAACAGTTATATAGTCGTGAAATACATTTACAAAATTATAATAATATTTGGCAAAATCCAATATTTTTAACTCACTAATTTTAGTGTCTATAAAAAACAAATCAATAATGCACAAATCGCATACATTACTTTCCGTTAAGTACAATGTGGTGTCCTGATTGGTTAACGCAAGAACTTTAGTGTTATCATTCATTAGGTGTGTCGTAATTAAGCCGTTGCAGGATGAAACTTGCATGCTGACGTCATTGTTATTCTTAAAGTAATTGTTTTGAAACCACTGAAGATTGATAATGAGGTGTTTCCACTCATTTTCGGTAAAACAAAATGTACCGTTTGCCACTGGAATCCTTACAGTTGGTTGAAAATCCTTTGACATATTAAGTCCAATACAAATGTCAAATCCGCTACTGGGGCATGCAAAAGTGGTGTTCAGCAGATAACACTCTTGTTCTGGTTGCCTGCCCCCATAATGCAATGTTTTTATGCGTAGCTTTCTCATACATATTTAAAAGCTCAGTAACATCTTGATCTAATACTTCACTACACATGTTGCTTTAATGAAAATTGAAGCACTTCTAATTTTAGAGTGATAAGCTGTGTGTGTGTTATTTTTATTAGTTTAACGCATGTGCATTATGATTTATTACTAATATCTATCCAACTATTGTGAGATTTGTCATAGGCGGCCGTAATTGTTTTCCATTTTTTTGGTAAAAAAGGAAATACAGAGTAGATTGAAGATCTTTTAGCGTAGTTTCATGTTGCTTAAGTAGATCATGCATCTTACCAACTTCATTATTTATCTCTTCCATTCGAGTTGACAATAAATTATTTACATATTCCTTAGTAGTTGCATCATTTTCGTCTATAGGCGGTTTTAAATTACAAATTTTCAAATTTTCTGCATCAATATCTCCTTCAGGTGTATGGCGTAACACTGATTTGGTGTAACTTGTTTCAGCTTGTTTTCTGGAGTGACGTCCGAACTTATCAAGACTCATTTTGATAATGAGACCTACTTTAATAAATAATATTTGTTTCTTTAAGTTCTCAAAGATGCTTAAACTTAATTGATCAGATTTTTTTTTAAGCATTTGAAAATTATAATTTATTACTAATATCTATCCAACTATTGTGAGATTTGTCGAAACCAAACCACTTTACAAACACCTTTTGACCCTTCTTTCGCAATATTTTTTCAACCAAGAACACCGGTTGTTGCGTTTTTTGTAATTCTTGACGGTAAAAGCCCCTTTTATGGGTCTACCCTGCTGATCTTCCAATAAATAACTTACAGGATTTGTAAGTTTAATCTGACTAATTTTAAAGAGTTCAGTAGTCCAATTAGGTAAAAATCCTTTCTCAAAAACATGTTTTGCTTTGCTAATACGTACTAAGTCGCCCACCTTAAATTTGTTTGTTATAACAACCATTTTAATATTATTATATGCTGTAGACAACAATTTTTTTTTCATTTTTCTTATTAACATCAACGGGCTTCATTTTTGTAGTTAAGTGTATGGTTTCATTGTAGTTTTTAACAATGTCTGCTAATATACCAATCCATTTGCGACTTCCGTTTAAACTAAAAAATGTATAAAGAGTTTCCTTAAGCGTTCTGATACAGCGTTCCGCTATAGCGGCCTTGGTGTGACTGAAGGTACTATAATGATTAATATTCCATTTTTGCATGAGATTTTGAAACCTGTGGTTATAGAATTCTTTTCCATGATCCGTATGAAGATTTTTTGGTCCAGTCTTAGCCCGTTGTAGTATCTTAACAAATGCAGCAGTTACTTCTTCACCCGATTTTGTCTTCAAAGGTTCAGTCTAAACGTACTTTGAGAAACAATCAGTGACAACAAGGAAATATTTGAATTGTTTATTTTCTCTAACATGCATATCCATTTGAGCAAGGTCAGCTTGCCACAGATCATTCAAACCCTTAATAATAGTACGTCGCATAGGAAACTTTTTTCGAATGGGTTTATGTAACTCGTTAATAAGCTGAATTTTTTCTTTAGACATTATTAGGGGTGCAGGTCTCGTCTTTATAGCACCAGAGCTTGTACTGTTTTTGAAGATCTTTTAACTTAGTTTCATGTTGCTTAAGTAGATCATGCATTTTAACAGCTTCATTATTTATCTCTTCCATTCCAGTTGACAATAAATTATTTACATATTTCTTAGTAGTTGCATCATTTTATATATTATAAATTATTATTATATCAAAAGACCGTGAACATATGATAAAAAATCAAATATTAAAATTACCTTTTTTAATATTAACTTTCGGCATAGGACAATTTAGCTAAATCGTATTATTTTGATGTCAAGAATATGCTGTAGCTCTATGTCCCATTACTTCCCTGTATAACGTAGAGTTGCCATACGTCCGTTTTTCCAACGGACAGTCCGTTATTTCAGAGTGTCCGTTTTGTCCGGTCCGCGTTATGTCACGTTTGTCCGTTTCAAAGTACATCTTACGTCCTTTCTTATCAGTGCCATAACTCCACCCGTTCTTCTATTATCCGTCGTACATTTTTCAATCCTATAGCCCTCAATATCTAACTCCCTCAGAGTCACCTCAGCACACACATGAGTTTCTGACAGAAAAACAATTTTTGGTCGCCACTGGTTTATAAGAGAATTTATACCGTCCTTATTGTTTAAGTAACCCTGACAATTGAGATACACTAAACTGGAATTAAAACTATCCGCATCTAATTGCTATTTATTGTATTTATCATTTTGAATTTTTTCAAATCGTTTCAATGTTTCACATTGGTTATGATCCCATGTTGTATGATCTACCTTGAGTGCCATACCATATTTCTTATTTGACCAAAGACAGTTCGAACATTTAACAAAATTACTCTGACAATCACCTAACTAAACTATGCTCTCCACTACACTTAGGACAAACTTTTTTATCAGTACAATCTCTGCTAAAATGACCATACTTACAACAGTTAAAGCATCTAATAATACCATATTCATCATATATTGGACATCGACTCCAACCTATACTAATTTTTCCTTTTTTTATTATCACATTATAGGTATTTTGATCTAGTTCTATGATTATACTAAATTTTTTCCTAACAATTTTAGTTTTACGAATTATATCCATTTTTGAACAATTATCATTGATATTTAATTCGTTTTGTTTAACTATCTTAACTAATATATCACTATCATTCCTATCGTACTCACATTCATCTATTCCGACAATCCTGACACGGTGATGCAGAGATTTAGGCCTCTCCACATCGTAACTGCCTCCAAGTTTATCTTGAATCTCAGTCTGAACGCTTGCTATTTCCCTACTACCACTACAATTTATAATAACACCTCCTTATTTTGTCACCCGTCCCATAGTCACTCCTACTCCCATATCCGTTGGATCAACTCTCTGCCGTATATCTTGTTTCACTTCTTTGATTTCCTTTTGGGTTCCTTTTTGTTTTACAATAAGTACGTTGTTCGATTTTTTTGCGACAGCCGAGTAGGTCAATTGTAAGTCATCATTTCTAGGTACCTGAGTGTTCAAATCTCTAAGACATGCTATTTCCATCTTGAGGCAACGATTTTCTTCGATAAGCAAGTCCATTTTTTCCATTAAAACATTGGTGTTATTTACCAAGGTCTCCAAAGTTGTATTTATGAAACTAACAGTATATTGATCAATATACCCTTCCTCTACTCGACTTCTCTTTCTAGACCTCTCTGGTCTAGTTACTTCACCCAAACTTTCAGCACATGTTTTACACCTCCATGTAGCTTTTCTCATATGAAAGCCACGCAAGTTTACATCCTCACATTTTCCGTGGAAATAGTTTCCGCATACTGTACATCTTATGGTTGATTTAGGATCTTCAAAAACGGTTTTACAATTAAAACAACCTAAGTTTGGATTACTTTCATCCATAGAATCGATGGCCGGCGTTGCCGCCGCCATTATTTACAATTATTTACTTTCGGCACTTTGATTTGTTTATTTGTTTATCTATCCACGGAGTAAAAATCGTTTCACTGACAATGGAATTCCATTGTCTACAGGAATTTTCACTATATCACGCACAACCGACAACTTCTTTAATTAACTAATCATATGGTTGTATTAGTCTCAATGTGACGATTTATTTGAATATACACACAATAAATTTTAATCACAATTACCGCAGCAAAAGCAAAAATTCCACGAGCGAAAACAAACAAGCTGCACGGACACACATCGGCGAACACTCTTCCTTCCTTACTTGTTGTAATTTCTGTATTACACTTTCAAAAATGTCAGGTACAATAATATTAACTATAATAGCTTCCAATTTTGTTATAGCAATACAAAATTTCTGGTCATATAAATTATTAATCAGTTTTGACCAGTGTTACCAGATTGACAGTCTGAGGTTCGTTATTAGTTCTAAAGGACTCGTACGTTTTTTCGATTTCGGACAAACGTTGTATCGTTTCGTTAAAATCGGTCACAAGTTGAATTTCCAGCTCGAATTTTAGATTCAGCGCGTTACTATGATTGTCCTGTATTAAATCTGTATTAACCAAAAAAATCTACCAAAGCAGTGGTTACCTACCATGTCAGACTGTCTCAGAGTGATGTTTTTCATTAAAACCGACCGACTATTCTTGACGCTTCTGGTTTTTTCACTCAGTTCGGGGTTTCCCAAATTATGAGTGCTACTGAAGTGACTTAGATCTGCCAATTCAAGTTCCCATGACGATTTTCTTGACTGTCTTGTGGATTTGGCTGATGTTTTAGCCATTTGGCTTACTGAACCACCTGCTGATATGATTTTTTGATAAAAATGAAGTTTCCCACTAACCCAACCTAATTAAATAGATTTGTAGGAGAGAAAAAAAGTTATCTCTAATAACATCTATAAATTGGCATTTAGGGGTTAAGTTAAAATAATACAGTAGTTTATTTAAAATAATTATTTTTAACTGCCTGTTGAACCACAGTTAAGGCAAAGTTTACAGAATAAAATATAAGTTCCGTCACTCCTTGTGGGCACTTTGAAGTTCGGCGATCTTAAGCGTGCCGACTGCCGGCAAACGCGTCAAAAGGACGTGCTTACTGCCTGGAAAACCGCAGGGGAAGACGGAGTAATAATGCGCACCAAAATTTTATTGGGGAAGGTGGAGTTAATTTTGGAATATCTGGGGTAAAAATTATTGGAAGAAAAAAATGAATGTTTTCGTATAGCATTAAACGAATTTAATAATTCTTATTAACTGAATGTGGTTAATGATTATTTAGGTTATGTTATGATTGCTAACATGCGCAATTAAAGAATTAAAACACTTATTCCGGAGAAAAAAATGGATAGATATTGTTGCGAAGCGAACTTTTGATTATTAGTTAGGATTTCTTTAGTTATTTGTTGTTATCCCTGTATGTTACGTTGCTTTGTTTACGTTCTACATTCTTTTGTCTGTGTTCTAGAACATCCTGGCTCCGTTGCTTATATAGAGAAAGATTTATGTTATAGCTTAATGAGTGTGAGAGAGAAAGTCAATTTCATGAATATTTGGGAACTTTCTAGAAACCATGGAAGCCTATATAAGCAGCTGAACCAGGCCTGGTTACTTAGTTGTTGAGTTGATAGTTGTAGTGAAGTCGAAGTTGTCAGATTACGAGGTTAAGTGTCAGTGTCAGTTTATTGTTTGTAAACAATATACAGTGTTGTACAAGAAGTGTGTCATTAAGGAGTACGACGGTACAATATGGTTGAATACATACCTTACTTCATCTACGGGACATCTAAAAAATGATAGCCCAGTACCGCGTTTTGTAACACAACTTTCAACCGAACAAAATTCTACAGGCATTTTGCGCAAAATATTTGGTCCACCTAGTTAGATACGCCGATATTAACACTGCGCGTGCCGAAAATCCACTGTGTATGCTCGGGCGCTGGGACCGGGGGTCTGTGGGATCTGAGAGGGACGAGGAGCGCGGAAAAGGTAAACCGGCGTGTCGCCATATTACCTTGTCAAAAGTCGCTATTTTGTCGCTACTCCTATTGATCGTCCATCCATCTACAAGTGGCAGATTAAACCACCGTTTTTGTGAACATCATGGTGAACAATTTAATTTCTAAATATTTTTATTTTTTCGAAATCAACACAAACAAAATCTACAAAACACACATGGAAAGTATAAATCAAATATCTTTATGATGAGATCAAGATTTCACACCAAAAACATTTTTACCAAAATAAAAACTTAAAATATATTAACAACATAATGAACTCTATTATAACACATAAATAAAACATATATCAACAAAAAAGTAAAAACAAGTAAAACACATATATTATACTAAACTAAATTAAGTTTAATATTTCAATCAGATTCAGAACTATCTTTATCCTCAATAGCATTTGTGCCTAATTGACTCTGATGTTGGTTAAGTATTGCCATGCTTTTAAAGTGATCTGCTGTTACTTTATAATCTAAGCAGCATTTCTTATTTTGCTTCATATCAAGCTGAATTTTTAATAACGCACATAAAGTGTCAATTCCTAGCTTATTTTTTTTTTGTTTTAATATCAGGCATAGTCGAAAAAATTCGCTCTACGTCTGCGACATCAAAACCTTTGCTACATTTGATATATTTTTAAACACAAAGTCGTCATTAAAGTTTTTTAATTCAGAAAGTTCTTGCCAAAATTCAATTGTGGTCATTGAATTGAACCGTTGTTTTTCTTCAGGAGAGAAAAAATCTTTTACTGTAAAAAATTCTTCAAAGGCTATGTTTGGTTGGGAAATATGCTCAAATTTTGATAAAACGTCCATCAAATTTTTACTAAATTTTTCGGAATATTGGGAGTCTAAAACGAATTTTGTATCAAGAAAATCTAAATTGTTTGTCCAAGATTCTTTTAATGGAAATCTTTTTATTGAATCTGAAACAGCTTTTTGATAGAAACTCAAACATTTTAATTTAAATTGTTCAACAGCGCCCTGACCACAATTCTCAATCAGTTTGATAGTTTGGGGACCAAATTGAATCTCTTCCAAGGGTAGTAAAACATGTGGGTGGTAAACATTTAGGTTATAAAGATTATCTTCATCATTTATAAATTCTCTTTTAATAAACTTACCACACAACTGTCTGACAAACCTTCGACTTTCTTTTGACAAGACCGGAAACAAAACTTTTTGGCTTAAATAATATATTAAATTGCTGAAAGAGGGAAAGTATGAATGCTAAAAACTGTAAATAAGCCTGAACAAAGGGGTTTTCAAACTCACTATTTATAGCAGCTGCCGCAGAACTTTTTTCCTCAAACTTTGCTAGCTTAAAAACCTCTTCAAGTACTTTCCACTGTGAAAGCACTCTTTCTATACAGGGTAATAATGATAACCAACGTGTTTTTGCTGGTAATAAAATTTTATGCTTTTGCATACAAAAAAAACTTTGAAATTCTTCAAGAATTGATTGCCTTTTAGGGCTTCTTGAAAAATAGGCATACATGTTCTGTAAGAAATGTTCAACATTAGTAGGTATACTGTACAATGTAGGCTATGGCAAACACAACCATTAACAATAATTTTATTATTTTTATTTAATAAGTATGTTTTAAAAGATTCCTTGTTACCCATCATAACACTTGCGTTATCAGCACAATAGCCAACTATATTTGTACATGACAAATCATGGTTTTGTAAAGTTTTCTTAAACAAAGAAAATAAACCCTTAGCAGTACCTTCATCTGCGCCAATTTTCACTAAATCTAGCAAAGCAGTTTTTAAACTATTTTTTGAAATATACCGCACTAAAATACATAATAATCGATTATTAGCAATATCAGTACTTTCATCTAATAATATTGAAAAATACTTTTGAGACTTTAACTCTTTAACTAACTTTGCAGATACTACGGGTGCTAAAACATTTTTTACAATTGCGGTACATTTAGTTCTGCTCTGTTTAACAGATCCTGCCAATTTAGAATCATGGAATATCTTTGAAGACAAAGCGGTAATATGTTTTATAGCATTAAAACTAAAGTTGTGTGAAACAACTAAAAGGGCATATCGGATATCTGCCGTCATATTTTCGCTTGTCACTGTATGTTTTTCGAACAAAACTGGTATTACTTTAGTGTTAGACACTTTCTTGACCGATAACTTATGTTTATTAGCATTAGAATGCTTAATTAAATCAGATTTTTTAGTTGACAGCACGGCATTGCAGGACTTACACTTCGCTTTTCCATCTCCTATTTTTTCCAGCCACCCGGAAAATTCCGGATAGACCAACCATTTTTCCGAAAAAAGTTGTTTTCGGATTACGACTTCGCTTTTATTAAGTTCACCTCTGGTTTTCAATTTTTTTTGGGGGGTTCTGTTTTTCCTTTTGCCTTCATTCTCATCTGATGAATCGCCTACATAATCCATGGTTATAATTAGACGATCAAGTATACATCAAGAAAATCACTCGTTAAACTGGTAATAATTATAATAGTTACTTACCAGAATCAGAAAGTTTTTGTTTGGACGTTGATGGTTTCAAGTACTTTTCGATACCAGTCATATTTGAAAAGTATACTGACAGGAACACATATAATATTACTTATTTGAGTTTAGATTGTTTAATACATGAATAAATCTTAATTATATATTATTTATTATAATATTCTGAATATTACTAAATACCACTGTGACTGCTTCTTGAAGTTGTTGAGTTTTCACTTTACCAGTCGTGCCCTCTATCGGCACTGGTATAAACTAGTTAAGTTTCAAAAAAATCATCTGTAAAATATGAATAGTTTGTGCCGTTTGATGTCAGGTGGGGCTAATTATATAAATAAGCTATTAGAAAGTTTATTAAAAGTTTATATACATTCCTCAAGAGTTTGTTTTATGTATCGTTTCATGGTTATTATCGAAGAGTTAGATGTCGCTACAATCGAAGAGTTAGATGTCGCTAGCAAAATTCCGTTAAGAAGTCGCTACGCATTTTAACGTTGCAAAAGTCGCTATTTTCGCGACAAGTCGTTACGAACGGCAACACTGGTTTTGACGTACATGTAGTTGAGTTGAAACTAAAGTCATGACGCGCTGTGTGGTAGGAGAAAACTGCTTCTTTTGCAACACAAGCTAAGTTGTCCGTGGGTTCAATTTTCTTGAAAAAAACGAAGTGACCATGTTGCTTATAAGTGATGCATTAACAATGCTTTTATGTTTTTTAGTATTTGTGTGCTCCAATACATCTCGTCGACCTCCATAAGCAATTGAAAATTTGATGTTACATTTGGCACATTTTACGTTATGATCTACTTTTCCTTTTTTGATAAAGGAAAAGTCACCCTTCAATTCAGGTGGAAATTCGCACTGTTTGCCCGTACCTATTAAAATAAAATACTTATTAGTCTTTGACTTAAATCATTACGGGTTCCGATCCGAAATTACAAACCGAATTTGGCCATAAGACATTTAAATCATTTACAATTTTATTATGTAACACATTAATACTTACTAGTTTTTTTTGGGATACAAACACTACTAACTTATGGTGATATCACGAAAAACAGCTATGTGTGAACTGTGAACGCTCAACGCTGATTGAAACCCAGTCCAGACAGAAATGTTTGTCTGGGGAAATGTTGAAATGAAAGGCTTTGGTGATTCACCGAATTAAGCAGAGCTCGGTAAAGAATTTCGAGCGCTCCGAACATCAATGCCACACACCGAACATCTCACTTCAGCTTGCCGAACTAGGCTCAAAAAACCAAAGATTTCGATTTTCTTATGCAGTATTGTGCAGTTGAAATCGACGAGTATGTCGATTTATGTATGATTAATAAACGGACAAACGTGACATAACGCGGACCGGACAAAACGGACACTCTGAAATAACGGACTGTCCGTTCAAATTCTTGTCGGCCAAATTCGGTTTGTAATTTCGGATCGGAACCCGTAATGATTTAAGTCAAAGACTAATAAGTATTTTATTTTAATAGGTACGGGCAAACAGTGCGAATTTCCACCTGAATTGAAGGGTGACTTTTCCTTTATCAAAAAAGGAAAAGTAGATCATAACGTAAAATGTGCCAAATGTAACATCAAATTTTCAATTGCTTATGGAGGTCGACGAGATGTATTGGAGCACACAAATACTAAAAAACATAAAAGCATTGTTAATGCATCACTTATAAGCAACATGGTCACTTCGTTTTTTTCAAGAAAATTGAACCCACGGACAACTTAGCTTGTGTTGCAAAAGAAGCAGTTTTCTCCTACCACACAGCGCGTCATGACTTTAGTTTCAACTCAACTACATGTACGTCAAAACCAGTGTTGCCGTTCGTAACGACTTGTCGCGAAAATAGCGACTTTTGCAACGTTAAAATGCGTAGCGACTTCTTAACGGAATTTTGCTAATTGTAGCGACATCTAACTCTTCGATAATAACCATGAAACGATACATAAAACAAACTCTTGAGGAATGTATATAAACTTTTAATAAACTTTCTAATAGCTTATTTATATAATTAGCCCCACCTGACATCAAACGGCACAAACTATTCATATTTTACAGATGATTTTTTTGAAACTTAACTAGTTTATACCAGTGCCGATAGAGGGCACGACTGGTAAAGTGAAAACTCAACAACTTCAAGAAGCAGTCACAGTGGTATTTAGTAATATTCAGAATATTATAATAAATAATATATAATTAAGATTTATTCATGTATTAAACAATCTAAACTCAAATAAGTAATATTATATGTGTTCCTGTCAGTATACTTTTCAAATATGACTGGTATCGAAAAGTACTTGAAACCATCAACGTCCAAACAAAAACTTTCTGATTCTGGTAAGTAACTATTATAATTATTACCAGTTTAACGAGTGATTTTCTTGATGTATACTTGATCGTCTAATTATAACCATGGATTATGTAGGCGATTCATCAGATGAGAATGAAGGCAAAAGGAAAAACAGAACCCCCCAAAAAAAATTGAAAACCAGAGGTGAACTTAATAAAAGCGAAGTCGTAATCCGAAAACAACTTTTTTCGGAAAAATGGTTGGTCTATCCGGAATTTTCCGGGTGGCTGGAAAAAATAGGAGATGGAAAAGCGAAGTGTAAGTCCTGCAATGCCGTGCTGTCAACTAAAAAATCTGATTTAATTAAGCATTCTAATGCTAATAAACATAAGTTATCGGTCAAGAAAGTGTCTAACACTAAAGTAATACCAGTTTTGTTCGAAAAACATACAGTGACAAGCGAAAATATGACGGCAGATATCCGATATGCCCTTTTAGTTGTTTCACACAACTTTAGTTTTAATGCTATAAAACATATTACCGCTTTGTCTTCAAAGATATTCCATGATTCTAAATTGGCAGGATCTGTTAAACAGAGCAGAACTAAATGTACCGCAATTGTAAAAAATGTTTTAGCACCCGTAGTATCTGCAAAGTTAGTTAAAGAGTTAAAGTCTCAAAAGTATTTTTCAATATTATTAGATGAAAGTACTGATATTGCTAATAATCGATTATTATGTATTTTAGTGCGGTATATTTCAAAAAATAGTTTAAAAACTGCTTTGCTAGATTTAGTGAAAATTGGCGCAGATGAAGGTACTGCTAAGGGTTTATTTTCTTTGTTTAAGAAAACTTTACAAAACCATGATTTGTCATGTACAAATATAGTTGGCTATTGTGCTGATAACGCAAGTGTTATGATGGGTAACAAGGAATCTTTTAAAACATACTTATTAAATAAAAATAATAAAATTATTGTTAATGGTTGTGTTTGCCATAGCCTACATTGTACAGTATACCTACTAATGTTGAACATTTCTTACAGAACATGTATGCCTATTTTTCAAGAAGCCCTAAAAGGCAATCAATTCTTGAAGAATTTCAAAGTTTTTTTTGTATGCAAAAGCATAAAATTTTATTACCAGCAAAAACACGTTGGTTATCATTATTACCCTGTATAGAAAGAGTGCTTTCACAGTGGAAAGTACTTGAAGAGGTTTTTAAGCTAGCAAAGTTTGAGGAAAAAAGTTCTGCGGCAGCTGCTATAAATAGTGAGTTTGAAAACCCCTTTGTTCAGGCTTATTTACAGTTTTTAGCATTCATACTTTCCCTCTTTCAGCAATTTAATATATTATTTAAGCCAAAAAGTTTTGTTTCCGGTCTTGTCAAAAGAAAGTCGAAGGTTTGTCAGACAGTTGTGTGGTAAGTTTATTAAAAGAGAATTTATAAATGATGAAGATAATCTTTATAACCTAAATGTTTACCACCCACATGTTTTACTACCCTTGGAAGAGATTCAATTTGGTCCCCAAACTATCAAACTGATTGAGAATTGTGGTCAGGGCGCTGTTGAACAATTTAAATTAAAATGTTTGAGTTTCTATCAAAAAGCTGTTTCAGATTCAATAAAAAGATTTCCATTAAAAGAATCTTGGACAAACAATTTAGATTTTCTTGATACAAAATTCGTTTTAGACTCCCAATATTCCGAAAAATTTAGTAAAAATTTGATGGACGTTTTATCAAAATTTGAGCATATTTCCCAACCAAACATAGCCTTTGAAGAATTTTTTACAGTAAAAGATTTTTTCTCTCCTGAAGAAAAACAACGGTTCAATTCAATGACCACAATTGAATTTTGGCAAGAACTTTCTGAATTAAAAAACTTTAATGACGACTTTGTGTTTAAAAATATATCAAATGTAGCAAAGGTTTTGATGTCGCAGACGTAGAGCGAATTTTTTCGACTATGCCTGATATTAAAACAAAAAAAAAAATAAGCTAGGAATTGACACTTTATGTGCGTTATTAAAAATTCAGCTTGATATGAAGCAAAATAAGAAATGCTGCTTAGATTATAAAGTAACAGCAGATCACTTTAAAAGCATGGCAATACTTAACCAACATCAGAGTCAATTAGGCACAAATGCTATTGAGGATAAAGATAGTTCTGAATCTGATTGAAATATTAAACTTAATTTAGTTTAGTATAATATATGTGTTTTACTTGTTTTTACTTTTTTGTTGATATATGTTTTATTTATGTGTTATAATAGAGTTCATTATGTTGTTAATATATTTTAAGTTTTTATTTTGGTAAAAATGTTTTTGGTGTGAAATCTTGATCTCATCATAAAGATATTTGATTTATACTTTCCATGTGTGTTTTGTAGATTTTGTTTGTGTTGATTTCGAAAAAATAAAAATATTTAGAAATTAAATTGTTCACCATGATGTTCACAAAAACGGTGGTTTAATCTGCCACTTGTAGATGGATGGACGATCAATAGGAGTAGCGACAAAATAGCGACTTTTGACAAGGTAATATGGCGACACGCCGGTTTACCTTTTCCGCGCTCCTCGTCCCTCTCAGATCCCACAGACCCCCGGTCCCAGCGCCCGAGCATACACAGTGGATTTTCGGCACGCGCAGTGTTAATATCGGCGTATCTAACTAGGTGGACCAAATATTTTGCGCAAAATGCCTGTAGAATTTTGTTCGGTTGAAAGTTGTGTTACAAAACGCGGTACTGGGCTATCATTTTTTAGATGTCCCGTAGATGAAGTAAGGTATGTATTCAACCATATTGTACCGTCGTACTCCTTAATGACACACTTCTTGTACAACACTGTATATTGTTTACAAACAATAAACTGACACTGACACTTAACCTCGTAATCTGACAACTTCGACTTCACTACAACTATCAACTCAACAACTAAGTAACCAGGCCTGGTTCAGCTGCTTATATAGGCTTCCATGGTTTCTAGAAAGTTCCCAAATATTCATGAAATTGACTTTCTCTCTCACACTCATTAAGCTATAACATAAATCTTTCTCTATATAAGCAACGGAGCCAGGATGTTCTAGAACACAGACAAAAGAATGTAGAACGTAAACAAAGCAACGTAACATACAGGGATAACAACAAATAACTAAAGAAATCCTAACTAATAATCAAAAGTTCGCTTCGCAACAATATCTATCCATTTTTTTCTCCGGAATAAGTGTTTTAATTCTTTAATTGCGCATGTTAGCAATCATAACATAACCTAAATAATCATTAACCACATTCAGTTAATAAGAATTATTAAATTCGTTTAATGCTATACGAAAACATTCATTTTTTTCTTCCAATAATTTTTACCCCAGATATTCCAAAATTAACTCCACCTTCCCCAATAAAATTTTGGTGCGCATTATTACTCCGTCTTCCCCTGCGGTTTTCCAGGCAGTAAGCACGTCCTTTTGACGCGTTTGCCGGCAGTCGGCACGCTTAAGATCGCCGAACTTCAAAGTGCCCACAAGGAGTGACGGAACTTATATTTTATTCTGTAAACTTTGCCTTAACTGTGGTTCAACAGGCAGTTAAAAATAATTATTTTAAATAAACTACTGTATTATTTTAACTTAACCCCTAAATGCCAATTTATAGATGTTATTAGAGATAACTTTTTTTCTCTCCTACAAATCTATTTAATTAGGTTGGGTTAGTGGGAAACTTCATTTTTATCAAAAAATCATATCAGCAGGTGGTTCAGTAAGCCAAATGGCTAAAACATCAGCCAAATCCACAAGACAGTCAAGAAAATCGTCATGGGAACTTGAATTGGCAGATCTAAGTCACTTCAGTAGCACTCATAATTTGGGAAACCCCGAACTGAGTGAAAAAACCAGAAGCGTCAAGAATAGTCGGTCGGTTTTAATGAAAAACATCACTCTGAGACAGTCTGACATGGTAGGTAACCACTGCTTTGGTAGATTTTTTTGGTTAATACAGATTTAATACAGGACAATCATAGTAACGCGCTGAATCTAAAATTCGAGCTGGAAATTCAACTTGTGACCGATTTTAACGAAACGATACAACGTTTGTCCGAAATCGAAAAAACGTACGAGTCCTTTAGAACTAATAACGAACCTCAGACTGTCAATCTGGTAACACTGGTCAAAACTGATTAATAATTTATATGACCAGAAATTTTGTATTGCTATAACAAAATTGGAAGCTATTATAGTTAATATTATTGTACCTGACATTTTTGAAAGTGTAATACAGAAATTACAACAAGTAAGGAAGGAAGAGTGTTCGCCGATGTGTGTCCGTGCAGCTTGTTTGTTTTCGCTCGTGGAATTTTTGCTTTTGCTGCGGTAATTGTGATTAAAATTTATTGTGTGTATATTCAAATAAATCGTCACATTGAGACTAATACAACCATATGATTAGTTAATTAAAGAAGTTGTCGGTTGTGCGTGATATAGTGAAAATTCCTGTAGACAATGGAATTCCATTGTCAGTGAAACGATTTTTACTCCGTGGATAGATAAACAAATAAACAAATCAAAGTGCCGAAAGTAAATAATTGTAAATAATGGCGGCGGCAACGCCGGCCATCGATTCTATGGATGAAAGTAATCCAAACTTAGGTTGTTTTAATTGTAAAACCGTTTTTGAAGATCCTAAATCAACCATAAGATGTACAGTATGCGGAAACTATTTCCACGGAAAATGTGAGGATGTAAACTTGCGTGGCTTTCATATGAGAAAAGCTACATGGAGGTGTAAAACATGTGCTGAAAGTTTGGGTGAAGTAACTAGACCAGAGAGGTCTAGAAAGAGAAGTCGAGTAGAGGAAGGGTATATTGATCAATATACTGTTAGTTTCATAAATACAACTTTGGAGACCTTGGTAAATAACACCAATGTTTTAATGGAAAAAATGGACTTGCTTATCGAAGAAAATCGTTGCCTCAAGATGGAAATAGCATGTCTTAGAGATTTGAACACTCAGGTACCTAGAAATGATGACTTACAATTGACCTACTCGGCTGTCGCAAAAAAATCGAACAACGTACTTATTGTAAAACAAAAAGGAACCCAAAAGGAAATCAAAGAAGTGAAACAAGATATACGGCAGAGAGTTGATCCAACGGATATGGGAGTAGGAGTGACTATGGGACGGGTGACAAAATAAGGAGGTGTTATTATAAATTGTAGTGGTAGTAGGGAAATAGCAAGCGTTCAGACTGAGATTCAAGATAAACTTGGAGGCAGTTACGATGTGGAGAGGCCTAAATCTCTGCATCACCGTGTCAGGATTGTCGGAATAGATGAATGTGAGTACGATAGGAATGATAGTGATATATTAGTTAAGATAGTTAAACAAAACGAATTAAATATCAATGATAATTGTTCAAAAATGGATATAATTCGTAAAACTAAAATTGTTAGGAAAAAATTTAGTATAATCATAGAACTAGATCAAAATACCTATAATGTGATAATAAAAAAAGGAAAAATTAGTATAGGTTGGAGTCGATGTCCAATATATGATGAATATGGTATTATTAGATGCTTTAACTGTTGTAAGTATGGTCATTTTAGCAGAGATTGTACTGATAAAAAAGTTTGTCCTAAGTGTAGTGGAGAGCATAGTTTAGTTAGGTGATTGTCAGAGTAATTTTGTTAAATGTTCGAACTGTCTTTGGTCAAATAAGAAATATGGTATGGCACTCAAGGTAGATCATACAACATGGGATCATAACCAATGTGAAACATTGAAACGATTTGAAAAAATTCAAAATGATAAATACAATAAATAGCAATTAGATGCGGATAGTTTTAATTCCAGTTTAGTGTATCTCAATTGTCAGGGTTACTTAAACAATAAGGACGGTATAAATTCTCTTATAAACCAGTGGCGACCAAAAATTGTTTTTCTGTCAGAAACTCATGTGTGTGCTGAGGTGACTCTGAGGGAGTTAGATATTGAGGGCTATAGGATTGAAAAATGTACGACGGATAATAGAAGAACGGGTGGAGTTATGGCACTGATAAGAAAGGACGTAAGATGTACTTTGAGATCGGTAGAATGCGTACAAAACTTTGTTTGGCTTTTGTCGGTTGAATTTTCTAATTTTGGAATAAAGTACCTCTGCACGGTACTGTATCACCCACCTAAAAAAGAGGATGCACAATTCTTGGAATTTTTTGTTGGTTACCTCGATCGGGTTAGTGCATTTGATGGAATCATTTTAATTTTTGGTGATTTTAATTTGGATTTGCTAAAACACTCATTTTATGGTGACAAAATACTTCATAGTATAAGCTCTAGTGGTTTCACACAGATTGTAACTTCACCTACACGTATCACTGACAGAAGTCAAACCCTGATTGATTATATAGTAACAAACAACAGACACCTGCAGCATGCAGTACATCTTGCGCCTAGAATTGGTGATCATTGTATATTGTCTGTTGACCTAGGGAGAGATCGTGTAGAAGGGAATAGGGTTAATATTTGTCGAAGATCATTTAAGGGGTATGACACAAGCAAATTACAGGATTATTTTTTTGATGTGCCCTGGAATAGTAATATTAGTGATGTAAATCTGCTGGCGGATGTCTTTGTAAACGACATAAAAAATATTATTGATTATATGTGCCCAGTATTAGAAATAACTTATAGTCAGAAGTATGAAGACAAAAAATGGATCACTGATGATATCAAACAAAAAATGAGTGAGAGAGATGCATTGTATGTTAGAGCGGTGCGTGAGAGAAATGATGACGTGTGGAAGAAATACAAGTCAATGCGTAATTTGATTGTTTCTAAAATTAAATTTGAAAAAGATGAATTTTTTAAGAGAACTATCGACGACAACAAACATAATCCGAAGGAGTTGTGGAAAAACTTGAAATTATTATTACCAGAGAGAAAAAATTCGGTTATTGGAGAGGTCAAATTCGGTGATGTCGCAGTTACGAACAACTTAATAATTGCAAACAAATTTAATGAGTATTTCATAAGTAGTATAGCGGATATTATTGCTGGCATGCCTGCTTGTCCTTTCCAAAATATTCATGGAAATATCTTTTCTTCTTCATTAAATCCTGATGGTGTTTTTTCACGTTTCAACCCAGTTACTATGAGTGAATTGAAAATAACTTTAAAAAACCTAAAAAATGTAGGGGGCGGTGAAAGTAACATTTCTAAAAAGGTGCTGTGTGATGTGGCGGGAAACCGCCTACTAGATATTATAAATTCTTCACTGACAGCTGGAGTTTTTCCACATGCATGGAAGGAATCGATTATTATACCTGTCCCGAAAGTGCAGAACACTAGGGTACACACTGAGTTTCGACCCATAAATACAGTCGAGTTGTACGAAAAAGTATTAGAATTGGTAGTAAAAGCGCAACTACAGCTTCACTGTGATAAGAATAATATTTTGATACCAAATCAGTCTGGTTTTAGAGAAAAACATTCTTGTGAATCTGTGTTGGTCAGCGTTTGTGATAGTTTTATTAATAGTATAGATAGTGGTAATTTTGTACTTGCTGTATTTTTAGACCTAAAGAGGGCATTTGAAACTGTCTCAAGAAGTATTTTATTGCAGAAACTTAGTAATGTGGGCCTCAAACATGTTGTGTTGCGGTGGTTTGAGTCGTACTTGAATGATAGGCGACAAAAAGTTAAGTTGAATAATAGTATGTCTGATTCTTTACCGGTTGAGTATGGGGTGCCACAGGGGACGGTTTTGGGACCGTTGTTGTTTTTATTGTATATAAATGATATTGTGGGCGTGGTTGAGAATTGTGGAGTCGAACTGTTCGCGGATGATACTATGATTTATATATCTGGAACTAACTTAATGCAGATGCAGCAGAAAGTAAATCAAGATTTGGAACATTTGTTTCATTGGTTGTGCAAGAATAACCTGAGCATAAATTCAGCAAAAACTAAATTTTGTATATTTGGAAGAAAATGTAAATTGAATAGCTTTAATATTGACGACATAGATCTGAAAATGAATGGTCATAGCATATCTTATGAGCAAAACATCAAGTATTTGGGAGTAATTTTTGATCCATGTCCAACATTCCATGCTCATGCTGACTATACGTTAAGGAAATATGCAAAGAAAGTTAATTTTATTTCTAGAGTCGGAAAAAATTTGTCATTGTACACCAAACTATTGCTATATAATAGTATCGCTTCGCCGCATTTGCAGTTCTGTTCCACTCTTCTTTATGGTCTACCCAGTTTTAAGGTGCGGGAGTTCGAGATCGTACAGAACAGAGCGATGAGAACCATCCTTAAGTGTAATAGATATGTCTCAATAAGTACCATGCAGAAAACTTTGAATATGTTGTCCGTACGTCAGATGATAATGTTTGATGTGTATTTGTTTATTTTTAAAATGAAACGGGGGTTACTGCCGGAATACCTGTGTAGAAAAATAACAACCTTTTCTGAGGTCTATAGTTACAGCACAAGAAATTGTGATGATTTTATTATTTTGAGACGTTGTAATACAGATCAAGCCCTAAATTCGCCTTTATATAGAGGACTTCTTAATTATAATCAGCTACCAAAATGTATAAAACAATGTAATACTGTGAGAATGTTTAAAGTCCATTTACGCGAACACATTGTAAATATGTCCGCATTTTGAAAATATTTAGAATTGTATACCTATACTTACTGTTCTGTGTTTTTTGTATATAGCTATTAGCTAAATAAACAAATTTATTATTATTATTATTAAACTTTATCACAGTAATAATAGACGCATCTAACAGGTTACATAAAAAATTGGTACCAATTCTTGTACGCTTCTTTTATAAAAATTAAATTGAAACAAAACTGTTAGAATTTCAGGAGTTGCCAGGGGAAACATCAGTTATTTTAAGTGAACATATTTTTAAAGCCCTAGAGAAATACAAATTAACACAAAAGGTAATTTGTTTCTGTGCCTACAATACTAACACTAACTTTGGTGGCGTAAAACACAAGGGCACAGAAAACATATTCACTAAACTACAAAGCAAAATGCACCGACCTTTAAAATAGGTACTGGATGAACAGCCCATATAGTGCATAACTGTGTGCATTCTGTGGTTAACAAATTGCCTGCTTTAGATATAGAGTGTGTAATGGTAAAAATATTTAAATATTTCCTTATTTTTACAGTAAGAACTGAGAAGTTAAAAGAATTTTGTGAATTGGCTGAGGTAGAATACAAGAAAGTCCTTAGTCATTCCAGCACAAGATTTCTCAGCTTGTTGCCTACAATTAAAAGAGTTGAACTGAAATATGAAAGTTTTCCGGGCTTATAAGTCGTGGTCCAATGGAATTTCTTCCCGAGGACTTTTTGTTGTCATTGTATCGATCCCATATGTAAGATCTAGAAAATGGACACTTAGAGTAATCTCCCATGCATTTGACGTTGTACTTGTTAGCTCTTGGCTACAGTATAGGAAAAAAGCCGAATCTTTGGGTATAAGAAGCAAAACTTATGATCTATTTCAGTTTCGTCATGAAGTTGCCAAAAAATCATCCCAACGAGGTAGGCCAAGCTTACAAAACGGCATTGAAGAACCTTCTCTAAAACGGCAAAGAGTTGTACTAAACCAGTAAAAGAAAAAAGACTAGATGGAGTTGATCATTATCTATTATATGATGACCAACCCAATAATACCAGGTGCAAGTTACCAGGCTGTTCATCAAAAACACGTTTATCGTGTAAAACGTGAAGTACATTTGTGCTGCTTTAAGGGTAATAAATGGGCATTCTGGATAGTTCTTAGAAAATACACGTGATTAGCATTGATTCTTCGATATAAATAGGAGCTGAGCAGACACAAAAAGTTAAATTTGCTGTAAGATGTTAATCAGTTGGAAAATAAATTGTACGTTTGATAGATATGATTGACGGATTGCTGGTCCTTGTTCACTCCCAATGTCAACTTCTGCACAGTTACTCAGTTCGCCATGCGTAGATTGACATTTAAAGGAATGACAATGTTTCTAATACTTCAGCATTTAGTTGGAAATTAAATAAAAAGTATTCGGCCAGATATTGTGGATATAACAATGCTGCATATGGCATAACAACAAATCGAAATAGCAAATAAAACTACACACAACCCGCGCCCCAATCTTTAGTTTATTATTAAAATAAATAAGAATTCGAAGATTGACCAGGATGACTTTTTTTTGCTTCTCGCTTCACCGGGAGAATATCTGAAACAAAAAAAAAATATTACCACGAGAATATAAGAAATGTCAAATTTTACCCTCGGTATCAACCAATGTTAGCTGAAGCTTCATTTGATATTGTAGCATAAAATCAGTATAAAAATTCATTAAATATTGAGTGGTAATCTAGCACCCAGGTATGAAAACGTATGAAAATTATACGAAAAGTTGCGAAGAAGGTATTTACCATACACATCTGTACGCATATTTTCGTATACATAACTTAACGTATGTCAGAAATTTACTGACTCTTTAAAAAATAGATTTTATGCAAAACACGTATTTGTCAGGACACGAGAAAACCCACCAGTTAAAAACAGCGCACGGAAAATGGGCACTTTCTAGCGTCCTCACGAAAAAGGTACAATTTTTCAAGAACGAATTAACCAAAAAATAGATAGTTTTCAGACTAGTAAGTATAATGAAAAAAACCTTTCCTACGCAGGTGCGGTAAATGCACTTTTCCACACAAGGAAAAGAGTACTTTCCCGCACCGGATGCGGTAAAGTTACTTTCCCGCATTGTAAAATAATTTACAAAAAATGTAAAATTTTAAAGGTAATATGTGTAGAGCGAAAATACCCACTTGCACCAATCTATTTATGAGATGTTCAAAGCAAATAAAAAAAATAGTGCGGAAAAGTAACTTTACCGCACTAGTGTGGTAAAGTTACTTTTCCACATTTTATTTATCAAAAAAGTGCATTTAAATCAAAAAACAAAAACTGTATATTTGATTTCTCAATGAAGAATACTCTTTTAATTATCTTTGCAAACAGAGGCTTTCATTTTAGTAATTTTACTATACATTTTTGTTCAATTTAAAAAATTGATACTCGTAGGAAAAATGTTGTACTTAACAAATTCGGAAAGCGTTTTTCCCGAACATTGCTTGCCCGAACGACGCAAAGCGCAACTGCAGTATCGTGCAGGAAAGTACCACTTTCCGCACTTGTTAAGTACATAACTATTACTTAATTTTAATTCCTAAACGAAGAAAGTTACTCAAATGAAATTAGGCATACATGTTCAATATTTTAAAGTGGTTACGTAGATTTTTTTTTAAATTCATTAAAATAATCTGGACAGGTACGGAAGCCGTTCAAAGAGTTTGATATCTTTAAATTTGTTTAAGCTGTAATTTTAGGGCAGTCTGAAACTTCTAAGGAAAGTTTGTCTGAACATTTATTTTCATTTTGCGTAGTATTTTAGTTACGGTAATTTTTATAAAATACTTGATGGAAAAACATTGTATCTGTCCAGAATATTTTAAAAAATTGAATAAAAGTCGAAATAACTTCTTCAAAGTGGGGAAATCTTTGACACCCTATATCTTCGTTATTGTTCATATTTCGAAAAAGCGTCAAAGGAAAAAAAACCTTATTTATTGAAGCCCTATTCGCAGGTGAAAGGAAACCACCAACTTTGGAATCACCCTGTATAATAACTTATGATTTGCTTGATAAATAACAAAATAATTCAATAAAAACTATTTTTACTTTAGTTATTGGCTTTGAGTGTTAATGGGCCGTTTTATAAAATGTCATTATTTGACAGTACTTGTCAAACACGATAATACGGACGATCATTAGATCAAGTCAATCATAGTTAAAAATGTATCTAGAAAAGACACCCCCGCACAAAATGTTATTATTATACAACATTGCTGAACTATTTAGGTTAATCAGAAAATAAGATTTGTTAGCATTATCTCTAACTTAAACAGCTCATTTATGTTTCCAAGAGAAAGATCATTATTTTAGGAACTTAATTTTTTGCCAAATTTCAATTTTTTATAATGTAAAGTGCAAGTTTATAGTTATTTATACAGCAAGTGACTTAAACCATTTTTTATTCATTCATATTTATTCGAGTGAATAAACCGGTTTAAGTCACGTTTTATACAGTATTTTATTAAATTTCGACTTTTTATATTAAAAAAAAAACACTAAAATTACAGTTCTATTAAATTTGCACCGCGCCCCGTATACCAGGTGTCCAAGAGCACCCTGGACATAGGAGATTAACATGGGAAAACGGTTTTGATTTTTTGCGCCTGTACGGCTGATTTGATTGAAAAATCGGATTAATGAAAGTTGTAGTACCTATCACGGACTAGTTTTCTGTATTTTTTTCGGATCTCTAACTTGAGCCCTTTCGTCGTAAAACACGAACAAAAATGCGAAAATTTAAACTTTTTACCTGCACTGTATAAGCGGTTGCCGAGCAACCGTACCCGCAACAATGACCTGTTTACCCGTTGCCCGACAACCGCCTATACAGTGCAGGCCAAAAGTTTAAATTTTCTCATTTTTGTTCGTGTTTTACGACGAAAGGGCTCAAGTTACAGATCTGAAAAAAATACAGAAAACTAGTCCGTGGTGATAGATACTACAACTTTCATTAATACGATTTTTCAATCAAATCAACCGTACAGGCGCAAAAAAATCAAAACCGTTTTCCCATGTTAATCTCCTATGTCCAGGGTGCTCTTGGACACCTGGTATATGACATTGATGTTTGCTGTTTACATCTGTAAATAGGTGAATGTCATTCAGAGTGATTTAATAGTTATTTATACAACAAGTGACTTAAACCACTTTTTATTTACGAAAAGAACAATTAAGCTCTTCGAGGGTATAAACCGGTTTAAGTGTGGTAACGTGTACACCTTTGTGACTAAGTAAGTACTACCAAGTAATCTTCATAAAACGTCTTATTAACTCAAAGCTAACTAAGGTAAAATTAGGTTTTTTTTAATTATTTTGTTATTTATGAAGCAAATCATAAGTTTAAGTGAAAGCAAAACTCAGAGTCGATCTCCACAAATATATATACCAGGTGTCCAAGAGCACCCTGGACATAGGAGATTAACATGGAAAAACGGTTTTGATTTTTTTGCGCCTGTACGATTGATTTGATTGAAAAATCGTGTTAATGAAAGTTGTAGTACCTATCACGGACTAGTTTTCTGTATTTTTTTCAGATCTGTAACTTGAGCCCTTTCGTCGTAAAACACGAACAAAAATGAGAAAAATTAAACTTTTGGCCTGCACTGTATGGGCGGTTGTCGGGCAACGGGTAAACAGGTCATTGTTGCTGGTACGGTTGCTCGACAACCGCTTATACAGTGCAGGTAAAAAGTTCAAATTTTCGCATTTTTGTTCGTGTTTTACGACAAAACGGCTCAAGTTAGAGATCTGCAAAAAATACAGAAAACTAGTGCGTAATAGGTACTACATCTTTTATTAATACGATTTTTCAATCAAATCAACCGTACAGGCGCAAAAAAATCAAAACCGTTTTGCCATGTTAATCTCCTATGTCCAGGGTGCTCTTGGAAACCTGGTATATGGCAACAAAAAATGGAAAATTTACACTTTCGAAAACGCGTAAAACCTTAAGTATTGAACTTATGAGACGAAAATTACTTGTATATTCCTATCTTAGTTTTCATAAGCTATTTTATAAAATTTTCTTTGGACGAGAAACAATGTATGAAATTTTCAATTAGTTTGCAAACATATGCAAGACTTGTAATGTTGAACTAAAGTAATGTGCAAGTCATTTTCTTCTAATTTTAGTTATTTAAGTTATACGCATTTGCAAATATTTTTTGCGACACCGTATATAGTCTCCTGACTAATTTTAAAATGTGCCTTCATTAGCCTTATCTATACTCCCAAAAACTCATTTCAATCAGATAGCAAATAAACCCGTAAGCTTCAAAGGGAGTTCAGATGCCAATCCCTGTATAATTAATACCTAATATTGAAAAAGCCATTAAACAGATAACAAACGAAAGAAAGTCCACAATATTCAGACAGGCTTTAGTTTAAAATTCTCTAATTACTCCCTAGATAGTGAAAGTAATATTTTCATCTCTCAAATGAGGGAGCAAACTTTTATTTTTTATAGGGGTCGTAGAAAATAGTTATTTGCGCATAGTATAAAGCAGCAGTTAAATATTATGTTAATACCTGGTTGAAGAAGGTGTTGTTACTAAAGGTATGTTTGTCAATTTGTCAAGAAAGTGACAAACTGTCTTTAGACAGTGTGACTTTTGCGGGTAGCACTTTTCCTCCCTAGGGAGGAAAAATTTTAAATGGAACACCCTGTTTCTATTCTTATTTTTGAATTATTCGCAAGAAGGCGATATTGTCACGAATGGAAAATCCGTTAATTGAAAAGATGGACTGATTAACTTAAAAAACATAAAAGTATTCGAGGATTGCGAAATGTTAAGCGCACGAGGCAAGGTCGCATCACGATGCACCGAGTGTGTCATCCACCGAGTGCACCGTATCGGTGATGAGTCACCACCACCTGCTTTGCAGAAATGTGAAAAACAAGCGACAATAACAAACTGCGTCAGCCGATCAATCGGGTATAAAATACGCCGATTTTAGCAGTATAGGAGAGTGTAAACCAATCAACGGCAGCGCGACCAGCTGAACCAGGAAGTCGAGATGTCGACTCTCCTCGGTCAAGAAGATCAAGTTAAGTAGTCCGTTCTCCAAAGTTGTTCCAACGCGAAAGTGACCAAGCCAGCCGCCAGAAAATGCTAAGTCCTTAGCTATATGATATGTAAGTACAATTGTTAAATTGTCAACTTTTGGTGTGTTCATGACTGTATTGTTTGGTTAATAGATTTAAGTGTTTAATAGAAAACTCAGTGTTTGATTCCATCCTTAAAACTGAGATCCCGGCACGACGTTTAACGTCGTGAGTCAGTTTAATTGGTGAACCCAGAAGGGCTCATAAATTAAACGTGACATTTGGTGGAGGCGCCGGTCTGTTTTGAGATGGATGAAAAACAATAGTTGAGTTTTTTATTTTTATTTTATCTTTTGGGGTATGATACAGATTCAGGAAAATAATGTGTGGGCTATAAAAGAAATTTTGTATTATTTTCTTTTGGCTAGGGATAGTAACGTTGATTTATTTAGTGAAAACACTGTTAAAAAAAAAAAAAAAGTGAATTTTTAAACCAGAAAAAAATATTTTTGATTTTTCTCATCGTGAGTGAAAATTACCTCTTTAAAACAAAAATATAATTTTTCTTTTTGCATAATTAATTTTGTTCTACATTGTCATTTTGAATATTTGTTTTCTAAATTGTTAAAAGCATGTCAGTATTACTGAAACGATCGTGTTTGATCGATTAGTTTGATCGTGTCTTATGTTAAAAAAGTCAAGAAATTAATGGCTAATATAACTTTACGTACAGCACTGGCCGAACAAAAAGCCCCGGCCATCCCTAAATTTACGTGTCCACCTACGTTTAATCCATCAAGTGATTGCCCCATTACATTTTTAAATAAATATGAAAAGTCCGCAAGATTAAACAACTGGACTTATTCTTTAAAGATTTCATATTTTAATAATTATTTGGACGGACCAGCACAAGTTTGGTATCAAAAATATGTAAATGATCCAAAAAATGTTTTGAATACTTGGGCAATAATTCGAACAGATTTTCTAAAAGAATTCGCAGGTGACCAGCCATTTCGTAAACTGAAATTTAGATTAAACACGCGTAAACATCGGGACAATGAAGACATTAAAGCTTATTATTATGACTTACGTACTTTGGCAAATGAAATTAACCCGGACATGTCTTTTGAAACTTTTAGAGATTATTTTGAAAACGGTTTAAATCCGTCGTGTTTTGAAATGTATTATTTGCTAAGCTCTAATAATAAAAATTTGAGTGATTTAAACCAACTAGTCTTGAAAATAAGTGATATTAAAGAGCGTGTATTATTTAATCAAATGAATCGGCAAAGTAAATTTTACATTTCGGACGGAATGAATTTTCGGTCTCGTAATGATCGGTTGAAAAACAAATTTGACAAATACGGTACTAATCGTACTTGGCCAAATAAGTATTGTAAAAATTGTGAATTTCAGTCCAACAATTATTGTGGAAATAATAATTACAAAGGGACCAAGTTAAACAAAAATGATTTTTACTATCGAAATGTGTCACAAGAAAAGCAAAATTATTCTAGGTTTGATCAAAATCGAGGTATAAGAAATAGTAATACCAGAAATAATTGTTCATCAAAATGTAAAAATTTTAATCGAGGTAGCAACAAGTTTTACAATTTTGGACAAAATAAGAATTTTTCTACACATCAGAATCCTAGTAAATGTGAAAACTCAATGTTAAGTGTCGATGAAGTTGCTCTAAACTCGACAAACAGTAAAGATAGCAATTTATTGTCAATCAAAGCTTCAATAAATAACGAAGACAATTTGTTTGATGTAATTTTAGACACAGGATGTGCACCAAATTTAATTGATTTAAATCTTATAACTAATATGTCTTTATCATCAGAGAAAATCCAATTAACTTCAGTAGGAGGTTATACTTTTAACCCAGTTGGTACTTCGAAAGTAACTCTAAAAATTAACAACATAAAGTTGGATATTGAAGCATTAGTAGTGAAAAATCTTTCTAAACCTTTAATTTTGGGACATAATTTTTTATCAAATTTTAACGCAATGATTGATTACAATAAAAATATTTTGAGTTTTTCAACAAACAACAACGATAAAGTAACAGTTAATCTCAATCGACCTGATTTAGATGTTACATCTAAAAACCAAGTTCAGAAAGAGTATCTAATGGGTGTAGAAATTTCTGACGTCGAAAAAACAGTAAAACCTGTAATAAAATTGAAAGTTGCTCGAAAGTATATTGTAAAACCAAATACGCAAATAACGTTAAGATTGAAAACCGCGAATAATGTGCCTGATTTAACGAAATGCAATTTTATTAAAAGAGACAGTTATTTATGTCCAAGAAATCTGTGTGTAGGCACACCATTTTTGCAAAATGGGCACAATTTATACATTAAAATTGTCAATAAGGGATTTAGAACAGTTCCTATTTTAAAGCATTCTGTTATAGGTAAATTCGACGTTAATGAATCAATCAATACAAATACGACAAAGGATTCAATGTTTTGCATTTCAGAAAAACGCAAATCAAAAACTGCTAATAAGTTTCAGTCCGATTTTCCTATTCAACCGAAAATGTTACATCCTAATTTACAGACAAGTAACATAAATGAAATCGATAATATTGATTATCGAAGAAAAGTTGCGATGTTTAAATCAACTCGTAAAACTTCACACCAAAATAGAGACACAGCTGACCAAGTCGAATTACAAAATGTAACATTCCCTGTATCCCAATTTTGTGGATTACAATATTCAAAGCAAAATGTGTGCTTTTAGCTTACTATTTAGTAGAAGTTTGTATAAAAGTTAAGCTAAAAAAAATAAAACAGTTTGGAGAAAAAATTGAATTTTACATACTGCACCATGCTATTAAATTAATTTTTACATGTCTTCTAAATCGGAAGTTAAAAATTAAATCCACACTGTAAAACAGCGGATTGTGTTATTTCGATGTCGAGGTCAAGCATTCCCGATAACGACAAAAAATGTGCCGATGCGCTAAATGAAACTTCTAATTGTCTACAAATATTTTTTTTTTTTTTTTACTTATTATGTGTAGGTACCAGCTTTAAATAAAAGCATAGTGCAGAGTTAAAACAGGATTTCGATATGTTTCCACCATTTGAAAACGAACAGTACATAAAAAAATCGAAGGTTATTATTTGGTCGCTTGCAAAAATCGCGACATTAGTGGAAAATAAAGTGAAGCAGACTAATTAGTTCTATTTGACGCCGCGTGCCGGTGTGACCGACTTGCTTTATTGCACTCGTCTCGTCGCATCGCCGCGAAGGTGTCGATAAGAAACTGCTGATTGATGAATTTTAATGTTTTTTTTTTTCTAAATGCACATGATAATTTACCTACATGGAATAACAAGTCGAAATATTGTATTGGCTAAGAATAATTAAATTTGATTTTACTATGAAAAAATGACAACTGATTTAAAAAGTGACTCAAGTTTTTTTTTGAATACGAATGGTAAATGATACATTTGTAATAAAGTATTTCTGAAGTGATATTTAACACATTCAACACACATACTACTCGAATGAGACGATAAGACCCACACATCATGATAATGTGACTTTATTTTTAATTTATTTCAGCTGAATTTTATTATGTTAAATAATTAAGGTGAAAAACGCTAGCTGAGCGTAATACCTTATTATGTAAGTGGCACATAGAGTTTGTTTCTTTAACCGACCCATTGTAATGAGTTTTATGAGTACTAAAGTTTCAACTTACATGCAGTTGAACTATTTTTGGTGCATCTATACGAAGATGTCCAGCTCAAGATTCATAATTAAATAAAATAATTATTGAATTGCCAATGAAAAAATATTGGTATCTTTTATAAAGGAGTAATTTAAATACTCAAGAATTCAACAGGAAAAACAGTATAATTCAATGTTGGTAGGAGTATTAGCTCTCAAAGTAGTTGTTTCTGATTTTTCCCTTCTCAGTTGAGAAGTTCCTGATACAGAAAGGTCTGTACATGTTGAGAGATATTTGTTTTAGTGCCACACAGCAATACTATTTGCTGTTATTGATGTTAGGGCGGTGCATGAATTTTTCTTAAGGAACAAACCAAAAATACTCGTTGAATGCGAAATTAGTAGCAGGCTGAAATGATTGTGTGTATGCTAAACCTTATACATACGTTTATTAAGTTTTGAAAATTGGGTCTTTGAAGCAAATTGATACTAGACTTCTTTAAACTCGGATATAAAAAGGTCCATATGAAGTAGCTAAACTTGTCAACATTTTCAGGCAACGGAGATTCCTATTCCTGACAGCAACCGGTTATACGTTATCCTGGAAATTTGCGTATTAGTTGCTTTAATCGTTTACCTTAATTCCGTTTATAGGATCGTCTCATTACGATGTACAATAAGTTGTACAAATTTCTAGCAGACTGACTACGACGACTACTTTTTGAAACAAATATTGAACTGCTGAATAATTCAGAGTTACAAGTTACAAGCCCGATAAAGTCAAAATGCTCATAATTAAGTTATAAAAATGATTTACTTTTATTTGCTTAAATGAATTATCCTACAGTAGGATAAATTTTGTTTTTGTGCACATGAAAAAATGCGATATATAGGTACGTAAGTACCTAACCAATTGATTAGATAATTCTTTTCTTATGCCGCAGACAGATGGTGATCACTTTGTTATTTAAGTCATCGTGGTACGACGCGTTAAAAAACTGCGTATGGATAAATATCATTGTAATTTCATTTTGACATGCAAATTTTTAGCATATGAGAATAATTAAGAAAAATGGCCATTGTTATTATAAAAGTTAAAAAGTGTACACTTGAGTTTTATATCGTGATTTTTCATTGTATGAGTAAATGGATTAATTGAAGACTTTACTAAATAAAACTGGGCTAAATACTTATTGAACATTGACAAGTAAAGACTGTATTGCACGGTCAAGATGTCAAGATACTAGTAGCAAATTTTGAAACTTGAACACTTGTCATATTAGGTTATCAGAGAAATTTTTCCCAACAGTTAATAAGTGCACCATGCTTAAACCCATGGGATTCGCTGATTTGGCCAGTTCGGAATAATATCTCAATGAGACCAGACATTGTTCAGTACAGACCGAGTAATGCATAAAATGCAAAATGCAATTAAAGTACAATAATGCGGTAATAGACGTATTACCTTAGGCATATAAGTTGTTTATGCATTTTGCGAAAGCAATGTAATTCGCGAGCGATGAGAAATGAATGTGTCGCTGCGCGCATAAATAAATGACTAATTTAAATAGTCCGAGTTAGGAAGACGGTTTACATTATGTGCATATTGATTTTCATTACGTGATTTTTGAATAAACCGAATCATTCCCAATACACGCATACTTATGCTACGTTTCACCAGTTTCGGGTACCAGTAGTACCCCAAACACAACAAAGGGTTGAAACATCAGAAGTGAATTCTGCTGGCGCATCTTCTGGAGGTGCGTTTGGACCACAAACTTATGGGACCACCTGAATCCCACGCAAGTCAGGTTGTCCGCAATCCGGCACTGTGCCCGAATCCGGATAACCAGGCGCAAGTGCGAGCAGGGGGGCCCATTAATCCTCAAACTAGAGATGATCTAGAGCAAGCGGTAGCACAGCCGTTTGTTGCTCAGTTAGAGCCTTTTGGAAATATGAGGAAGAATATTCCATATTCTGCTTATCAGCAGCAATAAGGTCTACTTGACATTTTGATTTGATTGATAAGGTCTACTTGACATCTGAGTTTTTAAACGTGACATTTTTAGTAAGACAAACTTTAGCCTTGATTCAGCTTTGTAAGGCAAAGTGAAACCAAGACAAACAATGCAAATTTGTGGTAATGCAATAATTAGAGTTTTTTTTAATACGCCAGAAAGGATTTAAGTTAATCATTTAATACCTACTTGCATTTACATACTAATGGCATATTTTTATTTTTACAGAAATCAATGAGGGAAAAGCATTTGATTGAGGACATTATATCCAATTTTTGATAAAACAAACTTCTCCAAAAGGATTTGAAGTTAATTAGAAACGGTTAATGTTTCTGTTTTTTTTTTTGAAACAGGCAAATACGTTCTACTTTCCATAAAATGAAAACTAGAGCGTCTTATACTTACGGAGTTCAAACTTTTTAGTTTCAGGACCGGATTCCTGATTATTTTTACATGTCAATTAACTTTATAAAGTGATACGTAACACTGCATGCAGAGTATACTTTGGATATAAGTATATTAAGCCTTAATGAACACATATTAACCTTTGTTCCCATTTTTATTTCATGTAAACGCACACATGAGAGTCAACAAGCCAGATCGAAATAATACCACACGTTGATCCTGCTCTGTTGAAGACATTTAATTTCTTCCACGACTGTTGACGTTGGTATACAACATAGTCCACACGCAATACCAACACGTCATTGGACTTTTACCCACGTCACATCCATCAATTTGATGCAAGTAATAAGGAACACGTAACATTATATTGGCATTCAGTTATGCGCAGTGAACATCTTCGTGGTAAGAGTGAACTATTCTCGGCTTAACAATAATGTTCTCTGTGTTGCGCTATTAAACTTTGTTAGATTTAAGAAATTATTTAGATGGAAGCGATGTAAGGCAAATGGAGTAAAGTATTTTACGCACATTCAATAATTGGTGTTTTCAAAGCCTAGATACTTCTTTCTTTATAAATCTACTCCATTATCCTTTTTTGGGTTTATTAGTAAGTTATTTATGTTAATCATAAGCAGTACTATGCTTTAATCATAATGTACTTAGTAGTACCGTAACTTATCGATTGTTCTAATGGTTTTTATGTACGTCAATCTGAAATTTTAGTTTAATTGTATAAAACTGTTACAAGTTAGATATTTTTTCAAGATGGTTGTTTTTAAAGAGAGTATATAGTGTCCTTTGTTTTAAAACTGGGGACCAGTTTTTCTGGGGCGGAGGCATATGTCACGAATGGAAAATCCGTTAATTGAAAAGATGGACTGATTAACTTAAAAAACATAAAAGTATTCGAGGATTGCGAAATGTTAAGCGCACGAGGCAAGGTCGCATCACGATGCACCGAGTGTGTCATCCACCGAGTGCACCGTATCGGTGATGAGTCACCACCACCTGCTTTGCAGAAATGTGAAAAACAAGCGACAATAACAAACTGCGTCAGCCGATCAATCGGGTATAAAATACGCCGATTTTAGCAGTATAGGAGAGTGTAAACCAATCAACGGTAGTGCGACCAGCTGAACCAGGAAGTCGAGATGTCGACTCTCCTCGGTCAAGAAGATCAAGTTAAGTAGTCCGTTCTCCAAAGTTGTTCCAACGCGAAAGTGACCAAGCCAGCCGCCAGAAAATGCTAAGTCCTTAGCTTATGATATGTAAGTACAATTGTTAAATTGTCAACTTTTAGTGTGTTCATGACTGTATTGTTTGGTTAATAGATTTAAGTGTTTAATAGAAAACTCAGTGTTTGATTCCATCCTTAAAACTGAGATCCCGGCACGACGTTTAACGTCGTGAGTCAGTTTAATTGGTGAACCCAGAAGGGCTCATAAATTAAACGTGACAATATACTTAATACAATAGTTATCGCCGACTCAGGAAACCAACCAACGCAAAATTGGATAAAAAAAAGACTGAGTAACTTATACTCCCAAATAAAAAGCCTTCTGGAGGCCGGAAAACCTGCAGAAGGTAAGTCTATCTGCATAGACACTACTGTAATGACCGACGAGGCCGATGATACAAACAAGAGAACATCCATATACATACTAGGAGCAAAAAACCCAGAAACTGGAAATGACACCGAGGAATTCCTAAAAAGCTGGTCAAACCTACTTCAAGGAGTAACAAACCTTGTGAGAAAAGAACAGCAAAAAGGAAATAATAAAATAGTACTTTACAATGCCTCCGTGGTTGACATTGTAAAAATCAGAAAACAAAGAAGAAAAAGTCCTGCAAGATCAAAATCATCACGGACAATTCAACAACGTATAACAAACCTACAAAAAACGCATCCAAACTCTTCAACGCTTCCCAAACAGACATAGTAAAAATAAGGAGATTAGCAGAAAAAGCCCTTCAAGACTACGACCTAAAAATTACAATCATTACAAACAACACAAACCAACAAAACAACTCAACCACCTTTAACAAACCTGAACCTGAACCCTGAACCAACGTACAACAAGGACCAAATACCCGTCTCCCATTAGACAATCCGCAGACTTGGACCGAAATCAAAAACCGAAGGAAAAACGAAAGCGACAAGGATTTTATCAACAAAATCTCAAAAAACATCGACAAAAACATGGAAACTGCACTTGTACAGCCCACTAAAACCATCTTTATAAAATATATGAGTCACTCTACAAGCAAAAGTGAACTGGAAGAGGCACTAATCGACACCCTAAATACCACTACAGACAGCTTACAAATACAAATGGCACAGAAACCAAACAAAAATAACTTAATTTAGTCCTTTGTAAAAATCCCGACTGACCAAGCCAACAAGCTTATACAATCCAGGAAAATCAGAATAGGCTGGAATTACTGCCGTGTGGAGGAAACCAACCAACCCAAATTATGCCTAAACTGATATAAATATGGCCACGTTACAAAAAACTGTACTATAGAAAGCAGAGAACGCTCCTGCCTCAAATGCTGCTCAAAAGAACATGGCATCAAAAACTGCAAAGAGAAACCAAAATGCCTAAACTGCGGAAAGGACCACAAAACTTACAGTTTTGCGTGTCCCACTTACAAAAAAGCACTTAAGGACATGAGACAAGACTAGAGAGAAGATTATATTCTAAATATATTTTATGACACCAAAACAGAATTTGATTGTTAAGAAGCTGGATCAAATTCTGCAAAAAGGAGACAATAACAGAAGAAGCCACTCTTCATCTAGAAAAGATGTAAAATGTTACAACTGTGGACGCAAAGGACACTACAGTAGGAATTGCAGGCAGCGGTCTCGTTCACCAAATCCACATTACCGAAGTAACCAGGACCAGGAAAACTCGAGGTTGCCGGAGTAAGGGGGCGACCCCTGGCAAGTAACCCTTCAGCCCCCAAATTAAGGATTTCTATGATAAAGAGGTGTAATGGTAGTTTAATCGCTCAAGGACTATTGAACAGCAAAGAATGTGAGTTTACCATTGACACTGGGGCAACAAGATCTCTTGTGAAGCTTGACCTGATAACATCTACGCCGATGCAGAAACTTCGACAAACGCCTATTTTGGAGACATCGAACGGCGATCGAATAGTTGTACCTGGCGAAGCAGTTGTACAGGTAACAATTGGCAGCTTTAAACATCAAGCTAAAGTCCTTGTAGCTGATATCGTCGACACATTCATTTTGGGACTAGACCTAATGGACGAACCGGACGTGAAAATCGACTTTAAGAACAAGCTTTTAAGGATTGGAAATGAAGAAATAGTTTTCTCGGCTGAAGAAACACCAATAGGACGACGTGAACGGATTAAACTGATTTTGGACCAAGATACAGCTATCCCAGCGAATTCAGAGATTATTGTAAAAGCCCACTTGGAAAGGGAAACAGACTTGGGTTTGGTCATCGTAGAACCCCTTGAACATGAAATGGAGGATCTTTTAACAGCAAGATGCTTAGTGGATTCGAGCGATTCTTCACATACTATTCCAGTACGAGTTGCCAACCTCAAGGACAACCGGATTAGTTTAAAGCAAGGAAAAGTCATTGGCATCTGTGAACCAATTGTACGTGTGGCACGTTGCAGCTAGGATGTTCAAAGGACAGCATTACGTCATCCTACCACAGAGGAACTGGCAACCTTCAAGAAGACCTGGACGCATCTGGACCAACATCAAATGGCAAAGGCTTTTGAATTTATTTATTCTGAAGCAGACGTTCTTGCATGGGAGAAAATTGAAGAACGTAAATGTCTTGTACAACATGGCATCAATACCCGACTAGAGCAACCCATTCGACAACCACCCAGACGACCTCCGATTCCTTTTATGCGACAGAAAACGGGTTGTTTATTGTATTATTGTTAACGGGATCATTGAAAAATCTAGCAGTTCATGGTCATCTCCAGTCGTACTTGTGACAAAGAAGGATGGTACAACTCGCTTCTGTGTTGACTATAGGAAGCTTAACGACATCACAAAGAAAGACAGCTACCCACTGCCGCGTATCGATGACACATTAAACACACTGGCTGGTTCCAGATGGTTTTCTACCTTGGACCTGAAGAACGGCTATTGGCAGGTGGAAGTTCATAAGGACGACAAAGAGAAGACAATCACTTCAATCAATTCAACGTTATGCCATTCGTTTTGTGTAACGCACCTGCCACTTTCGAACAACTAATGGAGCTTGTTTTACGTGGACTTACGTGGGAGACGTGCTTGGTTTACCTGGATGACATAATGGTTATTGGAAAAGACTTTAAAGACCACATGAAGAACCTTAAAAGAGTTATCTCAAGGCTCAGGAATGCTCATTTACAATTAAATCCAAAGAAATGTTAATTTTTCCAAGAAAAAGTTAATTTCCTCGGACATGTTTGTTTCTTCAAGTGGAGTGGAAGCCGACTGTGAAGTCGAATCTGTGAAGAATTGGCCCATACCCAAGACTAAAGGAGATATCAGAAGCTTTCTTGGATTGTGTAGCTATTACCGAAGATTTGTAAAGGGTTGTAAAGGGTTCTGGACAGATCGCGAAAGCTCTTCATTGACTGACAGAGAAAAACAACCAATTTTCCTGGACAACAGATTGTCAGCAAGCTTTCACGGAATTGAAGAAGCGTCTTATCACAGCCCCTATTCTGGCTTATCCATCGCAAGAAGGGACGTTTGTCTTGAACACAGATGCTTTGCAGTATGGTTTAGGAGCCTTTCTTTAGAAGTGGTCATTGGCTATTACAGCAAGTCGTTGGGAAAATCTGAGAGGAACTACTGCGTCACTCGTAAAGAACTCTTGGCAGTGGTGAAAGCTGTAGAACATTACCACAGCTTCTTATACGGGAGGAAATTTCTTATCCGATCAGACCAATACAGGAAATAATCAGTTTGGAACGGCTCTCATTGGTCGAACTAAAAAGGTTTTTTAATTTTATGGACTCCCAGTAAAATGAAGGAAATAATCAGTTTGGAATGGCTCTCATTGGTCGAACAAGAAAGGTTTCTTGAATTTTATTGACTCATAGTAAAATGAAGGAAGTAATGAATATTTTACGGCGTCCAATGATGGAACTAAGGTTTCTTGAATCTTATTGGCTTCTAGAACAATGAAGGATATAATCAGTTTGGAACGGCTCTCATTGGTCGAACTTAAAAGGTTTTTTAAGTTTATGAGCTCCCAGTAAAATAAAGGAAATAATCAGTTTGGAATGGCTCTCATTGGTTTAGCAATAAAGGTTTCTTTAATTTTATTGACTCCTAGTGAAATGAAAAAAATAATGAAAATTTTACGGCTTCCAATGGTGGAACTACAAATGTTTCTTAAATCTTATTGGCATCTAGAACAATGAAGGAAATAATCAGTTTGGAACGGCTCTCAATGGTCGAACTAAAAAAGTTCTTTAAATTTATGAGCTCCCAGTAAAATGAAGGATTTAATCAGTTTGGAATGGCTCTCATTGGTCTAGCAAGAAAGGTTACCTGAATTTTATTGTGGTACAAAGATTCCTTGAACCCTATTGGCTCCTTGTGAAATGAAGGAAATAAAAAGTTTGGAACGGTTCTCATTGGTCTAAAAGAACAATTTTTATTGACTCCTAGTAAAATTAAGAAAATAATGAATATTTTACGGCTTTCAATGGTGGAATTACAAATGTTTCTTGAATCTTATTGGCATCTAGAACAATGAAGGAAATAATCAGTTTGGAACGGCTCTCAGTGGCAGAACTAAAAAAGCTCTTTAAATTTATGGGTTCCCAGTAAAATGAAGGATTTAATCAGTTTGGAATGGCTCTCATTGGTCTAGCAAGAAAGGTTACTGGAATTTTATTGACTCCTAGTGAAATAAAGGAAATAATTAATATTTCACGGCTTTCAATAGTGGAACTTCAAAGGTTTCTTGAATCTGATTGTCATTGAGAATCCACCCTCCACGGGCGAACGTGACTTCCGGCCTCGCGAATGTATATATTTTGAAAATCGATTTGGCTGAAACTTTCAGGACATAATTTTTTCCGGCCAAAAAATGGCAGTGTCAAAAAAAGGGTTGGGTGCATGCGCAGTAGGATTTCAGAAAATTTCTGCGCAGCGCATTACTGCACTTCTGCGCAGTTGCCAGGAATCGATGCAGGAGGGAGGTCTTATTATATACTGCAAGTTTCATGACGGCGACTCAACCCGTTCGGGAGTTATGGAGGTTCAAACTTTTGAACCCCCCAAAATGCTACTTGCTTCCTTAATTAGACAGGCTGTTGTGCCCAGGTTTATGGGGGGATTCTAGCCAATTTTGGGGGTCATGTTAAGGTCCCCAAAAACTTTTTATGTAAGACTTAGTTTTTCCCCCCACAAAGTTTATACCTGTATCTCGGCAGAGTCATGACTTGGTGGCGAGTTGAGCCCGGCACTGTTGTCCACTTGCGCACTGCGTTCGAACGAAAAGAAGATTTTTTTTGTACGCATGCGCGAATTGTTTTTAGCTTATAACTCGGAAACCCCTTGACCGATCGGGATGAGCTTTGGCATGGGGGGGAATCTTGGGACGGCCCGTTGGTGGCTTCCACTTAGGGGCGGCAAGGGGTGGCAACTTTTTTACAATAATGTGCACGCGTTGTCCCTTGGGGAGGTGTTAGTCCAGGGCCCGAATGGTGTCCAGAAAATAATTGGTGTCAAAATTGGGGGGCGGCAACCTTCCTTCCGGGGGCGGCAAACACTTTGAGGCTCCATAACTTGGAGGGGATTAGATCTAGGACCACCAAACATGAGGGTCATATAGAAGAGTCGGGGGGCAAAGAGGGGTCATCCCCCCAGTCCCCCCCTTTGCAATTTTTTTTTTCGGACACAATATAACTTTCGTAGAGGACGCCTCAAGGTTCTTGAGGTCCCTATGATCGATCTACCGACCCCCCCGAAGGTCAACTTTCTGCGCAAGCGCGTAAGGTGGCTACAGTTTATTGCCCGAGACCTAAGAAACCTTGATGCGATCAATTTGTACCTTGGGATGTAGGCGTAGTTTGGGGGGGCCATTTGGGGCACCACTTCCTTTGGAATATCCAAATTTTAACTCCGTCGCTATAGAAATGGTCTCCCGCAGACCGACCTGCCAAAATTTAAACTCTTTTCGATCCCCCTTTTGAAAGTGGGGGGGAAAAAACCGGTTTGCGGATCGGATTTTTGAAGATTACGCCGGAAGGAAGCCGCGAATGCGCCCGACATCGAAATGCGAATAGAAACATGTCTACAAACGAATTACGCACATTTTTTATAGGGTGGGAAATTAATTTTCCAGGGGGGAAATTTGGGGGGAATTTTTTTAAAAAAATTGGAAAATTGCATACTTAACTTCGTAGGGGTGTAGAGCGACCCGATTTAGTCAAAAAGTTTTTGTCCCAAAATTTTCCGGGGAAAAATACGCCCAGGTGGAAAAATTGAAAAAATTGGATTTCATTTTGTCATTTTCCGACCTGTTCCGGGCATATTTGTATAATGCAAGTTTAGTTTATATGACTCAGGAGGTCCTAAGAAACCGCTAGAGCCAATAAAAATTATCTAACTAATTTTGGATTAATTTTTTGGATTTTTATGTTCAAAAAAAAAATATTCAAAACTAAAAATATATAAAAACCATAAACTTATTGAACCTTTCTAGTTCTACCAATGAGAGCTGTTCTAAACTGATTATTTCCTTCCTTGTTCTAGATGACAAAGAGATTCAAGAAACCTTGGAAGTTCCACTAGTGAAAGCCGTAAAATATTCATTACTTCCTTCATTTGACTAGGAGTCAATAAAATTCAAAAAACCTTTCCTGTTCGACCAATGAGGGTCGTTCCAAACTGATTATTTGTTTCATTGTTCTAGGAGCCAATAAGATTCAAGAAACATTTGTACTTCGACCATTTAAAGCCGTAAAATATTGATTATTTCCTTCATTTCACTAGGAGCCGATAAGATTCAAGAAACCTGTGTCGTTCCACCATTGAAAACCGTAGAATATTCACTATTTCCTTAATTTTACTAGGAGTCAATAAAGCCTTTTTTTAGACCAATGAGAGCCATTCCAAACTGATAATTTCCTTCATTTTACTAGGAGCCCATAAACTTAAGGAACCTTTCTAATTCGACCAATGAGGGCCGTTCCAAACTGATTATTATTTTCATTGTACTAAGAGTCAATGAGAATCAAGAAACCTTTGTAGTTCCACCATTGAAAGCCGTAAAATATTCATTATTTCCTTTATTTCACTAGGAGCCGATAAGATTCAAGGAACCTTTGTAGTTCCACCATTAAAAATCGTAAAATATTAATTATTTCCTTAATTTTACTTGGAGTCAATAAGACCTTTTTTTAGACCAATGAGGACCATTCCAAACTGATTATTTCCTTCATTTTGCTAGGAGCCGATAAACTTAAGGAACCTTTCTAATTCGATCAATGAGGGCCGTTCCAAACTGTTTATTTCCTTCATTTCACTAGGAGCCAATAAGGTTCAAGGAACCTTTTTTGTTCGACCAATGAGAGCCATTCCAAACTGATTATTTCCTTCATTTTACTAGGAGCCCATAAACTTAAAGAACCTTTCTAATTCGACCAATGAGGGCCGTTCCAAACTGATTATTCCTTTCATTGTACTAAGAGTCAATGAGAATCAAGAAACCTTTGTAGTTCCACCATTGAAAGCCGTAAAATATTCATTATTTCTTTAATTTTACAGAGTCAATAAAACCTGTTCTTTTAGACCAATGTGAGCCGTTCCAAACTGTTTATTTCCGTCATTTCACTAGGAGCCAATAAGGTTCAAGGAACCTTTGTACCGCCATTGAAAGCCGTAAACTTAAGGAATCTTTCTAGTTCCACCAATGAGAGCTCTTCCAAACTGATTATTTCCTTCCTGTTCTAGATGACAATCAGATTCAAGAAACCTTTGAAGTTCCACTATTAAAAGCCGTAGAATATTCATTATATCCTTCATTTCACTAGGAGTCAATAAAATTCAGGTAACCTTTCTTGCTAGACCAATGAGAGCCATTCCAAACTGATTAAATCCATCATTTTACTGGAAACCCATAAATTTAAAGAACTTTTTAGTCCGACCATTGAGAGCCGTTCCAAGCTGATTATTTTCTTCATTGTTCTAGAAGTTCATTCAGGAAGCCTTCATAATTTTTATCACTCAGTTAGCAAATAAACGCGTATTCAATGCATTGTTTTTTATTTTGTTAATTGCATTAATCACAAATTGAAGCGATTGATGCAATCTATCACTCAAATTTTTAGCTACTAGGTGTTGTCGGTGGATGACACAGTGAATTGCAGTTACTTCTGGTATAATTCTTTTAAGATAACTTACAAACCCACGATATCGCCCGACCATGGCAGGGGCTACATCTGTTGCCACCGACATAACGTTTGTGATTAGAATCGACTTTTCTTTAAAAAATCACTCAGGACATTAATTATTGATTCACCTTTAGTGTCCGTCTTCAAAGTTTTTGCAAATAGTAGCTCTTCGTGAATTTCTTCGTCCATAACAAATCGAACATATGCCAATAATAATGCTTCATTACCAGGTAAAGTTGACTCGTCCAGTTGAATAGAAAAATGAGTTTTTTGTAGATAAGTACACAAGAAACGTTCAATATCAGAGCTCATTTCATCAATACGTCTTTGTACAGTGTTGTTACTCAAAGGAATTTTTTTTGAGTATGTCAAATGGAGATTCGTGCAGAACAGTTTTTAAAACAATCAATAAAATTAAAGAAACTTTTCTTGTTCGACCAATGAGAGCCATTCCAAACTGATTATTTCCTTCATTTTACTAGGAGCCCATAAATTTAAGGAACCTTTCTAGTTCCACCAATGAGAGCTGTTCCAAACTGATTATTTCCTGCCTTGTTCTAGAATTTTTATAAATTCGTCAACGTCAAAATTCATGTCGTTGGATTGAAGATGAGATTCAGGCATATCAACCGAAAGCTCGGGGTTGTTGCTTGTCCATTTTCTGAGTTCAAACCCGGCGGAACCCAGAAGTGAAATTAGCTTATTGCGGATTACGAGTTCCTCACTCATGGTTTGCGAAAACCCGGTAATTACATCGTCAACATAGATATCTTCGCTTAGAATGCTCGCAGCTTTCCGAAAGCGGAAACCTTCATCTACAATCAACTGCCGAATACACTTGTTGGTCAAGTATGGAGAACTTTTAATGCCAAATAAAACACGTTTGAACTTATACACTCGAACGGGTTCCTCAGGTGCGAATCTCCAAAGAAAACATTGATAATTTTGATGATCTTTCGATACCATTATTTGATTGAACATATTTTTTATGTCGCAGCTAAATACTGTCTCATAAATTCTAAATTTTAGTAAAATTGCGACAAGGTCTTTTTGGAGTTTAGCAGCACCTGTCAGTAATGTGTCATTCAAAGAAATTCCGTCCGACATTTTCGCACTTGCGTTTAAAACGATTCTAGTTTTCCCAAGCTTTATTATGCAGGTATGCGGGATATAAAAGAAACTAGTTGGATTGCCAGTAGATTTCTCGTCGAGCAGCTCGACTATATCAGTGTCTATGTATTCTTGAATAATATTGTTATACTGAGTGCGAATTTCTTTATTGAGTGATAAACGTCTTTATTATTTGGATCAAATGTAGGCTCATTAGGTTCTTTAAAAGGTAATTTTACTATATATCTGCCACTCGAACATGCGTGTCTTCAAAAATTTTATCGCAAAGCTCGTCCTCAGGAGATAACAAGGTCCTTTGGGGAATGCTTTCAATCTCCCAAAACCGTTTCAGGGTCTTTTCCAGATCATTTAAATCGTTATCAATTGTACTATGAGAAAGTGAAATAAAGAGAAGTACAAGTTGAACTTTTAAAATTAGGAATCTTTCCCATAAGAATATAGCCGAAAACAGTGGGTAAAGCGACGGGCTCGTTTTCTTTGCCCGGTATAGGAAGTCCATTCAAGAGATACGGGAAATCCTCAACGCCTAATAAAATATCAATGGTGCGCGGTTTAAAGAATTCAGGGTCCGCTAACTTTAAATTAGCAGTATGGGGCCAGCTAATTGACCCAAGAACGTGTGAAGGTATAGAAGGACATAGTTTTGGTAGTATGATAGCTTCAAAGTTAATGCGGGGGTTTGTTTGACCGGATGGTTTAATTGTACAAGAAACTAACCTTTTAGACGTGGTTTTGTCACCTAAACCCTGATTGTAGAATGACCAGTCGGTACGGGACAGTCTCAACCTTTTGCATAGGTTTTCTGAAATGTTATTTGTCTGACTCCCACAGTCGAATAATATACGGACTTCTATATATCACTTTGTGTGTATGACCTAATGAATCATAAATGTCAACTACAGCGGTTGATAGTAGTGCGGAAGTTTGTGAATGTGTGAAAGAGTTGAGTGAAACACATTTGTCTGAGCGGAAGGCAAGTTATTTCTTTGCGAATTAGAAGCAGTAGAATTTAGAAATTCGTGCTATGTAGTTGATTGATCTCCGCAGTATGTAGAGATAGGAACATGCTGTTGATAATTATTATCGACTGATGACGTTGATAATTATTATCGACGATTTTGCTGCTTTGACCTTTCGACGAATACTGTTCGCCTCTTGTCCCCCCCTCGACAGGCATATATCCAGCGCGTTTTTACAATATAAAAAAGGACACCTAGGAAACAGGACCATTAAGTACCCTTGGACCTTATCAACAACAAAATCTGACTATACGTGGCCAAAAGGTACTGAATTTCGAAACCAAACTAGAACTCTTAAAAAACACACAAACACTCAACTATTTACAGATCTATTTTGGGAAGTGAATACTGAACAATAATGTTTCTACTTCTTCCACCACCTCGCATTTAATTAACCCTCACTCCCTTAAAGTACCCGGCTTTTCTGAGTTTTTGACAGGAGATTATTCCTATATCTAGCCTTAGTCAATTTAGTGGAAAAAAACCCCAGCAACGGTCGATTTTCAACCCTTAAAAACTATTTAAATTGTAAAAAGCTTCTACTTTTTCCACTACCTCGCATTTAATTAACTCTCACTACCTTAAAGTACCCGGATTTAGTNNCTAACGTNGGGCTAAAATATATTTGTTANNCCNAATANGNGAGANATATTAATGANATGGNGACTGTTNTCAGANGTATGNAGNACCCGNAANCAACGAGATCCANGNACAANGCGNANATCANNGGCTTGCNNTCGTCANGCNGNAATTANCTACNGCTGCCCCNTACCCNNGNAACTGTACGCGAGNTTACNAANGTGGNTCCCCNGNGCNNAGGTGANCNAACTTANCGNNTAGCTCATNNCTTTTAGAAGTGAACACGACGGGCGCGTGGTCNTTNATGAACTCCGTTCNNACCTTNCNGCNGCTACAGGCGNANANACNGNNGTTNGGTGATGNNTCCTNGGGTCAACCNGNNCGGANACATNATGCGTANTANGGCCTCCANCCGCCNNGATNCTTCAGATCGGCCAAGACTANNACTNTCACTATNGTANNACNAANTNGCTGTGCTNAANGGNGTNGGNGCCCCCACCTCTGNNNACATCGCGCGTAAGGAAGAGGGAAAAAAAAAAGAAAATTATTGGTTTTGAACGGAGAGAAACAACTTTGTTCACTAAGACTCACAAAGAAAGTGACTGGAGACGAAAATGTAAAGGACCGTTTCGTCCATAAAATGACAAAACTGCTGTGAATGCAGTGCCGCATAAGTAAAATAAATAAACGATAAGAAGGCACCGTCTATCCCTAACTGACATGAAGATTGTATACAAAGTATTAATTTTGTTGAAATACAAATATTACGTTTTGTTACGGGTTTTTTTTTGGCAAAAGGTTTGTTTTCTTTGATTTTGGGGGGGGTACTTACATTTTGCTATTCTACTGCAATTTACAGTAGGCCGGCTGTCACAAATTACCTTTTTTTTAACTAATTCACACACTATCTGAGCAAGTAAGCAAAATGTTTCACTTCTTCTAAAGTAATCTAACATTAAAGATAGTAATAACATAAAACGTTAATTTCAATAAATAAATACATGTAAACATTCTCTGGTTTGACATTGACATGATGGTTCAGCGACGGTTGACTGTATTGATTGATGTATTGATTTTGTGGTTTTGTATTCTGTCATATTTAGAGTTCAAATTAATGACCAATGGTAAAATAGTTTTATTACAGGTGACTATCTTGACCAATTGCAGCTTAATTTAAAAATGGTCTAGAATCTAGTTTAGGCAAACTGCCATTTTCTTTTTGGATTTTGATTCCACATGGTGGATATTAACGCTTGAGCGGATTCTTCAAATCAAAGTAGGTTCGTCAGTCTTTAACACATTATAGAATTAAGTTTCTAAAATACCTTCTTGGGGATTTAAAAGAAAAGACTTTGGTAAATTCCTATTTTGTATTACCAGGAAAAGCCCATCAACAACTCGGGTAAGTTTAAGTTGCAATTGTGCTTATAGGTACTCACTTAATGTAGGTTGCTATTGTCAATCCTAGCGTGCTTGACAGTCATTGTAACTAGAACATGTTTTCTAGGCTTTTTCCTTTCCCACTTTTACCTCCGGTGCTCCACAAGGAAATCAGCACTTGACACAATTACAACAATCGATCACCAACTCAACGAACACCAGCACATACACTCGCAATCAGTCCTTGCTGAGAGTTTAATCTGTCCTGATTAATTGACGCATTAGGCCTGCCTGTGCAACATTAACTGGAGTGTCCAGGGAGTATTAGCAATCTGGGAATAAGGTCAGTCTAGTCATAAGCAGTTCTGCAGGCTGCAAACACAGTTTCCTGGTCTCTGATTCACCATTGAGCACAAGCAGTCAATATATAGTAGTAATAAGGAACTTTGACATCTTCCATTACCATCACCATTATATTAGTTGGGGTCCAGTGCTGCCTGAAAGCACAAGTTTGTCTAATTTGATCTAAAATATTTGATTGAAGGTTACCTTTTTCTTTTGCCAACATTCTGTGAACACAATTTAACACTCACCTATCCAGACTTGTACCGTAGTTAAGGTTCCGTATTTCCAAATACCCAACTTTGAGCCCATCATTAAAATAACCATTTACTCTCCCCTTTTGTAAACTGATTTGATTATAAATAGCATCCACAACATGTGGTGCATATTGCTGTGCTTTTGAACTTGACATTTTAAGGTTAGGTTCTGAATTGTCACTCAGTACATTAACCGAATACTTTTGATTTTTGACAGTCGGTAATTTTGTTTTTAAATAAAGAAGAGGCCTTTGCCATAAAACGGGGTACTTGGTGGTATTATTTAGGATTTGTATTTTGCATTACTGATATTCGGTCTAGCGTTTGGGGATTTCCCGCTTTAGCGTTCGTTTACTGCTCTCCTCAAGCCCTACATGACGGTTGCAAAGTGGGTGGCGCCATTGAAATTTAGCTTGTTAACCTACACCACTCTCCGTGAGTAGTTAGCCTGGGGCATTCACCGAGTGGCTTGAAGAGGTCCCGTGACCACCCAATCTTGTTTTGTAAAATAAAATCTTTCGGTTGGTATTTTTCAATCTCGCAAATTCTATGGTTACATGCAGACATGTTTTTTTACACAACTAATTTATTAAGATACATTTTTATTAACAAGAAATACGTATGTATACTACTACTGCAAAAAAACGTCAGTTTAAATTCAAAATTCATGAGTTTAAAATATAACCTGTGGATTACTTTTCACACTGTGTACAAATGACTTTTTTCTTACTATGTTCCACACATACAAACTTTGGCACATACCTCGCATTTATTTCGGGTCTTTCTGTCATTTTTTCTTGTGCAGATGTAACACCGACCAGACGATCTCTGCGCGATTGGATTTATTTGGCGGTCACATTCAGGAACCACAGTCATGGATCACGGATTGGTTGTTGTATTCTATCCTTATTTTCATATCGTCTAATTATGTGATTCTTTACAAGTTCCTTTCCCAGACATAGCAGAAATTTACGCCTGGCATCCAAATAAGAATCTTTCCAATCGGGATAATTTATTTTCCATAAAATGAAAGAGTGAAATAGTTTAGCGCTGCGGTATCAATAATATGTCCAAAAATCACCATAGGCCATCTGTTTGTTACTCGTCGAGTAGTGTACTCCTTTACCATTTTATCCGCTGTATCAACGGCGCTCCTTTTGTCTTGTTGTAGTAAAGCACTATTTCAGGCTTACAACTTTCGTCTTCATCCTTATTTCGTCAAGAGAATGTTCTGTCGATAATAAGATAACGGCTTTATTCTTTTCTTTTGCATAGGAGACTAATGTATGTTCCTTGGTAAAAGCATAAATACTTGATGGTGTTGGACGTGTTTTAGTGGGTAAGAATTCTTTTGGAATAAAGGTTTTATTATTACGTACAGTTCCGCAAAGTGTCAGATTCTTAGCAAGAAGTTTATCGGCCAATGATTTGGAAGTAAAAAAATTATCCGTGGTGATCCCATAATCCTGAGACAAATGCCTCACCATGTCAAGAACCACTCTTTCACCTTGATTTTTTTTCTACAATACTATTATGTTTTCCTAAATACACGTGAAGATTGTGAGTATAGGCGTTTGTAGACTCACATAGAGCCCAACTTTTTAGACAGTACTTATCTGGTTTACTTTTCATATAAACCCTAAATGGAGCACGTCCTCGAAAACTAAGAAGCTGTTCATCAACTGTCATGTGAGTACCAGGATGCATCATTATTTTAAGCTGTTGCACAAATTTGTCAAAAACGTACCTAATTGGCGCTAATTTGTCTTCAAGTCATCAAACCGAATGAATCTGGTGAGAGCGACGAACCTATCTCTTGACATTGATGCGGGAAAAATTGGACGACATCAACACTTATCTGTGTGCCACAACATTTCAATTGGCTCCTTGGTAGCGTTCAAGGCACCTTGAGAAATTAGAAGCCCTATATAAGCTTTTATTTCAATGTCGTCAGTAGGTTTCCAATTTTTCTGCTTTTCTGGGTTTTCCGTATTCCACTTGTCATATTCCGAAATAGCTTTGTTATTTGTCTCGTTAACGATAATGTCAATAATATCGTCAGTTATAAAAAGAGAACACTTCCAGCATACTCTCAAAATTCTTGCTACTATTGGTCATTCCAAGTTCGTGTCGTATTATATTACGCATTAAAGATTTTGTACGTTTTATTGGCTGTTTATACCAAAACAGTGCCATCTTTACTAACAAAAGTAGGCATCGAACTAGAGTCTTCACTAGAATCCTCATTGTCGGTTTGATCAGCAACTTGTCCTTCAATCTCGTCGGGCTCGGAGTCAATTTTGTCCACATAGTCTTCTTCGTCGCTGAGTGACTCCTCAAGTAGAGGTAAATCTTCCCCTAGATCGAGGTTTCCGTCGTGATACATTTGTATCTCCTGTTCCGTCAGTTGAGCAGGATTTTTCGGTTTCCATTCGGCCATTTTTCCTTTTCTAAAAACGCAACAACTTCAAACAACACAAACTTGCTCATTATGGATTCAATTAATTAGAAAAACATACGACCGACTTAAATCGGGTACACCTATTAAACCAACGGAATTGCATACAAAGTTAGAGTAAATCCTAACAAAAACTAAATCTCAATATTCAGGAGTCAGACGAATGAGAATCAGAATGCTCAGATTCGTCACTTAAAGTCACATCCGGTTGTGACAACATGATACTTAACATCTCTCTTTCGAAAATCATAACGTTGTTTACTTTGAATGTAAGATTTATGAAGTCGTTTCCGAACTTCCTCATAGATGTTAGGTAGTTCTTGAACTGTATCGGGGTTATGCACTTTATCAAAAATTTCCACTTTATTGTCGGCATTATCACTGATTAGACCATAAAATGAACCATCAACAGGTAGATTCCTACCAAAGTTTAGAAATGCAGGAGAGAAACCAGTAACTTCATGTTTAGCCAGTCTAATAGCCTGGGCAACTTGGAAAATATATTTATCCCAATCCCTGTGTACGTACGATCTTATTGCGGTGATTATCACTTGGTTGACTCTTTCAGTATGGTTCACTTGTGCATGATATTTAGCGTTATACCAAATTTTCTGGACATTATACTTAGTCATGAGATCTTTAAACTCCTTGCTAGTAAACTGTAAAGGAAAATTAACATTTCGGTATTGACCCATAAGACCTGCCTGCGATAAATGACTAGATTTACTAGCAGCGCAAATAGTGCATTTTCTAACATAACGGTAAACAGAATCTCGCATATTTGTCCAATAAGATAGTTCAGCAACTCTAGAGAACGGTTTGGAGATGCCTAAATGACCGCTGTTTCATGATCGTGAAACTTTTCAAGAATTTCCTGTCTATGAGCCGTAGGTACAACAATTTTCCAATTGGAAACATTGCCATCCAAGTTGTACTTAGAAAATACATGTTTATAAAAACAGTTATTTTCCACCTTAAAAGTCGGAAATTTATCAGTGATTCTTGAATTTTCACTAACATGTACCATTTACCGATACCATTTATCCAAAATTAGATTGGTCAAATTTAAAACTGCGACATCTTCCAAACTTCTTGAAAGAGCAATCAGTCAATCAATCAAAAAAGTAGCTTTATTGTCGGAAACTTGAAGTCATTGACATAGCCCTGAAAACACATACAAAAACAGCAAAAAAAGAACATACATAATTATTACACTACACATAACAATATGAATCACACAACACCTTACAATTATTAAAATAAAAACAAAACAAAAAGGCAGTTACCCTGTATAAAAGAGGAGAAACAGGATCAAAAACACAAACAGTGCTGCTTGGTCAATTTATGGCAGAACAACAAGCGCCTTAAGAACTGGAGTAGAATTCGTCCAGAGAATAGTACGCCCCGTCAAGCAAAAACCTCTCAGCCTCACGCCTAAATCCATGCGCAGATGGCTGGCCTCTCACGTGGAGAGGAAGGTGATTGAAAAGTCTCTTGCCACCGTAAATAAGCGACGACTTAATCTTCTCCGTGTGAGGAATGGGAAGCCTCAAAACGAATCTACTGCGAGTCACCGAGCCGGAGCCCTCGGACAACTGACCCCCAAACTTGCCACGGACAAGACAAATCGTCTCTAAGATGAAAATGCAGCACAAGGTGAGGATACCAAGTTCAATGAAGAGGGGTCTACATGAGGCCCTGTATCCAACACGACACAAGCACCTCAATGCGCTCGCTTCTGCAGGAGAAACACAGAATTGAAGCGGCTTAGTATGCATTCCTAGCTACATGGTAATCCAGATTGCCAGAGATCACCCTCTATGCATGGCAACCCGACGCCAGTCTAGAGCACAGACCGTCCACATGCTCAGCGAATCGAAGCGAGTCGTCAATAATAAGACCAAGTAACTTGTTCACTCCAGGGGCGCACAATGGCTCACCCTCAACATAAACCTCCTGCAATGAGCATCCAAAATGTAGGATCTTGGTCTTACTGATATTTAATGACAGTAAGTTGGAATTGCACCAATCTTTGATTATGGAGAGGTCACCATCAATAGCAGCAGTCAATGAATCGGCGCTCTTGCCGCTCCAAAAAATGGTCGCGTCATCAGCGAAAACAGTGAATTGTCCGTTAATAGGGAGCGAAACAATATCATTAATGTATATCAAGAACAGCAAAGGTCCAAGAACAGAGCCCTGAGGGACACCCGAAGTTAACATTAACTCTCCAGAACCATGGCCCCCGATGAAGACCTCCTGGCTCCGGCCGGACAAAAAAGAGCGAAACCACAACAAAGAAGCGGCTCGGAAGCCATAAGCTTCAAGCTTCCAAAGCAAGATCTGGTGGTCTACTCAGTCAAACGCCTTCGACAAGTCGCAAAATACCGCGGCCGAAATTCCGCGAGTTCATGCGACCATACAGATCCTGAAGAAAAGAAAAAATAGCATTATTCGTGCCCATCGCTGGCCGGAAGTTAAACTGACATGGGCTGAGAAGCTCATGACGCTCCAGAAACGACATCATCCGCCTCTGCAGCACCTTAGACAGTGCCGGAAACAGGGCAATCGGTCGATAGTTAGTCGGGCAGGAGCGGTCACCGGCCTTGTAAAGAGGAATAACCTGAGCCCTCTTAAGACATGATGGGAAAACTGCCTTAGAAAAGGATGCGCTGATTGCATCGGCGAGAACAGATAAAACATTGTCAGGCAGCGCAGAAACAACCCTCATAGAAATCCCATCAAATCCGGCACAATTTGACAGTTCAAAAAAATTTAAGTACGTCAGCAAGCTCGTGCGCGCTTACAGGACCGATAAAAAATGATTGAGACACAGAAAGATGCCCAATGTAAGATCTAGGGTCGCTGGAGCCCGAGGGAATGTCGCCAGCGAGGGCAGCCGCCACCCTGCAGTAAAATGAGTTGAACTCATGTGGCTGAATATCACTAGGTACAGCACGAGTAGACGATCTCCCTGTAAGATCACGAACGATATTCCAGGCTTCTCTGGACCTATTGCTAGATTTGTTCAGTCTAGATGAAAAGTATAATTGTTTCGCCAGACGAATTGTGTTTCGAAAGATCATACGATATGTATTAAAGTAGGCAATAAAGTCAACATTTGATAAAAAGTATTTACGAATATAATGGAGACATCTCATATTTTTAGAAGCAATCCTTAAACCCTTAGTGAACCATGGCGAGTCACTCCTTTTATCATTACCATAGGAAATGATTTATTGAAGTTAAAGACCAATTTAGTATGAAAGGACTCGATAGGGTCACACTGATCCAGAACGTCATGCCAGTCAGTGACACGACAAAGCTCAGAAAATCTCTGAAAGTTCCTCCTATTAAAAAGTCTTCCACGTCTAGAGGTTGTTCGAATCTTAGATGAAATGGTAAGAGAAAAGGGGCACAATACAGCACAGTGATCAGACATCAGCTACAGTATTGGCAACACCCTTTCTATGCACAATATTAAATGAATACTGAGATAACTTAACAATCCATCTAGCTATACGAGCAGAAGGATATTTCATGTTATTCAACCAAACTAAAGATGAATGACCAGTATGGAGCGTAAAATGGCTCCCTTCCAAATAATATCGGAATTTTTCAATGCCAAACAAAACAGCTAACAATTCCTTTTCAGTGGTTGTATATTTACGTTGACATTTGTTTAAAATTCCACTCGCATAGGCAATAGGGTATTCCAAACCGCCCTCCTCTTGATACAACACACAGCCAACCCCTGTGTCAGAAGCATCACACATTAAACTAAAAGGTTTGGTATAATCAGGGCTGGCAAGAACAGGAGCAGTAGTAAGTGCCTCTTTAATTTTAGCAAAAGCAATGTTTGCTTCAGGGGTCCAAACAATAGGTTGACCTTTTTTACGCCCTTTCAAAAGATCTGTAATTGGACTACATAGGGAAGAAAAATCCTTAAGAAACCTACGATAATAACTTATCATACCGACAAGTCTACGAATTTGCGTAGTATTCTTAGGAACAGGGTAATCCAAAATAGCAGAAACTTTATCAGGGTTGGTCCTAAGCCCATCACGATCAACAATATAACCCAAAAATTTGAGAGACGACCTACAAAATTGACTTTAGTCCAAATTAATAGTCAAACCAGCATCCTAAAGACGGATAAATAGTTTTTTTAAAATCTCACAGTGTGTGTCAAAGTCAGGTGTGACAATAATAATGTTATCAAGATAATAAAATACATAAGGCTCTAAAGCCGGTTTTATAACCATGTCCATTAATCGACACATATTTTGGGCACTATCATTCAATCCAAAAGTTAAAACTTTATAATGGAAAAGCCCTCTACCATGCCCTGCAAAAGCGGTTTTCTCTTTTGAAGTGTCATCAAGTGGAATTTGATGAAAAGCTTGCTTTAAATCAATTGAAGACAGGAATTTAGCATCTCGAACCTTGGTGATAATAGAGTCAATAAGTGGCATTGGATACGCACTAGAAATACTAACAGAGTTAAGCTTCCGAGCATCCAAGCATACTCTGAACGAGCCATCACTTTTTTTTGATAAGCCACATAGGCGAACACCACGGTGAATTAGAAGGTTCTATTATACCAAGTTTCAGCATTTCATCCACCTACTCGTTAAGACACTTTTGCATTGCATATGATAATGGGTATTGTCTCTGTTTGACAGGCTTTTCATTACCGGTGTTAATGGTATGTTTAATTAAATGGGTTAAACCCAATTTATTTTTTGGTGCAATAGTTTTTACAGATCCTTGATCTTATTAAGTTCCTCAGTCTGTGTCAAAGTTAATTCTTCAGCAGACTGAATCTTATTTATAACAGACACTGAATTAAAGGTTGATTGATATGACAAATTTCTAAAATTTCATTGAATATTGAATGCTTTAAGAAAATCAATGCCCAAAATCAATTCATGTTTTAAAGAAGGAATAACTAAGATTTTCATAAGTCTGGTAATATTAACAAACGTTATAGGAGACCAAAAATAACCTGACACACTCTTTAAGTTTCCGTCAGCAGTAGTAACGTGAAATGACGAATTTTCGGTCAAACATAAGTCTACGTCTTTAAGTAGCTGCAGACCATCAAAACCCAAAATGGAGATAGAACTACCACTATCAACCAAAGCCAAAAACGAACAACCAGAAACTCTAACATTTAAATATGGACGGTCATCAAACGATTTTTTAGTACAAACAGGGTTGACGGAAATTTACGTGGACAAAGACAACGCACCGTCTTCAGTAACCTGACTATCATCAACAATAGGAACTTTTTCAGACATAAAAAATTTTACTTGGTCCAACCATTTATGTCAATCCAAACGATCAGTCACTACTAACTGTCTTTTTGGTTCTCTTTCTTTTGAGAATTTTTTGTCGACCTGACAGAAGGATTGTTGGTCTTCCTGCCAGGTCTTGTGACGTTTTTTGCACAATTAGGACAGTTGGACTTCGTAAAATTTTCTTTACCACAACCGTAGCAATACAAACTTCTTTCGGCGGTACATTCGGTGTTTATATGACCGCGTTTCCTACTATTCCAACAAACCACACTGGAGGAAACAGAACTAATATTTCCAGAAAAGCCTGGCCTACAAGGTCAGATTCCATTAAATTACCTCTATGTGTAGTTGGTCGGTACTGATTTGAAACATAGAGACTGTTCTCTATTCGTTTACACAAAGAAGCCAAGTCACTAACAGCGGTTATGTCATGCAATGCCAAAGTCCTAACATAATCCGGCATTATATTTTCCCTGATAATGTCTACCACTTCTTTTTCAGAAGGAGCCTCAGTTAATCGATTAAAAAGACCCTCCAGAGAACTAAGAAATAAACAAACTGGTTCTTTAGGGTTTTGTTTCCTAGCTTTGATTTCTTCTAATAAGTTTCTATCATAGTGGTCACGCAAAGAAGTTTCTTTTAATTTACCCACTAAATCATCATGCCAATCAATAAAACGCCCCTTTTTATGATGATTATACCACCAAGTCCAAGCTTGTGAACCAAAAAGGTCTCCAGCAGAAGCAAAAACCTCATCTGTTGAACAGCCACGAGACATTCTAAAGGTTTCTACCTTTTCAAGAAAAGCCATTAATGAACCCTCGCCAGTAAACTTTTGCAGTCCCCATTTATGTACAGGCACAGACTTGCTAACAACCTGACTAACTGCATTAGCATTAAAACTGCAGAACCCAAATTTGGGTCGAGAGGAGTCGAAGCAGCTGGAAAAACTTTAGCATCGAGATCACCTTCCAAAGTTAATATCTCAACATATAAATCATTCTTCCTTTGAGTTTCCTCATCAGAAGTATGATTCATACGATTAAGTCGTCCTGAGACATGCCAGAGCCGAGTTGAAATGTTCTTGTATGAAGGATCACTTGATGTACCGGTAAAACCTACTATTTTAACCTTAATTGATGCAATAGATAACACCAGCTCCTTTTCATCAAAATCAAATTCAAATGGGTTCGACACTTGACATATACTACGATTGGCATTTTCTTGAGCCAACAGTCCCCTCAAAATTTTACAGATCAGATGGAAATTTTATAACCTAGTTCATGGACTTGCAAGGCATTAATTTGTAGAGCCATTATTAAAATTTCTAGTTAAACCCCAAAAACTAAATAAACACAAGTGATATATAAATTTTAGAGTTAAAGTGCAACAAAAACAACTGATTTGGACAACAACAAAAAAACTTAAGATAACGGGGCAAACCTGAAATTTCGGTCTAAAAATAGATCGGCACGGTCACAAGCAAAGCAAAAGGTAAAAATTCAACGATAGTACGATAAACCAGCAATTCCAATCTTGATACTCTTTAATTTAAGTATAAATATTTTAAACTATCAATACGTCTGGCACCGTGAAAAAAATTAAGTAAATTTGTAGTTATGCAAAAATACACATGCACAAACAAGGCAGTCTGATAACCCACAATCCAAGCGTGTTCAATCTACTAAAAATCAAAAAAGCACTTCACGTTGGTCACCAATTTGTTATGATGTTACCTCACGTTAATGAGATTTCAACATTCTTAATTATGTTAGCGCAAGGTCGTGGATTAATTGCATGAGATAATCACTAGCTCTTTATAAATGAACACTCTTGGATTTACTGTAGGAAATCAAACGAACCGTCAGTTGTATATGTACATGTGTATATTACAAAAAAAAACAACCACAATATTTACCATTTACAAATATTACAAAATTTACAAAAATTACAGAAAAAGTTTTCCCAGTGCCAAACCGTCTTTAACTGCCCTTACCAGTTTTTAAGGACGACGTTTGGGTCCTGGAACCTCCAGTATCCTCTCCCCAGTAGTCAGTAGTGGCCACCGCTGATTTCCAGGTAGGAAATAGGGTCCAGAGACTGGTGACAGGTACCTAAGACAGAAAACAGCAGGACACCAGGGAAAACGAACAAACAGCTTCAATACTTGTTCCGGCAACCAAAAAGGTGACCAGAGGTAATGACAAGTGTTGAAGTTGTTTAAAGCAAACTAATATAAACTAAAAAAAAAAAATTAAATAAAACTAAATAAAGTAAGAAATTGACCTGGTGGTTCAACTCTGACTGAGGCTCCGACCTTTTAAAACTATGTGGCTGCTGATTGGCTTTTCCAACACGTGGGTTGGCCCGGAAAACTCTGGACGGAGCAGTCCCAGTAAGGTTTATTCAATCCCCGATTGGAAAGTTTATATCTTCGGTCGGAAAAAACCCTTAGATCTCTGGTCGGAAAACCCTTAGATCTCTGGTCGGAAAACCCTTAGATCTCTGGTCGGAAATCCCCTAGATCTCTGGTCGGAAATCCCTTAGATCTCTGGTCGGAAAACCCTTAGATCTCTGGTCGGGACGAATACAATACTGTGTTGGAAAATTGGGCCAATACAAAATAATTTAAAAGAACCAACAATAAAACCAATTTACCTGTGATTCGGCCAGATGATCAAGGATTAAAAAATTTTAAGTCACACACGTGCCACAACGCTTAGAACCTAGGTCAGATGTCGGCACTTTGGGTGCTGTAGTGGTAAAGGGACCGATATCACAAAGTGGGGTGATTAAATAGGCCACATGACACCTGACGCAAAGAAACACGACCACAAACCGACGCTTCCCCGACAAAAGTTGAAAAAGTAATCACGTGACTACGGCACCTGATAACTTATCGGGTCACGCACCCACATTAACAACAAAATGTGCACAAAGTGCAAATGGAGCTATTAAGCGATCGGAATCGATCTATAATAATATATAATACTCAGGTGGAAAGGGTTTGATTTTTGAAAAATTAAACTTTCTACCGTAGTTTGTATACTATTTTATTTTCAACCATTTATCAAAATCTCATCGAACTTTTAATAAATCATTCAGTTGAAATATTGATTGCTAATAGTCTCTAACAATAAGGTAGTATAGGTGTACGAGTAGTTATGACTTCAACCACAATAAACGACTGGTGATTTGTTTACAATCTTGACAACGTCATTATTTGTGCTATTCTGTTTAATATTTTGAGCTGAAACGTTTCTTAAAGTGCTTTTAATATGGAGATTTCTGAAGACGCAGATGTTACTCATCATCACTTGATCTGCGAGCTGTTGCAGAGGTGGCGGCACAGTCTCTTCACTATAAAAAGTAAGCCCAGATATGACAAAACGCATACTGACATTCACCCGGGTGGAAAGTGACATTTACCCGGGTGGAAAGTGAGTACTTTCCACCCGGGTGGAAAGTCAAAGCAGGTAATTTTCATCTTTCCACCTGGTTTACACATAAGAAATAACGTTATTACATACCTGGTTGAAAATAAACTCTATTTCGTACGTAACTACACACCAACGTTATGACAAAACTATTTTCCTCAATTAACTTATTACTAACACAAGTCTACTCTTCATTATCAGATTGAAACTGGTCTATTCTACCCCGCTGAGAAATTGGAAAACGAAATTCCCTTGGAACAGTTTTTCCCCTCACGACACCTGAGAATTTATTTTTCTTACTCGGATCCCACAAAATTGTTTTTGTGAAACCAAGCACCAAGTCCGAAATTGCTCTTCCGAAATCGCGATTCCGAGGAACGCGCGCATTTCAATTCTTATTTACGGACGAAGTGGAAAAAGTGTAATTTCATGAGTGCCTTAGAACACGTGTGACGTACTATACTTTATCTGCGACCAAGTAAAGTCCTATTTTTGCAAGTCACATAGTAATTAATATTCTAATAAAGCAAGAAAATAATTTCCTCCAGGATTACGTCAGTTAGTTTATGACCAATTGTAAAACTATGCGTAAAGATTATGTAATTAAAAATTATGCGTAATTGGCTATACACACGACCTGACCACAATAGCTGTATTCTTTTAACGGCGAAGAGCACCTCCGCAACAGTACATGTTCATCAAGTTCTTGTTCTTTTCTAAAACTTAAACTACGACTGAGGGCTCCAAGCTCGACCCCCCTCTTACCACCCTACCCCTTATTGCACGAACTCAAGACATAGTGCTGCAAACCCATATTTAAAATGTCAGTGGTATCAGTTTGATAGCGATATTCAATTGTGAAGAGTTTTAAGTAATTACGCCGTAAGTTAGTAAAGAAAATGTTTACATTACGAGGAAAAAGCCACATACATAAACCACTATAAGAGAATAAGAATAAAAAAAAGATGAGAAAATGCGCCAAAATTAGTGGATATATTTTTGACAATAGGAACTTCAAGAAGATTAAAATAATTGAAACTTGACAAAAAAGATAAAATGGGGCCAAATTTAGAGCCATTCCATCTCTCATATACTGTCTGAACAATAAGTTTCATTTTTTTATAAAAACATTGAAAAATAACGTCCTACGTTATCTTTGGTAACAGTAAGCTGAAATGCTGCATCCAAAAAAGCCTAACCTTACGTTAGTGTAAACAGAACTTAAATAATCATACTCTTCCAGTTTAATGCGCCAGCGTAGAAGTTTTGAACTGGGATCTTTGAGTGAAAACAACCACTGTAATGGCTTGTAATCAGATATGATGTTGAAATTTCGTCCAAACAAATATGACCGGAAATACTTTGTCGCCCTTACTAGGCAAAGACATTCCTTCTCTATAGTGGAATAATATTGTTCGGAATCGTTTAAAGTACGTGAAGCGTACGCTACTGGAAGATAACGACCTGGCGGTTAGAACTGCACCTAATGCAACATTGTTCGCATCTGTCGTTAAGTTGGCTTGGAAAAATCCGGATACTGCAAAATTGGCTCGTTTATCAAAAGATTTTTACAAATTTCGAAACAATCTAAAAATTCTTTATCATGTTGAATTTTGGCTTTTTTTTTCATGCATTTAGTGAAAGGTTTAGTAATTTTGGCGAAATTGTTAATGAATCTACTATAGTATCCTAATAAACTAAGGAAACCTTTAATTTATTTGGTGGTAGTTGGAATGAGGTACTTTTTGATTGCAGAAATCTTGTCTGGGTTCGACTTGACACCGTCGGTGGTAACGATGACCTAAATATGCGACTTCTCGACGTAAAAACTGGCTTTTATCGAGTTGGATCTTAAAATTTGAGTCACGTAGTCGTTTAAATACAGCTTTTTAATTTGTAAGGTGTTTTTGTAATGACGTGGAGAAAATGATGATACCATCGGGATAAACCCAACATTTTTCGTTTTGAATACCTCGTAATATCGAATCCATTACGCGTTAAAAAGTTGCGGGGGCATTTTTCAATTCGAACGGCACTCTCAAATATTCGAAATGTCCGTTTTCTGTACTAAACGCGGTCTTAGCGATGTCCTCCTCATTCATTTCAATTTGGTGAATCCCTGAAGCAAGATCAAGGGTGAAATAATGAAATTTTTCCAGCTTGTCTAACAAATCGGTTATGTTTGGTAAAGGAAAGTTGTCGTCGATAGTTTTTTCATTAAGCTTACGGTAGTCTACAACTACTCTCCATTTTTGAGTCCCAGATGCATCCATCTATTTGGGTACCACCCAAATTGGACTTGACCATGGGCTGTTTGATGGTCTGATTATATTTTGATTCAACATTTTATTAATCTGATTTCCACTCTCTCTCTTTCTTACGAATGAAGGGGTACCTATAGGACTTGGTGTGGTGTAAATAGGCATTTCATCAGTAATATAGTTGGATTTTTACCTTTTGAGAATGACGTCATCTTTTTACCTCTTTGTTTATCGCATATCAAACATATAAAATAAACAATTTTAGCAAAAAAGGCACGTTGTTAATTTTGTCGTCCTGTCAAATTAAAAACGTTGACATTTACTGTCACTTTGATTTAAACGAATATCAAAGCTATAAAAATGCTGCGCTACAATGAGAAGACCCAAATGCTAATTCTAAATGTGCTGCTTTTTTTCGAGTACGAAAAGAAACAGTTTCCAGATGTCAACTGAAACTCTCATGATCACTCATTTTTCAAAGCATTTGTAGGTTAAATTTTGTGATCTAATTCCAGACATGCGTGTTTTTTCACCTGTTTGACGTCATTCTCAAAGGGTAAAATTTTGACTATAGTACTAAAGGCACCGTACCAGCAACAATGGCCTGTTTACCCGTTGCTCAACAACCGCCTATACAGTGCAGGCCAAAAGTTTAAATTTTCTCATTTTTGTACATGACATTTGTGACATTTTAGGTACTACAACTTTCATTAATACGATTTTTCAATCAAATCAACCGTACAGGCGCAAAAAATCAAAACCGTTTTCCCATGTTAATCTCCTATGTCCAGGGTGCTCTTGGACACCTGGTATATAGATTTATTGAAAATATAGCATATGTTGCTGTGTGCAGCTCACCCAGGACAAAAGAAGACGAAGGAAATGTTAAAGAACGTTATTTTTACTGGAAAAACATGCAAAAAGATGTTCAAAGGTTTGTCGAATCCTGTCCGTCCTGCCAAATTCAAAAAACCAACCCTCAAGGACCTCCTGAACTTCAAAAACCACATCTTTGAAGCTAGTGAGACCTCTAAATCGAACACGCCCAGGAAACAGATACATTCTCAGTTGCGTTGATTTTTTGACTAGATACCCAGAGTGCATACCACTACCTGATATAAAAGCTGAAAGCCTTTGTTGAAGACATCATAACTAGACATGGAGCTCCCAGGGAACTATTGCCGAACTGTGGAAAGCAATGTATAGGCTACCTCTTTACTAATATTTGCAAATAACTTGGAATTCACAAGCTACGCACAACCTCTTATCATCCAGCAACCAATGGAATTTTGGAACGATTTCATAAAACGTTGAAGACTACTATCAGTCATTTCGTTAGTAATTTCTTGGAAAACTGGGATGAGATTCTGCCTTATGCGTTGATGGCTTATAGGAATCAACCTCATGAAGCTACCAAAGATAGTCCGTTCTTTCTTATGTTTGGTCGAGATATGGAACTACCAATTCATTTAACGATTAATGATCACGTACTACGATACGACTTGGACGAAAATTATGCCAGTGAGATGTTAAAGAAAATGCAAATTTCCCATGAACTTGCAAAAGAAAACTTAGCAAAAAGCATTGAAAGCAGATATGCTAATCATAACGCCAGGAAACTAAAGCAAGAGTTTCAATTAGTCGATTTAGTGTTCATGAAACTTGTAGTTCCGCCTAAAGGGAACTTAGCTGCTAAATTTCAACCAAAATGGAAAGGGCCTTACCGCATAATAGAAAAGAAGGGCCCTGTTACATTTAAAATAAAAGAACTTTTTGGACGGACTGAGCACATGATACATGCAGAACGCATAAAGCCCTATAAAAAATACATGGGATGGTGAAGAAAAGAACAAAAATGAAGCAGACTCAATCAAGGATCCAATTTTAGACAATACGAAACTCCAGGATGAAGTGGATGAGTTTTTACTATATGGAGATGAAAGAAGAACCAGAAGGGTGCAACAGGATGAAAGTGATATTGATGAAGACACGGATACTGATACCATTATTGAAATAAGTGACGTTTCCACGTATGAACCGGCTTAGATACTAGTCAGGAAAATTGGAAAGCCATCCCAGTCAATGTAGGCCGAACAAGAACTAGAGACATACAGCCACCTTCGCGGTTGAGATATGATCACTAATAAATTCTTTGAACAGGTTTCAGTTGCCCAACCAATGCGAACGCGAATTCCTAGGCCAATTGCAAGCCGACCCTACCCAGTTTTGGAGGCAGCTCTTTGCTAGGAAACCAGATGGGAGTTTGCATACGACGGGCCCATGATCCAAACCAGCCAGGAACCTCCCGAGAGTTACCGGATGGCAATTAAAATTGGTTCGTTATTTTATTTTTTATTTTTTATTTTTCGTTTTGAGTGCCAGGGTGTGATCCATATTTATTTACCTTTTCAATTGTTGATGACAGTAATTATGGAACATTATTTTATTGTTACTAATTTTTATTGAATAATCGTATGATAGGATTTATACGTGCATAGTACACTTAAAAATATTTTTTTTAATTTTGGCATATAAAGTGACACTTTTCAAAACTGATTAGAGTGACAAAACGTTTTACTTTATGTAACTAGTTATGAAAAGTTCATTTCATCACTCCGTATTTCCGTAGAAACATATGGGCGACATCCATCATAACATGTCGTTGTCACAGTTTATACAAGGTGCTATGAAAGTGAATATTTGTGTTAAATCACTTTAAAAGATGGTTTTTACCGCTTTTTGGTCAAAATTAGAAAAAATTATGTATGCAACACGTTTCGAAAATGTCTTATTGTGTAACTCATTCAAATTGTAGGACCTCGCTGCGCTCGCCCTACAAACATTCATTCGTTACACGAAATCGATCTTTTCGTAACTGGTTACATAAATAGCTATTGTTGTGACTGGCACGCATACGCCATTGTTGTTAGACCTTCTGGACAGACTTGCTTATTAGACAAGTTTTTCATACATTGCCTTAGGTCAAGTGCGATGTGAATGACTCGGATTTACGCTGAACATATGATTCGGAGTAATTCGAACATTGCACTGTTACAAAGCAAATATAAAATATAAAATATATTTGCCTTGTCCTACAGGGATGGGTGGGATGTGATGCCCGGGAAAATGATAGCAATTTTTTTTTTGTTTCTGTTTCAAAGTTAAAATTTAAATCAAAACAAAGCGCAACTTAGTAGTGACACTCTCTTCACGTATGACGCCATGATGGGGTAGAAAGTATTTAACTTCAGATTTTCGGGTCTTCAGATGAAGTGGTACTTCTTTTGCATGCTCCAAATAGAGATATTCGTCGATAAAGTTCTTATACTGGCAGAAAAGTTCTGGATTTTTGTGAAGTTTATTTTCAAGAGCAATAAATTTTTTTTGAGCTTATGAAAAATTGCCTCTTAATTTATGATGTTCTAGAAGACTTTTCAATGGCAAAGTTTGTTCCAAGGCATGTTTTTTCCAAGTCTCATAAATCCACTTAATAACAACTCAGAATAAACATCCATTCCCAATAAAAGGTCTATCTGGTTGCTTTCGTAGAATTTGGGATCGGCAAGCGTGATATCTTGTGGAATTTTTATTTTGCTAACATTTAAGGTGACATGAGGTAAGTTGCAAGTAAGTTATTTTGTCCAAAACAATGCAAGGTACTTGAATTCTAAATTTACCTAAAACAGGTAAAATATAATTTTAGCGACAGAACATCAAAAACATTGATTAAACACAACAGATTCTAGGAAATACGCACTTAACAAACTTTTTCGCCGAAATGGACGTCTATAAGTGAAAGATGCGTACAAACCAGTTTTTTCTTACTTCAACATATCTTTTTAATACCGCACATTTTAAAACCCTTATCGGCAACCTTAAATTGTTGCTTTGCTACAGTATTTAGGCGATTTTAAAGAAACATTCCTATATTCCAAAAGTAATGTTTCCAATTTGTGACATGTGTAATTCCACATCATCTATGTTGTCTAAATTATGGTCAGCTATGCTTACCAACTCTATCTCTTTCCTCTTCGGTTAAGCAGTATAATAATGTCCATTTTAATTGTTTTCTCTAGATTACCAATCGTGAAATTTATTATTACAAAAATTATACGTCCAACATTTTTAATTCTAATGTAAAAATGTCCATTCTGCAAAAAAGGTAATCCTAAGCAAATAAGTCCTCTGCGTCGTAAAAAACTATTTTTCTCGTGAAACTATATTTCGCTAAGTCGGACAATCGCAGGTCCAAAATAATTCGAGTAATTATATCATTTCCGGGCTTCAACACGTAGTCGGGGGCGACAGTAATTTTCAAGGAATCTACTGTCGGCTCGTTCGCTATGTTTACGAACAAATATTGCTGTGGCTCGCATTCCTCAGTCGTTTAATCATTGGTTTCACACTAGTCCCCTAAATTTAGGATCAATTTGTACGAACCATGATGCAATGTCACCTTATTGTTATTGTAGTCAATAACTGACTTGTCCCAAAATTAGAGCTTATGATAAATTTTTAACCATCAATGCTTCAACACATATATCTTCCAAAGGTTACATGTTATTAATATAATTTAAATCCACAATACTTCTACAAGCACTGTTGTCAAGGACAACACCCACATTATTTTGATTATTTACTTGTAAATGCACGTATAAAATACAATAACCCTCCTTTAAAACCCTTTAATGATAGGTGGACAATCTCGTTAGGGCATCCTATTGACGAAATTGCCTCTTTCGTTTGGGTTTTGTCGATTTAGTGAATTATTTCTGGAACTGTTCACATTCCAATTGCATGACGCATGTCCTACTCTTTTACAATTGCGTTTAATGCGTCCATCGTGCGTTTTCGTGTTAGGTAAGTAATTATTACTCTGGTTCCGGTAGGCCGTCCTGTTTACCTGGTTCGGAGTTTTGTATTGGTTATTTCTATTCCCTTGGGCTTGTGCATTCCGATTTTGATGATACAGTCGTTGACCTCTATTATTTAATTCGCTGTTTACGTTGTTGTGTTTTCTAAAATTTCGACGATAATAGAAAAAATTCCTGTTCGAATTGTTATTGTCCAAATTTTTGGGACTTGCAAAATTTCTCACCAATCTCTGCGTGGAAAATTTCTTGCATTTCCTAGTCCGCTCCTGACTATTTGGTTCTCATTATTTAACGCATCTAATACGGAAAGCAGAGTCGTACTGCGCGTCATTTGATCCACTAAGGTTCTCTCCTTTATGTCACTCAGCTTTAGCACTAGCTGTTTCAAATCATTGAAATTTTGATTACACGAACTCAGCAAGTAATGTGACGCGTTTTTGAAATGGTTCTATTCAACGGCTCTAAACTCGGGCCCCACCTACTGAGCTGTTACGTGCCAGTAGGAACACGATTGCCTTCGGGCCGCTTTTAAACAGTGGAGAACGAAGTTTCTGGGTTTGTGAGCTCCGCAAGGATGAGTGAAACAAACTGGTAACAAATCAACTCTCTTTATTCGGGACATAACCACATATCATACAAACTAAAGAAAACATACGGTGAAACTTAAAACTCCGCACGGTGCAAGAAACTTAAAAAGTACCCCTTAATCATAAACTTCCGGTCTTAACCTAGCGAACGCGTACTTAACCTACGGTGCAGTCTAACCTAAAACTAACGCGGTAATGTTCGGCGGCCGTCTCGCTTTGGTGAGAACTACCATAAGAGAGAAAAAGAGACGGGTTCCGACACTACGCCAGGACCCAATGGACGAACGTCCGTACGACACTACGCCATACTTGGTTCGGGACAGGACCACGTTCGACCATACGCCAAAACGTGTTGCGGTGGGGTGACGTCATGCGAACTACGCCAACACGACCAGGTATCCCTGCGACTCTACGCCAACAGGGGGGAAAGAAGGGTGACGGACATGTTCCGACCATACGTCAGAACATATGGTAAAGGAGCGTCATGCTACTGGCGATTCATTTGACGGATTAAAAGCTTGAGAACATGAAAACTTGAAAACAACGGAGTGGCCGGAACTTTTGGTTCTGCTAGAGCTGCCTCTAAAGTTGTATAAGCCATTGCACACATAACGTTTTCACGTCTGTTCCGAATTCCAAGGGGTGGAAAAGAATTATTTGTATTTTGCAAATATTTTGTTGGGTGGGCTGTAGTAACAGCACTACAAGACTTTCTTTTTCTGGCTTGGTTCGGACTGATTGCTCAGAATGTGTTTCACTTATGTCCCGCGTCTTAGGAGGACTTCTACTCAATGAAGCTCTTGGCTTAAAAAACTGCTCTGGGGGTCGTGATCCTGCTTTGGAATCCTTAGCTATTTAAGGTTGGGAGGTCGAAGTTTCGGTCGTTTGAATTTGCAGGATTTCGACTTGAGCACTTTCGACACAGCACGATTTTGAGCACAGTTTTCTCGAAAGGGCTTTCCTCGTCTTCACTACTTGTTAAAATGGCAATAGGCGCTGTTTTGTCAATCTCTTGACCATCTGAAGATGCCGATGCCTGTGCAGAAGCAGGCGAACTCACAGGTGAACTATGATGCACAGGTTCGAAATCTTTTAAAACTTTTTCTGGATTTCGACTTTCAGCAATAGCCTGACGTAACACAAAGTTTTCCTTTTATTACAAGCTTTGAGCCCTACTGCGAGTTTGTACTCGCAGTAGGGCTATAGGAAATAAAGTAAATAAAAAAAATAAAGGGGAATAAAACTTTTTAATATCATCCGAGCAATCATCATTGTCAACCAAGGATGTAAACATGTCACGAAACTGACTCCACTTACCATAATCTCTATAAAATTTAGGAAGTTCAATAGTCGGAAATGACACATATGCCACACTTGGTGGTAGGTTATTTGATCTACCAGCAGACGAAGCACCACCAGATTTTGGCTTACAATTATCATAATAATTCATGAGAGATTTGGCCTTAGATATGACTCGATACTATTTATTTTCAAAGTTTAGTCTTTCACTTTCCCAATTTTGCATGATCTTATCTGTGACTTCCTCATGACATTCAATATGTGACTGGACATTATTAAATGTATTCGACAATGAATAAGCATTTTCCAATCGTGAGCTTAACTCAACATACAAGTCAAAGATGTTCTCATATTCTCAAACTACCAAATCTAATAAGAGCTGATTTTGCCTGGGCCCTTTTACTGTTGAGATTTGGCAGTGATTGAGTCATGGCTTACAGAAATATTGTCACGTTTAATTTATGAGCCCTTCTGGGTTCATCAATTAAACTGACTCACGACGTTAAACGTCGCGCCGGGATCTCAGTTTTAAGGATGGAATCAAACACTGAGTTTTCTATGAAACACTTAAATCTATTATATATAATATACATAAATGGGTCTGTACAATACGGTCATAAGCACACTAAAAGTTAACAATTCAACAATTGTACTTACATGAATACATAAGCTAAGGACTTAGCATTGTCTGGCGGCTGGCTTAGTCACTTTCGTGTTGGAACAATTCTGGAGAATGAACTACTTAACTTGATCTTCTTTTCTCGAGGAGAGTCGACATCTCGACTTCCTGGTTCAGCTGGTCGCACTACTGTCGATTGGTTCACACTCTCCTATACTGCTGTAGTTTGTTATTGTTCGTCGCCTGTTTTTCATATTCCTGCAAAGCAGGTGGTGGTGACTCATCACCGATATGATGCACTCGGTGCATCATGGTGCGACCTTGCCTCGTGCGCTTAATATTTCGCAATCCTCGAATATTCTTATGTTTTTAAGTCAATAAGTCCATCTTTTGAATTAATGGATTTTCCATTCGTGACAATATGTGGAGCCGTACATCATAATTGTTACTTTGTTTGAACATTATGCTTTAATTACATTTTGCATTTTATGCATTACTCGGTCTGTACTGAACAATGTCTGGTCTCATTGAAATAATATTCCAAATTGGCCAAATCAGCGAATCCCATGGGTTTAAGCATGGTGCACTTATTAACTGTTGGGAAAACATTTCTCTGATAACCTTAACATTGAACCTAATATTGTCTGGAAGTAATTTGCTAATCTCAGCATCCTGGTTTTCCGGTGGAGAGGGTTCTGAATTTTATTTATACGGTTGTCTTATCACATTCTCCACAGTTCGTCCTCCGACCTCTACGGAAGCCGTTTGAGTGATTTTTTCCTTGTTTTTGTTTTATTTGAAAGTAAGTATAAATGTTTTTTTTTCCTATTATTCATTATCACCCATATAGTTTTTCTTCCAAAGAAAAATTCACTTTGTTTCGCTATCCATTGGTTTCTCTCTTCCAAAGAGAAAGAAAAAATGTTAACAATATTTTCCCTTTCAGATGGAGCCTGGAAATGGAGGGAATAATGAAAAGGGGCGGGGCCGTGGTCGCCGACTGATGGCCATATTGGCCGCCCAGCGGGCCCGCAGGACTGTGGGTGAGGCCACCATTAAAATGGGGCCTGAGGCCGATGCCGGTCCTTCCGCGGCCAGTGAGGTGGAGGCTCCTCCTGAACCCCAAAACCCCCCGCCGGAAGAGCGGAAAAATGAAGAGCAAGTTGATGGGTCCCCAACATCAGCGGCGCCATAAATTTTTATTTTAAAAAAAATAAAATAAATGAATATTAACTGAAATGCTTGTATTACTTTAGTTGAGGGGTTCCTTCTGGTGTCCATGGATCATGGTAAGGTAAAATTCTGCTTACATGGACTACCTCAGTTTTAGATTTTTGTGAAATGCCCTTTCGTATTTCATAGTCCACATCAGAAATTTTTCGATTTATGTAGTAAAGACCAAACCGTCTAAGCAGTAATTTTTCACTTTTTCCTACTTTTCTAATAGGGGTGAAAACTTTCACTTGGTCACCCACTTCAAATTCAACATGGCGGTGTTTACAATCATAACGTAATTTATCTATGTCTTGTCGCCGTTTTATATTTTCAACTGCAATTTCTGACTGCTAAACCAACGTCTCTAATTTGGTCGCTATTACTACTTTCCAAGGGTGGCAACAAGTTTGCTTCTGTTGGTAAAATAGGTTCACGACCGTACACCAGCATGAATGGTGAAAATTTAGTACTATCCTGTTTTGCAGAATTATACGCAAAAGTCACATGTGGAAGATATTCATCCCAATTTGATTGATCAGTATTAGTATACATAGATAACATATTGGCTAAAGTTTTATTAAATCTTTCTGTTAAGCCATTAGTTGCGGGATGATACGCAGTAGTAAACTGACTCGTTGTCCCCATCTTTTTTAGCAATTCCGTAACCAATTCTGATTGAAAAACTTTCCCTCTATCGCTTAACAATTCCTTAGGTGCACCGTGTGTTTTGTAATAATTCTTTCTAGTATAAACTTTGCTACAGGTCCGGCTTTGCCGCTCGGTAATGCGTCAGTCTCTGCCCACCTTGTGGCGTAATCTGTCGCTACCACTATCATGGTTTTGCCGCTGCTACTTCTGCGAAACGGACCTAACAAATCTATTCCAACTTTTTCAAATGGGGTGCCAACTGGGATAGGATGTAACAGCCCGATAGGCTTTTGATTTTGTTGGCCTTTCCTGGCCTGACAATCCGGGCATCCTTTTACAAAACGTTCCACGTCCTTTTGCAACCCTTGCCAATAGTATTTTTGTTTTATTTTCGCTAGGGTTTTTGACAATCCCAAATGGCCACTCAGCGGTTCTGAGTGGTGGGAGTACAAAATTTCCCCTATCAACTGTTGCGGTATCACTAAAAGTTTAGTCCGGCCCACTCCATGCGGGTTTATACGTTACAAAACTTCTGACTCAAGCCTAAAATTTTTCGCTTGCTTGCGTATACCAATTGTAGCTTCTTCAGGATGTTTTATAGCCTGAATTATTTCCAAAATGTTTTTATCTTTTGCTTGCAATTCTGCAATGTTACGCATATCCAATAAAAAGGTTGGTATTTCGTCAATTTCTGGTACTTTCGTATTTGCTGGCAAAACAGGATATCTGCTTACGCAGTCTGCATCTCTGTGAGCAATTCCTGATTTATGATGTACTGTGTAGTCAAATTCTGATAACTTTAACGCCCAACGCGCTAAACGTCCCAGTAGTCTCTTTCAAGGTTTTTAACCAACATAGCGCATGATGATCAGTCACTATTTTTATAGGTTTTGCATAAATAAAATGTCTAAAATAGGATAGCGCCCATATAGCTGCTAACCCTTCAAGTTCTGTTATCGAATAATTCTTTTCAGCTTTACTAAGGCTTCTACTTGCATATTCTATTGGGTGTAACGCATTTTCATGATCTTCCTGCAATAATATTGCTCCGATTCCATCTTTACATGCATCTACCCTCAATTCACATCCTTTATTTGGTTGAAAATGTGCCAAAACTGGTTCACTAATCAATTTTTTTTTAGTGTTTCAAACGCTTTGTCATGTATGTCCTGCCAATCAAATTTATTTTGTTTCTTTGTTAGATCATGTAAAGGACGTGCAATTTTTGCAAAAATTTTCTATAAACTTCCGGTAGTAGTTACAAAGTCCCAAAAAACTTTGTACACCCTTTACATTTTTTGGCCTTGTAAAATTTCCAATTGAAATTAATTTTGATTTATCAGGAAAAATTCCATCTTTCGAAATTGTATAACCAAGAATATTAATTTTTTCTTTTAAATATTCACATTTTTTGGGTTTTAGTGTTAGGCCTGCACTTCGGAGTCTATTGAAAACTTTACGTAATTTTTCCAAATGTTCATGTATTGTTTTAGAAAAAATTATAATGTCGTCCATGTAAATTAAAACTTCTTTCCATTTTAAATCTCTAAACACTACATCTCCTAACTGTTGAAATGTTGCCGGGGCATTGCACAATCCAAAAGGCATTACATTAAATTTCCATAATCCGTGACCTGGCGCTGTAAAGGCAGTAAGTGGCTTACTTTCTTCTTTTACTTTAACTTGCCAATAACCTGAATACATGTCTAACGATGAAAAATATTGGGCGTTCCTAAGTACGTCAAAATATCCTCAATATTAGATCCTGACCACGAATTTTTTACTGTCACATTGTTTAACTTGCGATAATCCACGCAAAATCGTGTCTCTCCAGACTTTTTCTTTACTAATACGACGGGACTTGCCCAGGGCGAGTTACTTTGCCTTATTATGTCGTATTGTTCCATTTCTCTTATCTGCTCATCTATTATCTCTCTTTCTTTTTGTGCCACTCTGTAAGGTTTCTGTTTTATAGGTTTAGCATTCCCTACATCAATTTTATGTTCAATGACATCGGTTTTTCCCATATATTTTGGTGTTTTTGAAAAAACATCACTATACTCTGAAAGTAATGTCCGCAATTTGCTACACAATTCTGAGTTTGTTATATTACTTAGATTATGGTCATTCATTGTAATCATTTCTTCATCATCTTCAGTTTCATCAATACAATGAACTGGAATTTTTGTTATATCTATTTCTATATTCTTCTCTAAATAACCGATTGTGGTATTTTTTAATATGAACACTTCTTTAATCCTCATATTTTTAATTTTGATGTACCAATTGTCATTTTTGTAAAAACATTAGAGACAAAATCAATCCTCTTGGTCGTAGGTACGTATCGTTCTCGATAAAGCAGTACTTTGTGAACTCGTGCGGAGATAAGGCACAGTTCAGTCGTACCGTTATCTCGCGACCAACCTTGACCCTGTAGTCGGTTGCAAGTGTAACCTTAAAACTTCGCTCGGTTGACTCAATCTCGACGTTTGCAAATACCTTATTAGTATCTTCCATTTGTTCTATTTTTCCCGTGTTGTTGCTGACATTGTTGCCAAAATGTAAAATCAATGGGTCAAGTTCATGGTATAATGTCACAGTATTGGTATTATAGTCAATTCATGATTTTTTACTAGCCAAGAAGTTATGTCCCAAAATTAAGGCTTTTGATAAATTTTGCACCACTAGTGCCTCAACGGAAATAATTGTGCCATTAACTTTTATAATTACCTCATAATTGCCGAGAGGTTGAACTGTATAACCTCCTGCGGTTATGAGTTGTATATTGTCTTGTAACCGTCCCATGTTACTGATATAATTTATGTCGACTACATTTTTACAAGCTCCTGTATCAAGTAAAACAGGGACGTTATCTTTATCGTTAACTGTGATATGTACTATTAATGTTTGTTTACTGGTGCCCGTAGATGACAATTGGACAATTTCCCTCGGGCTTCTTAGTTTTGAAATTGTCCTCTGCCGTTTGGGTTTCTTCGGCCTTGAGGTGCATTCCTTTGAAAAGGCCTGTTATTGAAGTTACAAGACACGTGACCGGTCCTACGGCAATCAATGCAAATAACCCGGCCATCGTGCGTTCTCGTACGAGGCAAATAATTATTATCATTATTATTTCTCCAGTTTTGATTAGAAAACTGATTTCTGCCCCTATTAAAAGTATCACGGTTCTGGGGTTGTTGCGAATTGTTTCTTACAAATTGTCGCCCCCTATTGAATGAGTTGTTCCTAGGACCATTTTGATTTGGTCCAAAATTATTCATCCTTGGAACATAGGTATTTCGTGTCTGATTTTGAACCGTGTTTGAAAAATTCCTATTAAAAAATGTTCGTGGCCTTGTGTCATTCCATGTCCTTTGCCGGTTTGTTGGGTTATTATTACTGTTCACTGCCGCAGATACTGACAATAAAGCTGTACTTTGTGACATTTGATTTACCAATGTTCTTTCTTTTATATCGCTCAGCTTAATCACCAATTGCTTCAAATCGTCAAAATTTCTGTTGCTAGAACTAAGCAAATAATACATCTCATAATATGACGGATGCAAACCATTTTCAAAATGATCCCTAAACGCATCGAAAGTCATTTCTGGGTCAATCTCGTTTGCGATTGCTAACAGATCATAGTAGTACTTTTTTATATTCTCGGACGTCTTGCTGTTTGCGAGTGTTTAAATCGAAATTTCAACTTTCGGAGTGGTTGTTCTCCTGAAAACTCTTTCAAAAAATCTGATTTTATATTTAGCCATGTTTTCATCTGATTCTCTGGCTCACTAATATAATTACCAAACATGTATGGGCTGGACCTTCCAAAAAATTAGCTAAATAAGATATTTTGTGATTTTCTGGCCAGCTATTCACAATCGCTGCTTTTTCGTATTGTTCACGCAAAAACATTTAGTGTGCTAATTGTGTGTGCTAAACAAAAGTGGCAACACCGCGCGCTGCTTCCAGACAGACTGTGGTGGCGTGATGTGGTGGCAGCGTTGTAATTCTCGCGTTATTCTCTCTCGCGAATGCAGACAACACACGTTCACGCATTTTTATTTTACTTAGTTGTTGTATGTTTATTTTCAACTTTAAATTAAACAATTTTAATACAGTCCACTCTCGTATATAATTCAATTTCACGACCAATCCACGATTCTACATATCCACGTCAACATTTGGACCTTCGACACGGATTTTCACGTAAAAAGATCCGTTGAAGCCTGCACCTTTGGACCGGCCGCATAGAAACACGAAATACGGCCTTCACACGAGCTCGACGCACAACACGACTTGGTGAAATTACACTGGAGAAGTTGGGACAACCACGGAGACATTTAGCTGGTGAGATCGTTGAATTTTCTCACTTCCTATTATTTGTCCATTTGTCAAGTTTCCTATATCGTTTTACCCTCACAAATAATCTCGTTTATCACGTAATGAGTGTTTTTCACGTTTGTTAAAATTGAACGTTTATTTATCGATTTTACCACGTATTTACCTCAATTGCACTAAAATGTGTACACGAATCTCGGTTGATTTTTGCATTTATGAATTATAGGTTGATTTTACGACAGTTTACCTAATCCACGTTTCATTCTCGAACTTAATCAGATATTCTCGTAGTACACGGCTCATTTGTTTCCTTATTAATCGATAAAAATGCCTAAAAAATCGAATATCAAATCTGTCGATACACAGTCGGCTATCGATCAAGAGTTTCTCGAATTTGAGCATGCTCGTGACGTCATTTGTAAGCGTTTATACCGTTTTGAAGAATTTTTAAAGTCAAAACCACAAAACAAGTTTGACATTGAAACCCGATTAAAGAGTATTGAGGAGGATTTCTCAGAATTTGATCGCATACAAACGCGTTTAGAATTTTTGTCTGGATCCGAGGATGATTCTCGAATTGACACTGAATCAATGTTTTATTCTTTTATTGCAGAAGCTAAGCAGATTATTTCTGATTTAAGCAAAACAGATATAAATAATTTTGCCCAAGTAAATACGCAAGCGCATTTGCCCAATATTTCAAGCGCCTCGAACACGCCATCTCTTGCCGCGTTTGCAAGGTTGCCAGACTTAGGATTGCCCACGTTTTACGGCAATTACGAAACTTGGTTTGGATTTATAGACGTTTTTAATTCAATCATACATAATCGAAAGGACTTACCGGACATTAATAAGTTTTTATATTTAAGGGTTTGCTGTAAAGGAGATGCTTTAAAACTTATTGACAGTTTGGAAGTCACTGGATCTAACTATTCTATCGCTCTCGATTTATTAAAAAACCGATATGCTAATGAAAAAGCTGTAATTAATTTTCACATTAACGAACTTTTATTTAAATTGCCAAAAGTAACAGAAGAATCTGCTGGTTGCATGAGAAAATTACTTGATAGGGTAAACCATCACATTTTGGCTTTAGATAAACTAAAATTGCCTGTTCAACACTGGGATGCTTTATTAATTCCAATTGTTCTTCAAAAATTAGATGAAATCACAATAAATGAGTGGGAATTAAAGCAAGCCACCAATAATTTACCATCTTTAAAAGAACTTGTTGAATTTTTAACAAAGAAAAGTTTTGTCATGGAATCACGAAATTATGATCACTCTTCGACGCAAAATAATTTAAAATATCGACAAACACAAAATAAAAAACCATCGTCATCGTTTCACACAAATTCTCGCCCGGAAACTCGTCAAGTATCATACTCATTGACAGGAAATGCTTTTAAATGTCAAGTTTGTGGGGAATCACATTTTATCTATCAATGTAGAACGTTTCAAAGCTACAACATTTCTCAAAGGTATGATCACATAAAAAAATACAATCTATGCAGCAATTGTCTTAGAACCGGTCACGACAGAGGCAATTGTAGATCTACAGGCTGCAAAGTATGCAACTTAAAACATAATACATTGTTGCATAGAGATAATAGAAACAATTCGGAAAATAGTATTAATTCCAGCAAAGTCACTACCTCTATAACGGAACACGACATGGTAGGGAGTGAGTCGTCACCAAATTGCTCTGATATTGTATCCAATAGTCAAAGTAATGTGCTTCTCGAAAGAAATGTTTCTAACATGCAAAATGTACATTTAAATCAAGCGAAAAACTCGGTAACTAATTCAGCAACTGTTACATCACGAAACTTTATTGAAGGTATCAGGAATTGTAATGTTCTTGATTGTGTAGAATTGGTAGATTCAAATAATACAGTATCAGCCAGTTCAAGCAGCAAAAATAATTGTATAAATCGGCAAGTTTTACTGTCTACTGCTACAATTTTTATCCAAGATGATCAAGGTAATTATCAGCAATGTACCGCGCTTTTGGATAACGGTAGTCAATCAAACCTAATCACAAAAAGTTTATGTGACAAATTAAATTTGAAATTAAACCGCGAAATCATTAATTTATCTTCAGTCAATAAAATTGTTACTGACATTTTTTATACAACAGTCGCTATAATTAAATCCAGACACGACAATTACTCAAGAAAATTAAAGTTTTCAGTTTTACCATCGTTGACAGAAAAGTTACCGCTTATTGGATTTGACAAATCTCAAATTTCATACCCTGATAATTTGTATTTGGCTGATGAAAACTTTAACGTTCCTAAGGTTATCGATATTATTTTAGGAATTGAAGTGTTTTATGAAGTAATTGGTAAAAACCAAATTAATCTAGGACATAACTTACCAGTATTACATGACACTCGACTCGGATGGGTGTTTGGTGGAAACTTACATTTTTTTGACACTCGACTAAACAAAGACAAAACACAGATTTGTAATTTAATAACTGATATTTCTAACCAACAACTACAAGACTTATTAACTCGATTTTGGGAACAAGAAGAACTACCCATAACCAAACATTTTTCACGAAAAGAAAAAGAGTGTGAAACACATTTTCAGAATACAACTCTCCGTAAACCTGACGGTAGATTCGAAGTTTCTTATCCTTTTGATAAAGAAATTGATGCTACATTAGGGGAATCTAAAAGCATGGCCTTGAAGAGGTATTTGTCTTTAGAAAACCGCTTAGAGCGAAATCACGATTTAAAACGACAATATTTTTCTTTTATGCACGAATACGAATTTTTAGGGCACATGACCTTAAAAAATACTTTAGACACTGATGAGTCATTTCCCGATAATTCATTCTTTTTGCCTCATACCGCGGTTTTGCGCGAAGAAGCTACCACTACAAAATGTAGGGTGGTATTTGATGCTAGTGCCAAATCATCTACCAACGTTTCACTTAACGATTTACTTCTCGTAGGACCTACAATACAAGAAGACCTTTTTTCAATTTTACTAAGAGTTAGATTAAGACCCATAGTGCTTAGTGCAGACATCAAAATGATGTACCGCTGTATATCGGTAAATCCAACAGATCGTTCATTTCAGCAAATTTTGTGGAGGTGGAATACCAATGAATCTATAAAAGTTTACAATTTGAACACCGTTACGTATGGTACAGCGTGTGCACCATTCCAAGCCACTAGATGTTTGATGGAATTAGCACATCAAAACAAAACTAAATTTCCTAAAGCGTCACAAATCATTGAAAAGTCATTTTACATGGATGACTTGCTTGTCAGTCTAAATTCTGAAGAAGAAGCACTCGAAATATACAAGGAACTTAATCACATTTTGACAGGAGCCCATTTTAAATTAAGAAAATGGTCATCTAACAACTTAGCTGTTTTGAACGACATTTTTGAGACTTCAGACGAACAAGACAAGGACAAACTAATTTTGTTTCACGAAAATAAGGCACTAAAACCCTTAGGTATTGTTTGGGAACCAAGCTCAGACATATTACAATACGCTGTAAATATTAAAACCGAATTTCACAAGATAACCAAGCGCGTAATTCTCTCGACTATTTCTCAAATATATGATCCGCTAGGATTAATAGGCCCAGCTGTTATAAAAGGGAAACTAATTATCCAAGACTTATGGCGACTTCATATAGATTGGGACGAAGAGGTGCCAGAACATATAAAAACTACTTGGTCAGAATTGATATCTCAAATCAAATGTCTTGATTTAATTAAACTGCCACGTCATGTTATGATTCAAAATTCAGTATCACTAGAACTAGTAGGGTTCAGTGATAGTTCAGAAAAGGCATTTGGAGCCTGCATCTATGCCTGCTCCATAGATGGCAATGGTAAACGAGTATCCAGACTTTTAACTGCCAAATCCAAAGTGGCACCACTTAAAAAACTTACTTTGCCACGTTTGGAACTATCTGCCGCTTGTTTGTTGGCAAAACTGATGTTTCATTTGCAAGAAACCCTTGATTTACCTATTTCAAATATAACTTATTACACTGATTCAACTATAGTATTAAGCTGGTTGAAAATAGAACCCAGTAATTTGAAAACATTCGTCGCAAATAGGGTTGCAACAATCACAGAACTATCTCCAATAAGCAAATGGAAATACGTTACAACCAAACAGAATCCCGCTGATATAATTTCACGAGGACTAAATCCTAACGAATTATTAGGTAACTCCTTATGGTTTGAGGGACCCGAGTTTTTAAAACAAAAAGACTTTATCGGCTTTGACAATTCGCAACACGCTAATCAATTGAATAATCTTCCTGAATTAAAATCAGGAGCTGTTGTATTAAATTTGATAGATGTTAATCAAAACAATAAAGTGCAGAATAGTACTTTCACAGACTTGTTTGAAAAGTACTCTTCATTGCGAAAACTAACACGAGTAACTGCATACATTTTTCGTTACTTTAATCGTTTAAAACACAAGGTTAGACCAATATCTCGGACTATAACTTCTGAAGAGTTAAAAAATGCTTTACTAACGCTAATTCGACATGCTCAAATGAAGGACTTTAAGGAGGACATTTTGCAACTTAAAAAACAAAATCAAGTTAAATCGACCAGTAAACTCCTTAATTTGAATCCTTTGATTGATAAACATGGTATTCTTCGAGTTGGTGGACGGTTGGTGAACTCTGAACTGGACTTTGATCAGCAGCATCCGATAATCTTACCTTATCAACACAGATTAACTGAACTGATTGTCACAGATGCTCATTTAAAACATTTGCACGTTGGAGTTCAAAATTTATTGTCTATCATTAGGCTTAAATATTGGCCCATAAAGGGAAAGACTATCGTAAAGCGCGTTTTAAAAAATTGTATGAGATGTTGTCGAGTTAAACCAAAACCTGCAACTTTTTTAATGGGGGTTTTACCACGAACCCGAGTTACTCCATGTCGACCTTTTTTCCACTGTGGTGTGGATTACGCAGGTCCTGTGTTAGTCAAAGAAGGTACTTTGCGTAATAGTAAACGATTAAAATCATATATTTGCATTTTTGTCTGTTTTTCGACGCGGGCAGTGCATATAGAAGTCGCTAAGGACTTAACGACACATAGTTTCTTAAATTGTCTAAAAAGGTTTATTTCCAGACGAGGCAAACCTTCTAGCATTCATTCCGACAATGGATTAAACTTTGTGGGCGCAAATAACTATTTTCTAGATCTGTATAATTTACTTAATGACACGAAACATAATGAGACCGTTGCTACGTTTCTAGCTGATGACCAAATTAGCTGGAAATTTATCCCAGCTCGTTCCCCTCACATGGGAGGATTGTGGGAGGCGGCCGTAAAATCAGCTAAGTTTCACCTCAGAAGAGTTCTAGGAGAATCTGTATTATCCTATGAGGACATGTACACGCTTCTCGTGCAAATTGAGGCTTGCCTCAACTCTCGACCGTTACAACCTCTCTCTACGGACATAAACGACCTGACCCCGTTAACCCCGTCCCATTTCCTGATCGGCGACTCTCTACTCTCCCAGCCTGATGAAAATGTTACGGATGCTAAAATATCTTCCCTGGAAAGATACAAATTGCTTGCTAAAAAAACTCAGAGATTTTGGCAACGTTGGTCGAAAGAATATCTTTCTACCCTACAATTAAGGACGAAGTGGAAGAAAGACTGCGCAACTTCTCTACAACTTGGCAGTCTGGTTGTTCTGATGGACGAAAACACTCCGCCCCTACGGTGGGCAATGGCTCGAGTTGTCACTCTACATCCTGGAGCTGATGGAGTTATCCGAGTGGCAAGCGTTCGGTTACCAAGTGGAAATGTGGTAGAGAGGACCCTATCCAAGATCTGCCCGTTACCAGTGGAAGCTTTGGAAGAAGACTTATATGGAAATGGCAACCAAGGCGATGTTGAGAAAAATGCATCCGCCTGATTAGATTTTGAAACGCCCAGCCTTTCAACGGAGCCGGCAATGTTCACGCAAAAACATTTAGTGTGCTAATTGTGTGTGCTAAACAAAAGTGGCAACACCGCGCGCTGCTTCCAGACAGACTGTGGTGGCGTGATGTGGTGGCAGCGTTGTAATTCTCGCGTTATTCTCTCTCGCGAATGCAGACAACACACGTTCACGCATTTTTATTTTACTTAGTTGTTGTATGTTTATTTTCAACTTTAAATTAAACAATTTTAATACAGTCCACTCTCGTATATAATTCAATTTCACGACCAATCCACGATTCTACATATCCACGTCAACACGTATTTATTTATAAAAATACTGGGAGAGTCAATAGAAGGGTTAAATGTAGATGGGCATGTAAACTTTGGGGGTGGCCGGAGTTTTTGGCTCAGCCAAAGCTGCCTGTAAGGTCATATTAGCCATTATTGAATAATTGTTAGGGCGTATGGCACGGTTTCTTTTCCGAATCACAGGGGGTGGGCAAGGATTATTAGAACTTTGTAATAATTCTAAGGGGCGGATGAGATAAGCTTCGGTGGCAGCAACCTACCACTTCTAAGGGACTTTCTTGCCAAGGATCCTCTGTTTCACGTGGTTTTGGCGGAGTTCTACTTAACGAAGCTCTTGGTTTGAAATAAACTTCGTGGATTGGGGGCTTAGAAGTTGAAGCCGAGGCTTGGGAAGTTGGAGCTTGAACGCCCACGACAGTATTGTCAAGAGTATTTTTCCTCGTCCCTCACTGCTTGTCAAACAAACTGAACTGGGTTTGTCAAGCTTTTGTTTGTGTGAAGAAGTTGTCGTTTGTGTCGGAGCAGGAGAACTCACAGTCGAACTGTGATGCTCGGGTTTGAAATCTTTTAACTCTTTTATCACCTTTTCTGGGTTTCGACCCTAGCGATAGGCTTCACGTAACACGAATTTTTCTTTTTCCGGACAAACTTTGAGCCCTACTGCGAGTTTTTACTCGATCTTTGTCACTCGACTCACTCATGGACAATTTTTTAAATGACCGTTTAAATTCATTTATGTGCTATATTTTTTTTTTTTTTCAAATTATTTTTGTTTTTTTTTTTTTTTTTAAATTTAAATTTTAAATTTTTTAAGCAAGTTGATTATTCCTAGCAATTTCTTTACGAATTTGCTTGTTCATCAAACTAATAATTTTTTTTGACGCTAAAATACACAAGCATTAATACCCCCATGCACAGAAAAATAATAATTAAAATTTCCTTAGCTGACCATGAATTATCTTTTTCCGAACTATTTGATACACCTCCACTGTTTCCCGCTTGAGAAATAATAATTTCCTCCTCTTTTGAAGATGTACCACCAATATTAAACCAAAATTTTATCAAATGAGCGCTTCAATAGCAAAGGAAATCCCCAAAAAATCACTAAATAAATCAACGTCACTATCCCTAGCCAAAAAAAAATAATACCTAAAATTTCTTTTATAGCCCACACATTATCCTCCTGAATCTGTATCATACCCCAAAAAATAAAAATAAAAAACTCAACTATTGTTTTTCATCCATCTCAAAACAGACCGGCGCCTCCACCAAATGTCACGTTTAATTTATGAGCCCTTCTGGGTTCATCAATTAAACTGACTCACGACGATAAACGTCGCGCCGGGATCTTAGTTTTGAGGATGGAATCAAACACTGAGTTTTCTATTAAACACTTAAATCTATTAAATACGGTATACACAAATGGGTGCACAATACGGTTGTAAACATACTAAAAGTTGACAATTTTACAATTGTACTTACATAGACACAAGCTGAGGACTTAGTATTTTCTGGCGGCTGGCTTGATCACTTTCGCGTTGGAACAACTTTTGAGAACGGACTACTTAACTTGATCTTTTCTCGAGGAGAGTCGACATTTCGACTTCTTGGGTCAGCTGGTCGCACTCCCGTTGATTGGTTCACACTTATCCTATACTGCTAAAATCGGCGTATTTTATACCCGATTGATCGGCTGACGTAGTTTGTTATTGTCGCTTGTTTTTCACATTTCTGTAAAGCAGGTGGTGGTGACTCATCACCGATATAGTGCACCCGGTGCATGATACACTCGGTGCATCATGGTGCGACCTTGCCTCGTGCGCTTAACATTTCGCAATCCTCGAATATTCTTATGTTTTTAAGTTAATAAGTCCATCTTTTGAATTAATGGATTCTCCATTCGTGACAATATGCAGACCTCTACTTGATTATGGACATATACTAAGAGCAAATGCAACTGACAAGACAAAAAAACACATACAGGTCACAGAACAAATTGCTCTTAGACTCATAACAAAAATTAGACACCCCCAAAACCCGCTTCACAACCCATCCAATGAATTTTTGTACGAACGAGCCAAAATGACAAGAATTACTGAACGACTAACACAACTACAGACAAAATGGAATAACAACCCCCAGAACTGGACCATAATAAACCCTATTTCCCTTCAAAGACCAACTCGACAATCCCGCTTTACGTCTCCCCACCCTGACCATTAAGACGAAAAACGGATCTAAAATTCGGAAATTTTAAATCTCCCGCCAAGCGGTCGTTAAGGAAAGTTTATATCCGGTCGTGCTACCAACCTTTCAAAATCATAACAAATCGTTGTCAGTCATTCTGTAATCAAAACATTCAAAACAAGTTTATTTAGTAATAATTTTGAGTTACTACCCACATACAGCGAAGAAAATACAAATAAATCGTGATAAAAACACTTTATCAGTAGCCCACAGCCCAAAAAATCTGGTAGTTGCATTCATAACCTTCATTCAATGTCTCTACTAAACTTATTTACTTTGTAGCAAAATTCTTAAAGAAAACACTGGTTTTGCTTACAAATATTTAATGAGGATGACCGAATCACCTATCTCAAGCCTCTTCATAACACTACCAAACGATTTAAAGTGATGAAAACAGTGGACAATAAAGATCTTTGAAGATAAGTTTCCTACTGTACAGGGACAACAACAAAGGGGCCAAATACTTCCTTCAAAAGTGGTGTGATTTAGTTTCAATGTGCTTAACTTCATGGACTATCATCAGCGAGGGTCTTCACCAGTGTTGCAACTAAAACTTAAAATGATTCAGTGTTGATATCTGACTTAAATCTCAAAATTTGATGTGCCTGTGAAATGTGAATAATCTTAAACTGACTATAAAACCTCTGAGAAACCCCTTCTAAGAAGAGAATATGGACTTACACAGTCAAATTATCAGTCAGGTGACAAAACTTTTTGTATATGGGTAGGTATTGTCGAAAAACCAACTTTTCAATTGAGCTATCTACATGAGCTGTTCTATTCTAGGTTTAGGTATTAACATTATAATTGTGTTCTTTTTTCCACACACTCAATTGTTCCAAATAAAACTTTGTACACTGAACGTTTGTATTAATTATTTATTCACAGTTCAAGGTACAGTATACATTTTCTTCAAGTGAAAAGCTTAGGTACAATAGGTGGGCAAAGAAAACTGGTCATTACCACATAAACAGTGATTGTTCCACAGATTGAGTGTGAGTGGGTGAAACCATGTCACCATACAAGCTATGCTAAAAACAACTTTGTCTTACTAACCTAATGTTTGTTTGGATAATAGTGGTGTTCCAAATTAGCAAAGGTAGGTGAAATGTAGTGATTGAAAGTCTCTAAAGAGAAAGAATTTGCTTCTAATTCAATACACCATTTTCACAGGACATACTTTACTAATCAAATGTGAACTCGAGTTACACATTACTTGCAAATAAACTATGTTTGGTTAGTAGACATTTTTACAAGTATCCTTGTAGGTGAATGATGTTCAAGTTAACTAATGGAGCTAATTAAATATCAGTACTTACCTTACCCTGTAGAGATGGAAAAAACATTGACAATCAGTTATAAAAAATGCCTTTTTATTAACATCATACAATGTAAAACCACTTAAACACTATGGTGTGTTGATAACAGTACAAAACAGAAGGATACAATAAAACTATCAGTCACATAGGTCACTAAAATTGCACCACTTTTGAGGGAAGTATTTACCCTCTTTTGTGGTCCCTGTATAGTAAAGCAACTTATCTTCAAACATCTGCAGGCCTTCCTAGTCCATTGTTTTTATCACTTTTAAATCGTTTGGTAGTGTTATGAAGAGGCTTGAGATAGGTGATTCGGTCATCCTCATTAAATATTTGCAAGCAAAACCAGTGTTTTCTTAAAGAATTTTGCTACAAAGTAAATAAGTTTAGTAGAGACATTGAATGAGGTTCATGAACGCAACTTACCAGATTTTTGGACTGTGGGCTCCTGATAAAGTGTTTTTATCATGATTTATTTGTATTTTCTTCGCAGTATGTGGGTAGAAACTCAAAATTTATACTAAATAAAACTTGTTGTTGAATGTTTTGATTACAGAATGACTGACAACGATTTGTTATGATTTTGAAAGGTTGGTAGCACGACCGGATATAAACTTTCCTTAACGACCGCTTGGCGGGAGATTTAAAATTTCCGAATTTTAGATCTGTTTTTCGTCTTAATGGTCAAATCTACGGTATTGAAAAAAATACAAGTAGATAGCCGAAAATGTGCTCTACAACTTTTATCTAAAGCGTTTTTCCATTAAATAAACCGTACAGGCGCAAAAAAATCAAAACCATTTTCCCATGTTAATCTCCTATGTCCAGGGTGCTCTTGGACACCTGGTATATCAAAAAACAAAAATGTATATATTTATTTCAGACAAACCAAGCTAATATAAACATTGAATGAACACTCCCACTACCATGAGCAGACTAGAGGATTTTGAGGAACTGAATAACTTTGAAGCTGTCCTTCACGTACACAGATAGCCAGTAAGAACTTGCCTTCAACATCCGAGGACTCAACTGTGAGGAATGAAGAATCAGAAAGCAGTGCTTTATTTTCAGAAGAAGATATTCAACGTTTTACTAGATGTCCATATCTTGATGGAAAGTTTTTTAAAGTGACTGATGTGAAAAAAGATAAGTTGACGGCTGAATGTCAATTATGTCTCCCCAAGAAAACTTACATTAAAGGTAAAATTGGAGTATCAACAAATTTTCTTAAGCATATAAGAAAAATTTATCCATCATCATTGAAAGATTATGAAGGTCACAAAAAGTTGAAAAAAGAGGATAGTTTATCTAATCAAGAAATAAACTCAAAAAGAAAATACTCTCTACTAATATCCGCAGATAATAGCAAAACTAGCAACAAAAAACAAAAAATGCAATCAAAAATAACAGAGACATTCCGAAATAAATGTTCACCAAACCAAGAAGACTTTGATAAAAAGCTTTTGTATTTCATCACAGATTCAATGTCTGCGATAAATGTAATTGAAAGGCAATCCATTCATTTGCCTTTTTGAAGGGACAAATTTAAATGTTATGAGTCGAAAAATCTCTGCTACACGAAACCTTGCAGTCTGTCAAAAAGGAGCTAAGTAATTGCAAATATGTTTGCACTACTGCCGATATTTGGTCTGCCAAACCAATATTTGGTCTGCCAATTTTATGAAAAAGGATATAGTTTATGTAATTTTATTATCATGTAAAAGATTTGCTGGGTCACATACTTACGACAAAATTGCCAAAACAATTGACGATATTCATACCAAATTTAATATTAACGACAAGTTAGTAGCTACTGTTACAGACAACGGATCAAACTTTGTAAAGGCTTTTAACAAATTTGGTTTAGAAGATGACTCCGGAGAAAAGTAAGATGAAGAAAGCATTTCTTTCGTTGACAGTGATGACTTGGAAGAAGCATTTTTACATCCTCATTTGCCACGTCATATTCGTTGTGCCAGTCATACTTTAAATTTAATAGCCACTACAGACATAAAATCTATGATGCAAAAAAACACCAGTTTAAGAACCAAACATACAAATTGTGTATCTAAATGTAATATATTGTGGAAAATGGCAAGCAAACCTAAGTCAGCCCAGATCATACAAAAAGTCCTTGGTCATACCTTAAGTTATCCCGGACCGACAAGATGGAATTCATTCTATGATGCAGTTTCAAGATAATAAAAGATAAACAAAAACTTCCGGTCGTATTCAAAGAGTTAGGAATCGATATTCAATGTTTCAAGGATTTCGAATTGAACTATTTATCGGAATACTGCAATATTTTAAAACTACTTGCCGACTCGCTGGATATACTTCAAGGAGAACAAAACACATTTTATGGCTATTTACTACCATGTCTTGGGTCAATACTTAGGATTGAAAAGTTGGAAAGTGAAAAATTAGTCTTCACTCGCCCAGTGTTAGAAGCATGTAAAAATGGACTTTTAAAACGATTCAAAAATCTTTTTGAAATCAATTTGGATTCAGTTGAAGTTTCAGAAGCTATTAAAACTTCATTTTCAATTCCAAAATTCAAACTAAAATGGATTAATAATTTAAAATCTCATTCAAAAGCAGATTTAAATGAAGATCAAATTTTAAAACTAATTATAGATCTGAGTTTTGATTTCACTTATAATTATAGATACTATATGTACCGACTTTTCCATGACTGAAGATTTAGTTCTCAGAAATCCTACTTGTGTATCAGCCACAAAGGAAGATGAGTTTTTTGAATTTGATGATATAACACTATCGACAACAGCTGAAAACATGGATGCCAGAAAGAAAAAAAAGTTGAACTCGAGTCGCTGCAATACATAAATGACTGTGATACCAATATTACTGCTTTAAATAATTATCCATCAATCAAAAAACTCTTCTTTCGTTACAACACTTGCCTGTCGTCATCCGCTCCAGTCAAACGACTTTTTTCATTCGCGGAAATAATAAATGCACCGCGTAGAAATGCCCTAAGCGATTCAAATTTTGAAAACTTGGTTCTTATGAAGGCAAATGGGATAACCATAAAGGATAAGAAATAAAATTATTATTGTAATAATAAAGATAATATGTAGTATTAACTGCGTAGAATCGTCGACTATCAGGCTCGAAGCTATTTTTTAACTTTTGTATTTGTGTTTTGATAGTTTTCATGTCAAAACATATTTGTGTGTATGTTATTTCAGGTAATAAAAAATGTGTGGCGTAAATTTAATATTTTATTAAAAACATCAGATGAAATAAACTTTTAATAAATTAGAAAAACTAGTAACGTTAAACAACAACAAGTTTAACTGATATTTATTAAATTTCGCCCTATTATTAGGTAATTATTCAATGCTTAGCAACGATTTAAACAATCTTTTATTATATAAATAAGAAAGAAAAGTTTTATTTACTATGAAAGTCGTAGAAAAACAATTTTCAGTTCATTTGTAAATAGAACATTGTTTAAATCGTTGTTAAGCGTTAAATAGTTAAACTATAATAAGACGAAATTTCATAATAAATAAAATTAGAAAATTTTAACAAAGATAAAATAAAATGGACAAAGCATGTTTGGTGGTGATGTTGTAAACCACAAATTGAAGTGACTGTTATTCTGCAAGATAGTGACGCAATAGACATAAGGATTATAAAGGACTACGCGTTTTTCTACTTACCTACTTCTTATTAATTTCATGCAAGTAAACTGTTCGATTTTGATTGATAATTATAGAAACATTTTCGAAGTTGGAACAACAAATTGGACCAAAATATTAAGTCTTTAAGAAATTTGAGTTTAAAATTTGTGAAGCATTCATTAATTTAAGGTGTATGGTCATTTCTAAAATTAAGTAGCAAATATCTAGCAGTATTTCAAATACCCAAAAGTATTTCAATTACCGAAAAGTATTTCAAATACACGAAAATATTTCAAATACCAGTAATTGGTAAAAAACTCAAATCCTATTCCGAAGTATTTGAGATTTGAAATACTTTTAAGTTTATAAAGTATTTAGTATTTGAAAATAGAAACACTTTAAGCGGTATTTGGTAATTGGTATTTCAAATACTTTTACTGAGTATTTTGCCCAGCTCTGAGTAGGAGGTTATACTGTTAACCCAGTTGGTACTTCAAAGGTAACTCTAAAAATTAACAACATAAAGTTGGAGATTGAAGCATTAGTAGTGAAAAACCTTTCTAAACCTCTAATTCTGGGACATAATTTTTTATCGGATTTTAATGCAATTATTGATTACAATAAAAAAACTTTGAGTATTTCCCCGAATAAACAACGGTGATGAAGTCAAGCTCTATCGACCTGATTTTTGTTATGGATTCTAAAAACCAAGTTCAGGAGAATATCTAATGGGTGTAGAAATTTCTGACGTCGAAAAAACAGTAAAATCTGTAATAAAATTAAAAGTTGCGCGAAAAAAATATCGGAAGTTAAAAAAATAAAATCCACACTGTAAAACATTCAAAATGGATTGTGGTATTTCGATGTCGAAGTCAAGCATTAAAAACCCGGTAACGACATCAGAAAATGTGCCGATGCTCTAAATGAAACTTCTAATATAACATTCCCAGTATACGAATTTTGTGGACAAATTATTTTTTTTACTTATTATGTGTAGGTCCCGCTTTAAATAAAAGCAAGCAAACAGGGATTTCGATGTCGAAGTCAAGCATTCCCGGTAACGGTGCCGTTATGAAATTTCTAATTGTCACTGTTGTTTGCAAGCAACAGGATAGCGGTATGTTTTCACTGTTGTTTGAAGGTTATTATTTGGTTACTTGCAAAAATAGCGACATTAGTGGAAAATAAAGCAGACATTAGTTCTATTTGACGCCGCGTGTCGGTTTGACAGACTTGCTTTATTGCACTCGTCTCGTCGCATCGCCGCGAAGGTGTCGATAAAGAAACTGCTGATTGATACGTTTTAATGTTATAATATTTATTTTATTTTTAAATGCACATGATAATTTACCTACATGAAACAACAAGTCGAAATGTTGCATTGGCAAAGAATAATTAAATTTGATTTTACTAAAAAAAAAAATGACAACTGATTTAAAAAGTGTCCCAAGATCTTTTTAAATAGCCACAGTTTGTTTTGACTACGAATGGAAAATGATACATTTGTAATAATAGTATATTGTACAACAAGGGTGAAAAAGATGTCCCTATCGCACGAGGACGAAAATTTGAGGAGTGCTCAATCGGACGAGGGCGATATGGACAATTCGCCCGAGTTTTACGTGAAGGATGATGGATTACCCCCACTAAAATGGCAATGTGGCGTTGTAGACAAAATTCACCCTGGATCAGATGGTGTAACAAGAGCGGCCGCTGTCCGTACTCCCACTGGTACTTACAAGCGCCCGGCCATCAAATTGTGTGTCTTACCTGATTGCAAAGAATGGAGCAGTGAAAAGTGAGCTTTGTGGTTCGTGTACGCGTTTTTATGTTGCTATCAAACTTTAAAACCCTGTGGGTTTTCAAGGCGGGAGGTATGTTCCGTAGTTAGTGCCATCAACGTGGTATAAGTTAATTTAATATTTGTTAAGAAGAGACAGAACCTAACCTAGCTTGGTGGGGTATGATGGGACCGCGAGGGCTATTAAGATTTTATTAACCTTACAATTTTGGCTAACTATCATGAATAGAAGTTGTTAAAAAGCACGTTGAAAGTCTATTTTTCCTTTCAAGAATATTTAGCACGACAATTAATGTGTAGCTTCAATACTATTATCAATCAATAATATTGTCACGAATGGAAAATCCATTAATTGGAAAAATGGACTTATTAACTTAGAATATGAAATATTCGAGGATGGAAAATACTAAAATGCAAGTAGTGCATAATAACAAACTACGTCAGCCGGTCAAACGGGTATAAGATACCCCGATTTCGGTAGTCTAGGAGAGTGTATGTACTCAAGACAGTATAGACCAACAATGGGAAACATTAAAAACTAACATACTAGACGCCGCCATGGAATCAATTGGAAAGAGACAGGTAGATGTCAACAAAATCAATAGAACGCCTTGGTTTACGCCGGAAGTGAAGGAACTCGCTAAACAAAAGAAAAATGCATACATTCAATATATACGAAATAAGACCACTGAAAACTGGAACAACTACCGAAGAGAACGAAACGAAGTAAACGCAAAGATAAAAGAACTAAAAGAGAACCATTGGGAAAAATTCACAAAAGATATGGAGAGAGACCTGTATGGAAGCCAGAGAAAGATATGGGGAATGCTAAGAAGAAACAAGCTTGGTCAAAGATACAGTGCAAACCAATAAAATCACATCAGAGCAGTGGGAAACATACTTTAAAAATCTATATAAGGAAGAGGAAGACATAGAACAGCTACAGAATGAGCATGAGGAGGATAACGATATTCAATTAACAATTGACACTATACAAAGCATCTTAAAGTCCCTTAAAAATAGAAAAAGTCCTGGACCAGACGAGATCACCAATGAGATGCTTAAATATGGCGGAAACAACCCTACAGAACGGAATATTAACCCTATTTAACAATATCATAGAAGAGAGAGAAAAATACCGGACGAGTGGAAGAATAGTGTAACCATACCCATTTTTAAAAAAGGACAGAAAACAAATCCAGAAAACTATCGTGGAATAACACTGCTTGATAGCACATTCAAAGCATTCACAAAAGCAATGCTGGAAGAAATCACCAAAACCATAAACATACGAGAAGAACAACAAGGCTTCCGAAAAAACAGATCCACTATCGATGCATCGATCGATTGCATTGTCAAACAAGTATAAGAAAAATCTATAGAATTCAATAAACCTGCGTACATGTGTTTTGTCGATATGACCAAGGCTTTTGACAGAGTACGCCTAAAAGGATGTTTTAGAAATAATGAGAACAAAAGGTCTTAAATCATAGACTAATTAACCTAACATACGACATTAACACCCAGTGTAAAACAAAAATCAGGGCAGGACATATGACAACAAAAGACATAGAGATCAACACAGGAATTAGACAAGGCGATTCACTTAGCCCCTTCATATTTAATTTGATAATGGATAAAATAATTGAAAACCTACCCAAAACTGCTGGATTCAAAATGGGAGGCACATTCTTCCATGCCGTCTGCTATGCTGACGATGCTGTCCTTATTGCGGATTCCGAGGAAAATCTCCAAAGATTACTACATTCCTTTAACACTCAAGCAAAAGAATTAAATATGGTCATTAACACCGAGAAGACCAAATGCTTAGTAACATCTAAAGAACCGATAAGATGCAAGTTGGAAATAGATTCTAAAATTATCGAACAGGTAAACCACTTGAAGTATCTGGGAGCAGAAATAACGAGCCATGGAAATCTGTATAACGAAGTTAGAGAGCAAACAATGAAGGGGGCTAGAATTTCGGGATGCCTGAGAGAAATTGTCTGGAAGAACAAATACCTTAACACCGAAAGCAAAACCAGAATATATAAAACGGCCGTAAGACCTATCATAACATACGCGGCAGAGACAAGATCAGACACAAACAGAACTCTACAACTGATGAGAACAGTCGAAATGAAAACATTAAGAACCATACAAGGCAAAACGCTACACGACAGAATTCGGAATGAAGACATTAGGCAACAATGCGAAATACAGGACATAGGAAGGTGGGTGAGACAGAGACGAAGATTTTGGAACAAACATATAAAAAGAATGGAGGACAGCAGACTCGTCAAAGCCGCAAAAATGAACAACCCAGTAGGAAAAAGATCACAGGGAAGACCACCAAAACGATGGCGAGAATGCTGGACATCATCCTCCGGGGAGGACATGCTGGCAATGAACAGGCAGTAGCCTACTAATATGGTTCACCATGTTAGAAAGAAAGAAGAAGAAGAAGAAGAAGAAGGAGAGTGTGAAATTAGTAGGCGGTAACGCTGCTAGTCTAAACCAAGAGTCGGAATGCCGACACCCCTCGATAAAATAAGTCAAGTTAAGTAGTCCATTCGTCAAAATTATTCCAACACAAAAGTGACCAAGCCAGCCGCCAGAAAACGCTAAGTCTTCAGCTAACCATGTAAGTGTATTCATTTTTGATTATTAATGTTTTAAAGTGTCCCATGTTGGTCTATGTTGCACGGTTCCGTTTCTAAATGTTGATTAATAAATTTAGGTTGTTTTTCTAACAACTCAGTGTTTGATTCCATCCTTCTAAAACTTAGATCCCGGCGCGACGTTTGACGTCGTAAGTCAGTTTAATTATTGAACCCAAATGGGCTCATAAACTAAACGTGACAATATACGATTATAACAATCAAGCCAAAAAATTAGTGTGTGATTCCAATCTGAGTATTAATATCAGAAAGAAGTGAATCATCAGAAGAACAGTAATTTTGCAGACACTCGAGACGAAACTTGTCTCAATAGAGATTTGGTAATGTTGAAACAGAACAACAATGAATCGCCAAAAATGTTTTATGATAGAGTCTTAGAACTTTTAAATTTACTTGTTAGTTATGCAGATGCGCATGACGATAATGTTACAGCAAATGTAAAACAAAGTATGTACCAAAAATTGGCTTTAACAACTTTTTTATCTGGGTTAAAAGAACCTCTAGGTAATACTATCCGTTGCATGAAGCCTATTGACCTTGCGCAAGCTATTCAATACGTCACACAGGAAAGTAATGAACGACATTTTCAAAGTAATCCAACAAACAATGTTAAAATACAAAATTCACATCAGCAACAGATGAAACCCCGACAGTCGCAACCTTTTGGACAATATTACCCACAACAAAATGTCAGACCATTTTTCCCAAATTTTTCAAACGGATTTAATGCACAAAATCAATTCCGACAATCTATTCCGTCTCAACCAATTAATATTACACCTAACCCTAATGCATGACCTCAAAGATTCTTTACAAATTCGCAAGTCTTTGGTAATAAGCCAACTAATGTTTTTAAACCTGACCCTTCGAGACAATTACCTAAACCGACACCTATGTCCGTATGTACACAACGAACCTTTGGTTCCAATGCAAACAGATCTAATTATGGTTCAAGACTAGGTCCTTCCTCTTCAAACATTCGTCCCCGGAATATGCCAGTCATTGAAGAAGTATACAATACCGAATTAGACCCTACATACGATCAATGTCCATCTAATTACCAATGTGAAAATCCAAGTACATATTATCTTGACGGAACCGTCAATGAACAAACCGAAAATAAATTTTTTCAAGAAACAATGCCTGAAGAATCTGTTCAACAGTCCCTTCAGCAAGAAGAAAATTTTCACCAACTTTTCGAAAGCGACGACACTTAGTAACACCACCAACTAAACCCCAATATTATATCTTTTAACCTCGATTCTAACAGCGAGTTATCATATATAATATTCCTTGAACATAACTTAAAGATACTCATTGACTCAGGGTCAACTAGATCTTTTATGAATCCGGACGTAGTAAAGGCAATTTATCCTGATCGAATATCTTATGACCCGTTTGTAGTAAGTACAGTTTTCCAAAAATCAAACCACGAGTTTAGTGCATTGTTGCCAACTTCAAAAATATTTAATTTAGCCAATAACCAAGATTTAAAGTTCTACCTTTTTAAATTTCATCATGCGTTCGACGGTTTGTTAGGATTAGATAACTTAAAATATTTGCAAGCCAACATTAACTATAATACAAAACGTTTAATCACTCCTTTTGCAAGTATCCAAATTCAATTTCACCAAACAAATTCTGTAAATTGTCTTATTACTGTAAGTCCCCGCATGGAGCAAGTAATTAAGATAAAAACTACGGTTGCAAATGGTAATGTGATAGTTCCTTACCAAAATTAACAGCTGTGAAATTCCAGAGTCGCTGACAGTTGCAAAAGATGGTTATGCGTTAACAACAGTTTTAAACAGCGGCATTTTCACCCGTGACAATTGATTTCTCTGAACCTATTACAGTAGAAAGTTTTGATATCTCAAAAATTGAAAATATAGATTTAAACAATTTCGAGGATAATATGGTATCAAAATCTAAATTGGACACATCAAAACTGCGACTCGATCGTCTAAATTCGGAAGAAAAATATCACATTATAAATTATGCAAAGAATATTCTGATATTTTATTATGACGAGAATTCACCTTAATCTTCACCAATAAGATTAAATACTCTATTTAAAACAACCGACGAGTTACCGGTTTACACAAAAAACATTACCGATACACCTTTTGTTCACAGACAGGAAGTCAATAAATAACCAAATAAAGAAAATGTTAGATCAAAAGATCATTAGGCATTCGGATTCGCCTTGGTCATCACCAATTTGGGTGGTACCAAAGAAGTAGGATGCTACCGGAAAGCAAAAATGGCGAGTGGTTATTGATTACCGCAAGTTAAATGAAAAGACGATTGACAAAAAATATCCCTTACCACAAATTACTGATATTTTAGACAAGCTTGGCAAATGTCAGTATTTCCCAACAATTGATCTTGCATGTGGTTTCAATCAGATCGAAATGGAAGAAAGTGATATTCAAAAAACCGCGTTCAATACAGAAAATGGGCATTATGAGTTTTTGAGAAAATGGGCATTATGAGTTTCGGGCACGTTTTTTAAAAACGTGCCCGCAACACAAATTCAAAATTCAACTTGATAAAAGCGAGTTTTTAAGACGTGAAGTTGCTTACTTAGGTCATAGTAACACCATCGGGAGTAAAACCGAATCCGGCTAAAATTAAAGCAATAAAGAATTTTCCTATTTCTAAAACAACGAAACAACTAGAAGGTTTCTTAGGACTTTTGGCTCACTATCGGCGTTTTATTAACAATTTTGCAAAATTAACTAAACCACTAACTAAATACACAAGGAAGGGAATGACACGCAGTCGTCTCCACAATATTGGTCTTCCCTTCCTTTTGTACTTGTACAACTCCACTGAAAGGATATGGACTACTACTTCTTTTTTCACTAACTAAATGTTTAAAGAAGGGTGCTACCATCGAGCACAATAATGAATTCGTAACTTGTTTTGAAACTTGTAAAAATCTATTAATTAATGAACCCATCTTGCTATATCCGGATTTCGAAAAACCCTTTAATTTAACGACGGACGCAAGCAATTTTGCATTAGGTGCCGTCTTATCTCAATTTTGCATTAGGTGCCGTCTTATCTCAGGGACCTATCGGACAAGACTTACCGATAGCATACGCGTCCAGAACCCTAAATGAATCGGAATTAAACTATTCAACTATTGAAAAGGAATGTTTGTGTTTAGTTTGGGCAACAAAATATTTCCGACCCTACCTTTTCGGCAGGAAATTTAATATTGTTACAGATCGCAAACCTTTGCAATGGTTATTTTCCCTGAAAGATCCGTCATCAAAATTACTCCGCTGGCGTATTAAATTAGACGAATTTGACTATAGCATAGTTTACAAAAAAGGAAAACTTAATATGAATGCAGATGCATTGTCTCGTATTCAGATTCATGTTAAAGAAACAGAAAACCGTGATAACTTTGATGTAGACAAGTATGTTAACGAGGTGTATGACAACACCGTTGAACCTGACACGAAACGCGATATGGATCAAGTTTCTATTATTGTACAACCAGATAATGACCCACTGGAAATGCCTGACGATGATGATAATAATACGATTCACACTAATGCCGAACATGATCCAATTGTAGGTATACCAAAATCTGAAACAGCTGTAAATTACGGAGCAAAACAAATTATTATTCATAATGTTTAGCACTCTCCATCCAAATTTACAACCCACATCTTGCATAAAAGTAAAAAAAGAATTCACGTACAATTATCAAAAAACAATTTTGATCAAGACGTAATCAATTTTGTTAAAGAAGCAATGGTACCTAATAAAACGTATTATCTATATTTTGAAGATCCCGATATGTTCGAGCCCTTTTGTGAAATAATTAGACAAACTTTTCATTGGCCTTCCTTCAAATTCATACGTTGCTTGAAAAAGTTAAGAGATGTACATCTTAAAGATGATATTAGGGATATTATTAAAAATTACCATGAGGGAAAAACCAATCACCGAGGTATAGAGGAAACAGTCAAACGTTTAAAAGAAACATATTATTCGCCTGATCTAAAATCTTCAGTCCAAACCTATATTAACGATTGTTAAATATGTGCGCGAAGCAAATACGAACGAAATCCCAATAAATATCACCACTACAGCTTCAAGACCTTTTGAAATCTTACATCTAGATACTTATACTTTGGAAAAATCTAAGTTCTTAACCGTAATAGATAGTTTTTCAAAGTATGCACAAGCATATTATTTGAATTCTTTGGCATTAACGGAAATTGCTGACAATCTATTAAATTATTTTTCACATCATGGTATCCCTAAGCAAATTATAGTGGATAATGGTACAGAATTTAAGAATACAGTGATAACTGAACTTCTTTAAGAACTTAACTTTACATAAAATTAAAATTCATTTTTGTTCGCCGCCTGAATCATCCTGAATCAAATGGAGTCGTTGAACGGCTACATTCTACTTTAGCGGAACATATCCGATTATTAATCAATCAAGAATACTACGGCGATACCCCAATCAAAACAAAAATGATTTACGCTATTCTCGCTTACAACCATACCATCCATTCTGTTACCAATCTGAAACCCATTGACGTCATCCAAGGACACATTACTACCAACGATACTTTTGATATTAAATTAGATCAAATTTTAATAAACGATTATGTCAATAATCACAAAGAAAAAACTAAAGCTTTATATTCCCAAATAAATGCTTCTTCTTCTTCTTCTTCTTCTTTCTTTCTAACATGGTGAACCATATTAGTAGGCTACTGCCTGTTCATTGCCAGCATGTCCTCCCCGGAGGATGATGTCCAGCATTCTCGCCATCGTTTTGGTGGTCTTCCCTGTGATCTTTTTCCTACTGGGTTGTTCATTTTTGCGGCTTTGACGAGTCTGCTGTCCTCCATTCTTTTTATATGTTTGTTCCAAAATCTTCGTCTCTGTCTCACCCACCTTCCTATGTCCTGTATTTCGCATTGTTGCCTAATATCTTCATTCCGAATTCTGTCGTGTAGCGTTTTGCCTTGTATGGTTCTTAATGTTTTCATTTCGACTGTTCTCATCAGTTGTAGAGTTCTGTTTGTGTCTGATCTTGTCTCTGCCGCGTATGTTATGATAGGTCTTACGGCCGTTTTATATATTCTGGTTTTGCTTTCGGTGTTAAGGTATTTGTTCTTTAAGGTGTAGCATTTTGGTTGCCTTTCACCCATATATAAGAGGCATCTGTATGTACAGATGGGACAACTAAGGTATGTACCTGCACAATTCACCAATAAAATACCTGTATTGTTCATAATCGATGTAATGGCAGTTTTCCACTAAACACACAATACAAAAACAAAACTGAAACTCCACTCCTGTAGAATAAAACAAAACTGCAACTTTTGTAAACATTTGAAACAGTTTGAGATTTGTTTTTAGTGTATCCCGCTCAGTCAAAAAGAAAAGTTTGTCTTTGTTTTTCTAGTTATAAAAACCACAAACAAACCAGCAAGAACCAGAACCGCTATCACATTATAAATTGTATGCGAATTATATACGTACCATCCATTGTCAATTTATCTTCTAAATTTCTTTTTAGCTCATCAGACTTAAGATTACTCAAAGTTAAAATACAAAGAATTTTTATCTTCTTTGTTAACAGCCCATAGTTGTTCTATTGGATTTTTTGCCCAATTTATTGGTATTTTAGTGTCAGCCTGTTCAGCAGTAAAGTATGGAAAATTATATACTAAGGAGTTTGAAAGGCACACATATTTAGCCTTAAAGGAGTCTAACCAGAACTACAAGGCAAAATTGTCAATGCCATTGGTATTGCGAAATTAACTTTCCTGGTGGACTACCATTATATCCAATTCTTTTAATGAAATTCGTACTCATGATTTTTACTTAGAAATTTTCACTAATGCTAGCAAAACTGGTTGGGGGGCAGTCTGCGGTTTACAGCATGCTAGAGGGTTGTGGTTACAACCAGAGCTCTCCCGCCATATATACTTTCTAGTACTTAAAGCAACCCTCCTTGGCTTGAACTAAAAACATTAGATCTAGATCCATTCTTCTGTACACCCTCCACAAACCATGTAACCAGAGAAATTTGGCAGTGGTGTGAGAAGAATGACTTATTTGTATTTGCATCTTATATTAAGTCTGATGACACCAAAGCTGATTAGAGTTCACGAGTCCTTCTCGTTGACTGCGAATGAGAATTGGCGAATAATGCATATGCAAAAATAGTCCTGGAGTTTGGTACTCCATAAATTGACTTGTTTGCATCTCGCATAAACAAGAAATGTCAGAAGTATTGATGCCTTTACGGTATCTTGGAAAGGACTAAAATTTTATGCTTTTCCTCCTTTTGTCCTTATCTGTAAGGTCCTAAATAAAATATTCGTAGATCAGGCCGAAGGAATTTTAGTAGTTCCAAAGTGGCCTTCTCAACCCTGGTATCCAATATTTAATAAATTGATTGATTGAATTGAATTCCAACCTAACAGTGCATTGTTATCTTCGCCTTTCAGATCCCATCACCCCTTACATAAAGACCTTACCGTGGCGGCGGCAGTGTTATCAGGGCGGCATTTAAATTAAAGGATATTCCTGAAGAGGCTATAAATACTCACATTAAATCCATTTCCGAGTCTACCATAAAGCAGTACAATAGTTGCTTCAAATATTGGTGAGACTACTGTGCCTTAAAGAATATTCCATATTTTTTAGCTAAACCCCCTGAGGTAATAGCTTTTTTCCAATACCTCATTGACAACAACAAAAGGTGGAAGTTTTGGACTTTTAATTCATGTCGAGCTGCCCTAGCTTTGATTCTGCCAGAGGCAACTTCTAATGACATTCGCCTTAGGCGATATTTTAAAGGGTTACTGAAGTGTCGTCAACTTTTTAATTGAACTGTTCTATTCTCGGTTTATTAACAACATTATAATTGTGTTCTTTTTTCCACACACTCAATTGATCCAAATAAAACTTTGTACACTGAAGGTTTGTATTCATTATTTACTCACCGTTCAAGGATCTACAGAATACATTTTCTTCAAGTGAAAAGCTTAGGTACAATAGGTGGCAAAGAAAACTCGTCTTACCACATAAACAGTGAGTGTGAGTGGGTGAACCTTTCACCATACAAGCTATGCTAGAAACAACTTTGTCTCACTAACCTAATGTTTGTTTGGATAATAGTGTGGTTCCAAATTAGCCAAGGTAGGTGAAATGTAGTGATTGACCGTCTTGTGATGCCCCGGGAAAATATTAGCTATTTTCTTTTTGTTTATTTTTCAAAGTCAAAATTCACACTGAACACTACTAGACACAACGCTTAAACGAAAGACTAGTTTGAAAGAAAAATCTGACTTCAAATCCTAAGCCAAATCTCTAAGAGATTTAATTGGCCAGCGTCGTTAATAAAGAAAGGAAATTTTCTAAGTCATACTGTCGCCACAAATTCTCGCCTTTTTGACCCCAAGCAAAAATGATTTATTCCCTGCAGCTGCAGGAAAAAAATATTATTATTTATTGCACCCGGTGACATGTTTTTGAAATTCCACCTTTTGACCTGACGCATTCCTGCTCCCAGAATGACGTAAATTTTGTAGTATAAATATTTCCACCATTTTGCCAAACAGGCAGTCATAACTGAAACGTCGTTAAGCCGAAGACAAGTGTGAAAATTCGGTTAAAGTCCAAAAAAGACCCAATGGGGTCAAGTTCTATGTATCAAGATCTCGGTAAGTATTAATTCACATGTTGATTTAAGGAAGTATTTAGATATCATTCAAAGAAATGTCAGAGCTCTAAAAAATCTCAAGGAGCCTGTTGAATATTGGGATACAATGTTAATTTATTTATGTACTGTAAAATTGGACATAAATACAAAGAAAGAGTGGGAATCATTCAGAATTAAGATGAGTAAAGTTGAGTATAATGATTTTATATTGTTTTTGAATGAAAGATGTCAAATTCTAGAAAGTCTCAGTGCTAGTAAGTCACATTCTATTAATGAAAAGTCTAATTTTCAAGTAAAGGGTCCAAATAAAATTTCTAATAAAGGTTTTTCTAGATCCTCTCTAAGTTATAATGACAAATGTTTAATTTGTAATCCAGACCGTCATTGGTTTTCAAAATGTTCTAAATTTATGTCTCTCAATGCAAGCGAAAGGTTTAATGAAATAAAGAAGTTGCATTTGTGCTTAAATTGTTTCAAGCCTAATCACATGAGTAGTCAATGTACTTTATCTAATTGTAATAAATGTGGAAAACCACATAATGTCTTGTTACACATAGATTTTTTGAGGCCCGAAGAAGCTTCAAAAGATCCAAAAATTAATAGTAATGAAAATGTCCTTAGTGAAAAATGAAAAGTCTACACTCGTTTCAACAGTAGACACTCTTAATGAAAGTAGTGTCAGCCTAAATCATGAAAATGAAAGTGAGTTTTATGAAAATGTATCAGTTAGTACTCATAGTGCCAATAATATTAGAAGTGTTAAGGATAGTGAAGTGTTATTATCAATAGCCAAAGTGTTAGTTTATGATAAAAGTGAAAATACCCATGAAGTGAGAGCATTATTAGATTGTGGATCACAATCCAACTTTATTACTAGTGACCTTGCAAAACTTTTAAATTTAAACCAAAAAGAAGTAAATTTGTCAATTGTAGGCATAAATAGTTCTATATCGAAGTCCACCAAATTAGTTGAAATTAAATTGCAATCTAAATTTTGTAATTTTCAAGAATCATTGAGCTGTTTTATTTTAAATAAGATTGCTGGTAATTTACCTATGTATCCTGTAAATAAAGATCTTAAAATTCCTTCAAATATTAATCTAGCAGATAATACTTTTAATATGCCTGACCCAATTGATATTTTGTTGGGTAATAATATATTTTTTAATCTTTTATCAATTGGTCAAATTAAGACAGCAGAAGGAATGCCAATTATGCAGAAAACTAAATTAGGTTGGATAATTTCTGGAAGTGTGCCTTTTTCAACTAATATGAGTGTCGAAAATAAAGGTTGTGTACAAAGTGTGTGTAGTTTTTCGTCTAGTAATGTGCAAGATCAATGGAAAAATTTTTGGTCCATGGATGAAGTACCTCAGACTAAAATACTGAAGAAAAGAACAAGAATGTGAGGAATTTTTTGTTAGTACCACTAAGCATGCTTCTAATGGACAATTTATAGTAGAACTCCCTTTTAATGAAAATATTGAAAATTTAGGAGAGTCAAAGGAAATTGCCATTAAAAGATTTTTAAAGTTGGAAAAGAAGTTAACGTCTAATAAAGTCATAAGAGAACAGTACAAAGTGTTTCTAGAGGAGTATGAAAGGTTGGGACACATGACGTTAATACCAAAAAGTGAAATAGAATGTGAAAGACAAAATTTGAATTATTATTTACCACACCATCCTGTTTTCAAAGAGAGTAGTACGACAAAATTGAGAGTAGTCTTTGACGTTAGTGCGAAGACTAGCACTGGAGTCAGCTTAAATGACACTTTAAGTGTGGGCCAGTGATCCAGGATGAATTGTTTTCAATTCTAATAAGATTCCGACCACATTATTGTGTCTTAGGTGCGGATATCGAAAAGTGTATCGTCAAGTTTTGATAAAGGAAAATCAAAGGGATCTTCAGAGGATTGTTTGGAGGTCTAGCCCAAATGAAGAGCTAAATCATTACCGACTTAATACGGTGACATATGGAACGGCTCCAGTCTCGTCTTAGCGATAAGAAGTTTACATATGGCTGCCGATGAAGAGCAGTTTAATTTCCGAATGCTAGTAAAGAAATCAAACAGAATTTCTATGTTGACGATTTATTGACAGGAACTGAAACAGTGGAAAATGCAATAAAAATTAAGAAAGAGATTTCAGAAATATTGACGGACAGAGCGTACGAATTGAATTAACTACTGCATTATATAGCCAAAGACAAGGAGAAAAAGAAAGTACAGATGAATTCGTAGCCAGAAAAAGAGGTATAGCTGCTAGATTGGAACGACACTGCCCTCAGGACGAAGAAACACTTACTTAGAAAATTATTCTTCAGTGCGTTGTTATATTTGCCAAGGAAATCACACTGCTCGTTTCTGCTCTCGTGCTATTCAATCTGGGAGGCAACAACACGTAGCAGCGATAGAAGAGATGCCCCGTCAAAACTGGCCAAGACATTCAGAAGCTGGTAGCGCAGGTTTGGACGAACTAGAACCCTCATCGGAAAAACTACCACAGGGCCGGAGTAACTACGAATGGATCCGGCCCGGAATACCAATTAAACGCTACACTACGTCAGACTCTGAAGTATACTCGACCCACCATACCAGTGACAATCGATATCGTGTAGTTATGGCTCTGTTGGATCTCGGGTCGGACATTAATTTAATTGACAAAAAACTCTTCGTCTTTTAAACAAGCACATTTTGAAGAAAATATTTATTAAGATTAGCAATCAAAAATAAATCTGTATATACTGAAGGCTCCACGGATGTGGTGTTTTACATTAAGAATGTAAACTTTAAAGAAACATTTCAGGTTGTAAGCGGACTTTGGACATCAAATTATTTTAGGAATGCTTTCTTTTCGGAACATAATGTGGTATTAGATTTTGAAAGGGAATGCATGAATTTTCTGGTGTTCTGTGAGAAAAAATCAATTAGTACAAAAAGATTCAATCAAGTTACCAGAAATTGTAGATCCGGAATTCAGTACTCTTGTCAAAGAATTTGAAGATGTATTTTTGGTAGGTTTAAATCAACCAACCACCAGAACGACTACTCATCACATTCATTTAAAAAATAATATAGTTATTAACAAAAGATGTTATCCTATGGCGCCAATGAAAAAATAAATTCTTATAAACAAATTGACGAGATGCTCAAAGCTGGGGTAATAGAACCGTCTATTTCACAATATGCATCTCCGCCAGTTCTAGTGATGCGCACGGGGAAAAAAGCCAAGGTTTTGTGTGGACTATAGAGAGTTGAATAAAATATACCTTGGATGAATCCTCTGGGTTACCACGCATTTCGGAGCTCTAATAAAATATCTCGGAGGCTCGTATATTTACTGTTCTGGATCTCAAAAGTGGTTATTGGCAAGTTCCTTTGGAGCCTACTGATAAGCACAAAACAGCATTCACTACGCCAGATGGAACAGCATATCATTTACTGTGATGTCATTCGGTCTAAAGAATGCTCCAGCCACATTTCAAAGGTTGATGGCTGGTGAAGTACTTGTGGGATATGTGAATCGCTTTACTCAAGTTTACTTGGATGATGTTATCATTTATAGTAATTCCAAAAAGGAACACTTATATCATCTGAGACTAATTTTAGAGCGATTACGGTTTGCATTGGACTGCGGGCTTCTGCAGAGAAGGGTCACATCGGGATGGACAATCTAGATTATTTAGGCTTTCGTTATAGAGGGTGACTCCGTGGTACCTCAACAGAAACACTTAAAAAGCAGATTGCAAGATTTTCGAATACCAAAGAACCGAAAACAGTTACAAGCTTTTTTGGGCACCTGTGGGTGGCTGCGGGAAACACATACCGAGATATTCTGATATAACTGCTCCACTCACAGGAATGCTTAAAGGAAAATCAACAAAATTAGTATGGACAGAGGCAGAGGACGCAGCTTTTGAAATGACCAAGCAAGCAGTAGCGAAATCCCAATCACTTAATAGACTGACTTTAGTAAACAATTCATATTACAGACGGACGCCAGTCAGGAAGGTATGGCGGCAGTCCTTCTTCAGGAACCGGAAGCCGACAGGAAAAATATTATATCCTTTGCTAGTGCCAAATTTAACCCAACGAGCGTCGTTTGCACGTAAACGAGCAAGATTGCTTGGCGCTTGTTTGGGCTATTAATCACTTTCGGCACTACTTGGAGGATTCACCTTTTGTAGTCCGAACAGATGGTAAATGTCTTACATGGCTGGAAAATTTAAAGACACTAAAGCCAAATTGACTCGTTGGGCGCTCCAGTTACAAGAATATAGCTTCACTCGGCCTTCACGGAGGCAATTCCTCGTCGCTGCCGGCGCTTACCGAGCGACGAGTTGCTCCAATCGTTTGATGTGTCCCCCCAGAATTCATGGGACGGCCTGTCGTAGCAGGGCGGGATTCTCCGTTTCCGGTACCCGCCTGGCTTATTTTTTGTTTATCAGACGACATTTTTTGGTTATTGCATTTTTAACCTACTGCCAGGTTTTTTCATTTTTTAGGAGATGTCGGAACTAGGATACTCTTCAGCCCTCGGTTGCCCTAATACCGTCGGAGTCGGAACATCATGGATTGCCTCGCGGCTTGAGGATGGGAAAGGTGAGTAGGGGAAATCATACTTTGGAGATAAGTATAATTTCAGCTTAGGTACCTCGAGCTTGCCAGGCCCGTACCGGCAGTGCCGGCCCCTGCGAGTCCGCTAGTGGATGAGCTTCTCCTCATCCTTGCATCCCTTCAGCACGTGACACACCTTAGGAATTGGGAGGAGTTATAGTACACCTCAAACGCGATCCTGGAAATCCAAGATCCCCGTTCATCCGGTGGCCCCCGACGGGACGGCGTGTATTTCAACAGCCTCCCCGGCGGAGAGCCCCGGGTTCTTACGGTGTGATGACCACCTGGGGCCGAGTCTTCTGCTCCGAACGCGCGGGTTTTAAGCCGCGGAGCAGACCGGTTTTCCAAAGGAATTCCGACCATTTCCCAGGTGTATGAGCTGTCCTTGGCATTGGGACCCCGTCCCCGTTCCAGCAGGCCCGGGGGCAGAAACCCAATGAGCGTCCCCACCAACGACAAGGTCTCACAGCTCCTCGGGGAGGAACCTAACCTAACCTAACCTAACCTAACCTTACCTAACCTCCCCTAACCTAACCTATTTTTTTATTTTTTTTGAGGTTTAGAAAATGCCTATCTATGCAGACCTAGGGCATTGATGTTCGGATGTTCTAGCGCCCTAGGTACTGTTGGACTCCGGCATCTGGGCTGACCTACTAAACTCCTTCCTGTCGTGGATTCACAATCCACGATGGCAAATCTGCAAGCGCGGCACATTTGCTCGTGCCGGCTTTTATAAGAGAACCCGAGTCCGAAAACAAGCTCCGCCCCCTGCGTTTTGGCCATCCGAGGACCAATCATCGTCGACCATTTTCGTAGGGAAAAGTATAAAGGAAGGGACGTTTCGGGAGAGTCAGTCAGTCAGTGTCCGCATCGTGTTCTAATCTGTTCTCGGAAAAAGTGGAAAAAGTGAAAAGTAAAGTAAAGTGAAAAGTGAAAAGTGTGAAATTTGGGAATTGTCTGCCGTAGGCCATTCCAGGTTTCTTTCGTCCGATAAACTCAGGGAAAAGCGTCTGGGACCTTTTCGCCGCCGTTTATCGAGGATTTTCGAGGGATTTTTCGTTGTTTGCCGTCGGGGACGGGAAAAACGAAAATTTTCCAAACCAGCAGCCACTTTGCTGTGCGCGACGGCAGCTCCCCACTACCTTACCACTCATTCAAACCCATCCCAACCTAAACCTTGGGGAATTTTTTTGTGTTTTTTTATTTTTTTTTTTAATTTTTTATTAAATTAAAAATTTTTTGGGATTAAATATTTTTAAGGCACTTGGCCATAGTTCGCGGCAACCTTGGTTCAGGTTGCCTTTAATATTGTAACGTAAACTTAAGGTTTGACTGTTTGGCCAAAAACAGTCTAACATCCCGGTGTTTTAATTTTTTTAAATAAAATAAAAATTTTATTTTTTTTTATTCAGGGGCCGGTAGACGGCCGTGACTATAAAAAGTATTAAAAGTCAGTCCAGTTTAGTAACTTTTGAAACAGGGGTTTTTAAAAGTAAAGATTTTATTTTGTCGGTGTCATAAATTTAAAATCATAGAACCAGTCACGGTCGTAAAGGGTCGATGATATGATGACACCATGACCGAGTCCACTCATTAAGTTGGGTGCATATGCAATGCACCCTTTCTAACTTTTTTAGTTTCTGTAAATACTTGCATTGACTTGCGAAGTATATATTGCCCCTAACATGGACCAAGCGGACGATTTTCTTATTAATCTTAATGAACTCGACCCCTTGGCCGCATTTGCCCAGCATCCTAACAATCCGCCGACACAGGACCCCTCTGCAAGCTACACGGGACACGTAGCGCCCGCTGCGGCTGGTCGTTCGGCTGCCCTCCCCGGTTCGGAGTTCGGACTGGCTGCCGGGGGAGATAGTAGTTTTTTTTTCGGCCGGAAGAGGCGGTGTCCGCGACACTTCCCTCTCTTCACCCTTTATCCACACCGGAATCCCCGTCCGGCATTTCATCAGGTGGAGAGCGGAATTTCTCTTCTCCGTCTATTCATGGCTCTGTCATTGTCTTTCGTTTTTTTTCTTCCTCCTCTTTCAGCTTCATAATCGTTTCCAAGTAAGAATCTCGCTCACGTTTGCGATGTTCATTGGTAACTTTAAGTTTTTATTCCCCTCCTCTCTCTCCTGCGCGAACCTTGTGCATTTAAAGACTGTATGTTCTCTCGTGTCCGGGTCATTACAGAACCAGCAGTTGTCATTTTCGTTTTTTTTAATGGTTTTCAGATATTCTAAGAAGCATCCGTACCCTGCCAGGGCTTGCGTCTTGTAGTAATTCACTACTTCATCCTTAACTTTCATCCACCTCTTGATATCCTTTATAAAAATCTTTGTTCATCCGTCGTATCTACCCCATCGTTTTTGCCAGCTGTTAAGAAGTTGTTCTCGCGCTTCGCTTTTCTTATCTTTTCCTACTCCTGAATATGGGTTCTTTCTTTTACCAAAAGATCCATTGGTGGTAGGCCAGCCAGTATCTGTAGCCCAGTTGTGGGTGCTGTACGATATGCTGCCGTTATGCATATCGACAGCCTCCTTCTTACTCTTTCTAGTTTATTGCAATAAAACTTGTATTTTACAGCATTACTACCCATGCAGGGACAGCGTACAGCACCACACACAGTACTGTGCATGCCAGCATACGTTTCTTTGCTGCCGATGGTCCGCTTATTTTGGTGGTAATTCGTTTGTAGAGAATTAATCATAGCATGTGCCTTAATCGTTGTTCTATTTACATGTTCTGTCATGCGCATATTGTGGTCTATAAAAACTCCCAAATACTTTGCTGCTTTTACATTTTAAATGTTGGAGCCCCGACCGTCAGCTCTATGTCCTTTAGTTTCTTCTCCCTGTCAGTACCACTATTTCCGTCTTCTGAAATGCCAATGTCAGTTTCAGTTTTTTCATGTTGTATGCAATTCTAGCTATAGCGTAGTTTGCCTTTTCCTTCAAGGTGTCCAAGTCTTTTGCTCGTATTATTAGGGCTACGTCATCGACAAAGGCTCTATTCACGACTTCTTCCATTGGTTCGTCTAGTATTTTATTGTAGAGTAGATTCCACAAAGTTGGGCTTAACGGCGATCCTTGTGGAACCCCGCATGTAACCGGCAGTTTTTCGTAGTCTGGTGGGGTTAGTATGGTCCTTTTATGAAGGTATGACTTTAACAGATTAACTAGGTAGTCGCCCACTTTTCCTTTTTCCAGCGCCTTGATCATTAAATCTCAAGGCGTTGAGTTAAAAGCATTTGCAATGTCCAGTATCACCAATACGCACAGTTCCCTGTTTTTCGCGGCCTTTTCGTTTATGTGCTTCACTATGTCTTGCACTGAGAGTATAGCGTCCAGCGTCGATCTCCCTTTTCTGAATCCAAACTGACTGTGATTAATAAGCTGTTTTTCTTGCGCTTCTGAGGCCAGTCTATTGCGGATTAAAATTTCAAATACCTTGCCTACTGTGTCCGCCAGACATATGGGACGGAAGCTGGGTTCCGATTCTGTCTCTTTCCTAGGTTTTTCCACTAAAACCAGTTTTGATGTTTTCCATAAGACCTGCATTATATCTTTCTTTCACTTTATTAGAAGAGTTTCGTTATTTTTCTTTTTCCCTACTTCTTTCCAATTTCCTTCTAGCTTGCCGGTATTGAGATCGATATCCATGATCTCGTCAGCTTGTGCTTCGTTAGTTTCCGATTGATTTCTTTTCGTCCTTTTCGTTTCCTTTTTGATTTTTCCTTGTATGCCATAGATTTTAATGCTTTTGTTAGTGTCATTATAGAAAATGTGCTCGCATAGCTTTCTAATTCTGCATATCATTTTTGCTGAGTTTGACGCGATGGCCAAGTTATTTCTGTTTTCTGCTGTAGCTAGTTTTTTTAATTCTAGCTACAGCGTCCCAGATGCGTTTGGTCAATTCTAAGTCGTCACTTTCCCCGTCAACTCCAGACAGGAAGATGTATTTGTAGCACGCGTCTTCTTGTACATCATCTGTCTTAAGCACCGAGTTTTGTGCCAGCGAGTAGACTTTATTGGGTTTTAATAGGCCCTCTTTCAGAATTTTGCGAATTTGGGGTGCTGTTTCTGCGATTTTCTCGAGTAACCTGCTATTTTGTTTTTTAAGCTATTACTACAGTGTCATACGAGCGTTCGTCAGTACAATTCCCTTTTCCTTTATGGTCCTGGTGAAACATTCGTTTGGCCAATCTGCTTCCATTATCGTTTGAAGTTTATCCAGGCTTACATTTTCATCGCTGACTATGCTTAGTATTTTATCTCGTTCCCGTATCTCGTCCGTAGTTTCTGCAGAGTCTGTTTGTGTTCCTTGTGCTCGGGTTTCTACACTGGGCCTACAGGAATGATACATTTTTGTCTTCCGTTTGAGTACTGCAGTCTATATTGTAGTCTGGTACCTCGGTTTCCTTTGTCGACAGGACATCTCCTGCTCGTATTGAGTTAATGAATTCTCACATATCTGCGGTATTCATAAGGCTGGATTTCGTCCTAAGTTTGTTAGCAGCTCCTTTAATTTCTCTTTTCGTGTTGGTATTGCTCGTGATCAGCTTGGAGAGTTCTCGGGTAGCTTCGTCTATTGATTTAATCAGCTTTTTTAGGCTTTTCCATTTTGCGTTGCGGACGTCTGTTTCTTGTTCTTCGTAATTTTTTGCCTCAGCTTTATTTCCGCGAGATTCTCCGAGTTCGGAAATTTTGCGCTTTTTGACGGACTTTCCTTCGTCTTCATCCCAACACAAATCAATACATATAGATTTATTCAGCGTCGGTGTTTCGGCCGTTGGCTGCTTATTTGACCACGGTGGAGATGTAGTCAAACTCATTTTATTTTTTTAGGCATGGGTCTCCAGGGAAGTTGTTCTTCATCCTGGTCAAAGTCAGGGAGCGATTTCTTTCTATCACCGCCCCCTCCACCACTCCATCTTTCTTTATCAAGTCCAGTAACATTCCGCGAGAGGCCCCCGGCGCGGCGACGTGTGTTTCTACAGCCGCCCCGCCGGAGACCACCTGATGTTTACGGTGTGATGATCATCTGGGGCTGGGTCTTCTGTTCCGAACGCGCGGTTTTCGCATATCCCCCAGCAAGCCAGCCTTCAAAAGAAATTCCGGCCGTTTCCCAGATGATTGAGCTGTCCTTGGCTTCGGTCCCCACCGCCGTCCCGACGGGCTCGAGGAAAGAGACATACTGTGCCTCCCCACCAACGTCAAGGTCACACAGCTCTTGGGGGAGGAACCTTTTTTTTTTTTTTACAGAGTTTTACAGATTCTTGCCCTCCAGACATGTGAGCTTGGCTTAAAGCGATCTTGTGTGCCCACATAGTGTCGGGTTGGCTTCCCAATCCAGGGATCACCGACCGACTAAACTGCTTTCCTCTCTTCACCTTTCTTCTTCCCTCCCCGGAACCATTGCAAGACATTACTTCAGGGAGGAGGTGGTACGTACTTTGTCGTCACTCGGTCTGCTTTCGCTTTGCTTCTTTCAATTTCCCCACTGCATCTGTCTACAATGATTTTCCTCATTATTTCCATCACTGCTGCCCAAGTACTTTCACTTTTCATTAGTAGCCTTCCGACATTCTGTACAGTGACCATTTCCCCGCACTTCTGACTAGCTCTACCCCTGATTGAGTCACATTTACTACAATTAAAGATACAATGCTCAGGTGTATCCTTTTGTAGGCAGTATAGGCATTTGTCTTCCTCTCGTTTACCAATGTCGTAAAGGTAAGTTCCAAATGATCCGTGACCGTGATAGCTTGTGTGGTATAATAGTTCAGATTTCCCCATTTGCGTGTGGACCAGTCCTCGACGTTCTCGATAGAGATTTTTGCCCATCCATTGTATTCGTCCCATTTATTCTGCCAGAGCTTGATAAATTTTTTCTTGCTGTCTCTTTAAAGTCTGGACCGTGCTCATGAATTTCAACGCGTTCTCGCAAAGTCAGCTCAATCGGCGGTAGCCCTGCCACTGGTAGGACTGCAACTCCGCTAACTGTCCTGTAAGCAGACACACTTAGGATGGCTAGTTTTTAGTCAGCCTTTCTAATTCCAAAACGTACTTCTTGTACTTAATTGCCTCAATGCAGGCCGGCGCTGCGTAGGTGATGGTCGAAATAACTGCGCTTCTCAGCAAAGCTCTTTTGGAGCTGCTAGGTCCACCCACTTTTGGTAAAATAGACATAAGTGCTTTGGTGATTTTATTTGCTTTCTCCTTGATCATTTTTACATGTGTTTTCATCCTCATGTTCCTGTCTATACAGGGTGTCCCACGACGAAAGACATCGATTGATATTGGAAAAAGTATAAATAGGAGAGTTTTGAAAATTTGGCAGGATACTGATGTGGGTATGCCCAATCTAACTAAAATATTTTCAAGATGGTGGCACTTCCGTTTATACCGGAAGTCGATCACAACTTTCTTATTTTAAATAGAACACCCTATACAGGGTGTCCCACGACGAAAGACCTCGATTGATATTGGAAAAAGTATAAATAGGAGAGTTTTGAAAATTTGGTAGGATACTGATGTGGGCATGCCCAATCCAACTAAAATATTTTCAAGATGGTTGCACTTCCGCTTATACCGGAAGTCGATCACAACTTTCTTATTTTAAATAGAACACCCTATATATTATTACATATTTGGATTCCTCACAAAATTCTGACCAACTTTTGTATAGAATGCCCTATGTCTATCTCTAGCCGTTTTCGAAATATTTGATGTTTTTCCAAAAAAGTGACAGTTGCAACGCTCAACATATTTTTGTACTATGTTAAAACCGTATTTCATTTTCCAATGAAACTTTGGGATATTGTAAATGAAGGATCGTTTTATTATACTGAGGGTGCGTAACGACTCATTTGTATACAGGGTCGTCAAAAAAAAATCATAAACTTGCCACTAAAAAAAATGAAAAATCTCAAGTTTTTTAAATGGAAACCCCCATTTTTTATGACGGAATCATTTTGAGCATTAAAAATTACTATAAGTTTCAATTTACTTGCCTATACCTAAATCCAACCCATTTCGTTTTATTTGAGAATAAACATTTTTTATTATAAAAATTCCAGATTTCTTGAAAATTTCTCTCTCTAATTACGTGTAACTGACAGAGAAACGTAGATAATTGCATGCGTGAAGACAGTAAACGAAAAAAATACCAAGTAGGCCATATTTTCAGTACGCTGTTGCCAGAATCCAATACCAATTAATTTTGTCGACGGTATTGGATTTTGGCAACAGCGTACTGAAAATATGGCCTACTTGGTATTTTTTTCGTTTACTGTCTTCACGCATGCAATTATCTACGTTTCTCTGTCAGTTACACGTAATTAGAGAGAGAAATTTTCAAGAAATCTGGAATTTTTATAATAAAAAATGTTTATTCTCAAATAAAACGAAATGGGTTGGATTTAGGTATAGGCAAGTAAATTGAAACTTATAGTAATTTTTAATGCTCAAAATGATTCCGTCATAAAAAATGGGGGTTTCCATTTAAAAAACTTGAGATTTTTCATTTTTTTTAGTGGCAAGTTTATGATTTTTTTTTGACGACCCTGTATACAAATGAGTCGTTACGCACCCTCAGTATAATAAAACGATCCTTCATTTACAATATCCCAAAGTTTCATTGCAAAATGAAATACGGTTTTAACATAGTACAAAAATATGTTGAGCGTTGCAACTGTCACTTTTTTGGAAAAACATCAAATATTTCGAAAACGGCTAGAGATAGACATAGGGCATTCTATACAAAAGTTGGTCAGAATTTTGTGAGGAATCCAAATATGTAATAATATATAGGGTGTTCTATTTAAAATAAGAAAGTTGTGATCGACTTCCGGTATAAGCGGAAGTGCAACCATCTTGAAAATATTTTAGTTGGATTGGGCATGCCCACATCAGTATCCTACCAAATTTTCAAAACTCTCCTATTTATACTTTTTCCAATATCAATCGAGGTCTTTCGTCGTGGGACACCCTGTATATTATTACATATTTGGATTCCTCACAAAATTCTGACCAACTTTTGTATAGAATGCCCTATGTCTATCTCTAGCCGTTTTCGAAATATTTGATGTTTTTCCAAAAAAGTGACAGTTGCAACGCTCAACATATTTTTGTACTATGTTAAAACCGTATTTCATTTTGCAATGAAACTTTGGGATATTGTAAATGAAGGATCGTTTTATTATACTGAGGGTGCGTAACGACTCATTTGTATACAGGGTCGTCAAAAAAAAATCATAAACTTGCCACTAAAAAAAATGAAAAATCTCAAGTTTTTTAAATGGAAACCCCCATTTTTTATGACGGAATCATTTTGAGCATTAAAAATTACTATAAGTTTCAATTTACTTGCCTATACCTAAATCCAACCCATTTCGTTTTATTTGAGAATAAACATTTTTTATTATAAAAATTCCAAATTTCTTGAAAATTTCTCTCTCTAATTACGTGTGGATTTATATCACAACAGTAGTGTGAATTATGTCTATTGAACATTCCATTTTTAGTGAATTTGGCCTCGTCGATCCAAATAATATTATTCAAAAACAATTCATCTCCATAGTGACTAGTCAGCAAAAACTCACTAAAAACAACTCTCTTCGGAAAGTCAACCTCTTTTAAGTGTTGCACTAATTTAAATGAAAAAGGGTGAAATTTATGTTTCTTCAGGATCCTCTGAATTGAGCTTTTAGGTATGCCTGATTCTACGGAAACTTGTCTTTTTGACAAAGTTGGATTTGCAACAAAATAGCCCAAAATTGCAATTTCTACATTTGTATTATTAAGGATTGGTTTTGTTTTAATAGCTTTTATCTTCACATATCCCGTATTCTTAAAATTTTCAATTATTTGCTTGACAGCTTTTGGTGATGGCTTTGGTTTTTCTGGATAACGAGCGGCAAATACCTCACATGTTCTACTCACAACTTTATCACATTCTCCGTAAGTAATAAACAGATTTAAGTAATCTTGGCTTGAATAACGTAACCGCGACGGCATATTTGCAGTTGTCAAGACACTCAAAACTAGTGTTATTAACATGCCCTGCAGGTCTCCAATATCACCGTGTGTCAAAAGCATGACCAACTAGAACACCACATAATCCCAACCGTGCAGCATAATAAAAAAAATGTTTATTCTCAAATAAAACGAAATGGGTTGGATTTAGGTATAGGCAAGTAAATTGAAACTTATAGTAATTTTTAATGCTCAAAATGATTTCGTCATAAAAAATGTGGGTTTCTATTTAAAAAACTTGAGATTTTTCATTTTTTTTAGTGGCAAGTTTATGATTTTTTTTTGACGACCCTGTATACAAATGAGTCATTACGCACCCTCAGTTTACCTATATAGACCCCTAAGTATTTTGCGTATTCTGCGCTATTAATTATCACACCCTCTATGCAAATTTCCATATTTAGCACCGTTCTTCTTTCTTCCATTATAACCATTTCAGTCTTGGTAGATTCAATGCACAGTTCCATTTTCTTCAGTTTTTCAATTATTTCTGTAACATTATATGTAGTTTTGTCCTCTAGGTCTGTTCTGGTTTTGGCTCTTACCAAGACTGCAAGGTCATCTGCATATGCAATTAACTCTACACCCTTTTCCACTTTGGTCTGAAGTATCATATTGTAAAATATATTCCATAGCAGCAGTCCTAGTATAGACCCCTGCGGTACACCGCAAGTTATTTGGTGTTTTGTGCAAGACGGTGTTACAATTTTACGATCAGACAGGTATGAGGATATCATGGCTCTAACACCATCATTCACCCCACCCATTTGTAGCGCTTTATTAATCTGCTTCCATCGTACTGTATTAAAAGCATTTTTGATGTCAAGCATTACAATAACACAGAGCTCTTGATGTTGTAGAGCCCTAGTCTTAATTTCTTTTTTATTTCCACGAGTCTTGTTAGCGCCATGACCGTCGATTTATCCTTAGTAAAGCCATATTGGTTTTGGCTGATCAGATGGTTTTTGTCACATTCTTTTTGCAGTCTCTCTTTTATCAGCAGCTCCATTATTTTACCAGCAGCATCCATAATGCATAGAGGCCTGAAGGTCGTTGGTGCGTCTAAAGCTTTTTTGGGTTTTTCAATTAGTACCAGCCTAGATTCTTTCCATTGTTCCGGGAATGACACTTTCCTTAGGCAGCTATTGTACATATTCAACGTCAGCTTCCAGTTGTTTTCTATGAATGCTTTCATAATTTCAGCCGTGATACCATCCGGCCTTGCCGCTTTCTTCGTTTTTAATTTTTCTACCGCATTTTTTAATTCACCTTCAGAGAATCTATCTATATCTGTTGGTTTCCAGCGGACATGTTCACGAGAAACGGTATCTGCAGGGAATAGAACCATGATCTGTCTATCAACGGTGTCCTTATCAGGTTTAGGGCTGTATTTATGTTGCAGTCTTTTTGTTGCAATTTTGTAGGCTTTTCCCCATATATCATTTTCCAACTCATTACAAAGTTGGGACCATTTATCTCGTTTACTTTTGAGTATTTCCAGCTTTACTGCTTTTTTCGCTGCTTTATATTCCTGCAGAATTTCGTTTGGAACCTCTCCTCTAGCTCTATGTCGAGTGATCTTTCGTCTTAGCTGGGTGCATTTTTTACAGGTTGGCGATTAGGTTTAGTATTTTGAGAATGGAAATGCGTATTGCATAGATTCTGTACATCTTCGAGTAAATGCGAGCCTCCTCATAAAATTTTTTCAGGGATTTTTTCGTTGTTCTCTATTTTTTGACATCAGCTCCATCTTTGTTTTTATCTGGAATACTAGGTTTCCTATGTCTTAGATTCATGTATATACTTGTGGTCACTCATGTTTTCTTTTGACGCATTGACATACCATTCATATATATCGTTACTAATTTTGGGGGTTGCTAACGTTACATCAATTATGGGAGAACCTCTGCTGCATTCGAACGTTGGTTGGTCTACTTGATTTATGACTATGAGTCCCTCTGATGCAATCCAGTCCTCTAGAAGAAAACCTCTTCTGTCTTGGATTTTTGCACCTGCTATTTCCATTTTGGCATTAAAATCGCCTCCAATAATTGTTTCTTTACATGAACTTTGTTACGTACGAAATAGAGTTTTCGTCCGTAACTCGTTTGGTTTGTGTTTTTAATGTCCGTGGGCCTAGTTACACTAGTAGACCAATTCCGATCGCTTAAATCCTCCAATTGCACTTTGTGCACTGCTTTGTCTAAAGTTTTCCGGACCAACCCACGTGTTGAAAAAGCCGACCAGCAACCACAGAGTTTCAGAAGGTCAGAGTCGAACCACCACAATTTCTCACTTGATTTAGTTTTGTTTAATTTTATTTATTTTTATTTTTTAGTTTATATTAGTTTGCTCTAAACAACTTCAAGACTTGTCATCACCTCTGGTCACCTTTTTGGTTGCCGGAACAAGTGTTGAAGCTGTTTGTTCGTTTTCCCTGGTGTTCTGCTGTTTTCTGCCTTAGGTACCTGTCACCAGTCTCTGGACCCCATTTCCTACCTGGAAATCAGCGGTGGCCACTACTGACTACTGGGAAGAGGATACTGGAGGTTCCAGGACCCGAACATCGTCTTTGAGAACTGGTAAGAGCAGTTACGGTTTGGCACTGGGAAAACTTTTCCTGTTTTTTTTTTCAATTTAATTCAAATTTTCACTTTAATTGTTTTTTTATTTTCTTGGCAACTTTTGTAAATTTTGTACATTTTGTAGAATTGTAAATATTGTAGTTTGTTTGTTTTTATATTGTAATATACACGTGTACATATACAACTAACGGTTCGTTTGATTTCCTGCAGAATATCCAGGTGTGTTCATTTATAGATACTTATAAACTCATAAAATTAATCCACGACCTTGAGCTATCTAATTGAAAAATGTTGAAATCTCATTAACGTGAGGTTTCATCATAACAACTTCTCAAGTATAAACTAATATCGTACAGGAAGTTTCCAAAGGAAGCCTTGGTGAAAAATATACAGATAAAAATATAACTTTTTCAAGTTCTACAGACACAAATCCTTTTCCTATATGACGCTTCACAACATTAATCTTATCACTAGTATAAATAAACGTATCCCAGTCTAGATCACAGAGATATTTATCACATAGTTATTTATTGGGTTCCTGTCCCAGTATCACATCTATTCCCTCCCGCATAGTATCTGTATATAGCATGTCATGCGCAGCACGACATCTATTCACGTTAAGTTGCATTATTTTGAGTTCTTTTGTTGCTTCAGCGCTGTTCAGAGCTTCCATTATCCTGGTCCATATTACGAGCTGTTATTTGTACCGCTCTTGTTTCATATGTCGTGTCTGTCAGGTCAATCTTTGAGTTTTTTCGAACATTAAATAGTGCTCTTCTAAATATACCACACTTTGATGTACCCGCTTTGTGGCCTTGCTCGTCACCCAATGGACATTTTTCCATGTTTTGACATTCTTTAGCTTTATGCCCTTCACCTCCACACTTATGACAAAGCGCCGATCGGTCTGGTCCCTTACACTCCTTTTCTATATGATCGTACGACCAACATTTGAAGCATTTTTTAACTTCTATATGTTGTTCTATTTGGCAATTTACTAGTTCTATTCTAATAGATTTTTTCCTGATAAGGAAGCTTGCTTTTGACATTTCCATAGTCACCGTAGTAGCCTGGTTGTTTCTGCTGTATGGTCTAAGCTCTCCAATTGTGTACGTGCCGTCCTCCATTGTTCCCACCATTTCTTCGATCGCTTCTTTGACTTCCCCTTTTTCAGCGGTAGAGTCCATACTCCTGATGTGGATCTTTTGTTTTGTCTCCTGCGAACATCTGGCGGAAACTTTAATGGAACTCGTTGTATTTTTTAATGTTTTATGTAATATTCTGAATTGATCGTCATCCTTGTTGGTCTTAATGAGGAGTTTTCCCTACCTTGTCGTTGTAATGGATTGTATCGCCTTTCTCGCGTCATTGTTTTGCAGGTTGTCCTTTATTTTTCTTAGTATGTCCTTAGTGTCTGTGTCTTTATCTTCCACTATTAGTGCATAGGTTTTTCTTTCCTGTTTTTTCTTAGGCATGGTGTTTTCTTCCATCTGAATATAGCTCTGTGTAGTGTATATCGCTACCATTGATGTCGGTACCGTGAAAAATAGCTTCCGCCATGTATCTAAGATTAATTTTCATCTTGTTTATGTGATGTATTGCTATCGAAGGGCAATTAGAGGTCATTTCTTTTAATTGGACAAGTTTCTGCCAGAGATCTTCTTCCGTGTTGTTAATCGTGATCTTTACCACTTTTTGAGTTTGTACTCCTGTTCTTGTCTTGGTCGTTTGCTCTATCATTTCAAAGGATTTTGCGAAATAGTGCTTGGATGCTGTGTTGCATATCTTTATCGCTGTGATCTACTATGACGACCTTGACTGTGGTATTTTTGGTATCTAGTGGGTTGCCAACTATGGTTTCCGCATGAGTGTAGAGCGTATCTGGCCACGTCTTGTTTGCTATTCTTTGCCATTCTTCGTATGTGTCTACCCCATTTAGGTTTATTTCCTGTTCCCCATTAATTTTCCACTCCATTGGTGTTTGTGTGCCTTGATCTGTGTTGCTTTTACCTTGTTCTTGTATGTTGACTTGTATGTCTTGATCGATTGTCATTTTTTCCACTGGTTCGTATTTACATCTCTCTAGCCATGCCGTTATAGAAGTTCTTTCTAGCATTTGTGCCTGCCTGTTTAGCTTCAGACTAATTTCTTTAATGTCCCTACTCGTGTTTCGCTCCACTTTTACTTCTAGCTGTTTGATGTATTTTTTTATATCCTCCAGCGCGTCGTGTAGCATAAGGAATTCAGCACTAGCTTTCTTTTTTTATGGTGTGTCATCTAGCATTTCGTTAATAGAGGTATCCATAGCTTTTCTTTTCTTACTGGCTGCGTCGCTGAGTGAATTTCTTCTTATCAGCGGTCCATCCAGATATTGCTTGCTGTTTGTACATTGGTACAGGTAGGCTTTGGTACCCGTAGGTTTCGCTCTTCTCTGTGGTCTCCGCACGCGGTGGAGATGTCGTGGTGTTTCTCTTTTTTGGCATCGGTTTCCACGGGGGTAATTCCTCGTCCTTACCGATGCTTATCGAGCGATGAGTCGCTCCAGTCGCTTGATTGTCGAGAAGGGCGGGATTCTCCGGAATTTTCGGTACCCGCCTGAGGTATTATTTGTTTATCAGTCGACATTAGGGTTTTTGCATTTTTGACCTACTGCCAGGTTTTTTCATTTTTAGGTGATGGCGGGAACAGGATACTCCTTCGCCCTCGGTTTCCCTTATACCGTCGGAGTTGGAACACCATGGATTGCCTCGCGGCTTGAGGATTGAGGAAAGGTAAGTAGGAAAAATCAGCGGCTTGGGGATTGAGGAAAGGTAAGTAGGAAAAATCATACTTTTGGAGGTAAGTATAATTTCAGCTAGGGTACCTCGAGCTTGCCAAGCCCGTGCCGACAGTGTCGGCCCCTGCGAGTCCGCTAATGGATGGGCTTCCCCCCATCTTTGCATCCCCTCAGCGCGCAACACACCTTGAGAATTGGGAGGTGTTATAGTGGCCTCACCACGCCATCCTGAGGATTCAAGATCCCCGTTCACCCGGCGGCCCCCGGCGCGGCGACGTGTATTTCTACAGCCGTCCCGCCGGGGACCACCGGATGTTTACGGTGTGATAATCATCTGGGGCCGAGTCTTCTGCTCCGAACGCGCGGGTTTTAAGCCACGGTCTTCACATATCCCCCAGCAGGCCGGTTTTTATTGGAAATTCCGTCTTTTTCCCAGATGATTGATTGAGCTGTCCTTGGCTTCGGTCCCCATCCCCGTCCCGTCGGGCACGAGGAAAGAGACCTACTGTGCCTCCCCACCAACGTCAAGGTTACACAGCTCCTTGGGGAGGAACCTAACCTAACCTAACCTAACCTAACCTAACCTAACCTAACCTTACCTAACCTAACCTAAACTATTTTTCATAGCGCAGAAAAACCTGCTCATCAGGCACCGGAATTTTTTATCCTCTTGCGATGCGGATGATGTTTCATAGTAGGTAATATCTACAGTGGCTGAGGATCTTCTACTCGGTCCTATTAAAGATTTTCCCCCGCCTTTGGGGTGTCTTTTTTCTATCCATGCAGTTTGTATCAAATTTGCGCCCTTTAGATAGATAAGTTCTTTGTAAATACCAAAGACATTAATATATACTAACGTATATAGACCTGCCCCTATTCTATCAAAGTTTGTGCCAAGATGATATGTCACGCCGACCTCGGTGGCGTGGTGGGTTAAATGCCCAGTCCGCCTATCGAGTAGTCGTGGGTTCGAGTCCCACCTCGGGCACGGTTGTTGTGTGTGTTGGAAAAAAAAAAATTAATTGACTTGGTCTGGATGAGTGCCCAAGTGGCAAAATCCATAAAAAAAAAATAATAAATAAAAAAATTATATGTCACATTATAAACGGCATTTAACACATCTTTTACCCCACCAAAATTTGAGCCAATTATGTAGGCAATGTTGCCCGCTTGTGCAACTACGTTGACAAGTATTACACAGTTATAAGAGACGAAAAGAAAGACGAAATTAGTCTATGGCAAAAGTCTTACTGTAAAAAACTTTCGTGTGTATTTTTTCAACACATTTGTTCTGCATATTAATATATACGAGTATTTTCAAATTTACATTGTAAAATATGATTTGGCCTCATAAACTGCGAAAACGTTGTAAGAAACGTGGCAACGGCGCAGAACACGACTATACAAAGCTGACCAATGGGAGAGCTCCTAGCTGGTGGTAGTATTTCTAGTAAATTGCCGCCATGTTGAAAGTGCTTTGTTGTGATTTGCATTTTGATGGTGTTACCACGTATTTCCAAATAGTTTATAAAAATTTCTCAATTTTCAGTAAAAAAATAAATAATATTAGCAATATATTTAACCCTATATGATATAAGATGCACAATTCAGTTTTCCGCCACTGAATTCCTCTTCGGACTGTAAGGAGAGAGACAACAACCTAAAACACGTGTTAGCACAGACCCATCCCCACCCGCCGTTTGTTCATTCATTACTTTCGGCTGCAACGGATCGATAAAAAGAGGTGTCTGGTTAAAAATTATCTGTATTTATGAATGACTAGGCAGGTATATCCTAAGATATTAATGTCTTTGGTAAATACGCTGATAGATAAGAAAACTAAGCACAACACTGCGTCCTTATCTATATCGTCGTCGAATGTTCGTCACCGTATGCCCAAATCTATGCTAATTCAGTTAATTGGGTATAGATTTGCTTACCCTGATTTAGTCGTTTAGGTTATCAGAATTTCCACTGTAGTTCCATAGCACCAGCACAAAAGTTAATTTCGCCACGGTTTAAAAGTCAATTAAAACTTAGTCGCTTTTTGTTTTCCACTGAGACCACGTATTTTATCGGATCGGGTTTAAAACGCGTCCGAACAACGTCTCGGTTGGAACTCAACCTAACCTAACCTAACCTTTTTTTTTATAGAGAATCAGAGAATGCTTATCTATGCAGACCTAGGGCATTGATGTTCGGATGTTCTAGCGCCCTAGGTACTGTTGGACTCCGGCTGCTAGGCCGACCAACTAAACTGCTTTCCTCTCTTCACCCTTGTTCCCCGCTGGAACCCCTGGATCAAGCGATATAACTTCAAGGGGGGGCGAAAGCCTTGATCTCATCAAAGGCGTTTGATTTCCTTCTCCTTCTGTTCTTTGATTTTCATTACCTTCCTCATTGTTCCTGTTATAGCTTTCCAATTTTCCCTGGATTTCAGCAGTAATTCAGCGATGTTCTGCTTTGTGACACCGACGCCACATACCATATTCATGCTGTCTCTCTCATTTATAAAGCTTATACAATTAAACATCGTATGCTCCGCAGTGTCTGTATGTGGACAGAACCAGCAAGTGTCGTATTCCAATTTTTTTTTTTTTTTAAGGTAGGAACAAAATATGCCATGACCAGTCAATATTTCAGTTGTGAAATAATCTACTTCACCCCACTCTCTATTACTCCATTTTCCGACATCGTGTATGAATATTTTGGTCCATCCGCTATATTGATCCCATATTTGCTGCCATTTCTATATTTTAACCTTTTGGCCTTCTTTTCTACATTCTTTTCCGTTTTTGTATATCTCGCATCTTTCTTCTATGAGCAGATCCGCCGGTGGTATTCTAGCCAAGACTCACAGTGCAGTGCCCGGGGCTGTTCTGTATGCCGCTGTGATACCTATACAGAGATTACGTAACACGGAATTAATTTTTTCCTTGTAGACCTTGTATTTTATTGCTTTTGCCCACACCGGCGCAGCATACAGTAGCGATGACATTACTGTGCTTGCTATGACTGTCTTTCTGCTTGACCTGGTTTTTCCGGTTTTTGGCATGATTTTATTGAGTACATATATCATCTGTGTTCCCTTTTCCGTCATTTTCTTTATATGCTCAGTCATGCTTAGGTCGTTGTCTATATAAATTCCCAGGTTCTTTACTAGGTTCTGGCTTTGAATTAAGCAACTTTCGATATCTATCTGCATATTTAATAATTTTCTTCTTCTAGCCAGGAGTACGAGTTCGGTTTTGGATTGTACCACACACAGTCCCATGTGGCCCAACTTCTCCACCACCTTCCTGACAGCAAACTCCGACCTGCACTCCAGCTCCGTCGCTGAGTTCGACTTTACCACCACCGCCAGATTATCAGCGTACGCCACGAGAGTAACTCCGCCTACCGTTTTCATCTGCAAGACCTCGTCATAGAACAAGTTTCACCCCGTTGGGCCCAACACTGAGCCCCGAGGGACGCCCGAGGATATATTTACGCTCCTTCCGTTGGATGTGAGTATTCTCCTTTCTGACAGGTAAGATTCAATTATCCTTATCATGTAAGCACTAATATTTCCCTTTTTTACAGCGGTTTTTTTATTGCTTTCAGCTTGATCATTTCTCCAATGTCCAAGACTTTTTTAAGTGCATCTATTGTAGACCGACCTTTTCTAAAACCGAACTACCAGTTTCTCGAGAAGCTCCCTATTACACTGATTAAGCATATTGGACGGTACGAGGTTTCCGTTTCATTTTCTTTTTTTTCGTTTTTCTAAAAGCACTAATTTGGACTGCTTCCATATAGGTGGAAATATTCCACTATTTAGACAGTTATGGAAGACATACAGCATTTCTTCCCTGTTAGTCTAGTAATATAATTATTATGGTGTTATCATGTCCGGTCTAGGTGCTTTTTAAGGCTTCAATGTTTCAATTGCCAGCGTTAGTTCGTCCTGCTTAAACAGTGGAATACTATCTGAAGAAAGTTCCTTTATCTCTCGTTTGATAAATTCTTGCTCTGGGAACAGTTTATCAATCTGTCGGTTTGTTTCGTCTCGGGTTATCGTTTTACCAGTGCTTTGTTTTACTTTCCTTGATACTATCTGATACGCGTTACCCCATACATTTTCATCCAGTTTGTCCTGGAGGTTCTTCCAGCATTTGTTTTTACTTTCAATTATTAGTTTGTTCAGTTCGGTCTTTGCTGACTTGTAGTTTCTAGTTGCATCTGAAACTGCGGCCACTACTTTCTTCTTGCGGGCTCTCGTAAGTGTTCTGCGAAACTGTATACATTGCTCTCTTTTGGAGGCTATATTTTCATTCCACCAATAAACTGGTTTTCTTCTATTGTCTTCACTTTTTATTTTTTTGAAGTGTTTATTGCATTTTGTTGTTATGCACTCAATTAGTTTATCTGGTTATTCGATGTTTGTTTGGTTTTGTGTATCCTCTAAAAAGTTTCTAGCTCGTGTTTCAGTGACCCACCAGCCGCCACGCTTGATCGAATACAACTCAGTGTTTGTTGCGTGAAGGTCTAGATTAAAGTATATTGTGCTGTGATCACTCAGGTTTTCTTCACCGGTAAGTACCGTCCAGTTACTAATCTTTGTACTTATTTTTTCAGATGCTGCAGAGAAGTCGATGCGAGAAGTCCCACTAGCCCCCACAAATGTTGGATCATTTCCCTCGTTTAAGACGATCAGCCGGTTGGACAGCAGCCATTCCTCAAGAACGCGGCCGCGGGCATCTGTCGTTTCCGAGCCAATTACCGAAGCCTTCGCGTTTAAGTCCCCATCAAGAATGATGCCGGTACGTATATGTCTAATTTTCGTCTCTATACTTTCTAGCAGTTCTATGAAGCCATCGATTGGCTTGTTGGGGGAAAAATAACAAGATATCACAGTGCAGAATTCCAGTTTCGCGAGAACAAATTCCTCGCCCTTTGTTATGTCTATCACAGATAGTTTCTTATTTACATATAGAAAAGTATGACAATATTTATCACAGTATAAAGCTTTAGATTTGGCTTTATTTGCCTCTTGGCCTATCACGATGTCAATATCACTTTCCTTAATCTTGTTTATTAGCAGGTCGAAAGCCTTGAGGCTTCTGTTTAAATTAAGTTGCAGGATATTTATTTTTTTCTGAGACTTGGGCATTTTGACTTGTGGTTCTCCTGACTCTATTTCCCTTTCTCGCATTGATTAACGCTTTTCTAAAGAAACCGCATTCTCGTGTTCCCGTTTTATGTTTCTCGTTGCACACCTGACCGTAGTTTTCTCCTGTGCAGTCTCTGGCTAGGTGATCGTCACCGTCGCACTTAAAACATTTTTCTCTTCGGTCCACTCCTGTTTAAGCAGTGATATTGTGGTCGTAGCTCCAGCATTTTGTGCATCGCTGAATTTCAAATTTTGGTTCGATGCCACATCTCACCATGCCTATGCGGATATTTCGTTGTTTAGCTAGGATCTCGGCCATTTCTTTATCGCATGACAGGGTAACTGCCAGAGTGTTATTTTTATTCGGTCTTAGTTCACCTACCGCAAAGTCTTTTCCCGGTACTTTATTTGTTAACTTTTCCATACAAATCGTGATTTCTTCTTTATTCGTGGTGCAATCCATACCCCTAATATAGAAAATGTCTTTACTTTTGTCAGAATAAGGACCTTTTGCTTCAACATGTAAGTCCTGAACACCTCTGGCCATACTCTGCTGCAATTGTTTAAAGACTTCTTCGTTTTTCTCTTTTACAATGAGCACCTTCCCATTCCTTGTCGCTCTAATAGTCTTGATAGCATGTCTGGCTTCCAAATCTTTCATCTCGTCTTTGAGTGTTTGTACTACCTCGTTGAAATCTTTTCCTTTTTGGTCCACTATAAATGCATAAGTTGCGTTGTTTTTGTTGCATTTCCCTTTTCGGTTCGCGCCTTTTTGGAACGTATACCACAACTTGAGTTTCACCGCCGTGAAAGACTGCTTTCACCATTTTCTGGAGCCTTCTGGACTCAAACCATGGAACGTCGTGTAGTGCCACCCATTTGTCTTTCGCCGTTTCCTCCCTTAGTTGTATTAATTTTTCCCACATATCCTCCGCTTTGTCTGAACTAATAATTCGTATAATTTTGTATGTCTTTTCAAGCCCCTCGCGTTTTGATCTAAATTTTGTAGCTCTAGCACTTCAAAATCTTCTTGTGCGGATTCTAGCTCAAGATACTTATTTTTGAATTCTGCCACAATTTTCGTGTCCTTCTCATTGTTTCCTTCTTTGAGAAGCAGCACTTTCACTGTTTCGCCTTTTGTAGCTAGTGGGGCTACCTTCCTTGATTTCCGTATTTTTGAAAACGTCTTTATTTTATTTTACTTTTCTCGCCTTGCTGGTGCCACATCTCCGTCTGAGTGGCGATTTTCCTTGTTTCTGCAGGTTCTTTTGATTCTATCCCCTGCCCGTTGCTATCCTGGATCCAGTTTATAAGTGTTTCCTTATTTAAGCTTTTTACTAGCATGTTCATCTTTGCAGATATTAACTTAATTTCCTTTTTAGTGTTGTTTTCTATGTTATTCGCTAACTTGGAACTTGATTCCGATACTTGCTTGATTATGCCTATCAGTTGCTTGGCTCCATCATTTTTCTTTCTTTTATTTATTTGGGTAGGTGTCGTTTTCCTTTTCCTTTTTACTTCTGTTTCTTCACCATCTCGACTATTTTGCCTTTTTTGCTCGTTAGGCTGATCCTGCGCTCGTTCTTTTTGAGGTGGTGTTTTGGAGCCACTTGATTTTCTAGCAAGCGGATTTACTCCTCCCTCACATGTAGGTGTCAAAAACTGTGCGAAAAAATTCCGCAGGTTGTCTTGCCCGTCGCTTTCAGTATCAAACGCCAACCTGGCCTGGTCTTCCACCAGAGCTGCTGGGCAGTCGTTGGCTGACGGTCGGGCCGAGCCTGCTCGCTCACTCGGTACACCGACCGGTACTGGGGTACCCCCCCTGCATCGTAAACTTGTTACACTTTTTGTTGTTCTCCATAATAATTTTTTTGTTTTGTTTTAGGGAATGGATTTCAAGAGGATACTCCTTCGCCCTCGGTTACCCTAATACCGTCGGAGTTGAACCACCATGGATTGCTTCGCGGCTTGATTTTTTTCAATTGTAAATACAATTAACTAACACTTGATTTTGTTTCGAAAATATATGTTACATACGTACAAGTTTATATAATACAGAACCCATCATACATCATTTTCGTTATATTCCGTACTTACGAAACCTTCCATATACTTCATACAGTTTTTCTTATGTATTTAATAATAAGAATTATTTGTAGGTGTCAAGTTTGGAAAACTCATTGGGGTTTACTGTGAATCACAGATATGCGAATCTCAGCTCTGATTATTACATAAACGAATTAAGATTTGTAGCCTTCATTTTACCGATGATAGTTTTATGTCGCCTCTGAAACAACGTCTTCAATCTAATGCTATTCCTACACTACACTTATGCAGGGCAAGCACAAGTAAGTTTTTCCAAGTTTAATGTAATTTAAAATAATATTCTTGTTTCTGTGGTTTATTTTAGGTTCTGCTAGTGCCGGTACTACAAATAGCGACACGTCTTTCGTGAAATTACAGGATATATCATTACAAACTAAAAATCCTGCTCAAACCAACTCCTTAGTTCAGACGGATATATTGTAAAGCAAGGTAAATATATAAAAACACAATTATGACATCTTATTATTGTAAACAGTTTTTATTATGACATGTTTTATTACTTTTCAGACCAATGTTGCCAGACAATACAAAGTATTTCTTCAAACACCCCACGAAAAACTGAATTACGAAAAACCGTAAAAACTTTGAGGGACGAAGTGAAAAAGTGTAGAAAAAAAATAGAGACTGGAATAACTTTAGATGATGTCATAAAATTCTTGGACGATAATTATCCAGCAGAATTTTGCACTTTTTTCAGGCTCAGCTTACACTTTTGAATAAATCTCCTAGGGCTCAAGGTATTCGGATGAATTTAAGAAGTTTGCTTTGGGATTATATCTTGTCGGTCCCAACCCATACAAAAAAAAATGTCAAAAATATGTCGTTTGCCTTCTCAATCAACTTTAAAACGTTTTATTAGGCATTGGGTTATAAAGCCAGGCTTTAATGAATTTATTTTTAAGTTATTTGAATTGAGAACTGGATATTTAATAGAAGAGAAGGCGAAAGACTGTGTCATATGTATAGACGAAATGTCTATTAAATCGCATTTATATTATGACATCTCCAAAGATAAAATAATTGGTTTTTCAAGAGGGTCTAAACACAACATCGCCATATATAGCAAGTAATGTCTTAGTGTTAATGGTTCGGGGCATTGCAAGTAGTTGGAAGCAACCTTTTGGTTACTTTTTTTACAAGACATCACCTACATCAGTAGAGCTTAAAGATATTTTATTTGAGTCTATCAGAAGATTAAGTGTTGTTGGACTTAATGTATTAGGAGTAGTTTCTGACCAGGGTTCTAATTTTTATAGCTTAGTTAGAAACCTATTGAAATTAAGTGAAGAAAATCCAGTGTTCAAGGTTGATGAAGAGCTTGTGTATATTTTTGATGTACCCCATTTAATTAAATCTATGAGAAACAATTTCTATGCTTATAAATTTATTTTTAATGGAAAAGAAACCATAAAGTTTATTTGGAGAAAATGTACACAAGTGATAAAGAAAAAAAATTACAGATTAGCACCTAAACTTTCAAATGACCATATTTTTCCCAACAATTTTCAAAAAATGAAAGTCAAATTAGCGACCCAGGTATTTAGTCACTCAGTTGCCGTGGCGCTATTTACATATATAGATTTTGGTATTCTTCCTAAAGAAGCAACACCTACTGCAGAGTTTATTGAGAATATTAATATTCTATTTTGATTTGCTAAACTCTAACACTCTAGAAAACTACACAGCATTTATGGGTACTGAAAAACAAGTATCTTTTCTACATAAAATGGAAACTATTTTTAAAAACCTGAAAGTTGAAAACCATCATGGTAAAAAATGTAACAAAACAATTAAAATTTATTTTTGGATGGAGATTGAGCATTAATGCTACTCTCATTCTTTTAAAAAATTGCAAACTAAAAATTATAAAGTATTTGTTTACTAGGAATCTAAACCAAGACTGCCTCGAAAATTTTTTTGGACATATAAGAAAATTGTTGTGGTCACGTGAAAAATCCAACTCCAATACAATTCTGTCGTGCGTTTAAAAAAATGTTCACTTTGCGTCAATTGGAACAAACCGAAGGTACGAACTGCATTGAAGATATTAATGAATTACTACTAAATGCTTCTCCTGTTTATTCAACAAGTTAATATTTTTTCCACCCATTCCGCCCGTTACATGTACTTCAATTAAAGTTTTTACGAATGATTACAAAAACCTTAAAAACACCGGAAGGTAAATTTCTTTAGTATATGTAACGGGATATTTTTTAAGAAAATGTTTGCTACAACATTCATGTGAAACATGCGAAGAATTCAGCCACTTTAGATAACTTAGATGCCGAAGAAAAAACGTTTTTGTCATCTAAAATCATATACTGAAACATCAGGTCTAACAATACCTTCTCGAGATATTGTAGAATTTTGTTCCAGCTTTAGAAACTATATTTATAAGTAAATTTTCAGAGTTAGCTCTTGAGGAAAATGTTGGAAAAAAAATTAAACAGTTTCTTTCACATGTAACTTTTAATCACCCCTGTACAAATTTTCCTTTAACTTATTTTGTAAATTTATATATTAGGGTGCGCATTTATTTTTACTTTAAAATTTGCCAATCAAGAAATCAAAACATGTAGATTAAGTAAAATTAATACAAAACTCTCAATCTTACAACATTTGTAAAATTTTATATTAGTATGTAAGTTTTTTAATTTTAATCTAAGTTAATTATGTAGTTGCGGTTTTTTTCTCCGGAATAAGTGTTTTAATTCTTTAATTGCGCATGTTAGCAATCATAACATAACCTATATGTATCTATGTAACTATATAATAATCATTAACCACATTCAGTTAATAAGAATTATTAAATTCGTTTAATGCTATACGAAAAAACATTCATTTTTTTCTTCCAATAATTTTTACCCCAGATATTCCAAAATTAAACTCCACCTTCCCCTATAAAATTTTGGTGCGCATTATTACTCCGTCTTCCCCTGCGGTTTTCCAGACAGTAAGCACGTCCTTTTGACGCGTTTGCCGCAGTCGGCACGCTTAAGATCGCCGAACTTCAAAGTGCCGACAAGGAGTGACCGAACTTATATTTTATTCTGAAAACTTTGCTCGCGGCTTGAGGATGGGAAAAGGTAAGTAGGGGAAATCATACTTTTGGAGGTAAGTACAATTTCAGCTAAGGTACCGCGACCTTGCCAGGCCCGTACCGACAGTGTCGGTCCCTGCAAATCTGTTCCCCCATCCTTGCTTCCCTTCAGCGCGCAACACCCTGAGGATTGGGAGGTGTTATAGTGGAATCACCACGCAATCCTGAGGATTCAAGATCCCCGTTCCCGTCGGGCCCGAGGAAGGAGACCTACTATGCCTCCCCACCGACGTCAAGGTCACACAGCTCCTTGGGGAGGAACCTAACCTAACCTAACCTAACCTAACCTAACCTAACCTAACCTAACCTAACCATTTTTTTTTATAGCGAAGGAAAACCTGCAACCAGGCACCGGGAGAATCGTTGTTGTGATCCTCATCTACACAGTAGTGTGGGGGTGGCGATGTTAGTGCCGTCCCACTAAAAACCTCCGCTGGTGGGGGCGGAGCCCTCTACCACCATTCCTGGAACCGCCTTTCGGCATTACTTCAGGGCATGGATTGTGTTAAAAAATTGTCGTGTTCATATTTGTAGGGTTGTAGTTAGTTTTTGTGTTTATTGTCGTCCTCAAGTTTTTGTTTTAGTATTGATGCTGAGAGCAGTTTGATTTCTGTCCAATGTTTTTTTGATGATAGCAGCAGTTCCGAAAGATTATTCTCGTGGAGATCTTTCCCGAGTGTTTTAGAGGCTTGTTGTCCTGAAGGTCATCCATCGTGGACACTCAGAAGGGTGTGAATTGCGGTGTCAATTTTTTTATTTTTGCAGTATCGGCAAAAAGGATTTTCACTTTTGCCTATTCTGTGCAGATATTGTCCAAAGGCACCGTGACCTGTTAGGAATTGGGTGAGGAAGTGATCGGTGTCAGTCCATGGAGTTTGGCACCATTGATCGACGTTTTTAATAAAGATTTTTGCATGTCCCTCATATGTTTCCCATTCCTGTTGCCACTGTAAGTTTCTCCTGGATCTTGCTTCCTTTTTGAAGCCACTTCCCTTTTGGTAGACTTCCTTTCTTTCCTTAATGGTTAACTTGATCGGCGCTATTTAGCTTTGACCAAGATCGCTGTTGTAGGCGCTGTGCGGTATGCTGCAGTCACTCTTAGTGCAGCCTGTCTGTTTATGTTGTCAAGTAGGTTTTCGTAGTGTTTGTAGTTCAGTGTGTTTTCCCATATTTGACATCCGTACGTTAGAAGTGGCAGTTGTCATTAGCAATCGCCTGCCTCCAAACTTTGGGCCCCCCACATTTCGGGTTATTCCAGCTAGTTTGTTATGCGTCNNTCTAGNCGTCNTTGGGNNCTNCGATGNATGCNAGNTNGACGGCTNATGAGCCATTCTNAGGGGGCTANAAAACAAANNGTACNCTTTANAAANNCCCTNGATNGNTCCGGTNTANCCACAACCAGGCCCGCTTCNAANGGANTAANNTGTACAGCGGGNGNCCTNNNCNCNAGNTTAAGGACCAGTGTNNGNCCTANNGCGGTATNCTANNCGGNTTNTNAGANGCGAATAGGCAACCCANTTATANGGTTCNANANNGANTCNGGGNNTNGCNCNTNTNTGANGNNAGCNAACTTGAAAGTGTTTNCNGGNCACCCCNNNGTNTNGCAGNNANAGTTTTGNAGTGGAGCNAATCGGTTACANCNGNACGGCAGCCNTATGNTATTATCCCAAAACNANTTGAGANCCCACTNTTNCAAATATCNNCACTTGCNNNCCCTAGANCGNTGGGGANCTGNACGNGGNNNTAANAAACNCTGCTNNANTCTNCTCCACCAAATTAGTTGAAATTAAATTGCAATCTAAATTTTGTAATTTTCAAGAATCATTGAGCTGTTTTATTTTAAATAAGATTGCTGGTAATTTACCTATGTATCCTGTAAATAAAGATCTTAAAATTCCTTCAAATATTAATCTAGCAGATAATACTTTTAATATGCCTGACCCAATTGATATTTTGTTGGGTAATAATATATTTTTTAATCTTTTATCAATTGGTCAAATTAAGACAGCAGAAGGAATGCCAATTATGCAGAAAACTAAATTAGGTTGGATAATTTCTGGAAGTGTGCCTTTTTCAACTAATATGAGTGTCGAAAATAAAGGTTGTGTACAAAGTGTGTGTAGTTTTTCGTCTAGTAATGTGCAAGATCAATTGGAAAAATTTTGGTCCATGGATGAAGTACCTCAGACTAAAATACTGAAGAAAGAAGAACAAGAATGTGAGGAATTTTTTGTTAGTACCACTAAGCATGCTTCTAATGGACAATTTATAGTAGAACTCCCTTTTAATGAAAATATTGAAAAATTAGGAGAGTCAAAGGAAATTGCCATTAAAAGATATTTAAAGTTGGAAAAGAAGTTAACGTCTAATAAAGTCATAAGAGAACAGTACAAAGTGTTTCTAGAGGAGTATGAAAGGTTGGGACACATGACGTTAATACCAAAAAGTGAAATAGAATGTGAAAGACAAAATTTGAATTATTATTTACCACACCATCCTGTTTTCAAAGATAGTAGTACGACAAAATTGAGAGTAGTCTTTGACGCTAGTGCGAAGACTAGCACTGGAGTCAGCTTAAATGACACTTTAAGTGTGGGCCAGTGATCCAGGATGAATTGTTTTCAATTCTAATAAGATTCCGACCACATTATTGTGTCTTAGGTGCGGACATCGAAAAGATGTATCGTCAAGTTTTGATAAAGGAAAATCAAAGGGATCTTCAGAGGATTGTTTGGAGGTCTAGCCCAAATGAAGAGCTAAATCATTACCGACTTAATACGGTGACATATGGAACGGCTCCAGTCTCGTTCTTAGCGATAAGAAGTTTACATATGGCTGCCGATGAAGAGCAGTTTAATTTTCCGAATGCTAGTAAAGAAATCAAACAGAATTTCTATGTTGACGATTTATTGACAGGAACTGAAACAGTGGAAAATGCAATAAAAATTAAGAAAGAGATTTCAGAAATATTGGAAAAAAGAGGTTTTAAATTAAGAACATGGGTGTCGAATAAACCGGAAGTTTTTAAAAATAAACAAGAAAGGGAGAACATCAAGCATTATTTTGTAGAAGAAACTGTAACAAACCCCTTAGGAGTGTTTTGGAATATAAAGGAAGATACTTTGCAGTATGCTGTGAATATTAAACAAGATGACCATATCACAAAAAGAAATATATTATCATGTATTTCAAAGTTGTTTGATCCGTTGGGTCTAATCGGCCCAGTAGTGCAAAGATTGTGATGCAAAGGTTGTGGAGTGAAAACTTGTGAGTGAGACCAAATAGTTCCTTCTAACTTAGTTGAATTATGGCATAATTTTTGTACCGAATTACCATTGTTAAATGATTTTAGTATTCACAGACATGTATTTTGTAATGATCCAAAAATTGTTGAGTTGCATGGTTTCTGTGATGCCTCTGAAAGGGCTTTTCGTGCTTGTATATACCGGGTATAACATTTAACTTGAGACATCTCAATATCTCGAAAAATAAGCACTTTTCGAAAAAATGTTTAGTATCAAAGTGGTATTATTCCGCTGGGGAAATACATTGATGACAAAATTTGTGTTCCTCTCAACTTCGAACTCGGAAAGTGAGGTGGACATTATAATGCAAATTAATAAATCCAACCCATTTCTCTCCACGTCAGGACAAGGAAGGTCATCCAGTGTAAATCATAACATGGCATCCCTGGTGGGGAACCAAGATCATTTTAATAATGAAACTCATAATGATTCAGTTTGGCGTACCAACGACGACTTGGGTAGAGATAGTGATAATAGGGACATAGTGAGAGAGGTTGACACAAACACACTTTTAGCAGGAGCTATAAAAGAATTAAATTTAAATTTAAAGACTTTTAGGTCTGGTAGGGAAACCACTTTGCGAGCTAGTTTTGAAGGGGCGGTTCATGAGAATCCTAATTTATTTTTGGTCGAAATGCAACAATATTTTGATAAAGCTGGAATCAATGATTCCCATGAGAGAGCACAACTTATCATGGACCGTCTGAAAGGACGAGCTGCAAAGTGGGCAGCTAGATTTAAACTGTATAGAGTAGGGTCAAAGGAATTAAAGACAAAATTTTTAGCATATATTGACGGACAGAGCGTACGAATTGAATTAACTACTGCATTATATAGCCAAAGACAAGGAGAAAAAGAAAGTACAGATGAATTCGTAGCCAGAAAAAGAGGTATAGCTGCTAGATTGGAACGACACTGCCCTCAGGACGAAGAAACACTTACAAGTATCATTTTGCCAAATCTAATACCCGAAATTAGATCTCGTCTGAGAGGCATTCAGTATATTTCACTGGAGCAATTGGAGATTGCTGCTGTCCAAGTGGAAACTGATTTATTAGAGCTCTCGTTACTCGCAGAAAAACCTAAAATTAAAAAAGATTTACCGAGAGAAAATCAACGAGTTATTCAGCAGCGAGTCTCTAATCCTCAACGCAATGACCGGGAAAATTATTCTTCAGTGCGTTGTTATATTTGCCAAGGAAATCACACTGCTCGTTTCTGCTCTCGTGCTATTCAATCTGGGAGGCAACAACACGTAGCAGCGATAGAAGAGATGCCCCGTCAAAACTGGCCAAGACATTCAGAAGCTGGTAGCGCAGGTTTGGACGAACTAGAACCCTCATCGGAAAACTACCACAGGGCCGGAGTACTACGAATGGATCCGGCCCAGAATACCAATTAAACGCTACACTACGTCAGACTCTGAAGTATACTCGACCCACCATACCAGTGACAATCGATAATCGTGTAGTTATGGCTCTGTTGGATCTCGGGTCGGACATTAATTTAATTGACAAAAAACTTGTCAATCAACAAGCACATTTTGAAGAAAATATTTTATTAAGATTAGCAATCAAAAATCAATCTGTATATACTGAAGGCTCCACGGATGTGGTGTTTTACATTAAGAATGTAAACTTTAAAGAAACATTTCAGGTTGTAAGCGGACTTGGACATCAAATTATTTTAGGAATGCCTTTCTTTTCGGAACATAATGTGGTATTAGATTTTGAAAGGGAATGCATGAATTTTCTGGTGTTCTGGAGAAAAAATCAATTAGTACAAAAAGATTCAATCAAGTTACCAGAAATTGTAGATCCGGAATTCAGTACTCTTGTCAAAGAATTTGAAGATGTATTTTTGGTAGGTTTAAATCAACCAACCACCAGAACGACTACTCATCACATTCATTTAAAAAATAATATAGTTATTAACAAAAGATGTTATCCTATGGCGCCAATGAAAAAATAAATTCTTTATAAACAAATTGACGAGATGCTCAAAGCTGGGGTAATAGAACCGTCTATTTCACAATATGCATCTCCGCCAGTTCTAGTGATGCGCACGGGGAAAAAGCCAAGGTTTTGTGTGGACTATAGAGAGTTGAATAAAATAACCTTGGATGAATCCTCTGGGTTACCACGCATTTCGGACGCTCTAAAAAATATCTCGGAGGCTCGTATATTTACTGTTCTGGATCTCAAAAGTGGTTATTGGCAAGTTCCTTTGGAGCCTACTGATAAGCACAAAACAGCATTCACTACGCCAGATGGAACAGCATATCAATTTACTGTGATCCCATTCGGTCTAAAGAATGCTCCAGCCACATTTCAAAGGTTGATGGCTGGTGAAGTACTTGTGGGATATGTGAATCGCTTTACTCAAGTTTACTTGGATGATGTTATCATTTATAGTAATTCCAAAAAGGAACACTTATATCATCTGAGACTAATTTTAGAGCGATTACGGTTGCATGGACTGCGGGCTTCTGCAGAGAAGGGTCACATCGGGATGGACAATCTAGATTATTTAGGCTTTCGTATAGAGGGTGACTCCGTGGTACCTCAACAGAAACACTTAAAGCAGATTGCAGATTTTCGAATACCAAAGAACCGAAAACAGTTACAAGCTTTTTTGGGCACCTGTGGGTGGCTGCGGGAACACATACCGAGATATTCTGATATAACTGCTCCACTCACAGGAATGCTTAAAGGAAAATCAACAAAATTAGTATGGACAGAGGCAGAGGACGCAGCTTTTGAAATGACCAAGCAAGCAGTAGCGAAAGCCCAATCACTTAATAGACCTGACTTTAGTAAACAATTCATATTACAGACGGACGCCAGTCAGGAAGGTATGGCGGCAGTCCTGCTTCAGGAACCGGAAGCAGGCAGGAAAAATATTATATCCTTTGCTAGTGCCAAATTTAAACCCAACGAGCGTCGTTTGCACGTAAACGAGCAAGAATGCTTGGCGCTTGTTTGGGCTATTAATCACTTTCGGCACTACTTGGAGGATTCACCTTTTGTAGTCCGAACAGATGGTAAATGTCTTACATGGCTGGAAAAATTTAAAGACACTAAAGCCAAATTGACTCGTTGGGCGCTCCAGTTACAAGAATATAGCTTCACACTAGAGCATGTTCGGGGTTCAGAAAACTATTTACCTGATCTTCTTAGTCGTCGGCCTGACGACATTGATTATCAAGGAGAACCTGACAATGACCGACTCGTTCCACCAGGAGGAGAAAATCCCGATCAGAACTTGATGGATAATGGCGTCACTATTGAAACTGAATTGGCTAATCTAGATGCTGACGCACTGTTCGATAAAGTGGCTCGAGAACAGGCAAATGTTAATTATATGGTGGAAATGATAGCCACCATATCTGCTCTTAAGGAAACCAATGACATTTTGACACCAGCCCAGGAACAACTATTGCGAAAATTTGCTGTGGACAACGGGCTTTTATGGAGGCGACATTCAGAAGGTGATCGCTTGGTCGTACCCAGAAGATTAGTTACTCAGGTCATAGAGGCGTATCATGACACTGAGTATTTTGCTCATCCTGGGACCGCCGAAACTAGCAGACGAATATCTAAACATTATTTTTGGGGAATCATGTTTCGAGATGTCGGACGATATATTGCAAATTGCATTGTTTGCGGTTTGGCAAAAACAGTCCAGCGTCAAGATGCAGCTCCCCAGAAACCACGAATACCTAAGTTTCCTTGGGAAATGATCTCTGTAGATGTGCTTGGTCCATACCCGGAAGCGTCCGGGACTAAAAATAAGTATATAATACTCGTGGAGGACGTATTCTCGCGATGGTTAGAAGCTTTCACTTTCAAAAGAGTAACTGCATCTGACGTCGTAAACGTATTAGAAAAAAAGATATACTCCAGATATGGAGTTGCGCATTTTTTGATATCTGATAATGGGAGAGTTTTCACCAGTAAATGTTTAAGCAGATCATGCAATAAATACAGAGTAACACATTTTTACAGTGCGATTTATCATCAAAGGGCCAATCCAGTGGAGAGGCGAGTGCAGGAGTTAAAGAAAGTCCTTCGAGTACTCCTTCTGGACAGCCCTGAAGCGAACTGGGAGAAGAAACTCCCTTTGGCTTTGCAAGTACTGCGTGGAAGGCGAAATGCAGCCACAGGAGAGACCCCTTCGGCTATAGTACTAGGGTATGAGCTGCCTCTTCCAGGAGAATGGCAGTCTCAGTGGAGTAAACAGAAAAAACTATTATCACCAAAGGACAGGAAACGTAAAAACAAAATTGTATTTTCAAGACAATGCCAGTATCAAAAAAAAATGTTTCCTAGACAAGACGAGAAGCCTAAAGTCATTTTTCAAGTGGGGGATCAAGTAAACGTACGAGCCAGAGCTCCAGGTGTATTTGAACCTGTATGGAGAGGTCCAGGCTTAGTGATTAAACAGTTATCGGATTCAACTTACGAGATAGAACTCGAGGGTTCGATTTCGATCATTCACGTGGACGATTTGAGGCCAAGTCGTATCGGTAACCAATTGACTTCCGATAAAGAGTTAGACACTTCAGTATCGCTTATTTACGAGCCAGATCCTTTTTTCTCTCAGGAAGAATCTGATGACGGTTGGACCGGACATCAAAACCGAAATTTTCATCGAATCGATCCTGCAAATGACGACTCCGAATTGAAAATTACAGTGAATTCCGCTTCTATTATCAGTTTACTTGATGAAAAAAAAAAGCGGCATTGGAAGAAGATTTATGGAAAAACTTGGAACAGGACGTCGTTCAGAAAACTACACAGATGGCACGAGAAAACACTCCTACTCGAAGTAAATATTTGCAGTATGACGAAGAGGTTACGTGTTTAATTATTCGTATGGATAACTTGCCTAGTCATGGAGATCAGCGCATCCGTCAAAAACGAAAATTTTTAATTAGTTTGCTGGATGACGAGTTAAACAAGATTAGGATTAAAGTAGGGTTTTAGTAGCATAGTTGTTGTTCTAATTAGTAGTTTATTACTCAGTTCTGACTATTAAAAATAGTCGTTTTTAAGTACGCAGTACTGAGTCTTGTGGGGGGGGGTGAAAAGATATTGATATCTTTTTATCACACAAATCACTCCTGGTATTTTTTTTACAGGGATGTTAAAAAAATAGATAGTTGGTAGGTAGTTAATTGTTGAGCGGTTTTTGTTTTGTGGGAATTAATCAATTTTTGAATGAATGACTGGCGGTTTTTTAGAAGTCAAGTAAAGAAAGAAGATTAGAAATAATAAGCCTCGAATTGATTTGAGTATTCCGCTGGAATTCGAGAGGTCTACACCGGGCGTGTTAATTAGGCTACATCCCTTGAGGAGATCAAGCGAATTGGTCGAGGCGTGTGACATTAAATCCACAAATCTCACCAGGAAGAGCTATCATTATCTTTGGAAGACGTCCTGCTGCAGCAGGGGAAGAAGATTCTAAAAAGCCAGAGGTTTCCACGTTCTTCGAGACCGTCTCGGGTTTGAGATAAACCCTTTGGCATCACAGCAGATAAAGAATTATTCTATAGTGCGGGGAGAGAGGGCGTGACGTGCGGTGATATTAAAAGAACAGTAACAGACTGTAAGTAAAGTAATTTTTTTTTAGAATTAAGAATTTTTCGAACTCATAGATAACAGTATTGTAGCAGTAATTTTTAGTTTTGTATTTTGTGAGAGAAGGTAATTATATAATAGGTTAGTTTAGGTTTATTCGTTGTCCTAATAACACAACGTTTTGGCATCCCTGTATGGTATTTCTTGTTTTGCTGAATTTAAATTCTAAATTCATTTGTTATTTTATTTTGTGGTTCGACACTAGGAGTGATTTTTTGTGAGGTAAAAATGTTAAAAACAAACGGGCCTTCTTGTTGTGTCTGTTGGAGAGAACCGGGACGGCAGTCAGGAATCCGTTCAGGAAAGTGAGGTGGACATTATAATGCAAATTAATAAATCCAACCCATTTCTCTCCACGTCAGGACAAGGAAGGTCATCCAGTGTGAATCATAACAACTAGTAGACCGATTCCGAGCCCTTAGATATCCGGTCAGAAAGCCCTTAAATCTCCGGTTGGAAAGTCTTTCGATCTCCGGTTGGAAAGCCCTTGAATCTCCGGTTGGGCCGAACACAATACTGTGTTGGGAAAATTGGGCCGATACAAAATAATTCAAAAGAACCAACAATAAAACCAATTTACCTGTAATTCGGCCAGATGATCACGGATTAAAAATTTTAAGTCACACACGCGCCACACCGCTCAGAAAAAAGATCAGATGTCGGCAGTTCGGGTGCTGTAGTGGTAAAGAGACCAATATCACAAAGTGGGGTGATTAAATAGGCCACATGGCACCTGACACAAAGAAACACACGACCACAAACCGACGCTCCCCCGACAAAAATCGAAACTAATCACGTGACTACGGCACCTGATAACTTATCAGGTCACGCACCCACATTTACAACAAAATGTGCACAAAGTGCAATTGGAGGATTTAAGCGATCGGAATCGGTCTACTAGTGTAACTAGGCCCATGGACATTAAAAACACAAACCAAACGAGTAACGGACGAAAACTCTATTTCGTACGTAACAAATTCTGGTGTGCTGTGTATGCTGGTCCATTTAGCATAAAATCATCTCATCTTAAAAAAGCGAAAATTCTGAAAGCTTATCTTTGCTTATTTGTATGCTTCGTAACAAAAGCTGTCCACTTAGAAATTGTGTCAGACCTAACTACTGAGTCCTTTTTAAACTCATTAAAAAGATTTATTGCCCGAAGGGGCAGATGTCAAAACATGTTTTCTGATTCCGGTACCAACTTTGTAGGCGCAAATCACGAAATTAAAGAGATGTATCATTTGTTAGGTAAGAATAAAAGTAAAATTAGTGATTATTTAGCGCAGCAAGGTATTAGTTGGCACTTTATCCCAGCTCGATCGCCACATTTTGGAGGACTCTGGGAGTCTCATATTAAAATTGCCAAGAATTATATGAAGCGAATTGTAGGTAACAATGCGTTAACTTTCGAGGAGTTAACTACCGTTTTCGCACAAATTGAAGCCTGCATGAACTCCCGACCAATAAGTCCTCTGTCTAACGACCCAAGTGATTTTTCCTTTTACACCGGGACATTTTTTAATTGGGGATTCTTTATTAGCCTTACCGGAACCTGATGTTCAGGATGTAAAATTTAACCGACTAAATCGTTACCAGTTATTAAAACAATTAGTTCAGTCTTTTTGGAACCGTTGGTCCAATGAATATTTATCGCAATTAAATAAGCGCTCTAAATGGATGTACTCTAGAAATGATAATCTTAAGGTTGGTGATTTAGTAGTGTTGCGAGAAGAAAATGTTCCACCGTTAAAATGGGCACTCGTTCGCGTACAAGAGTTGTTTCCGGGAACTGATGGTGTCGTTCGTGTGGTGTCTGTAAAGACTAGTAAAGGTAGTTTTAAGAGGGCAAATTCAAAGTTGTGCGTGTTGCCTGATGTTTAAGTTAGGTTAAATGTTAAATTTAGGACCCAATTTGCTGTTGGAAGTTTTCCTTGTAGTTGAAAGTTGGTCCTTTCAAAGGGGGCGGTATGTTCCGCTAATGACCTCGCGTATCCATCTTTGATGCGCCTATCGTTTGTCGAGTCGCGAACAATTGTCACGTAGGCAGTGAGTAAGTAGAAGTCATTGTAAAGAGTTGCATGTTGTTGCGAACAAATTTTAGGACGATTTGTTTTACTTCTTTGTTCTAATATGGAAATTTATAGCAGGTAAGTTCTCAAGTAAAGTTCATTTTTATTCGTTATAATGTTAAGGTAGTAAGAGGATTACTATGATTCTTTTGGTAAGTATAGTGGAAAACTAATGTATTCTTTTGCATGTGCGTTTAAACAGTACTAACTCACTGACTAATAAATGTATCTGTTTTAATACCCTAGTTTTGCACTATACCTAGGTACTACTAATAGTAGTACTTAATAGAAATGAGGTACAGTAGATAAAAATGAAACTGAAATGTATTTTCAGGTATTATGTGTGTGAAAAGCACTTTTGCCTGAATACTTTAACCCATATAACAGACGCATGCTAAAAAAGGGAGTGATTCCTTCAAGGTTCTTACCAAGTCCTTGCCAGCAAGTACCAAAGGATTCCCCAAGTAATTTTATTCAAATAAAAATATACCTATACAGTGATCGCGCATGTTAGTATTAGTATTTTTATTTTTTAATTGAGGTTTTGTTTTCTGGAAAAACTGCTGATAGCATGTTGGACATTTCCATTTAAAGTCTAATAAAAAAAATTGTGGAGATTAAGTGAGTGCTCTTTCATTGCACTTACCTAACCTAACACCTCCACTGTGTAAAGAATGGTAAGTGCATTACGTAAACAGCCATCCATAAAACAAGTGTTCTTTATTTTTCCAACTATTCCGGATGAGTCCGTGATAAACATGGAGCAGATTATCCGAAAAATCAATCTGAAATCATTAGTACGGGGAAACATATTTTCTCCCTAAAGGAGGACGAATTGGCAATACTCCAGTGAGAATTCATTCCTGTGATTATCTATATTTTTTTGTGATTTATGTTATGTGATCTATGTTCTGTTTTTAGTTTTATTTTGTATTTATGTGTATAAGAGGTTTTTTTTCAGTTTTTAATGAAGCTACGATAGCTCTAATATAAATAAAACTCGTTTATTTTTCGTTAACATGTGTTTCATTTCGTGGATGTGTGAATTGATTGCCGCTAATGTGTTGCAATAAATGCATACATGTATACTTTTTTGTTTTATGTGATCGACTCCACCCCCATACTCATTTGAAGTGAGAAATATGCAATTTTAAAGGGGTGATCAACGTCACCCCGGACCCCGGGGTGAAGTCGATCACCCCTTTACCAAAAATAAAAAATCAACACTTCAACTGCCATTCTTGATTCAGTGCGCTATCGACAGCTTAGATATCAACAGAGATATATTTCAAGTTTCATTAAAATATAGCTATTCGTTTTCCAATTACCTGGAAAAAACTCTATTTTTTGATCGACTTCACCCCGTTTGACGGTACGTATGCAAGTCACCAAATAATATTCTATTACTGAACAGCGTAAGTAACGCCGTTATTTCTACGTCTATAATATACCATGTTTTAGTGGCCTTAAATTTATCACTTTGTAATTTATGTCTGGCCTGTTCAATTTTTTTGCTAATCAATTTATTTACCTCATCAAATAATTTCTATATGTAAATTATTATCATAGGAATTTATTTTTAAATAATATTTTTATATGCAAAAATCGTGTGACTGTTTAACGTAGCTCTCACAAAATTATAATTGCATCAATCTACGTCGATGGTATATTAGATTTTCTTTCTCTGTGTATCTTGTCACATATCACATATAATCTTCATGTCACATAATAAAACTAATATATTAAGATAAATTATTGCGTTAATACATAGTTCTACAACTCAATCTGAAAATTACGACACTCTCTGACTAGGACCACATCATTACGTATTGTTTCTACGTTTTATGAAGTTTTTACACTTTATTATAAATAAGCGTCTACGATAGACCAAACCCTATTTCCTCTTTGGATAAACTGCATAATAACCTGTAGTAGTACTAGAATAGTGTAACACATAAAATTTCATCATAAATTACTAACGTAGAATTCTTTTTCAATGTAAGAATCAAATACTAAGACATATGTAAATTTTCGTACTCACTTCCTTACGAAAATAAAAACAGTTTCAATTGGAAGAATCATCAATTGTTTGCACATTAATCACAAATTTATTATTTATATTTCTTGTACCACCAAGTGGTTTTCGAAACAATTTAGCTATATATTTCCAAAGTTAACTGTTTAATCTTCATTTAAACAATAGGTTATTGACATGACATGATTTAAGTGTTTAATTACTTTCAATATGGCTCAATCGAAACCATTAAGAAATAGTAAACATCCGCATAATGTGTTTGTACAAGCTATATTATGTAGGACGATCAGTAGGCAGCATTTGCAACATCAGGTTTACAGCGACCACTAAACTGTTTTGTTTGTGAAACCAGTAAATATATTGTAACTTATGTTTGTACAACAGTTTGAACATCACTGGTAATACTGGTTAGTTTTAAGTGATTGTAGAAGTAGATAGAAGAATAAAGTTAGTATTTGGTTAAAGCACAGTCTTATCATTACTCAATTAAACATGGTCCTTCGAGCAAAAAAGGAATAAGTCATGGGTAACTGAAGAAAATAGCGTTCGGGATTTTCTTCATACGGTAATCGCGTTAAACCGGATTACGAACAGTAAAAGTGCGCGTTTTGTTAACAGGAAAAGGAAAAACGCGTAGTGACTAACTTAACCTAACCGCTGTGAAGTAAAGCAGTGAACCAAGTGACATTAATACAAACAATTATACTACATTAAACAAAACCAAACAACACTGTCAACACAAACTACAAAGAAACTACTACAGACATGGAACAATTGAACAAAATTGTAGAAAAACAGGAGCAGCTAGCAGAAGAACTTAACAAAAAGTTCATAAACATTAAAAAGGATCCAAGGTCCAGAAAAACGGAAGCTTACCTGCTGGAAAAATTGAAGGAGGTTGACGACATATGGCAAGAGTTTAGTTCTCAACATCAGGAGATCGCAAAAATTACTGGTAAGAGCACCGAGAACCCGTACATAAAAACAAACTACTTTAATCAAGTTGAGGTAATATACTTGAAAGCAAAGGCATACTTGAAAGAACAGCAAGAAATTCTAAGAGACAGAAGTAACGATGCACAAGTGCAGAAAATTTGTGACCAGGAAAGAAGAATTGATCTCCTAAGAGCTGACATAGAAAGCTCAAAAACGGCCACTGAAGGATATGAGCAATATCTGGAAGACATAAAAAAGCAATTTATGATAGTTGTAGACAAGGATATAGAGCTAAGCCGCATAAGGCACGAATATTCTGACCGTCAATACTATACGGAAGATACATTTCATAACATTAAAAGGGAGTATCGAACTGCAACAATAGCACTAGACAGACAAATTAAACAGCAACGGTGTTTACCTACACACACCACCAACACTATGGCATTACCTAGGCTAACAATACCATTTTTCAATGGAAAATATGACGAATGGCCTACCTTCCAGGACATATTTGCAACGATGATCGACACGAACGTCAACATTAGCATGGTTGAAAAAATGCAATACCTTAAAACGTACGTGAAAGGAGAAGCAGAGAAAGCAATTCAACATTACGAGATAACAGAAACAAACTATACTAGTGCCTGGAATGAACTTAAAGAGAGATATGACAATAAAAGACGAATTGTCAATAAGCTCATTAACAAAATACTACATATTCCACAGACGCAAAGAGAATCAGCCGAACATTTGAAAACCCTGTACAATACAGTAAAAGAGTGTTTGGAAGCGTTAAAAATGCAAAAAATTGACATAGCATCATGGGATCCTATTATAGTATGCATCGTCAGCAATAAATGGGATGCCAGAACCAACGACTTGTATGAGTCGACGGTTGACAACATCTTCGAAGTGCAATCATTGGAGAGTGTACTGAAATTTATACTGAAGCGATTTCAAACCATGGAGGCGTCAGAGACGAAATCAAGTGAGAAAAGAGGCGCACCCTCAGGCTACAGGGGCTTTGAGGAAAGAGGCGCACACTCAGGCTACAGAGGCTTTGAGGAGAGAGGAGGCTACAAGGGCACTTACGAACGAGGGCTCCAGGCAAACTCCAGAGATGTCGAGGACAAGAGAATAGCAGTAACTAATTGTAAGTATTGTAATCGATCGCACTCTATTTATTCATGTGTAGATTTTAAAGGGTTAGACAATGTACAGCGTCATGAATTTATAAAAAAACAAAAATTATGTTTTAACTGTTTAAATCATGATAGTAGTAAAAGATGCGTTTCTCGTTTTCAATGTAGAACTTGTAACAAAAACCATCATACGCTGATTCATATAGATAACTACAGAAATTTAAAAAATAGCCACAATTATAATTCAGACAAGGCAAAGGGCCAAGAAAGAGTTGCACGGGTTGCAAACCACATGACTGTGCAAGGCGAAACGGTGTTATTAGCAACAGCTTTAATTAAAGTTAAAAACGTGAACAATACATGGGAATATTTTAGAGCATTAATTGATCCTGGATCTCAGGCGGCATTTGTTACCGAAGAGGCAGCAGTACTGTTAGGTTTGCCACGCGAAAAAGTTCGAGCAGAAATTACCGGGTTAGGAGAAGAACAGCCTAAGTACAGCAATAATAAAATAAGAGTAGAATGTAAAGCGCGAGCTTCAAGTGCGTACTCGCTAAGTACAGAATTGTTAGTGTTACCAAAACTAACAAAAAGTTCACCGGAGCGTGAAATTGATTACGACGAGAATTATTGGAAAAACGTAATGTTAGCAGACCCACTATTTTACAAGCCAGGTCCGGTAGACATTCTCTTAGGGGCAAAGGAATATCAGGAAATTTTGTTGAATGGTATAAAGAAAACGGATGTTGGACTAACAGGACAAAATACTGAATTCGGATGGATTTTACTTGGGTGTAGCCCAGGAAAAACTAATGGCACCATAGAAATTGCTAGTATGATGACAAGAACACTGCAAGAAGAAGACATAACGAGATTTTGGGAGCTAGAAGAAGTAACGTCAAAACCAGCTGTAAATAACCAAGAACAAGAATGTGAACGTGACTATAATCAAAATACAATGAGAAACGACGATGGGACTTACACGGTCAGCATTCCATTTAAAAACACAGACCTGACCTTAGGTGAGTCAAGAACTAGGGCAATGGCACGGTTATTGCAACTAGAAAAAAGATTACGTCAACAAATGAACGAAAACATTGCATATAAAGAGTTTATGCAAACTTATATAACGTTAGGCCACATGAAACTTGTCAGCCAAGCAGACGAAAAGAAAGGAAAATATTACATACCACATCATTATGTAATAAAAGAAGAAAGCACAACAACTAAATTAAGAGTTGTGTTTGATGCATCATGCAAATCGTCAAACGGAAAAAGCTTGAATGAATTAATGCACACTGGACCACGCATCCAAGAAGAGCTTTGCGACATCTTAATTAGGTGGCGGAGTTACAAGATAGCGTTTACAGCTGACATTGAAAAAATGTACAGACAGATAAAGATCAAGGAGTCTGATCAAGAATACCACAGAATTCTTTGGAGGGGTACAGAAGATGAGCCAATTCGTGAATACAAATTAACGACAGTCACATATGGTACTGCGGCAGCACCATATTTAGCAGTAAAGACTATCCAAAGACTAGCTGAAGATGAACAAGATAATTTTCCTAATATGTTAGAGATCGTAAGAAAAAACTGCTACGTAGACGATGTTCTCGCTGGAGCTGACTCTGAGTTAGAAGCAACAAAACTGCAGCAAGATTTAATAAATATGTTTAAATTAGGAGGATTTAACTTGAGAAAATGGAGTAGTAATAATTTTGCGATACTTACGAATATCTCAGAAGAACTCCGAGAGATAAAACAAATAGATTTGAATGATAATGAACTTCAAAAAACATTAGGCATATTTTGGGCAACTAACAATGACTCAATTAAATTTAAAGTTAATCTAACGGACTTGAACAAATTAACAAAAAGAGGAATAATGTCAAGTGTAGCAAAGCTGTTTGATCCATTAGGACTTTTATCACCTGTTGTAATTACGGCAAAACTCATCATCCAAGAATTGTGGAGAGAACAAAATTCATGGGACAACGTTGTGTCAGAAGTGATTTCAACCAAGTGGAAGGAATTTTACAAAGAACTTAACCAGTTGGAAGAAATACAAATTCCGAGGTGGAGTTACACTTCAAACTCCAGAAGGACAGAAATACATGGATTTTGCGACGCGTCAGAAAAGGCGTTAGGAGCTGCAGTATATGTGAGAACCATGAACGAGTTAGGACAAATACAGATCTCGTTGTTGGTGTCCAGATCAAAGGTTGCACCAATAAGAACTAAACCTACACTACCTAGGTTAGAATTATGTGCAGCGGTGCTACTGAGTAAACTAATAAGGAGAGTCAAGGAAACACTTGGGTCACCAAGTTGGAATATTCACGCGTGGTCGGATTCGATGATCACCTTGTCATGGATTCAGAGCGACGCAAGACATTGGAAGACGTTTGTAGCAAACAGAGTTTCAGAAATTAAACAACTGTCTTCAGAAGTACAATGGCATCATGTTGGGTCTAAAGACAACCCAGCAGACCTAATAACAAGAGGAATTAAACCGTCAAAAATTAAGGACAATCTACTATGGTGGAATGGACCACATTGGCTAAACCAAAGTGAAGACCAATGGCCACAATACAACAAAAATTACAGCACTGAGGTGGAGCGTAAAAAATGCTTACATGTGGGAGTAAGCATAGAAGTCGACAAAATCAATGTTCTAGAGAAATTCTCATCTTTACATCGCGCAACACGTGTGATAGCTGTATGTTTTCGGTTTATTAACAATTGCAGTCCCAAAACCGGGAAACTAGTAGGTCCATTCACAGTTCAAGAGCTACAAGATGCGATGAATAGAATTATCAAATTAGATCAACAAGATTCATTTTCAGAGGATATACGCAAACTAAGACTCAAAAATAGAGTATCAAAAAAGAGCAAAATTCTAAATTTACATCCATTCGTAGATTACCATGGAGTACTTAGAGTGGGAGGCAGGCTTCAACACTCATTACTAAGTTACAGTGAAAAACATCCGATCATAATTTCTGCGTCAGGTCACTTAGCAGGATTGATTGTAAGGAATGCACATGACCGAACCTTACACGGCGGAAATCAACAAACAATGGCTTTTGTAAGAAGAAAATATTGGATAATAAATGGAAAAAAGGTTACAAAGAAAATAATTAATAAATGTGCAAGGTGTATAAGATTCAAGGCTGAGACAGCTGGTCAATTGATGGGTCAACTACCACCAACAAGAGTTAATCCGGCGTCAGCGTTTTTAAATGTAGGAATTGACTACGCTGGGCCCATTCAAATAAAAACTACTAAAGGCAGGGGACATAAGTCCTACAAGGGCTACATTGCAATATTTGTATGTATGTGTACAAAGGCCATTCACTTAGAAGTAGTGAGCGACATGACGTCAGAAACCTTTATTGCCGCACTAAAACGATTTATGGCAAGAAGAGGGACGTGCGCAAATATATTCTCCGATAATGGTACGACATTTGTGGGGACAGCTAATGCATTAAATGTTGAGGTAGCAAACACGATTAAAACTTCCAGCATTGTGGACAAATTAGCAAACATTGGAACTCAATGGCATTTTATACCGCCATCAGCACCACATTTTGGAGGGCTCTGGGAGGCAGGTGTGAAATCAACCAAACATCACCTAAAAAGGGTGATTGGAGAGTCAACCCTAACTTATGAAGAATTAACTACATTAACACACCAAATTGAAGCATGTTTGAATTCGAGGCCTTTGTGTAAACTAACAGAAGAAATAAATGACATTTCAGTACTAACGCCAGGGCATTTCTTGATAGGGAGAGAACTATTATCACCAAGTAGTCCAATTATTACCCATAATGATACAGGTTTAGAAGGCAGATGGAAAATAATACAAAAAATGAAAAAAGATTTTTGGAAAGTGTGGACAAATGAATATCTGCATGAACTTCAACAACGAAACAAATGGAAACTGGAACAAGAAAATCTAAAGGTGGGAGAATTAGTACTTATAAAGGATGATCGAATGTCACCAAGCAAATGGCCAATGGCAAAGGTGGAAGGAGTTCAAGTAGACGACAAAAATTTAGTGAGAGTCGTCACGTTGAAAAAAGCGGAAGGAGCAGAAATTAAAAGACCAATCCATAAACTAGTACCGCTATCGATAATCCACAATGAAAACAACTCAAAACCACGTAGAAAAACAAGTAACATTTGGAAAATTTGGACATTGGCAATTATTTTTGCACTCCAATTGTACAGCGGGAAAGCACATGCAGCCCACATAAAAACAAGTACAGCACAATATCACGTGGAATATCCAAAACCTGGATTCTACATAGAACATCTTGGAACAGCCAAAATTGATCGAGGATTTTTAAGAATCGAAGCTAAAATAGGAAAAGAAGATTTAGAGGCACACATAAAGTCTATACAGGATGTAATATCAAAGGTAGACAAGATGTGCAATGAGGTTAAAAAAACCACTATTCACGTGGATTGCCAACCACTGATTGATCATCTTCACGAAGAAGAAAGGCGAATCAAATGGATACATAAAGGTGTGTCAAAAATTGTTTTAAATAGGACAAGACGAGGTTTATGGGGAAACCTACTAACTTCAATTTTTGGCGTGAACGATGAAGTATACAGGGAAATCGATGATCTTGATAAAAATCAAAAAGAGTTGATTCAAGCGTCAAATCACCAAACCAAGTTTATGCTTAAAGCACTATTAAAGTTTAACGACACGGAGGAAAGAATATCTAAGAAGCTCAACCAATTTACAGTAAAAATTAAGAAAGGCATGGAGGTGATAGAACAAATGCAAAATTGGTACTCCGAAGTTGACAATAACAAATTGGAAATTGAATTACTAAATCTGTACGATGTAGCAAAAGGGTACATCGACGAATTGATAGATTACTATCAGAATATATTAAATATACAAACCAGTAAAGAAAACATTTATGAGATAGTATCTCCAGTACATATAGAAGAAATTGTCAACGAAGCATCTATAAAATTACCTCATAACATAGAAATTCAGTCACAGCCTATAATTAAAACAGAATTAACACAAATTGGCAACGACACGTACATTTACGTTTACCTTGCAATGACGGAAGTTACACAGTTTGACCTAATTAAGGCAAATGTACTTCCACTAAAAATGAAAACGAACAACTACTGGATATATGATATAAGCACCGACATTATCGCAATAGACTATGATAATCAGCGATATTTTCAACTAAATGATGCGATGCTAAAAAACAGTGTAAAATTGAATAAGACAGTTTACATCTGTTCTCCATCTATCATAAGGAATATTGAGAACAACCCGAATTGTTTGATAGACGAATTATACCAGAGAACCGAAAATGTGACGTGTCCAGTGAAAGAAATGAGACTAACGAGTACTATCTGGAAAAAGGTATACACAAGCAATACGTGGATTTTTGTGGCACCTGCAAGGATTAAAGTGGCAATCACTTGCAGTGGGCATAGAGAGGAGGTAATGTTACATCAATGTGGCATTATTACAATATCACAGAATTGTGTGATAGTAACTAGAACAGCGACACTATCACCGGCGAGAATACAGAGCGTTCCAGTCATTGCCGGCTATATTAGGCCGGTGGAGGCAAATTTGACGTTGTCAAAAACACCCACACCTCACAGCAAACCATCTCACTCTACAACGGAGAATGAGGACATTATAGAACCCGACGAAGAAATTAATGATCTCTTTGAGGAACAAGAGAAGATCCAAGAAGAACTTCAACATACAGTTTGGAAAAACTTAAGACATCACGCATCAATATCAAGTGTGATTACTACACTAGTACTCACGGCAGTAGTAGCTATAGTAGTCTTTGGAAGTTGGCGATTTAGAAAGCATATCATCGCTAAAAAAGGATTAAAACCAAAAACTCCTAGGGCACCAACTGAGGATGAGGAAGAAGAAATCGAACTACGCCCGTTAAGAACCACAGGGCAACAACTGCCATCCTAAGATCAAGGTCATAAAATAAATACGCCTATTCATAGAATGTGGTCAACCACTTTATTAGCATATCATTGGTTCGACTATAAATCTTGACTTATAATGTTGGCTTAATATACGAAAGTCTAGAGTTGCAATATTTAGTTAGATTTGTGCGTAAGGAACAAATTTCCTTTAGTTAGAATTATACTACATAACCAGGGTAAATTAGGGGATAAGATATCTTTATAATTCAGTTATTAGTATTCTATTGCATTGAAACGATTAAAACAACATTAAGCTGTAGTTAGGATAAGATCCAGGTGAGCATCAAACTGCTGCGGTTATATTGTTACAGAATCAATTTGCCGTCACTACAGTCATCAGGCAAACGACACCCATGATTAACACTGCAGAGCTGACCTAAGGAAAACACCTCGACCACTCACCTCTCAACTTGAGAGTTGCCAGTATGTTTAACCTTCATTTAAACAATAGGGTATTGACATGACATGGTTTAAGTGTTTAATTATTTTCAATATGGCTCAATCGAACTCATTAAGAAATAGTAAACATCCGCATAATGTGTTTGTACAAGCTATATTATGTAGGACGATCAGTAGGCAGCGTTTGCAACATCAGGTTTACAGCGACCACTAAACTGTTTTGTTTGTGAAACCAGTAAATATATTGTAACTTCTATTTGTACAACAGTTTGAACATCACTGGTAATACTGGTTAGTTTTAAGTGATTGTAGAAGTAGATAGAAAAATAAAGTTAGTATTTGGTTAAAGCACAGTCTTATCATTACTCAATTAAACACCTTCCTTGTTCTAGATGCCAATCAAATTAAAGAAACGTTTGAAGATCCATTATTGAAAGACGTAAAATAATCATTATTTCTTTCATTTCACTAGGAGTCAATAAAATAATAAAATTCAGGGAACCTTTTTTGCTAGACCAATGAGAGCCGTTCCTGATTATTTATTTCATTGTTCTAGATGCCAATAAGATTTAAGAGAAATTTGTAGTTCCACCATTGAAAACCGTAAAATATTCACTATTTCCTTAATTTTACTAGGAGTCAATAAAACCTTTTTTGTTAGACCAATGAGAGCCGTTCTATACTGGTTATTTCCTTCATTGTTCTAGAAGCCAATAAGATTCAAGGCTTTGTAGTTTCAACATTGAACGCCGTAAAATATTAATTACTTCCTTCATTTTACTATGAGTCAATAAAATTCAAGAAACCTTTCTTGTTCGTTGTTTCCTTCATTGTTCTAGATGCCAATAAGATTTAAGAAACATTTGTAATTCCACCATTAAAAACCGTATAAAATATTCACTATTACCTGAATTTTACTAGGAGTCAATAAAACCTTTTTTGTTAGACCAATGAGAGCCGTTCCAAACTGATTATTTCCTTTATTTTTCTAGAAGCTAATAATATTCAAGGAACCTTTCTTGTTCGACCAGTGAGATTTCCTTCATTGTTCTAGATGCCAATAAGATTTAAGAGAAATTTGTAGTTCCACCATTGAAAACCGTAAAATATTCACTATTTCCTTAATTTTACTAGGAGTCAATAAAACCTTTTTTGTTAGACCAATGAGAGAGCCGTTCCAAACTGATTATTTCCTTCATTGTTCTAGAAGCCAATAAGATTCCAGAAACCTTTGTAGTTCTACCATTGAAAACCGTAAAATATTCATTATCTCCTTAATTTTACTAGGAGTCAATAAAACCTTTTTTGTTAGACCAACGAGAGCCGTTCGAAACTGTTTATTTCCTTCATTTTACTAGAAGCTAATAAGATTCAAAAAACCTTTGTAGTTCCACTATTGAAAGCCGAAAAATATTCATTATTTTCTTCAGTTTACTAGGAGTCAATAAAATTAAAGAAACCTTTCTTGTTCGACCACCGAGAGGCATTCCAAACTGATTATTTCCTTAATTTCACTAGGAGTCGATTAGATTCAAGGAACCTTTTTTGTTCCACCATTGAAAACCGTAAAATATTCATAATTTTTTTCATTTTACTGGGAGTCAATAAAATTAAACAATCCTTTCTTGCTAAACCAATGAGAGCCATTCCAAACTGATTATTTCCTACATTTTACTGGGAGTCAATAAAACCTTTTTTGTTAGACCAATGAGAGCCGTTCTATACTGGTTATTTCCTTCATTGTTCTAGAAGCCAATAAGATTCAAGGCTTTGTAGTTTCAACATTGAACGCGGTAAAATATTCATTACTTCCTTCATTTTACTATGAGTCAATAAAATTCAAGAAACCTTTCTTGTTCGACCAATGAGATTTCTTTCATTGTTCTAGATGCCAATAAGATTTAAGAAACATTTGTAATTCCATCATTAAAAACCTTATAAAATATTAACTATTACCTGAATTTTACTAGGAGTCAATAAAACCTTTTTTGTTAGACCAATGAGAGCCGTTCCAAACTGATTATTTCCTTTATTTTACTAGAAGCTAATAAGATTCAAAAAACCTTTGTAGTTCCTCCATTGAAAGCCGAAAAATATTCATTATTTCCTGAATTTTACTAGGAGTTAATAAAACCTTTTTTGTTAGACCAATGAGAGCCGGTCCAAACTGACTATTTCCTTCATTCCACTAGGAGCCCATAAGATTCAAGGAACCTTTGTAGTTACACCATTGAAAGCCGTAAAATATTCATTATTTTCTTCATTTTACTATGAGTCAATAAAATTCAAGAAACCTTTCTTGTTCGACCACCGAGAGGCATTCCAAACTGATTATTTTCTTCATTTTACTAGGAGCCCAAAAACTTAAGAAACCTTTCTTGTTCGACCACTGAGAGCCATTCCAAACTGATTATTTCCTTCATTTTACTAAGAGCCCATATACTTAAGGAACCTTTCTAGTTCCACCAATGAGAGCTTTTCCAAACTGATTATTTTCTTCCGTGTTCTAGATGACAATCAGATTCAAGAAACCTTTTAAGTTCCACTATTGAATGCCGTAAACAAATTCATTATTTCCTTCATTTCACTAGGAGTCAATAAAACTTAGGTAACCTTTCTTGCTAGACCAATGAGAGCCATTCCAAACTGATTATATCCTTCATTTTACTGGGGGCCCATAAATTGATAGAACTTTTTTCTTTCGACCATTGAGAGCCGTTCCAAACTGATTATTTCCTTCATTGTTCTAGATGCCAATAAGATTTAAGAAACATTTGTAGTTCCACCATTGAAAACCGTAAAATATTCACTATTACCTGAATTTTACTAGGAGTCAATAAAACCTTTTTTGTTAGACCAATGAGAGCCGTTCCAAACTGAATATTTCCTTCATTTTTCTAGAAGCCAGTAAGATTCAAGGAATCTTTGTAGTTCCAACATTGAACACCGTAAAATATTCATTACTTTCTTCATTTTACTATGAGTCAATAAAATTCAGGTAATCTTTCTTGCTAGACCAGTGAGAGCCATTCCAAACTTATTATTTTCCTCATTGTTCTAGATGCCAATAAGGTTTAAGAAACATTTGTAGTTCCACCATTGAAAACCGTAAAATATTCACTATTTCCTTAATTTTACTAGGAGTCAATAAAATCTTTTTGATCTGATTATTCAGAAGAATTAGATTCAAGAAACATTTGTACTTCCACCATTAAAAGCCGTAAAATATTAATTATTTCCTTCATTTTACTAGGAGCCAATAAGGTTCACAGAACCTTTGAAGTTCCACGATTGAAAACCGTAAAATATTCATTACTTCCTTCATTTTACTAGGAGTCAAAAAAATTAAAGAAACCTTTCTTGTTCGACCACTGAGAGCCATTCCAAACTGATTATTTCCTTCATTTTACTAGGAGCCAAAAACTTAAGGAACCTTTCTAGTTCGACCAATGAGAGCCGTTCCAAACTGATTATTTCCTTCATTGTTCTAGATGCCAATAAGATTCAAGAAACATTTGTACTTCCACCATTGAAAGCCGTAAAATATTCATTATTTCCTTCATTTCACTAGGAGTCAATAAAATTTATTAAACCTTTCTTGCTAGACCAATGAAAGCCATTCCAAACTGATTATTTCTTTCATTGTTCTAGAAGCCGATAAAATTCGAGGAACCTTTGTAGTTCCACCATTAAAAACCGTAAAATATTCATTATTTATTTAATTTTACTAGTAGTCAATAAAACCTGTTCTTTTAGAGCAATGAGAGCCGTTCCAAACTGATTATTTCCTTCCTTGTTCTAGATGCCAATCAGATTCAAGAAACGTTTGAAGATCCATTATTGAAAGACGTAAAATAATCATTATTTCTTTCATTTCACTAGGAGTCAATAAAATAATAAAATTCAGGGAACCTTTTTTGCTAGACCAATGAGAGCCGTTCCAATCTGATTATTTCCTTCATTGTTCTAGATGCCAATAAGATTTAAGAGAAATTTGTAGTTCCACCATTGAAAACCGTAAAATATTCACTATTTCCTTAATTTTACTAGGAGTCAATAAAACCTTTTTTGTTAGACCAATGAGAGCCGTTCTATACTGGTTATTTCCTTCATTGTTCTAGAAGCCAATAAGATTCAAGGCTTTGTAGTTTCAACATTGAACGCCGTAAAATATTAATTACTTCCTTCATTTTACTATGAGTCAATAAAATTCAAGAAACCTTTCTTGTTCGACCAATGAGATTTCCTTCATTGTTCTAGATGCCAATAAGATTTAAGAAACATTTGTAATTCCACCATTAAAAACCGTATAAAATATTCACTATTACCTGAATTTTACTAGGAGTCAATAAAACCTTTTTGTTGGGACCAATGAGAGCCGTTCCAAACTGATTATTTCCTTTATTTTTCTAGATGCCAATAATATTCAAGGAACCTTTCTTGTTCGACCAGTGAGATTTCCTTCATTGTTCTAGATGCCAATAAGATTTAAGAGAAATTTGTAGTTCCACCATTGAAAACCGTAAAATATTAACTATTTCCTTAATTTTACTAGGAGTCAATAAAACCTTTTTGTTAGACCAATGAGAGCCGTTCCAAACTGATTATTTCCTTCATTGTTCTAGAATCCAATAAGATTCCAGAAACCTTTGTAGTTCTACCATTGAAAACCGTAAAATATTCATTATCTCCTAATTTTTACTAGGAGTCAATAAATCCTTTTTTGTTAGACCAATGAGAGCCGGTCCAAACTGACTATTTCCTTCATTCCACTAGGAGCCCATAAGATTCAAGGAACCTTTGTAGTTACACATTGAAAGCCGTAAAATATTCATTATTTTCTTCATTTTACTAGGAGTCAATGAAATTGAAGAAACCTTTCTTGTCCGACCAACGAGACCCGTTCCAAACTGATTATTTCCTTGATTTCACTAAGAGCCGATTAGATACAAGGAACCTTTTTATTTCCACCATTGAAAACCGTAAAATGGGAGTGCACGCCATCAAAAATAAACAAAAATAAACGCCATCTGTACTTTCTAACTCATAGAGTTGAGTACAGATGTCACCAGATGTTGCACACAACTATCATTTCTGGCATCCAGTTGACTATACTGGAACGAAGGTTTTGTTCTTTGGTTATCAAGCCCTATAGCCTCTCTGAGAGCCGTAATACGGCGAAACCGGTCAGAGGATTGGGATTGATAAACAAAAAACAAAACCTCACCATTTTCAATCAATCAGATCGGTGTTTACCGAATGATGCGACATTAATGGTGCTGTTCCTAGATTTGGAAACGCCATCTGTACTTTCTAACTCATAGAGTTGAGTACAGATGTCACCAGATGTTGCACACAACTATCATTTCTACATTTGTATTATTAAGGATTGGTTTTGTTCTACTAGCTTTTCTCTTCACAGATCCCGTATTCTTAAAATTTTCAATTATTTGCTTGACAGTTTTTGGTGATGGCTTTGGTATTTCTGGATAACGAGCGGCAAATACCTCACATGTTCTACTCACAACTTTATCCCATTCTCCGTAAATAATAAACAGATTTAAGTAATCTTGGTTTGAATAACGTAACCGCGAGGGCATATTTTCAGTTGTCAAAACACTCAAAACTAGTGTTATTAACATGCTCTGCAGGTCTCCAATTATCACCGTGTGTCAAAAGCATGACCAACTAGAGTGTCAGCTAATCCCAACCATGCAGCATAATAAAAAAATGTTTATTCTCAAATAAAACGAAATGGGTTGGATTTAGGTGTAGGCAAGTAAATTGAAACGTATAGTAATTTTTAATGCTCAAAATGATTCCGTCATAAAAAAATTTGGGTTTATATTGTCACGTTAAGGGTTGGTTGAGGGGGAAGAATACTCAGGTTTCCACAGGTAACCCACTCTTTATTATAAAATAGTGCCTTAATGTCTAGACGATAATCTTACCCCCAGATGGCTAAGATGGCTGGGAGCATGATGTGAACTGGCTAGGCTGAAGGTACACGGGGGGCAACGCTTTAGCGGTGGTGAATGAACCCTAGACTTAGGTCCGAGGGCATTCACCGAGCCGGCAAAGACGTGGAGAACCTAACAAAGGGAGGTAAGTTGGAACGGCAACTTAAGCTGCGCGCCCACACTATTTCCTTTGCTAGGGCTGATCTAGGGTGTGGCACTTGGTCACCTACTGCTCCACGATTACGTTACACAATAGGCATACCCAGACTAACCCAGAGATCAGTCAGTGACTTCCCTCTGGGGAAGACCCCAGAGTTCGGTAATCTGTACGTGCTTTTGGTGCAGTATTTATACCCACATCATGACCCCAATTCGCCAATCTTGCTGACACAAACATTGTACTGGGGGAGACCGGGGCAACTTAGGGTAACGGCACCTAGTGTAATCTTTATGTTACATGCCCCTCCCCTAGAAAGTGTTCGCCCCGAACACTAAAAGCGAAACTTATACATAAAGTCTACATATACTAATGTTAATCTTAAATGCTATAGGGTGTATAAAGGTGGTGGAACGAGTCCTTTATTTCTTCACCAGATTACAATATAATAGCTTAATATAGTCCTATTCTTAATGCATGCGAGAGATAGGGGTGTACTTTAAAATATCACAAATGTTACATTGGGTCACCTTTCAACCTTGCTGTTGCGTCTATCTTATTGCCTTCCTTATTAAGCAAAATTCCGTAAATTGCTCATTGTACCCTTCTTTGGCACCATCGTCTAAGTGGAAACGCTTCACCTAGGCTTCATCTCATCGTAGTGCCTTCTCTTGGCACTGTATTCTCTAAGCGGCAAACTTCATCGCTTAGCTTCATTTCTTCATATTCTGTCCTTTTGCGTGCTCCTTTAGCACACCTATCCTTGGACATGTATATTTTCTTCCTAATTAACGTGAGCCCATCTGGAGATGCTTCTTCAGCTCGACTTATTAAAGACTTCGGGTGCACACGGGTGTAAGTAGAACCGTCGTGGCGGGACCCATCTGAAGATGTCGGCTTCTCCAAGATATAAGGCTAGTTCGCTTTTCAACAAGGCTGTAGCAGTTGATCGATAGACGCAACAAGATTGCCAGGTTGACCCTAAAAAAAAAAAAATAAAACAAGATTCCAATCATTACTTTGCCATACATCTCTTAAAACATAAATAAAATCATTATGTAAACCAGTACACTTTGTTGTTGTAACCTAGAACTACGAATTTGCTAGGTCATCACATACCTACACTTAGGTCAGGGATCGCGACACTGGCCTAGAAATCACGATATTGTAAATAAACAATTGCGCTAACTATACACTTATTCTATGAAACCTACTTAAGAAAATTTGCTTATTACCATACCCAATATAATACCAAAATAATGTGCTGCTATGCACTAAAATGTTGAGCTATGGTTGCTTTCTTAGAGCGTCCTACAGGCCCTTCTTGACATTGCCCTACTTAGTTCAAGCAACTGTGGACCTGCAGGCTAGCCCTTTTTCTTCCACAACCTATCATTGTGTTTTCTCTATGTCTCTTCCTTACCATTCTGGCCCTTGTCTTATCTTATCTTCTTCCACTTGAGCTTCTGTGCCTTGGTGCAAATGTCAGTCTTTGCGGATCTCAAATTGTACCCTTTATTCATTCCCTTTTTCCTGCGCCGTTAACTGCGTCTGCGAGGGCGTGTCCACTATTGTGGGGATTAGCAGACGGGGATGAAACGAGGCGCCTCCACCATGTCACGTTAAGGGTTGGTTGAGGGGGAAGAATACTCAGGTTTCCACAGGTAACCCACTCTTTATTATAAAATAGTGCCTTAATGTCAAGATAGTTATCTTACCCCCTGATGGTCAAGATACACGGAGGCAGCGCTTTGGCGGTGGTCATNNCTACAGTTAAGAGTNNNCACATNCCANCNGAACCCTGCNCGCNNNANGATCGGGATCAGAACTCCGNCGTNGTAGNCCTTNCNCNGGGGCANGAATNGNNAGGAGNGAGAGTGCGNGGTNCGGGGCTAGCATAGGTGGCGATGTCGANTGGNGCNGTGTGTCNANGGTNACTGGNNCGCGCACNNAACGNCGAANNNNCCTNTNAAGCGNAGNANGTGNNAANCNATGGTTANNCGATGNNTAGCNGGNNNAANNCGNCGGGGNNATTANTGNGNGGTAGGACNGNTATTTTTGGTATGNCTCAGNTANAGATGNNACATNGAATGANGCGTGNATNGATCCCACCTCTCCNNGAAGANNGTNGNTTACNTCNGTGNCCTCACCTGCGAGACGANGAGGNGCCGNCCNGGGCAGCTCGCGTGTNGGCGGAGANNNGTGACATNGCCCNTTNCCTNCAACTCTAGGATCGCATGANCCCGAANACCANAACGGTCGACAAAAAAGGGAATATTCACCCGTTCCATTGCCAAACTGTGTCCCCTCCTGAACAGACTCAATAACAGTTGTGTGTTTGTTTCTTAAACTAGTCTTATTTTGTACTTCTTCTCACTTTTCTCCGTTTATTTAATTTATTTTTTTTATTTTTTTTTTTTTGAATGACGCTGACGCACACAATCACTTATTCGTTCTGTAAACGACTTACTGTTACAGGTTGCAGATTCAGCTGGCACTTCACTTTGTAGATCAGTTTTCCTAGGTCACTTTACACCTTTTTCACTGTCGCGTTTACAGGTATAAATTTTATTAGGTATACAGGTAACTTTAAGACCAATCTGTACTAAAGAAATGCACAGATCTTAGCCAGATTTTTAACACATTTGCCTGGATCGGTAATTATCGGTAATTATGCCTGGTGCGGCCTTTATTAAAAAGAAACTGAAAAAAGCTACGTAGTTTTATTGACCTGGAGCGGCGGTAATTCTTGCGTTCTTGCTGACGTGCTACTCGAGACTGCATGTTCTAGAATCACGAAAACGGTTCGCGCCAGTCTGTTACCGGTACGACGCGGCTGCCCCTCTCCTCGCTACTCTCCGGGCCCATCTTATCGACTGGAAATCGTTTGGTTTGCGTTAGGCCAATTTGCCAAATAATAAATTAACTGAAGGTTTTGTTGGTTGCTTTTGCAACAGAGGGTTAATTAAATGCGAGGTGGTGGAAAAAGTAGAGGCATTTTACAATTTAAATAGCTTTTAAGAGTTGAAAATCGACCGTTGCTGGGGTTTTTTTCCACTAAATTGACTAAGGCTAGATATAGGAATAATATCCTGTCAAAAACTCAGAAAATCCGGGTACTTTAAGGTAGTGAGGGTTAATTAAATGCGAGGTGGTGGAAAAAGTAGAAGCATTTTACAATTTAAATAGTTTTTAAGGGTTGAAAATCGACCGTTGCTGGGGTTTTTCTCCACTAAATTGACTAAGGGTAGATATAGGAATAATCTCCTGTCAAAAACTCAGAAAAGCCGGGTACTTTAAGGGAGTGAGGGTTAATTAAATGCGAGGTGGTGGAAGAAGTAGAAACATTATTGTTCAGTATTCACTTCCCAAAATACTAAATAGATCTGTAAATAGTTGAGTGTTTGTGTGTTTTTTAAGAGTTCTAGTTTGGTTTCGAAATTCAGTACCTTTTGGCCACGTATAGTCAGATTTTGTTGTTGATAAGGTCCAAGGGTACTTAATGGTCCTGCTTCCTAGGTGTCCTTTTTTATATTGTAAAAACGCGCTGGATATATGCCTGTCAAGAAGAGGCGAGCAGTATTCGTCGAAAGGTCAAAGCAGCAAAATCGCTTTATTTTGCTATGATCCATTTAAGCTGCTTACCACTCGCGAGTGCTGTTAACCAACCGCTGCACATACAGTCCACTAACAAGTACGCCTGCCGAAAGGATCACTAGGTGAGTACCTTTTCGACAGGCCATTTATTATTTGCTTCAAGTTGCGCAACCAACATTTTGGTAACAACATTTTGGTCCTTCCGCTAGGCGAATTTTCAGTAACCAGTTGATAACTTTTGGACCTGTTAATTTTTATCTTTTCGCGAACGTATTTTAGCACACTTAAATTCACAAACTTTCTTTTTGTCTCCACAAATTCCTGCAGGCCGCAGGTACAAGAGTTTCTGTTCGTGCCAAACTATTTTTTTTTAACTCTGTCCGCTTTGCTTGAAGTTCATACATACTCTTCGGTTTGTTTATTTATATCAACGCATAAAAACGCATTTTTACATCTTTAAAATAATCTTTACCGCCATATCGTCAGGGGACACTGTTTGTTTGATGTTTATCACTTTAATTTTTGTAAAATGTCTTCTGCATCAAAAATAAAGCATTATAAAGCCATTAGACAAATTGCAGTTAATCAACCATCCATTAACTCAGACATCAGCCTCTAGACTTGGACTATGGAATACATCAATTAATAAATCTTCAGTTAAACTTCCTTGAATTGAAATTCTGAAATTTGATGGAAATTTCCGGAACTTTAAACCCTTCCTAGACATGTATACCGCGTTCGTGCATGAAAATGAAGAGTTATCTAATATAGATATACCAGGTGTCCAAGAGCACCCTGGACATAGGAGATTAACATGGGAAAACGGTTTTGATTTTTTTGCGCCTGTACGGTTAATTTGATTAAAAAATCGTATTAATGAAAGTTGTAGTACCTATCACGGATTAGTTTTCTGTATTTTTTTTAGATCTCTAACTTGAGCCTTTTCGTCGTAAAACACGAACAAAAATGCGAAAATTTAAACTTTTTACCAGCACTGTATAAGCGGTTGTCGACCAACCGTGTCAGTAACAATGACCTGCAGTGGGATTGCGAACGGTCGATTCGAAGCGAATGCAATTTGGTATCGACAACTCGATACGAACCCGAAGGTTCGACCAAAGTTGATTGTAAACTGCTTTCGAATGGACGAACGATTTGCTATATGTAGGAAGCGGCAAACGACAAAAAAATAGTTCAAATGCTGCTCTTTTGACGTGCGTTTGAAGTATAATTTTGACAGATGATTTAATTTTCATTTTTCACCGCGACGGGAAATTTTAAATTTGAATCGTTATTAATAGTTATTGTATCATTTTTTAGTTTTTATGAGCTGTCTGTAAAAAGAAAACGATTAAAATTTGCGAAAACGTTTCCAATTGTTAGATTAATTCGTCGAAATAATGTAAGACGACAAAATCTCCAATTATTGCGACTGCGACGTAAAATTAGGGAATCTTACAATCCATTTAAACTCTCCGATGCTAGATTTATAGAACTATATCGTTTGAACAAAAATATGGTTCGCCAATTAATTGCGTTACTTACACCACATTTAAACGCACCAACGACAGTGAGAGGGATTTCCATAGAAAGAAAAATTCTAGTCGCTCTAAGATTTTATGCCACTGGAGCCTACCAGCGCAATCTGGGAGAAGAATATAACTTTGGAATTAGTCAAACCATCATTCATTTTATAATTCATGAAGTAACCCTTGCAATATCTTCGCATTATTTGGTCAATGAATTCATTAAATTCCCAATAACGAGAGAAGCTAGAGATAACAATAAAATAAACTTTATGGAAAAGTTCGGCTTTCCGGGGTCATAGGCTGTATAGATGGTACTCATATTGCTATCTTAAAACCGGGTCAAGATGAAGAACATAATTTTTTTAACCGCAAAGGTGATAATTTGTTTATAATTAATTCAAAGTTGTTTATTATTGACAATTATCATTGATTTACAGGGTACCATTCTCTTAATTGCCAATTTATAGTTGATGCACAAATGAAAATTATAAATTTAAACTCAAATTACGGAGGAGCAACACATGATTCTTTTATATGGAACAATTCTCAAATAAAATATTTTATGGAAACAAACTTAGAACAAGACGAACAAGCTTGGCTAATAGGAGATTCGGGTTATCCTCTGAGTAAACATTTAATGACCCCTTTCCTAAATCCCCCAGCAGGCACCCCTCAGGCAAGATTTAACCAAGCCCATATGCGAGCTAGAAATGTTGTAGAAAGAACCTTTGGTGTTTTTAAAATGAGGTTTGTGACAAAAAATAATGATAATAATAAATATGATAATATATTAGATAAAATACTTTGTGGGCAGGTTTCGATGTGTCTTAAAGGAAAGAACTGCTAGATATTCACCCCAATTTGCAGCAAAAATTGTAATGGCATGTGCTGTATTGCACAATATGTGTGACAGACTACCAATCCCGGCTATGCCACCTGCTGAAAGGGGGCACCAAGGGATTATCAAGAGGGATACAATCGTTAATTTGTACTTTAGAAATTAGTTTTCTAGTTTTTTTTTTTTTTTTTTTTTTTGGATCTTTCAAGTATACAAAAATGTTAACAAAAGTGTAGCTAGATGTAAATACTTGTTTCTATTTATTTATTTTTATAATAAATGTTTAATATCAGGCTAAGTCCAATTTAAGTTTTGATTATGCATAGAGTAGAGAATACCAAAACTAAATGGTAGTTCAGTTTTATAATATTGTGGCATTGTGGAAATCTATATTAAATTGAAAAATACATCCTTACATATACCTATATACTAACATAAATAACAAATCAAAACAACTAATACTGATAAAGTACATTAAACATAATGTTCAATTAGTGAATAAAAAAATAACATATATATATATATATATATATACAATCTTTATTCTACAAAAGAAAAGGCTATCGGCCCTAGTGGCCTTTCTGCCCAAAAAATAACATATTAAACTTAATTATTACATTTTTTCTTCAAGTATTTTTACCAATTGTTTAAAAGTTGTATTCATTTCACTCATGTTTTGGTTTAATATTTGAAGCTCTTTTCTAATTTCCTTCAGTTCATTGACTGATTCCTCACAAAAGGCATTTTCTCTTTCTTCTGCTGTTGTGTTTTTTTTTTTTTTTTTTTTTTCCTTTTCTTTGGTGTGGCTTTTATATAAGTATGGTCACCAAGAGTAACATCTATTGGATTTTCATCATAATTAACATAGGTTGTAGTATCCAAGGGTAGAGTAAATAATTCTGAATGGTCAGGCTCAATTTGTAATTCTGTTGCTGGGACCTAAGACAAGTTAGTGTGTGTTTTAACAGATTATCCACATAAACAATAAACACCCCATATATTCCTTGACCTATATGCCCTTAGAAAAGAACCAGATAGTAATACCTATAAACTTTGTAAAATAAAAAATATTAAGTCAAGTTTAAAGATAAGTCTTAATTAATAAAAGAAAAGGGAACTCATTTATTATTTCTACGTACTACTATTTATTTTGTACTTGCCTTGCACGTTTCTACCTCAATTACTTGAACTGAAGATTCGAACACTGATGTTGAGGGTGATGAATGACAGGGAACTTGCATAGAACCAGAATTCGGAAGCTGAAAAATCAAAATAACTAAACAATCTTATTGTTTCGACACTATGACCTGTTTTACACCACATTCTGGAACACCAACACCCTCAAAAAAACTTTTGCCCAAAAGGGCTAAAATCCGCTCTTCATATTCAGTTAACTTTTTGGCTGTGCAAGGTCCTCCTCCAGTTTTGAATAAATTTGACTTATTTGTACTAGCCTTCTTTTTAATTGCATATTTTATGTCAGACCATGTCTAAAAATACAAAAAGGTCAGGAATGCTGATGCAATACTCACAATAATAACAGTGGTATAGCTATACTTACTTTTAACTACCAAAAACTTACCTTTTGCCATTTTTCAGTAGTCTTTTCTCCATGGCCCAACGAATTCAGTCTTGCAGCCAATTCTTCCCACATTTTTTTTGGCCAATTTTTCCAGACGGGCCTGAAAATTGCCCTCTTGCGAACTGTGGGTGCTTTTCCATGAAAGTCACCAACACTTCCCAATGATCATTGGTCAACTTACAGGACATTTTAGAGTTTCTTTTCTATAAATAAATCAATAGCGATTTTGTAATGAATATCTATAATAGTTATTATGTGAAGCAGTGAATCCTGTGAATCAAACCTCAAAGCAAAACAGTAAACAAACAACAAACTCTAAAGTCTAAACTATGTTAGGTTAAGTTTATTAGAAAAAGGAAACAACTACAAAAAAGTCTTCTCTTTCGCAAAATGGTCCAATTCGAAACCATTCGGTGTGTATTCGATGACTGCTTAGCTATCGAGTTTTTGGCTTCGTATCGAGTTGATATCGTATCGACAAATAAAGGTTCCCAATCGCGTTTCACTTCGAAACGTTACCGATACGAATCGAATAGAGCGTTCGCAATCCCACTGCTGTTTATCCGTTGTGCGACAACCGCTTATACAGTGCAGGCTAAAAGTTTAAATTTTCTCATTTTTGTTCGTGTTTTGGCTCAAGTTGGAGATCTGAAAAAAATACATAAAACTAATCCGTGATAGGTACTACAACTTTCATTAATACGATTTTTCAATCAAATCAACCGTACAGGCGCAAAAAAATCAAAACCGTTTTCCCATGTTAATCTCTTATGTCCAGGGTGCTCTTGGACACCTGGTATATAATTAATCTCACTTCTAGAAGGCCCACCTTTGACTTTGGTGCAATGTACACCTATAACCGCAAATAAATATGGAACGCCTTTTGAGTCGCTTATAAACCGCTATGACAATAAAAGAATTATTGCTCTATCTCACTTAAAAGCTATAGAAAACACACCATATATTAGTAGTAGTTCTAGAAGTCCTAGGGTGCTTCGACAATTATGTGACACATTTTCTGAAAACCTTTCTGCTCTAAAGAATCTGCAGTTTTCCGTTGTGGAATAGAGTTTTATTTTACATTACTTGTTTAGTAAACACCTTGATCAGGAAACCACGGAAAAATACCAAATGGAACAATGCACTAATATCTTTAAAATTCCAACTTTTGATTATTTAAAAAGTTTTGTATTACGTCAGTGCAATGCTTTGGATTCTGTTGATTTCGGTCAAACGGATCTAGTGCAAAAGGTAAAAAGACCTACAATTGGTAGAGGCTTTTCTGGTTACAACTACAATATAAAATGTAAAATGTGCCCATTAAATCATCCTCTTTACAAATGCCCAGATTTTCTTAAAATGAACTCTTTAGAACGCTTAATTTATGCCAAAATCAACTCCATATGCACTTACTGCTTAAGTCCTCAACATGCAACGAGAAACTGCAATTCTAAGTCTACTTGTCGCACTTGTTCGCGGAAGCATCATTCTCTTCTTCATCTATTGAAAACAAACGCTGTCGATAATAATTATCAACAGCATGTTCCTATCTCTACAGACTGCGGAGATCAATCAACTAAATCACACGAATTTCTAAATTGTACCGCTTCTAATTCGCAAAGAAATAACTTGCCTTCCGCTCAGACAAATGTGTTTCACTCAACTAACAGTCAGCGAACACATTCACAAACTTCCGCACTACTATCAACCGCTGTAGTTGACATTTATGATTCATTAGGTCATACACACAAAGTCCGTATATTATTCGACTGTGGGAGTCAGACAAATTACATTTCAGAAAACCTATGCAAAAGGTTGAGACTGTCCCGTACCGACTGGTCATTCTACATTCAGGGTTTAGGTGACAAAACCACGTCTAAAGGGTTAGTTTCTTGTACAATTAAACCTTCCGGTCAAACAAACCCCCGCATTAACTTTGAAGCTATCATACTACCAAAACTATGTCCTTCTATACCTTCACACGTTCTTGGGTCAAATAGCTGGCCCCATACTGCTAATTTAAAGTTAGGGGAGCCTGAATTCTTTAAACCGCGCACCATTGATATTTTATTAGGCATTGAGGATTTCCCGTATCTCTTGAATGGACTTCCTATACCGGGCAAAGAAAACGAGCCCGTCGCTTTACCCACTGTTTTCGGCTATATTCTTATGGGAAAGATTCCTAATTTTAAAAGTTCAACTTGTACTACTTCTTTATTTCACTTTCTCATAGTACAATTGATAACGATTTAAATGATCTGGAAAAGACCCTGAAACGGTTTTGGGAGATTGAAAGCATTCCTCAAAATACCTTGTTATTACCTGTTGCTCCTGAGGACGAGCTTTGCGATAAAATTTTTGAAGACACGCATGTTCGAGTGGCAGATATATAGTAAAACTACCTTTTAAAGAACCTAATGAGCCTACATTTGATCCAAATAGCTGTTATTCTATTGAGTATAAAAGACTTGTTTACTTAGAAAGACGTTTATCACTCAATAAAGAAATTCGCACTCAGTATAACAATATTATTCAAGAATACATAGACACTGATATAGTCGAGCTGCTCGACGAGAAATCTACTGGCAATCCAAGTAGTTTCTTTTATATCCCGCATAATAAAGCCTGGGAAAACTAGAATCGTTTTTAACGCAAGTGCGAAAATGTGGGACGGAATTTCTTTGAATGACACATTACTGACAGGTGCTGCTAAAATCCAAAAAGACCTTGTCGCAATTTTACTAAAATTTAGAATTTATGAGACAGTATTTTAAACGTGTTTTATTTGGCATTAAAAGTTCTCCATACTTGACCAACAAGTGTATTCGGCAGTTGATTGTAGATGAAGGTTTCCGCTTGCGGAAAGCTGCGAGCATTCTAAGCGAAGATATCTATGTTGACGATGTAATTACCGGGTTTTCGCAAACCATGAGTGAGGGACTCGTAATCCGCAATAAGCTAATTTCACTGCTGGGTTCCGCCGGGTTTGAACTCAGAAAATGGACAAGCAACAACCCCGAGCTTTTGGTTGATATGCCTGAATCGCATCTTCAATCCAACGACATGAATTTTGACATTGACGAATTTATAAAAATTCTAGAACAAGGAAGGAAATAATCAGTTTGGAACAGCTCTCATTGGTGGAACTAGAAAGCTTCCTTAAATTTATGGGCTCCTAGTAAAATGAAGGAAATAATCAGTTTGGAATGGCTCTCATTGGTCGAACAAGAAAACTTTGTTTAATTTTATTGACTCCTAGTAAAATGAAGAAAATATTGAATATTTTACGGCTTTCAATGGTGGATCTACAAAAAATCCTTGAATCTTATTGGCTCCTAGCGAAATGAATAGGTTTTAAAAACTGTTCTGCACAAATCTTCATTTGACATACTCAAAAACTCCTTTGAGTAACAACACTGTACAAAGACGTATTGATGAAATGAGCTCTGATATTGAACGTTTCTTGTGTACTTATCTACAAAAACTCATTTTTCTATTCAACTGGACGAGTCAACTTTACCTGGTAATGAAGCATTATTATTGGCATATGTTCGATTTGTTATGGACGAAGAAATTCACGAAGAGCTACTATTTGCAAAAACTTTGAAGACGGACACTAAAGGTGAATCAATAATTCTGAGTGATTTTTTTAAAGAAAAGTCGATTCTAATCACAAACGTTATGTCGGTGGCAACAGATGTAGCCCCTGCCATGGTTGGGCGATATCGTGGGTTTGTAAGTTATCTTAAAAGAATTATACCAGAAGTAACTGCAATTCACTGTGTCATCCACCGACAACACCTAGTAGCTAAAAATTTGAGTGATAGATTGCATCAATCGCTTCAATTTGTGATTAATGCAATTAACAAAATAAAAAGCAATGCATTGAATACGCGTTTATTTGCCCAACTGTGTGATAAAAATGATGAAGGCTTCCTGAATGAACTTCTAGAACAATGAAGAAAATAATCAGCTTGGAACGGCTCTCAGTGGTCGGACTAAAAAAGTTCTTTAAATTTATGGGTTCCCAGTAAAATGATGGATTTAATCAGTTTGGAATGGCTCTCATTGGTCTAGCAAGAAAGGTTACCTGAATTTTATTGACTCCTAGTGAAATGAAGAAAATAATGAATATTTTACGGCTTTTAATAGTGGAACTTCAAAGGTTTCTTGAATCTGATTGTCATCTAGAACAAGGAAGGAAATAATCAGTTTGGAAAAGCTCTCATTGGTGGAACTAGAAAGATTCCTTAAGTTTATGGCTTTCAATGGCGGTACAAATGGCGGTTTTAATAGTGGAACTTCAAAGGTTTCTTGAATCTGATTGTCATCTAGAACAAGGAAGGAAATAATCAGTTTGGAAGAGCTCTCATTGGTGGAACTAGAAAGATTCCTTAAGTTTACGGCTTTCAATGGCGGTACAAAGGTTCCTTGAACCTTATTGGCTCCTAGTGAAATGAAGGAAATAAACAGTTTGGAACGGCTCACATTGGTCTAAAAGAACAGGTTTTATTGACTCTGTAAAATTAAAGAAATAATGAATATTTTACGGCTTTCAATGGTGGAACTACAAAGGTTTCTTGATTATCATTCACTCTTAGTACAATGAAAGGAATAATCAGTTTGGAACGGCCCTCATTGGTCGAATTAGAAAGGTTCCTTAAGTTTATGGGCTCCTAGTAAAATGAAAGAAATAATCAGTTTGGAATGGCTCTCATTGGTCTAAAAAATGGTCTTATTGACTCCAAGTAAAATTAAGGAAATAATTAATATTTTACGATTTTCAATGGTGGAACTACAAAGGTTTCTTGAATCTTATCGGCTCCTAGTGAAATGAAGGAAATAATCAATATTTTACGGCTTTCAATGGTCGAAGTACAAATGTTTCTTGAATCTTATTGGCTTCTTAAGGTTCCTTAAGTTTATGGGCTCCTAGTAAAATGAAGGAAATAATCAGTTTGGAATGGCTCTCATTGGTCTAAAAAAGGTTTTATTGACTCCTAGTAAAAATAAGGAAATAATGAATAATTTACGGTTGTCAGGGGTGGATCTTTAACGGTTTCTTGAATCTGATTTGCATCTAGAACAAGGAAGGAAATAATCAGTTTGGAACGGCTCTCATTGGTCGAACAAAAAAGGTTTCTTTAATATTATTGACTCCTAGTAAAATGAAAGAAATAAACAGTTTGGAACGGCTCTCATTGGTCTAAAAGAACAGGTTTTATTGACTCCTTGTAAAATTAAGGAAATAGTGAATATTTTACGGTTTTCAATGGTGGAACTACAAAGGTTCGTTGGATTGTATCGACTCCTAGTTAAATAAAGGAAATAATCAGTTTGGATTGGCTCTCATTGGTATAGCAGGAAAGGTTTCTTTAATTTTATTGACTCCTAGTAAAATGAAAAAAATAATGAATATTTTACGGCTTTCAATGGTGGAACTACAAAGGTTTCTTGAATCTTATTGGCTCCTAGTGAAATGAAGGAAATAGTCAGTTTGGTTGGGCTGAAAAAGTTCTTTAAATTTATGGGCTCCCAGCAAAATAAAGGATTTAATCAGTTTGGAATGGCTCTCGTTGGTCTAGCTAGAAAGGTTTCCTGAATTTTATTGACTCCTAGTGAAATGAAGGAAATAATGAATATTGTTACGGTTTGGGCCTACTATACTCGATTCGGGATGGAATCGAAGCGCCGAAATATCTGGCCGGGCGCGTATTAAAGAAGGCCACAGTTAGGAAGCGCCACACCTGGAAGATTCGAAGCAAACCGCGAAGCGTTTTGCGGTCATTCTAGAACGTGGTTTGCGAATATAAAAGAAGCGGCGTTGACGACGGCGTAGTAGTTAAGAGAGAGTAGAGTAGTGTAGTAGTGAATTTGGGAACGCGGTAAAGTTTAAATAGTGGAATAATTGTGGAATTGTAGTAGTGTTTTTAGTAGCTGTGTTAATTATTGTACGGAGTGTTTTGAAGTGTTAATAAATTTATTAATTGTTAAGTTAAACTGACTTTGTGTGAACCCACGGGAAAATCGTAACAATTGGTGTCAGAAGTGCGATCAGACGTTAGTGCGACGTGAATTGGAACTAAACTTCGGGTTAAAGACTTGTGTTCAGAACCGGACTAGAGATTTTCGGAACAGATTTTGGTGTGTTAAATTTATTTTATGCCAATAACAAGACGTCAAAGTGCAAACATGGAGGCCCAACTTGCAGCTATTATGGCAATGCTTGGAAAACAAGAAGAGATTCGACAGCAAGACAAAGAAGAACAAGAAAGGATTCGACAAGAACAAGAAAGGATTCGACAACAAGAGAAGGAAGAACAAGAAAGGATTCGACAACAAGACAAGGAAGAACAAGAAAGGATTCGACAAGAACAAGAAAGGATTCGACAACAAGAGAAGGAAGAACAAGAAAGGATTCGACAACAAGACAAGGAAGAACAAGAAAGGATTCGACAACAAGAGAAGGAAGAACAAGAAAGGATTCGACAACAAGACAAGGAAGAACAAGAAAGGATTCGACAACAAGAGAAGGAAGAACAAGAAAGGATTCGACAACAACAAGAAAGAATGCTACAACAAGATATAGAAATGCGTCAAGAAGATAGAGAGCGGCAAGAAAAACGTAACGTAGAAATATTGAACGGTCTAGCGGGGACCAAAACAGAAATCCAAGAGTATGTATCCCATAGTCTCAAAAAGATGGAGTATGACGTTCAGGTAAAATTAGACGATGTTCGGGAGGACATTAATAAAATTCAGAACGATGTTCGGGAGGACATTAATGATGTTCGGGAGGACATTAATAAAATCCAGAATGATGTCGAAATAAAGTTACGTGACTTAGAGCAGAAAATTGACGGCAGAGGAGCCAGCTCTACAGTGATCACCGGAAACGGGCTCAACAAGATCAAGCCTCCCACATACGACGGTCAAACTTCATGGGCAACGTACCAACTCCAATTTGAGGCCGCTGCAAATGCAAATAGATGGAGTAACGAGGAAAAGGCTGTAGCACTGGTGGTGGCATTACGAGGACCTGCATTGGAGCTGTTACAGACTCTGCCTATCGCCCAACAAAGCAACTATGACGCATTAGTAGCTGCATTAGGACGACGTTATGGGGATCAACATCAGAAAGGACTGTATCAAACGCAATTAATGGCAAGACAGCAGAAAACTGGTGAAAATCTAGAAGAGTTTGAAACCGAAATTCGTCGCCTTGTGCATCTGGCTTACCCAGTCGTCCCGGATGAAATCCAAGAAGAACTTGTGGCACAGTATTTTGTAGATGGGATTCGAGATCCGGAGGTAAAGAAATGGCTGAAGATGTTCAAAGGGAGCAACAACAGCGAATTACTGGTTCGAGCGCTGGAAATTGAAGCTGCGTGCAATGATTTAAAGCCAGAGCCTATTCAAGAGGAAAGAGTACCGCCAGCCGATCATGCTGCTACATTAATAGATGAAATTAAAGCAATGGTAGGCCAATTAGTGCAACAAATGGCAGCATCAGGAAATAGTCAGTCCACACAATTAGAACGATCATGCCCCATCACGAGAGTGGAGTGTTATCGATGCGGACGTACGGGACACATTAGAAGGAATTGCAGACAGCGGTCTTGTTCTCCAAACCCACAGTGCCGACGAAATCAGGACATTAGAACAAATCACCGGAACTCTTCTGCTAAAAGAAACATTACATGTTATATTTGTGGACGTAAAGGACATTACCAATGGAATTGCAGACAGCAGTCTCGTTTACCGACCCCGCAGAACTGGCGTAACCAGGAGCAGGAAATGAAGAACCCGGAAGGACATTTACCGCGATATGTAGAGGATTGTCAAGCTTTGGATAGTGATTTAAGGTACCGGAAAGGACAAATTCATAATGGTTGGAGGATTGGTCAAATCGCGATGGTGACAGATAAAGAGGCTACAAAAAGAATGAAGAGCAGCGTTTCTAAGGAAGACATATTGAAAGGACAGCGCTCAGACTCTGATTTGAAAGTAATCAGAAGATGGTTGGAGAAGGATTTGAAACCGGATTGGCAACAGATTTCCAGATATGGACCAATAGTAAGGGGTTACTGGTTACAGTGGAATTCGCTTCGACTGCGAGATGACTTAATTACTCGCAAATGGGAAAGTCCAGACGGAAAACGCTTTGTTTACCAAACAATAGTGCCCAATTCCTGCAAAGAGAATGTGCTGCGAGAACTACATGACAGTCGCGGAGGAGGACACTTTGGAGTAAACCAGACTTTGGCTAGAATAAGAGATCGGTTTTACTGGATTAACTTCAGAAAGGACGTTGAGGAATGGTGTAAACGGTGTGACCAGTGTTCGTTACGGAAGGGATCCATAACAATTCGGGAACTTGAGAGAGAGAAGATGAAACCAAACAACGACCGTATGAAGATGACGCTGGACCACAGACCAACTGGTGGCAATTATAAGGAAGGTGATGCTGTGTGGATGTTTCAACCCAGGAGGAGCAAAGGATTAAGTCAAAGATGGCAACGACACTGGGAGGGACCTTACCATGTGGTAAAAAGGTTAAATGACGTCGCGTACAGAGTCCAACGCAGCCCCAAAGGCAAGATGAAAATTGTCCATCTGGACAGACTCAAGAAATACCAGGGACTAGATGAAGCGGATCGGGACGATCAGCTTTAATAGGGGGGCAGTGTTACGGTTTGGGCCTACTATACTCGATTCGGGATGGAATCGAAGGGCCGAAATATCTGGCCGGGCGCGTATTAAAGTAGGCCACAGTTAGGAAGCGCCACACCTGGAAGATTCAAAGCAAACCGCGAAGCGTTTCGCGGTCATTCTAGAACGTGGTTTGCGAATATAAAAGAAGCGGCGTTGACGACGGCGTAGTAGTTAAGAGAGAGTAGAGTAGTGTAGTAATGAATTTGGGAACGCGGTAAAGTTTAAATAGTGGAATAATTGTGGAATTGTAGTAGTGTTTTTAGTAGCTGTGTTAATTATTGTACGGAGTGTTTTGAAGTGTTAATAAATTTATTAATTGTTAAGTTAAACTGACTTTGTGTGAACCCACGGAAAAATCGTAACAATATTTTACGGCTTTTAATAGTGGAACTTCAAAGGTTTCTTGAATCTGATTGTCATCTAGAACAAGGTAGAAAATAATCAGTTTGGAAGAGCTCTCATTGATGGAACTAGAAAGATTCCTTAAGTTTATGGGCTCCTAGTAAAACGAAGGAAATAATCAGTTTGGAATGGCTCTCATTGGTAGAACAAGAAAGGTTCTTTGAATTTTATTTACTCCTAGTAAAATGAAGGCAATAAAAAATATTTTACGGCTTTCAATGGCGGAACTACAAAGGTTTCTTGATTCTTATTGGCTCTTAGTACAATGAAAGAAATAATCAGTTTGGAACGGCTCTCATTGGTCGAATTAGAAAGGTTCCTTAAGTTTATGGACTCCTAGTTAAATGAAAGAAATAATCAGGTTGGAATGGCTCTCATTGGTCTAAAAAAGGTCTTATTGACTCCTAGTAAAATTAAGGAAGTAATTAATGTTTTACAGTTTTCAATGGTGGAACTACAAAGGTTCCTTGAATCTTATTGGCATCTAGAACAATGAAGAAAATAATCAGTTTGGAACGGCTCTCATTGGTCTAGCAAGAAAGGTTCCCTAAATTTTATTGACTTGAAATAAAGGAAATAATGAATATTTTACGGTTTTCAATGGTGGAACTACAAATGTTTCTTAAATCTTATTGGCATCTAGAACAATGAAGGAAAAAATCAGTTTGGATCGGCCCCCAATGGTCGAACTAAAAAAGTTCTTTAAATTTATGGGCTCCCAGTAAAATGAAGGATTTTATCAGTTTGGAATGGCTCTCATTGGTCTAGCAAGAAAGGTTACATGAATTTTATTGACTCCTAGTGAAATGAAGGAAATAATGAATATTTTACAGCTTTCAATTTTGGAACTACAAAGGTTTCTTGAATCTTATTGGCTCCTAGTACAATGAAAGAAATAATCAGATTGGAACGGTTCTCATTGGTAGAACAAGAAAGGTTCTTTGAATTTTATTGAATCCTAGTAAAATGAAGGAAATAATGGATATTTTACGGCTTTCAATTGTGGGAATACAAAGGTTTCTTGAATCTGATTGGCATCTAGAACAAGAAAGGAAAGGTTTGGAATGGCTCTCATTGGTCGAACAAAAAAGGTTTCTATAATTTTATTGACTCCTAGCAAAATGAAGAAAATAATGAATATTTTACGGCTTTCAATGGCGGTACAAAGATTCCTTGAACCTTATTGGCTCCTAGTGAAATGAAGGAAATAAACAGATTGGAACGGCCCTCATTGGTCGAATTAGAAAGGTTCCTTAAGTTTATCGGCTCCTAGTAAAATGAAGGAAATAATCAGTTTGGAATGGCTCTCATTGGTCTAAAAAAAGGTCTTATTGACTCCAAGTAAAATTAAGGAAATAATTAATATTGTTACGGTTTGGGCCTACTATGCTCGATACTTCTGAACGAGCGCTCGCTTCGGGATGAAACCGATGCGCCGCAATATCTGGCCGGGCGCGTGTTAAAGTAGGCCACAGATAGGAAGCGCCACACCTGGAAGAATCTTTAATATTCGAGGCAAATCGCGAAGCGTTTCGCGGTCATTCTAGAGCGTGGTTTGCGAATATAAAAGAAGCGGTGTCGACCGCGGGAGTAGTTAATTTGGGAACGCGGTAAAGTCTAAATAGTGGAATAATTGTTGAATTGTAGTAGTGTTTTCAGTAGCCGAGTTAATTTTTGTACGGAGTGTTTTGAAGTGTGAATAAATTTATTAATTGTTGAGTTAAATTGACTTTGTGTAAACCCACGGGAAAATCGTAACAATTGGTGTCAGAAGTGCGATCAGACTTTAGTGCGACGTGAATTTGAACTAAACTTCGGGTTAAAGACTTGTGTTCAGAACCGGACTAGAGATTTTTGGAACAGTGGTGTGTTAAATTTATTTTATGCCAATAACAAGACGTCAAAGTGCAAATATGGAGGCCCAATTTGCAGCTATTATGGCAATGCTTGAAAAACAAGAAAAGATTCGACAACGAGACAAAGAAGAACAAGGAAGGATTCGACAACAAGAAGAAAGAATTCCACAACAAGACAAGGAAGAACAAGAAAGGATTCGACAACAAGACAAGGAAGAACAAGAAAGAATGCGACAACAAGATATAGAAATGCGTCAAGAAGATAGAGAGCGGCAAGAAAAGCGTAACGTAGAAATATTCAACGTTCTAGCGGGGACCAAGACAGAAATCCAAGAGTATGTAACCCATAGTCTCAAAAAGATGGAGTGTGATGTTCAGGTAAAATTAAATGATGTTCGGGAGGACATTAATGATGTTCGGGAAGACATTTATAAAATCCAGAATGATGTCGAGATAAAGTTACGTGACTTAGAGCAGAAAATTGACAGCAGAGGAGTCAGCTCTACAGTGATCACCGGAAACGGGCTCAACAAGATCAAGCCTTCCACATACGACGGTCAAACTTCATGAGCAACGTACCAACTCCAATTTGAGGCCGCTGCAAATGCAAATAGATGGAGTAACGAGGAAATGGCTGTAGCACTGGTGGTGGCATTACGAGGACCTGCATTGGAGCTGTTACAGACTTTACCTATCGCCCAACAAAGCAACTATGAAGCATTAGAACGGCGTTATGGGGATCAGCATAGGAAAGGAGTGTATCAAACACAATTAAAGGCAAGACTGCAGAAAACTGGAGAAAATTTACAAGAGTTTGAGGCCGAAATTCGTCGCCTTGTGCATCTGGCTTACCCAGCCGTCCCGGATAAAATACAAGAAGAATTTGTGCCACAGTATTTTGTAGAATGGATTCGAGATCCGGAGGTAAAGAAAATGCTGAAGATGTTCAAAGGGAGCATCAGCAACGAATTACTGGTTCGAGCGCTGGAAGTTGAAGCTGCGTACAATGACTTAAAGCTAAAGATCAGGGCCATGACCATTCAAGAGGAGAGAGTACCGCCAGCCGATCATGCTGCTACACCAATGAATGAAATTAATTGAATGTTCGGCCAAATAGTGCAACAAATGGAAGCATTAGGAAATGGTCTTTCCACACAGTTAGAACGATCACGCCCGATCACGAGAGTGGAGTGTTATCGATGCGGACGTACGGGACACATTAAACGAGATTGTCGAGTAAGGATACCGTCCCGCTCTCCAACGAGGGACGTACAACCATCCAGAAGGGACCAGGAAAACTCCCACTAGTCAACATTACGGGGCGAATGTTGACTAGCGAAGATGCGAGCACCCCAGAATTATCTCCATCAGAAGTCTGGGTAGATCAATGGGAAGCCTGAACGTAGATGGAAAGGTGGATGCGATGAACGTTACTTTTACTTTGGACACCGGTGCGGCAGTATCTGATCCTGTCAAACCTTGTGGATAAAAGTCAAATTAAGCCTTTACGAAGAAGTATTCTCCTGCGCACTGTGACTGGAGAATCGGCTAAAGTTTTAGGAGAAATAACAGTCAAGATTTGCCTTGGAAGGATTACGTTTTACCACACTGTGCTAGTAGCAGATATTGAAGCTGAATTTATTCTGGGAATGGACCTGATTCGTCAACATGGATCAAGGTTTGGAAGTGAAGAGTTCATCCTGTCAACCAATCACCTCTATGAGTCACCCCTTAATGTTTTGGCATCTCAGACAGTAAAAATAAGCGGCAATTCCGAGCAAATAATCATTGGACATTTGGAGCAGAATTCTGGGAGCTGTGTTGGACTTGTACGAAACCCGGACCGACCAGGAAGATGCCTCATTGGGAAATCACTTGTAAATGGAGGAAGTGAAGTCCCAATTAGAGTTGCAAACATCTTTCCAGACGACGTCAAAATCAACAAAGGCGAAATTATTGCAGTATTTGAGCCTGTAGTCAAAGTAACCAATTGCGATGGGTTACCAGAACAGGAGGAGCAGTTGGGGGAAAACAAGCTCTTAAATGAACTTGAAAAGACCTGGAAACATCTGTCAACACCACAACTGAAGAAGGCTCGGAAACTGATTTTGGACCATGCTAGCATATTTGGAACACCGAACAATATGGGAAAAACTACCATTGTAAAACACCGAATTAACACCGGCAATGCACAACCGATTCGACAACCACCTAGGAGACTACCAATAGCCAAACAACAGGAAGTGCAGGAATTAGTGGACAGGATGCTTGACGACGGAGTTATAGAAGAATCCTGCAGCCCTTGGTCATCACCTGTTGTTCTGGTCACTAATAAAGATGGATCAAGCAGATTTTGTGTAGATTACCGAAAACTGAATGACGTGACCAAAAAGGACAGTTATCCACTTCCCCGTATCGACGACACACTGACGACTTTGGCAGGATCCTGTTGGTTTTCTACTTTAGATTTGAAGAGTGGGTACTGGCAAGTTGGCATTGAGGAGCAAGATAAGGAGAAGACTGCTTTTTCTGCTGGAAATGGGCTGTACCAATTCGATGTGATGCCCTTCGGACTTTGTAATGCTCCTGCTACGTTTGAAAGACTAATGGAAATTGTGCTTCGTGGCCTTAACTGGAAGACTTGCTTGGTTTATCTGGACGATATCATGGTGATGGGAAAAACTTTTGAAGAACATCTGAACAACTTGCAAGAAGTATTTGCTAGAATAGGTGGTGCCCATCTTCGATTGAACGCCAAAAAGTGTTGGTTCTTCCAAAAGCAAGTCAAATTTCTTGGGCATGTGGTGTCGGTCAACGGAATTCAGACGGACGACAAGAAGATCCAAGCAATTAGAGAATGGCCAGTACCAAAGGATAAACACGAACTCAGAAGCTTTCTAGGACTTGCCACCTACTACAGACGGTTTGTGGAATGATTTGCCAACATCGCAGCTCCGCTACATCAACTTACTGAGGACAAAACACCCTACTGTTGGAATACCCAATGTGATCAGGCATTCAGAAAGGCATCACTTTGCTCCAGTCCCATTCTCAGTTATCCAAAACCAAAAGGAAAGTTCATTTTAGACACAGATGCCAGTAATTCTGGTATTGGAGCTGTATTGTCTCAAATCCAAAACGGAGAAGAACATGTCATAGAATACTTCAGTAGGAAACTTAGCAAAGCAGAGCGGAACTACTGTGTAACGAGAAAAGAGCTACTGGCAATAGTAAAATCAGTCGATCACTTTCACAAGTACTTGTACGGACAGGAATTTTTAATAAGGACTGACCATGCGGCACTCAAGTGGCTCCTCGGAATGAAACAACCGGAAGGGCAAGTAGCAAGATGGCTTGAAAAACTCCAGCAGTATAATTTCAACATCAAGCATCGACCCGGAAAGCTGCATAATAGCGCAGATGCTCTATCAAGAAGACCTTGCGCCGAAGAATGCAAACATTGACAGAAAGCGGAACAACGTGAAGGAGTTGTGTCCATCAGAATGGTTCAGCTGAAGACCGATGATGAATTGGAGTCCCGATGAGATTAGGAAGGATCAACTAGAAGACAGCGACATAGGCCCAATGTTGTTGAGAAAGCAACAAAGCGAGCCAAGACCAACATGGCAAGAAATCTCTAGCAAAGGCCTGACGTTCAAAGCACTTTGGGCTCAGTGGGACTCGCTTGTGGTTGAAGGCGGCTTGCTAAAAAGAGCTTGGGAGAGTGCCGATGGAAAAGAGATAAGGAAGCAGCTGGTAGTTCCCAGAGGAAGGGTCGACCACGTACTGGAGGAAATGCACAATGGAAAAACTGGTGCTCATTTGGGAGTAAATAAGACTTTGGACAAAATCCGGCAACGCTTTTACTGGGTGAACTACTGCCAAGACGTGAAATCATGGTGTCGACAATGTTCCATTTGTGCAGCTAGCCACGGACCACAGACGAGATCCCGGGGACCTATGAAGCAGTACAACGTAGGATTGCCGTTCGAACGTTTAGCCATAGACGTCGCTGGGCCTTTTCCTGAGACCAACAGAGGCAACAAGTACATTCTTGTTGCCATGGATAACTTTAGCAAATGGCCTGAGGTGTTTGCGATTCCAAATCAAGAAGCCAGCACAGTCGCTGATATTCTCCTCGAAAATGTCTTCAGCAGATTTGGTGTGCCGTTGGAGTTACACTCTGATCAGGGACGAAACTTTGAGTCCAAGCTCTTTCAGAGGCTCTGTGACCTGCTAGGCATTAGGAAGACCCGAACAACGCCGCTTCATCCTCAGTCGGATGGAATGGTCGAGAGATTTAATAAGACCATAGAGCAACATCTCTTAAAGGTGGTTGATCAGCATCAGAAAGATTGGGACCAGCATATTCCGCTCTTCTTGATGGCTTATAGAGCAGCAGTCCACAACTCAACGGGACAGTCACCATCTAAAGTTCTGTTTGGTCGAGAACTCCGACTTCCATGTGATGTGGTGTTCGGATCTCCAACAGGCCAAAGCACGAACATTGAGAACTACGTTGACGAGTTGCGAGACAGATTACTGAACATCCATGATCTGGTCAGGGAAAGTTTGAATCTAGCTAGCGACAAGATGAAAGCTCGTTATGATCTGAGGGCCAATTCGGGAGTGTTCCAGAAGGATGATAAAGTTTGGTTGTTTAACCCTCAGAGGAAGAAAGGCAAATCACCGAAATTAACACCTGGTTGGGAGGGACCTTACAATGTGGTAAAAAGGTTAAACGACGTCGTGTACAGAGTCCAACACAGCCCCAAAGGCAAGATGAAAATTGTCCATCTGGACAGACTCAAGAAATACCAGGGATTAGATGAAGCGGATAGGGACGATCAGCTTTAAGAGGGGGGCAGTGTTACGGTTTGGGCCTACTATGCTCGATACTTCCGAACGAGCGCTCGCTTCGGGATGAAACCGATGCGCCGCAATATCTGGCAGTGCGCGTGTTAAAGTAGGCCACAGTTAGGAAGCGCCACACCTGGAAGAATCTTTGATATTCAAGGCAAATCGCGAAGCGTTTCGCGGTTATTCTAGAACGTGGTTTGCGAATATAACAGAAGCGGTATCGACCGCGGGAGTAGTTAATTTGGGAACGCAGTAAAGTCTAAATAGTGGAATAATTGTTGAATTGTAGTGGTGTTTTCAGTAGCTGAGTTAATTATTGTACGGAGTGTTTTAAAGTGTGAATAAATTTATTAATTGTTGAGTTAAATTGACTTTGTATAAACCCACGGGAAAATCGTAACAATATTTTACGATTTTCAATGGTGGAACTACAAAGGTTCCTTGAATCTTATCGGCTCCTAGTGAAATGAAGGAAATAATGAATATTTTACGGCTTTCAATGGTGGAACTACAAAGGTTTCTTGATTCTCATTGACTCTTAGTACAATGAAAGGAATAATCAGTTTGGAACGGCTCTCATTGGTCGAATTAGAAAGGTTCCTTAAGTTTATGGGCTCCTAGTAAAATGAAGGAAATAATCAGTTTGGAATGGCTCTCATTGGTCTAAAAAAAGGCTTTATTGACTCCTAGTAAAATTAAGGAAATAGTGAATATTTTACGGTTTTCAATGGTGGAACGACACAGGTTTCTTGAATCTTATCGGCTCCTAGTGAAATGAAGAAAATAATCAATATTTTACGGCTTTCAATGGTCGAAGTA